>CM051234.1:392918198-393518198 GCA_027917425.1 Gastrophryne carolinensis | reverse complement strand
GTAAGGGTGATCACCATAGTTAGATGTCTTTACCTGTCTTCAGTTTTAGCTTTAGATGTCACATATATAGTATTAGGTGTGCTTTATTATTGTTACATATATGAATTTTGGAGCAATGGTTTCTGTTGTATTTCTATTTATTATATATTTTTTCACATATTTTTTCATTTATTCCTTATTCATTATTGAATGATTGCACACGCTTTTTGATTCAATGTATCAATATTATGCCTGGCTAATACTGGTGCCAGTAATTTTTTATTATATATCCCTTATATATATTTTTTATCTATTTATTATGTTTTTCCTTTCCTATATCAACAGATTATCACTTACCAATTATGGTTAGTAGTATTGCCGCCATTAATATCAATTATACTTTGATTATTATTATTTCCAATGTGTCCCATGCTTTCTAATGCTATGTAACATTATACCTCAATAGTGATTTGTACATATTCTTTACCCCCAAGGGCATGTTTGTATATATTGTACATATATCTTTATACAGCAAATAGGTATATTCCTTCCCCACCCGTGTGCTTGCATGGGGCGGTCGCGTCGCTGCCGGCGGCCGCGCGCCCCGCCGGCGCGTTCCCGACACCTCCTGTCACAGGGGGGGTGTGTGGGGGGGCGTGGCGGCGGGGCGCGCGGCCGCCCGAGGGGACGCGACCGCTCCCGTACACGCAGCGGGGCTATGTGACGCACGTCCGGCGTCTACCGCTGCTTCCGTCTTGCTCGTCCTTCCGGGTTACTGACGGACCACGCTGGCGGGGGCGGGGGACGCGGTGGGCGTGCGTGAGTATCCTCATACACATATAAGGGGCTTTTTTTAGATGTTGGGTGTCCCGTCCAGGAGAAGTGGTGCTTCCACGCAGCGCGTCGGCGGTTTTCACCTGGGTGCTCTGGGCAGCTCGGTTATCCATGCTTTAACACGGTGATGTATTTAGTTTCTTGATTTACTTAGACTGTTGTGCATTGCTCTTTTGTGGGCCTGCCAGCCGGTGTTCGTCCGCCTTGCCATTTCACTTTCCCTTTCTTTTTCTCATTTTTCCCCTTTTTCCATCACTTCTCGCACATATCCCCACTTTCACTCACATACACTTTCCCTTCACCCTCTTTTACTTTTTGTTTCACTCCGGCACTACACAGTGCACATCTACTGGCTTGGCTGACGTGCGCTGGTTTGGCATTCATGAGCATGCAGGCTATGCTCCTATGTATATGTGGCATATCTTTATAAATAGAATATTAGACTATCATTCTTTATTATCTAGCATTTGGCGGGTCCGAGCCCCCATCACCCAGTTTTTTAATGTGTTGTGTCTATGTTTTTTAAAATTGTGTAGCCCATATGTGGTTTATTGTTATTTCTATTGCAAAAATATCAATAAAATATTGTTTATACATTCCTTACATATTTTGCACAGATTGACTTATTGAGGGTGAGTGCAGAGATCTTGGGGCGTTTGTATGGGATACACCAGAGTGTCCCCTTTTTTGTATTTGTGTTCAGTATATATGCACAGTTAGTTACTATAAGCAGCCTGAAAACGCTAACAAAGGCTGGATGAAAAAAAAAAAATCTCCCTGTCAGCCAGCTCCGTTTTTCCTACCTTTCCCTGGCTTTCTGTCTGTCTCCTGTCTGTCTCCTGCCTGTCTCCAGCCTGTCCCTGTCTGTCCCTGTCTGTCCCTGTCTCCAGCCTGTCTCCAGCCTGTCTAACTGCCTCAGCTACACAGCGTTCTGTCTGTCTGTCACGAATGCAATAGAGAAATGAGGAAAAGCAAGATGGCCGCCGTTAAATACCGCTGTGTGACGTCACCGGGCTTGCTGGCTGCTGATAGGCTGCATGTGACTGCCCCAGCTTGCACTGGCGCGGGATACATGTCCAGACATGTCCCGCCCGCCATCTTAGAATGCCTGTAATGTAAATGAATGGATGTTAAAGGAAAACTTCGAGTGATCGAATCGCGGGGAAATTCGGATTCGATCCGAATCGAATTTTTCCTGAAATTCGGATCGAATCCGGGTTCGTCCGGATCGATTCGCTCATCCCTATTGATCACATATTTTGATTTGTGTAGATGGCCTCCATTTCATTTGTTTATATATGTTGTTTTTCTTCAGGCTGGGATGGTCTGGCATCTGGCCATTGTGCAGAAGTGTCTGACATGATTCAAACGTTAAGGACTCTAGTAAATCCACATTTTCTTAATTGCACTTGTATGACCTAGTCAAGTGGGCTCTTATTTCTTTAAAGAGGAAAAACACCCAGGATTTTCACTCTCCCGGGTGTTGTTCCTCTCTGGTGAGGCATCCCAAATCTACATCTGTGTATATCCCTGCCAAACTCACCTTTCTGGCAATCCCACAGTGTGTTTGTATACTCCATTCAGTTCTGCTAGCCATTATGACATCAGAGCATCGAGCAGGCTAAATAAAGCTGTGTGCACCACCAGCCATATTCTCCTCACCTCAATCTGGTGGCACGGTATATGCCCAGCTAAAGTTATAGGGAGATGCGCCATTAGATTGCTGGCTAGGTGAAATTTATTTAGTTATTGCCGGGGTTTCAAACAGCCGGTCATCCCAAATCGGGATGCTCCTGAGAAAGGGGATTGGCTGGCCCTCTCACCACCTCCCCCTGTGATAAGCACAATTTGGACAGTAACATAAAAACAACCCAATGGATGGCAGGCAATCTGCGCAAAGCTGAAGCTGGAACATTGAGTTAAGGTCAGGCACCCAATCCCATGCAACAATGACTCTACTGGTCTTTCACTGAAGGCCAACTCCAACTGATTCAGAGCCTGCCTGTGAATTCTCAGTTTTTAAGGGAATGCTTGTGATTTCCTGGTAACCAGGATATTTTGAATGCTTGTATCGTTCACAGCCGCGTTCCAAGAAAAGCTTATTAGTGCATAAGCGAGCATATTTACTTTGCATGCGCATACGGTTTAGCCGAGCATTTACGGTATTTGCAGCCGAAGTGGTTTCGGAAGCTGTTTTAGGGTGTAACTTGCTGTGGATCCCATTGTTCTCGTTGTGCCGCGTCCTTCGGTTGCTTTCCGGCGTAGGCCTTTTTTTTTTGCTGTAACCAGCTATTTTAATGTGCTTCCTGCAGTCCCCTGCCACTGTACCCATGGTAATCTGTATGTCCTTGCACATACTTACATTTATCTCCCCTGCTGGTCTCAAGGGCATCTCATGTAGTCTACATGCCCTTGCATATACTTACCTTTCTCCCCCCTGCTGGCATCTAGGGCATCCCATGGTAGTCTGCATACCCTTGCATATACTTACCTTTCTCCCCCCTGCTAGCATCTAGGGCATCTCATGGTAGTCTGCATGTCCTTGTACATACTTACCTTGGTTGCTATGTTGTCTGCTTCTACCCGCTGTTACTCACCTCAACACCTTTTGTTTTGGTGGTCTGTTTCACACCACTGTTTGTTTACTTTGCGTGTGCTTTATGTTGGTTCTGCTGGATGGTGTTGCAAAAAATGATGATTGACTGGCTGGGTCCCGGTCCCGCTAAACCCCCAAAGCATTGTGGGAGAAAAAGTGTGACGAAGTGAAGGTGTTGGTTTGTAAGAAATTGGCTGATTGTACAGGAAATATTGGACAACTCAAAACTGGTGGGAGCCTTCCCAAAACTCGACAAATTATCCATACTGAGGAGCGGGTGTTGTGGATGTTCCACCCCAACACCTACCAGTGTCAGGCACCATGGACATCGATAGGAGGCATGTGCCCACCAGTGGTAAGACTTGTTAGCAAATTGAACTTGGCACAGGAGGTAGGCCAATCAAACACGCCACCCACCAACTTTAGTTCCCAAATTCACAGCCAACTTTGAGTATTTGCCTGCACAACAAATGTTGTGTGACTACACACACAAATGGTATGAGGAATTTATTTATTTATGTAACCCCTAACATGGGTATGAGCAGACCATAATTTGGAGGCCCAGGTTGATGTGGGACCTAGTGTGTATCCCTTGTAGGGGGGCACATATACTGTTAAGAGGAAAATACCATGGCATTTACATTGACTGCAACACCACCTGCAGCCACAGCTAGCCCCTCTGGTTTGGCTACCATCAAGATAACATCAATGCTGGAACCACCCACCAGCCAGCCACCAAGGGAGTCCAGACAGTGGTGAGGTAAATAAGTTAGCTTAATAAGCAAATGGCAAGGAGCAGGGTAGATGAGGATGAACTTAGGGTGTTGACCTTTCTCCACACAGTCGGCACCTCTCCTGGATGAAATTAATGAGCTGGAGAAAGGGCACTCTGAACATCTGGATGAGACCCCCTATATCATCTGGACACCTTCACCAGCTGCTGGCACCACATACCCTATTCTTACCTGCAGCTCCAGCTTCATTCCACCAGTTCCACCAGTAACAGCCTCACCAGCTCCATAGAGTACCTAGGAGGAAGACAGGCAGCCAGGCATCATGTCTTTGGTAAGGCATTTCTAAATCATGTCATCATCAGTTTGCTCCATGAAGTCCTTGCTGCAGTGGTTGTGGAGCAGCAGCGCCACCACCAGCACATAGAGATGCTGGTTGGGGCTCTGGTGGAGGCCAACCAGGTTGTCCTTCAAAAGCTAGAGGCCAACCAGTTTGCCCTTCAAAGGCTGGAGAGGCTTGAGGCACAGCAAGCTGCCAACACCCAAGGCTGGGAAACATCCACCTAATCTGCCATGCTAGACGTATTTGGTGACTTGGGTTGTGGGGGGTCCCCAAGCTTTAGTTACTTCGGCCAGGCACATTTTTAGTGATCAATTTTGTGTTGACTTGCATCCACAGTTGTGCCATAACGCAACAACTTGTGACAATTAACCAGTAATTAAAGATTCAACACTGAAAACCTGAACTTTGTTTGGATGTTATTTAATCACACCCAGACAAGGAAAGGGATATAATTAATCACAAATGAGATAAGTGGTGAAAAAAAACAGTCCACCAAATGCTGCCGAATGCAGATGGCCAGGAATCTCTGGAGCACAAGCAGAGATTTTTTCCTCCAAATATGCTGCCACCCTCTCACTCTAGGCTAAGTTTTGAAGGTGTGCCATGCTAATTTGCATGACCTTCTCTGGCTCTGGTATTAAAGGGAGCCCCCTCCCTTTAAGACAGCGAAATCTGGCCTTCTAAAGCCCGAAGGTACTCTTAACTACAGCCCGTGTGCAGCAGTGGGCCCAATTATAGCCCTCCTGGCCAGGTGTCTGGGGCCTTAAGAAGGGCGTCAGGAGCCAGGGCAGCAACGGATAACCAGAATCCCCTAAAAGACAAATGAAAATTAAATTACTAACAGGCAAAACAACATCAAAACAGCATAGACTAAATATTAAGTATTACAAAAGAGTAAGGCCAAACAATCAAAATAGATCAGGATGTTCGGACTAAGCATTTGTAACTGCAACAGGGAGAAGGGGACATTCAAAGAGTGGCATGAGCACAGTTGAAGTAATGAAAGGCAGGAAGAGCAATTGGCTAACACGATAAACTTGAACCAATTCCAAAAAGAGGACACATAGCAAAAGAAAAACATTGCAAATGCAACATAAACAATAAACAGGCAGATCCACTCCAGCAATAAATAGACTTACCCACAAGCCAACCGCTAGTCAGCTTGCCACTCTCAAAATGGGTGTATAAACCAGAACTCCTCAAGATAAATGAATTGTGGGACATGCCAGGGAAGCCGGCCAAATTGCTGAAAAAGTGATGATCCGGCTCCACAACACAATGGATGTTAAGGGGTGGCCTATCTTGCAGTTGGAAATCACAAATAAAAAAGGGTCACTAGACTGCCAACAACAAATGAGCAGCAAAAATATAGTAAAACAAGAGCCGAATGGGACGCAGGGAACCTGTTTGGGGGAGGGAGCCTCAAGAGAGGAGAGTGGCCTACGAGGAGAAGCAACGTGAACCTAAACAGACTGAGACACAAGTAAGCTGTTTGGGGGAAGGGGAAGCTAGCCTAGCTGCAAGAGAAAAGGGTGGCCTACAAGGAGGAGCAATGTGGACCTAAACCTACTGAAGCAGTTGGGGGAACCAGGACCACATGGGCCATATTTGCAATGTTGAAAAAACTCAACCTCACCACGTTCCAGGCTGCCATGCTGTCAGGTAAAGAAAAGTATTTCTTCTGCAGGACAGCCATGCCATCAAGGAATATAGTCAGGGCGCAGGAACCATTCACTAAATATTATAGGCGGCAAGCAATTTTGCCATACCTCTAACATGCATTTTCTTGTGGTGGGGGCCAAACATGGCTGCAACTCTGAGTAAAGCTTCTCAGGAGAAAGGCGATTCAGTCAGTCAGGTCAATGCGAACACCTGCTGATTGGTCAAGCAAGCACAGGCAAGCACAGGCTAAACCGATAAAATTAGTCGTATTTATAGGGCAAACACTCGGTTTGGCTTATGCATACTGTAATTTCCACCAAAAAGGACAACTTGGCCACAAAAACAAGGCTCTGAATCACCCAACACGGAAAATAGACCAAATACTGTACTTTAATGTCATTCCCGCCGGTGGGAATGCATGCACGAGAGGCTCTGAATCAGGCCGATTGTCTCTCAGATCTTCAACAAAAGTTATGCTGTTACTAATGGTAACCATGTTTGTTTTGGGATTCAGGATTCTGTAACCTTTAACATTGTCACTGTATCCAAAAAAGGTTCCTTCAAATGCTCTGTTTTGGAGTGTGGTGCATTTTTCCTCTGGATTGTAGATGAACACTTTGCATACAAAAACTCTTAGGTGTTTTACACTTGGTTTCTTATTGTGCCCCAGTTCTAGAAAAGTGACTGTTTTGCAAATAAGTGTCTGGCATTGCTGCCTCACTCTAGTATTTTTGTAGTAGTCCAG
This sequence comes from Gastrophryne carolinensis, assembly GCA_027917425.1. Classification (NCBI taxonomy): domain Eukaryota; kingdom Metazoa; phylum Chordata; class Amphibia; order Anura; family Microhylidae; genus Gastrophryne; species Gastrophryne carolinensis. The sequence goes on along the minus strand of CM051234.1, from coordinate 393,511,308 downwards.
AGTCTGTCAGCATACATCTGATTATTTCAGTCAGAGTTTGATTTGTTCTTTTAGCTACTCTAATTTTCTATGGTGTGTATGGGACTTTCTTTTGATGTTCTATTCCGTTCAGCTTTAAGTATTCTTGTACTTTGTGTCCTTTGAAGCCACCTCCTTTGTCAAGCTGAATTATGAGAAGTTTCCTCCTAAATTTGTTACTTGCCTTTACTGCATAGTCCTGTAATTTGTCAAGAACGTCACTCTTGTATATCTTGAATGTATGTGTATCTTGTGTATCTTGAATAGTCATCTATGAAAGTCCCTATATACCTGTTGCCTTCCAGTGTAGGTGGGTTTAGGAGACCACATACATCACTGTGAACTAGATCAGGTGGTCCTAAAGCTCTAATCTGACTGACTTTAGGAAGTGTTGCACTTGTGGCTTTGGATTTGATGCAACATTTACACTTAATAGTAAACGGAAGGGGATACTGTCAGAGCCTTTCTCTTTTGTAGCTCTTGTATGCATTCTGGGTGTCTGTGACCTAAACATCTGTGCCATATGTGTATACAATCATTATGTATATGAGTGTTTACTTTTGTAAATCTCAATGTCCATTTTTAAACTCTCTTAGATCATGTTCCTCAGTGGGCAGCATTGCGCCAGGCAGAGGAGGAGGATGCCTTTCCTCGTGAGTTTCCGCTCCACTTGTACCCCCTGCCATGTAGGGGGGACAATTGGTGAGGCTTGTTTTGTTTAGGGACTGAGTGGTCAGGCGATATTAGAGGGCTCGGACCAAGGAGCTCTAGTAACATGCTCCTCACATGTCCATGGCCAGGCCCCACCCACTCAGAGACTTATTAAACAGGATAGAAACTTGACTTGAATAAGATGAGAAACAATTATTATATGCACAAACTACCCAGGCCTTGTGTAGCTTCTTCCTACGATTAGGGAGCAAGTGAGTTTCCTGCAGGCATGCAATTCCAGCTTTGTAGTTAGACAGAAACCTGTGCACAACAGCCAACTTCACCGGGTCCCCCAGGTCCTGCACATTTTAGGAGATGAACTTCAATTAAACCTTCCCATCATATATCCATACAAACGGCATCAGAAGCCAAATAGAGGTCAGTTTGTACACTCTACTATCAGCAGCACCGCACCAAGGGCACCCCCAGCAGAAAATTACATAGAACACACAAAATTACTGACCCCCCATGTACCCCACCCTTTCCCAGCCCCAAGTTGCTGCAGACTGGTCCCAAACCACCCTCAAAACCTAGAACAGTTAAACAACCAAAATAACAGTGGTCTAAATAACAGGGCAATATTAGCAACTCACATGCATAACAGAAGAGCTAACAGGGGGAGCAGGGAGAGAAATACGGGTAATAAAACTGCTAAGCAGCAGCACTGCAAGGACACAAGCACAGGTCATCCCGGTCCTCAGGTCGGTGGAATAATCTGGAAATGACATGACTCGTGTGCTGTCCATATGAAGGTCTCCCCTGCCCCTGGTGAGGCAGATGATCTTGTCCCAATCTCTGCTACTAAATAAGCGTGCCAGAAAGGGTCTCGGCAGGGCCCAGAGGGTGGCTTCTGTCCCTGCAATCTACGACAAAGCAGCTGGACAATTCTGATGCCGGGAAAACCCCTTTAAGCCAGGCCTTGATAAAAGCCCCCGGGTTGCCTTTTTCCACTACCTCAGGCATCCCAATAATCCTTAGGTTGCTGCGTCGTGATCTGTTCTCTATATTGTCTGCCAGACGTGGGTGCCAGATTCATTTTAAGATCCGCCACAACAGTCACAAGAGGAGTAACATGATCCTCCAGGCTAGATATACGAAGTTCTGCCTCAGACGCCCACTCTTTTAAGGCCTGCATATCCTGGCGTAGCAGCCTGATATCGACCCCCACCTTATACCTGTGAGCGTCGATCTATTGGTAGTGGCTGCAGAAAACAGCTCATCTCGCAGTTTTCTCAGAGTGATCCACTCATCAGGCTCGCTCTCCTCTAATGCAGCAGGATCGCTCTCAGGGTGCTGTTTGCTGCCGGCCTCAGACATTGTGCGTGACGGACCCCTGACATCGTGCTCCGCAGCTCTAGCCACACCCCCATAACGTTTATTTTTTTTTTTTTATCATACTTATTTTTATTGTTTTCATAACATCAAGGTAAACAGTTACAGACATTAATGCTCGTAATAGGCGAGCCAAAAGGTGCATTACATCCAGTTTAAGAGGAACAGAAAGGCATAATAAGACTTACAACACTGAACAGCAAAAAATATCAGCCGATTGGCCCACGCAAGGAGAAGGGAGCTCCGGGGGCTTACAAAATACCCGCCAGACCGCATACTGAGTGGGCCCATGCATGGCTACTAGGTTCACAAGACTGTTCTGTACACTCCCATTGTTGAAATCCTGGGCCGCGGGCAGAATGGCCAGCATAATAAGCCACCTTTTAAAAAGCACCCCTTCGTCTCCCCTCCTGCACTATGCATAATAAAACATGAATACACACACACACATCAACAGACATATTAGGGGAGGAACAGAAGGAATAAAAAGAAATGAAAGCTGCGGGGAAAGACCAAGTGAATTAAGAAATAGGAAATACGGCAGGAGGACAAGCTCAAAGACAAGAGCAAGAGTAGAGGGGAAGAAAGATCAACAACAATAGAATAGAATAGAGCAGAGAAAATGCAAGAATAATAGTAATAAACAGAGTAGCACTAGTAAGAAGAGCGGCGGTGGGAGTAGAAGCAGGATTAGAACCCAGAGATGTCCTTATTATTATTGTGGGTGGGAGTAACAGTATCTGCAATAGTATCCCGGGAAGAAGCCACCGTCTGCTAAAGAATATGGAAGTCTGCCCTCAGGCCGATCAACCGCTTCCCCTGACGATATCCCACCCCCCCGCTGCCAGACTTGTTTTACGCGGCTGCCGCTCTAGAAACATCTCACAAGTCCCACACCTGTTTATAGGGGGCCGTGTCTTTAAATAGAACCCATGTAGTCCAAATATTACGGTATGCTTTCAATCTATCCTGTTTAGTATAACAAATTTCCTCCATCACCTCCACATGGTTAATCTGCCTGAACCAGTCTTTGACTGTGGGTGACCCCCATGATCTCCAAAGCCTTGGAATTAAGACTCTAGCCGCATTCAGCAGGTGGCGGCCCAGAGGGGCTCCGCCCGCAACCCCTTTTCCATCCTTCGACCATCCCAGTAGGACAGACTCCACACTCCAATCCAAGGGCTCTCCTAGTATAAGTTCACAGAAACCTTTCACTTTATCCCAGAACCCCATCACCCCCGGGCAAGACCACCAGATATGTAATAATGGAGCACCAGTTTGACCACATCTCCAGCACATATCAGGAACTGCAGGAAAAAAGGAGTGTAAGACCTCAGGAGTCCGATACCATCGTGTGATCAGTTTATAGTTCGTCTCTTGCATTGAGCTACTAATTATCCCTTTATGTGCATTCTTATAGATGTCATCCCATTCCTCTGCCGACAGGGATCGGCCAATGTCAGCCTCCCATTTCTTCTCCCAAGGCTTAACCCCCCCACTGTCTCTACGCTGCAGAAGTCTATAAGCCCAGGACAATAGGTGAGCGTTAGGGCCCATACCTAGGCAAGCCCTATCAAACTCTGTCAGTTCTTTCTTCAAACCCTCTTTTACTCCCTTGGAGCAGAAAAAATGTCTGAGCTGAAGATAGGTGAAAATAGAAATTTCCTTTTCCAAAATCTGCTGCAGACTTTGTCTATCCTTCAATACCCCCCTGTCTTGCAGGTGGTACATTCTCAGAGGTCTAGGACCCCCACAGTCCCTTAGCAAGGAGAAGTCCCTCCCTGGAGGGAACGCAGGATTCCCCAAAATCGGTGTTAATGGACCTGGGAATGTGGTCAAAGCATGCCCCCCCCCCCTACACAGCTCTCCCAAGATAGACAGGGAAGTTCCAATCAGCGGGTGGGTCTTGGCAATCGTAGGGATCTCGTCCCACCTTAGATTACAAACTGTATCCAAACCTCCACCTGTAGCGACTATTCCTTCTATGCGCACCCAGTCTTTCTGCGAACCATTCACTTGCCAATCCACCACTCTACCTACATGGACCGCCCGGTAATATGACTTTATACAAGGTATCCCCGTCCCCCCCTTAACCTTCGGAAGCAAAAGAAGGCTCCGCCGGATTCTCGGAGGTTTGCCTGCCCAAATAAACCCCCTGAATATCTTCATCAGATCCTTAAAGAAGGACTCCGGTAGTCTAATTGGAATGCACTGTAACAGGTATAGGATCCGCGGCAAAACATTCATCTTCAAAACCGACATGCGTCCGAACCATGAGAGCCGCAGCCGGTTCCACCCCTCTAGGTCCCTCTTGACTCTGGCCCTAATAGGGGCAAAGTTAAGCTGAAACAGGTTAGCAAAAGAAACAGGTAGCTGAACCCCTAAGTATTGGAGACTCCTCTTCTCCCAGCCAAAGGGAAAGATACCCCTCAGCGCCTCCACCTCCGATTCAGGCAGCGAAATATTCATGGCACTAGACTTACTATAGTTGATCTTCAAGTTGGACAAACGCCCAAACATCTCCAATTCTTTCAGTAAGTTAGGAACCGACACCCGCGGGGATCGCAGAAAAAAAAGCATATCATCCGCATATGCCGCTACCTTTCTTTCCCTTCCTCCCAACATGATGCCGCTAATGCCTCCGCACAGATTAACCCTCCACAGGAACGGCTCCAGGGAAAGTGCAAATATCAGAGGGGACAGCGGACAACCCTGCCTTGTGCCATTACTAATATTAAAGAAAGGAGAAGAACAGTTATTCGTCCTTACCCTCGCCACCGGGTTAGAGTACAGTGCCATAACCCTATTTTTAGCCGCAGCTCCCAGCCCTACATGATCCAGAACCTTCCCTATCCACCTACAATCCACCCGGTCAAATGCCTTCTCGGCATCAGTAGAAAGCATGATTGACCCCACACCCTTGGCTTTTGCCCACCATTGAATGTTCAAGGCCTTGATCACATTATCGTGGGCCTCTCTACCGGGGACAAACCCAACCTGATCCTGGTCTATCAGACCCGGCAACAGGGAGGCCAGCCTTCCCGCCAAAGCTTTGGCAAAAATTTTCACATCCACGTTCAACAGGGAGATGGGTCTATAGTACCTGCAATCCGTAGCATCCTTCCCCCCTTTTGGTATTACGACAATTTGCGCCTCTAAAGCGGAACGCGGTAAAGAACCCGAGGTCGCTGTAGATTCAAAGGCCCGAGCCATAAGTGGGAGCAACTGATCAGAAAAAGTTTTATAATATTGGGAAGAGAAGCCATCCGGCCCCGGGGTCCTCCCTGGCTTAGACGCTTTGATCGCCTTTTGCAGTTCCATCACAGTGATTGGAGCCTCCAACTGTTCCACTTCTTCTTCAGAAAGCGATGGCATTCCGGAATCCATCAAATAGGCTTCCATAGAACCTTCCACATCCCTCTTCCCTTGCTGGACCGGGAGGTTATACAATGTTAAATAGAACCTTCTAAAGAGATCCGCAATCTCCCCATTCTTCTGGTAGAAGATCCCATCTGAACCCCTAATCCCCTCAATTCTAATCTTAGCCTGTTTAGGACGCAAAGCCCTAGCCAACAAACGTCCCGCCTTGTTTCCTTGTTCATAAAACAACCCGTGACGTCTGGTAAAAAACCTGCTTGTCTCCCTGAACAGGACATCTTTGAGCTCTTGTCTTTTAGATTCCAGTTCCTGCAACACTGGCGCCTGAAGGGACCGTTTGTGTTTCAATTCGAGATCAGCTATCTGCTGGACTAACCTTTCCGCCTTAGCCCCTCTCTCCCTTTTAGCTCTTGCCCCTTCCTGGATCAGGTAACCTCTCAGTGTGCATTTGTGAGCCTCCCATACCATTACTGGGTCCACCCCCTCTGTGGCATTTTCTTTTATATACAAGGACAAGTGTTGCCTTATCCTTTCTACTACTCCAGGATCCTTCAGTAGACTCTCATTCATTCTCCAGTTCCACTCCCTCTTCTCACCACCTGGCAGGGCCATGGAAAGAACAACTGGAGCATGATCAGAAAATGATATATTACCGATCTGAGCCGAGATTACCCTCTCCAAATCTCTCTGTGATAGGAAGAGAAAGTCAATCCTCGTGTACTTCACATGAACTGGTGAATAGTAAGTAAAATCTTTCCCCGTAGGATGCATCATACGCCATGTGTCTACCAGAGCCAGCTCTTGCAGAGCCTTCTTTATTTGCTTCAGAGCCCTAAAAGAAATGGCAGTTTTGGCATCTGATGTATCCACCAAGGGGTTAAGCGCACAGTTCAGGTCCCCTCCCATGATCAGCATCCCTTCTTGGAATGAACCCAGTTTACCTAAAACCACCCTACAAAATTGTTGCTGGTCTTTGTTCGGGGCATAAACATTAGCTACTGTAATGACCGATCCATTAGGGAGCTTCCCTTTCAGGAAGATATATCTTCCCTCCTTATCTTTTTCCACCGCCACTGTCCTAAGGTCCAGATCTTTATCCACCAAAATCGACACCCCTTTCGCTTTATTATTCGGAGAAAGGGCAGAATAGCAAGAGGTGTACGTTCTGTTACCCAGGTAGGGGGCCCTATAAATTTGGAAGTGGGTTTCCTGGATTAGCGCAATGTGTGCTTTATATTTTTTAAGTTCCCTAAATAAAGCATGCCTTTTCTGGGGCGAGTTAAGTCCCTTGGCATTTACAGAGAGGATGTTCAAGCTCTGGGGCCCCATTGCTCACTAGATCTACTTATCAAACTAGGGTTCCAACCTCAGCACCCCTCCCACCATCCCACGCCCCTCAAACAGAAAGCGCGCCACCCCCCTGAAAGAGGTTACAGATAGGTAGAGAAAAGGAGAAAAGAAAGAAGAGGCCAGCAGAAAGGGAAGGGACAGGGGGAAGAACGCACACCCACCGGGGAGGGGAAACACACGAGGACCCAAACAAGAGACAAACAACTTACAGAAACAACTTATAGAAAGAGACCCAACTCTAACTCTGTACAACCCCAACCTGAAGAGGGCCAAGGGAGAGTTACCTCCCAACCTGGGAGAACCATTTGGGACAACCGTTCACGGAGAGGTTATAAAGCTCCCCTGTTATCCCCCACGTCCCGGGGCATAGGCTCCAGGGACACAAAGAAACGGGAGTGATCCAGCCCCGAATCTCCCCTAATCCACCCCTACAGGAAAGAAAAGAAAAGGCCCTTTTGGGGGAAAAAACCATGGAAGGCCGGAAGAATGACACCCACCGTCTGAAGAAATAACCCAGAATCAGTAGGGCGATCCCGAGAGACCCGGCGGGGCCCCCTCAGTTTAGGAGAACGCACCCTGCACCACGTATAAGCATGCATGCGGATAAGCTGAGAGGGCAGCTATTACACACAAAACGTATCTCCCCTCATGAGAAAAAATTGAATAACCCTTAAGCTCCAAGGTCCCTGACCATCTCACGTCCCCTTTTCTGCCGGCCCTGGAATTCCCATCCCAGCAATGCTCGTCAAGCCCCGTCACAGCTCCTCCCGTGCCCCGTAAGGCGTGCACCCGCGGCCTCGCAGTATACCGGGCACCTAAGTTAGCTATGCAGATGGAGATGGAGAGGGCCTACCCAGCGGTCCCTGTGTGGGAGTTAACTCTGCCGGAGGCTCTATGTCACCTCGCTTAAAGCGCCGTCCCCAAACGTGTCACACTCCTCCTGCCCAGGCCTATCTTTCCGCCCTCCTGATGGCAGGAGGCCTCAAGGGAAACAGATGTCGTCTAGAACTAATGTCATAGGTATACTCGCTAAACGACAGGCGACAGGGGCCAACCCGACACAGCGCGCCAGAGGGACCCGCCCCCAGTATAGCGGTGAGGAGATGACATGAACATGGGCATTCGGTTCAATTGGAACAAGACAAAACAATACACTTATAGGAAGTTTTGGCAAATCAAGCATATTAGAGTTCTCAGTGCAATACCCCGAAGGCCCCACACATTCTTCCAGGCCACCAAGTGCATGCCCAACTCGCGGCCTGGGAGGATATGTAGCGCACCACCCGCGGTCATGGCTAGCTAACATTAGCCATAGGCCCCTACCGCAGAGCACAGAAACCCCTAGACTGTCACCACACCTCCTCCCGTGGCGCCTGCGCCCGTAGAATGGCATAGGGATGTCCCACCGGAGAACGCGAGCGAGAGTCACCCACCCCTTTAACAAAGCCCACAACAATCAGCCCATTTAACCATTTTGGCATACCAGGCATATTCGGTCTTTCAGAGCAGTGCCTCGGAAGCCCCACACACTAACCCAACCCCACATATATTAGCACATCCTGCGGTATGGGAAGCTATGTGGCGCACCATATTCAGTCCCAGCTAGCAAACGTTAGACACAGGCCGCTACCGCAGCAAACAAATACCCTAGCCTGTCACCCCACCTCCTCCTGCGGCGCCCACACCAGTAATATGGCATAGGGATACGCCACCGGGGGAAGCGAATGAGAGTTGCCCACCCCTTAGACCCAGCCCAAAACACATATACATGCTTAAACGCGGCATATTTGCAAACAGTGCAATGGCAGTAAGAAAGCCCAAAACAATTAGCCCCTTTAACCATTGTGGCATACCAAGCCTATTCGGTCTTTCTGAGCAGTGCCTCAAAAGCCCCACACACTAACCCAACCCCCCCAATATTAGCACATCCTGCAGTATGGGAAGCTATGTGGTGCACCATATTCAGTCCCAGCTAGCAAACGTTAGACACAGGCCGCTACCGCAGCAAACAAATACCCTAGCCTGTCACCCCACCTCCTCCTGCGGCGCCCATGCCAGTAATATGGTATAGGGGTACGCCACCGGGGGACGCGGGTGAGAGTCTCCCACTACTCAGACCCAGCCCAAAACACAAATACATGCTTAAACGCGGAATATTTGCAAACAGTGCAATGGCAGAATTAAACTGTAAAAAATAAAACAGTGAAAACAGTGGCTTATCTATCCATGAAGATCAGTCCCGTTGGTGGACGATACACCGGGTAGCCTCCAGCCGCTTCATCTCCTGGAACTCGACCGGCTTCTCTCTCTGCCGCCGTGCGGAGGCGAAGCTTCTAGGCTGTTCCGTCGAGGGCCTCCTGACAGCCGCTGGCGACCCGCTCTCTGTACTAGCTGCAGGATGGAAAAGTCGCTAAACCATTCTGGCAAGGACACCATAGGGAGTCGCAATGTCTCACAAAAATAGGTAGATCCTCAGGCATTCGCAGGGTCCCCGTTCTTCCATTACTCGTGGCCGACAGGGCAAATGGAAAGCGCCATCGATATGGGATGCCCCTCTCCCTCAGGGACCTTGTAAGGGGTCTCAGCGCCCTTCTGTGCTGCAACGTGATTCCAGAGAGATCCTGATATAGCTGTACCTCGCTATTGTTGAACAAGATGGTGTCCCGATTCCTAGCTTTAGACAGGATTTCCTCCTTTAATTGAAAATTCTGTAGGCAACAGATAATGTCCCGAGGGGGAGCTTCTCCCATGCTCCTGGGTCTAAGGGCTCTATGGGCCCTCACGAATTCAATTGGAGTGCCCGGCGGCCGCTCCAGCAGGGAATTAAAAATGGACAGCAGGGCCTCCTGAGTCTGATCCGGCGCCACCTCCTCAGGGACACCTCGGACCCTGATATTGCATCTTCTGTTGCGATTGTCCAGGTCTTCCAGGTGCCTGTGGACATTCATGAGGTGCCTGTTGTGCGCCATCACTACTTCCCTCACCTCCGACAGCCTGTTGCTCGTATTGGCTTCCTCCTTTTCCACCTTCTCCACGCGGCTGGACAACTTCCGCATGTCAGCTCTGAGGTCTGCAATCGCCTCAGCAATCGAAGCTTTAATCTCACCCGCGAATTTGGCAAGTTCGGTGCGTGTGGGCAGCTGGCTGAGCTGTGCTGTCAAACCACCATCCTCCCCTTCCGACGCCACATCTTCCTCTCTTTCAGGTGACGACCCCGGCGAAGGGGCTTCCGCCATCTTAGCTCCGCGAGGGTAAGCGTCTTCCGACCGCTGGCTGCCAAACATCTCCGGCAGCTTCCTACTGCCCGCTTTCGGGGTCTGGGAAACTCGGGGGGTCTTAGTACTTGCCCCAGTTTTGTTGAGACGTCCCATGCTCAAACAGGAGTGCTGCAAAAATAGCTTCTGTGGGGACTCCGCCGAGAGCTCTCACTTCACGCCGCCATTCCGCTCCGCGGCCAAGTCACGCCCCTATAACTTTTATTTTTTAATCAGTATAGCTAAATAAAGCCTTGTATTTTATGGGAGTAGTTGTAGTTTTTCTAGCCACAAGAGCCTCGATTCAGAGACACATTCGTCCGGACTTCCGTAGCTGTCTGTGAAAGTTTTGGTGGGTGTTTGTCATTTTTTTGCTTTTTTTCGTCCATTTTCTACTCGCACGACCGTTCGGGAATGCGCTTCCGAACATTTCCGTTAGTTTGGATCATTTTCCAAACAAAAACGGAAATTTCCGTTCGTTCAGAAAACTTCCGTTGCTGGGATGGGTTTCTGTCCGATTCAGAGAGCTGATTTCCGACGGATCATAACCCTGTAAATCCGTTTCATTTCCGAACCACTTACGAGACCTTTGAGGGCTCGGATTGCTATTGTTGAACATGTTTTGCGGCTATGTGGAGGAGTCTGCGCGCCTTTAGCACCAAGGCATTGCATGTATCAGCATGGCCGAGGCCATAAATTGTATAGCAATGCATACCTGAATTAATACATTTTATGTATGCCTTATAGATGCATTTTAATACTGACCTTAATTAGTCCTTAGAATGTAAACATTTATTTTTCCACACATCCATATAATTGCTATATTTTTTTAGACTTATGTCCTTTGTGAATTATATTTGGATTGTTGAACTTGAATCTTAATTTGTTGTAGGAGTTATTGTCTTAGTTGGTTACCTTTGCTTTGTGTAATTATTTTATATTTGGTTGCAGGAACTGCAAGATGTGCCACTTGCCCTTGCTCCTGATGCCCGTTCTTTGCCTGCAGAATGCAGGCCAGGGGTTCTCTAATCGGGCACTATGCAAAACCCGGCCCGTGGTGGCGAGGGCCCTCTGGCTTTTGAAGTCCGGATTTAGGTGTTCGGACCATACGGGGGGGGGGGGGGCACTGCAGTATGACCCCAACAAGGTTATACCAAAATTTTAATTTGCGCTTTTTAACAGGGACCACACGTGCCAGAGTGGCACAACTGAGTGTCAGGGTCCTTCAGTTGGAAACGGAAAAGTCTGGATGAAAAATGACATCCTCGTATTCGTAATCTGCCGTACGAATGGACGGAAACTTTACAGAAGGTTTTCAATGCATGCATAGAATCGCTCGTACGCTCATACGAGAAAGGAAACATTTCACAAAAAAAAAAGATCGGCACGAAAACGGAAGTTTTTTTGTGTCTCTCTGAATCGAGGCTATAGAGTATATATCAATGTAATTTATATTGTGTACCAAATATAAAGTTTTGGGTAAAAACAGTGTAATCTCTGCAGGTTTTTTTGTCACATTACCTGCTCTGCACAGTGCCTACGGGTGCCTAAGGTAAGAGAGCCGGCCTCACTATGAACGTTTTGGATGCGTCACTGCCACTTAGGCCATTATTTATAGGAATGTATCCAGCACGTCATGGTCAGATGGAGGGTTAAATATGTTTAGTCCACAGTATTTGAATATACATAATGTGTACTGTAATTAACAAAATGCAGTACTTACCGGTAGTTCAATGCCAAATAAGCTTTGTTTTTTGTTAGATATGGGAGTAGTAGGGACAGTAATTGATTTACAGAAAGCATAAACTTCAGACTATTTTAAAAATGACCAGTGACCGTTGCTATGGAGCTTGGTTCCTAATGCGGGCCTATGCTCTTAAGCAGGGGTTCCTAACCAGTGGTATGAGTACCACTGTTGGTACTTAGCAAGAATGAATATTTATAGGCATTGTATGCACTTTAAAGGGCTGTTTTGAGCATTTTTATCACAGTTTAGGTTGCTGACAGCCACCCAGGTGTTATTTGAGTTAATCGAAAATGGAGAGTGGCACTCTTTGAAAAACGCCCTTTGTTGTTACCCTGCATGTGGCATGTTTTAGCAGTAGATGTTTTTGCCAATAGCGAAAATAGCAGTTGTACACTGATCTTTAATGAGGAACCTGTCCTGGTAGCCCTGTGGTAGTCCTAAGATGCAGGGAACCACTTTTCAATGATTTCTGCTGAGCTCTGCTGCTTGTCAGAGTTTGTTCCAATGTTATTTGGGTGCAGCATTTTGGGCATAAAAAAGACCTCAGGGCAGGGGTAGCCAACTTTTTTGGTCTATGGGACCCATTAACCTGTGTTGCATTAAAATATTAAAATTAAAATAAGCTGGAGAAAAGCAAAATAGTCCTAGGCTGCTGTTACTCTTCTCCATTCCCGGCTGCAGCTGGCAGTGTTGCTTTTGTTCTGAAAGGACCCCGCGGCTCTGCCAGTCTGCCACCCTGCCTCCTGCAGGCATATGTGTTTTTCACCCAGGCCCAGAAATAGGCTGTACACTGCCTGGGGCCCATCGGAGGATCCTCTGACTCTTCCTGGTGCCAGTCCAGCCCTGATTATGAGCTCTGAATGGTAGCCATATGCTAATTGATTCTGTTAAAATTTAAACTGTAACCTAATGTTTTCAAACTTATTGTTTTAACTGTTATTACAACTCAAAGGGTTGACCCCCAATGCTGAGCTGTGTGTGCTGTAACTGAATGTATCATTGCTAGAAAGCAACAGGGGGCATAGCTGCTTGTCCAGGGAGCAATATGGCCGACTAATATAAGGCAAATGCTTTAGTAAAAAAAGAAACACAGACTGTTTTGGGGTACTGGACTAGGTATAGAAGGTGATGACAAGGATCACTTTAAAGCATTAGATATATATATATATATATATATATATATATATATATATCAACATCCTTGCACTGTTGGAACAGAAACTCCCCAAAACTCACTTGTCCCATCTGCATGCATGATACTGAATAATTATCAGAACTTACATTTGCTCCTGCACCCAATCAAAGATGAAATACCACCTCGCCAATTTTTTACTGCTAGTGACCATCTTGAAGGCTCTCTTTCCCAGCATCCCAGTTGTTGCCTAGATTCAATTGACATAACCCCACAATGCACGTCAGGAAACTCAGCAGCACTTCCTTTTTGCTGGCAGCCTTCAGCTCCATGGGACGCCTTTTTCTTTGTAAAACTGATCACAGCAGGAGTTACAAAAAGGTAAATGAATTTGTATGTGCGGCAATCTGAATTGCTCTGGAAAGGGTGGCATATGAGCACTGTTGCTAGTAAGGGTCCAGTGTAAAATGAACCCCAAGCTGCCCACATTTCAATGTGCCTACTTTCACCAACACATTATACCAGAACACAACTTTCACAAGCAGATTTCTAAAACCCACAGTAAATAAGATGAGCACAGGCAGATCCCCCTATACCTATACCTATAGAACACATGGCATCACCATGTCTCTGTTGACTAAATAGCTCTGCAAACTTCAGCTCTAATAGATTTCTTTTTTTTTTTTAACGTTAAGTCAGGAGACCAACATTTGGCAAAAACAAATTTTTCCTATGATTTTCTCAATGTTTTTAGCCAGAGGCAAACTGATTATGAACAGACATCATGAATTAGACCCATTTCCTCTTTTTATCCATCTCCAGTTGTGTTTTGTTTGCTGCAGACTGAATATGTTAATCATGGCGACATTATATAACAATAATGGGCTGGACTGCTAAAAGCACATCTCTTATAAAATAAATGTGACTATTGACCGAGAATAATCTTTCACTGTGCAAAGCGGAGATAATCTTATGACTAAGTAAAGATAGCAGATTTTTAACTAAATAGATTATCTAAAAGGTATATGTACCATGAATTGATGAGAAGAACATATAATCCCTTTCTGTTGTCTGAAAAGAGTTGTTAAAAAGAAAGTCCAAGCTTTTGTAATGCAGCCCACGATAACCCCCGCCCCCCTTTGCCCGTGCTAAGCCAGATCTGGGAGTTAAAGGAGCACTATCACAAAATTGTGTAATCTTAAAAATCTATATAAACGGCTAATGAGAGGAGGGGGTCACTTTTACCCCCGAACTGAATAAAACTCCCGCCAAGCCTGTGGTTTATTCTCTAGTGGTAGGAAGAAAAATGCAAGGGTTACAGGTCTAGTCTATCAGGGGTGACAGAACCTGTCACCCCTGATGTCCTCTTCCTTATATTAAAAGAAAAACAAGCCTGGTTATTTATTGATGCCAAGTGTATAAGTGACCCCTCCTCCTGCCATCCAGCATATAGTTACATAGTTAAAGTGGACCAACACCCACGGGTGATCGGCCCGGGAATCTATAAGATTCCCGGGCCGATCACCCCCCACCCCGCGGGACATCCGAGATCGGGATGTCCCGCGGGGTGAAACCCCCCCCAAACACCCCAACTCACCTACCTTATCTTCGTCTGCGAATGGCCGGCGGGGGCGCGCGCGCGCCGAAAGTGACGCGAGGGAGGCGGCGGCGGCGGCCGCCGCTTAGACGTTCCTTGTACGTTGGCGTTGGGAGCGGGGAGAGGTGAGTTATTCGGGGGGTTAGGGGGGGTTTCACACAGCGGGGCACCCCGATCGGGGGTGCCCCACCGAAGTGGACCAAGACCCAGGATAGTCAAAATCCTGGGTGTTGGTCCACTTTAATATAGTTGAAATAAGACATATGTCCATCAAGTTCAACCAAGGGTGTTGGGGTAAGAGAAGTTATTTTTATTTTATTTACAGCTAATAGTAACTGTTAATGTTATTTTCTTCGAAATAAGTATTTAATCCTTTTTTGAAGCTGTCAGCTGTTGATGCTGTAACAAGCTTATGTGGGAGGCTATTCCACAGATTTATACTTCTTATGGTTAAAAATGATTGTCGCCTCCAGAGACTAAATTTCTTTTTTTCCAGTCGAAGGGAGTGTCCCCTTTTCTTTAGAGAGGAATTTACCTGAAATAGTGTTTCCCCATATTTTTTGTATTGACCGTTTTTATATTTATACAAGTTAATCATGTCCCCCCTCTGTCGTCTCCTCTCTAGACTAAATAGATTTAATTCTCGTAATCTTTTCTCATAACTAAGATCCTCCATTCACTTTATCAGTTTGGTGGCTCTCCTCTGCACCCTTTCCATAGTCAGAGCGTCCTTTCTATGAATGGGCGCCCAGAACTGGACGACATATTCCAGGTGAGGGTGCACCACTGCCTTGTAAAGAGGCAAAATGACATCCCTATCCCATGATTCCATGCCTCTTTTAATGCATGATAGTATCTTGGTGGCCTTGGAAGCAGCTGCTTGGCATTGCATGATATTATTTAGCCTGTGGTCTACCAGTACCCCCAAATCCTTCTCTACAAGTGACTCTCCCAGTTTGACTCCCCCGAGGTTCTGCTTCTGTGCAGAATTCCTGACCCTGGTGAGTTGGGGTTGTTTTTGTTGCCAATATTTAGCACAGGGAGAGAAAATGGTGGGTTCTGTGTTACAAAATGCTTAATAAAATGCTTGTTGGGAAAAGCAACCATAGCTCTATCTGTGGCTCTCACCAGGTATCATGACAAGTGCCAAGCAGCTGGAAGCAGCTCTTATTCTAGGTCAAGTGGTCAGGAATAAAAGACAGTCAAGATAACAGAAAGAACCATGGAACCAATGCCGGGGTGCTGACTGAACAAAACCAGCAGATTTAGAGCGAATGATCAGAGTGCTGACAAAATGAAGCATCACTTCACCACAGCATCTTGTGGTGACTCCCTTTATCCCACCAGTCACGTTTTAAACCCCTTTATTCTACAGTGTAACCCGTATACTTACTTTCATACAATACTTTTCTCAACAGGAAATTGTAGGTGGGGGCGCTGTAGCATTTCTAATTTTAGTCTTGAAGATAGTTACATTTTTGTCCATCTTTGTGTTCCAGCAGCCAGGCAGGCACCTTGGTAGGTGGGAGGACAGGCAGGCAGTTAGGCAGGTGGATAGGTAGACAGCAGGCAGGTAGGCGGGTGGTTAAGTAGGTAGGTGGCAGACAGATGGGTGGACAGGCAGGTGGGTGGCAGTGGCATAACTAAATGGCAGTGGCATAACTAAAGGCTCATACAGTAAACATGATGGAGGGGTCCCTCTGACTTTCTGGGCCCCGGTGCAATCGCCCCCCCCCCCCCTGCACCCCTCAAGTTACGTCCCTGGTAGGTGGGTAGGCACTTAGGTGGGCAAGCAGATGGATAGATGGATGGGTAGATAAGCAGATGTGTGACTGGGTGGTTAGGCAGGTAGGTGAGTAGGTGGGTGGCTGGGTAGACAGGCAGTTAGGTGGATGGAAAGTTAGGATGGCAGACAGACAAATGGGTGGGTATGTATGTATGTGGGCAGGTAGGTAGTAGAGTAGGTAGGGCCTGGGCTCCGGCCGGCTTCTAGGCAACAGCAGCATCTCAGCAGGCAATCAGCTGTATTACTGCAGGCAGGTGGGCTACTGGCATATCCTCTGCGGAAAGGTGGGCTTCTCCCCTTGTCACCATACACTGCAGTCATCTGCACTCCCTTGTTGGTCTTTACACTTTGCCTGTACAGATAGAGCTGAAAGAACCGGCGAGGGAAGAGCGCCTGAATGAAAGTGCGGTGGCGGACAACTGTAGTGGAACAGGGGGCAAGAAGCACACTGCACCATGGGAGCAAGGGGGGCTAGGTGAGTAACATAGCATGCCCTGCCTGCCAAACTCTAGCCCCTGGAATACTCCACTTGTACCTCCAGGGACTATGAGAGCAGGGAGCACAAATTCCCTACTATCATACTAGACACATTATGGACACTTAGGGGGTTAAGTTTCTTCTTCAGGCATAATAAAAGCCTAAAGGGTTTGAAAGAGTGTAACTTCAATTTATGGAGTAAAAAAACTCATATAAACATGCTGGATAGTGTGATTTGGAGATATTTCAAACTACAAGCTTGGCTCTTTTCTTAGTTAAATTGTATTGCTCCTTTGAGGAATAAAATCCATGGGTGACAGGTTTTTGGGCATACCATTCCTTTATTTATAAGGGTGATCAGCTCCATTTCAATGCCTGACTCATGGGTTAGCCTGTAGGGAGCAGTAGCATCAACCACTCTAAATATCTGCCTAAAGCATTGCATGATGGGTAAAAACATCAACAGCTGTCATTCCAGCACAGGCAAGCTCAAGCAGCAGGCTGTTACAGTTGAGCAGTTCTTGTACAAGCACAATGGTTTGCTCAAAATCACTGATTCTTCTTCCTTCAATTAAAAGAAACAGTCTTGGGTGGAATTTCTTTGATGCATGGTGTAGAAGTAACCCCCTCTCTTGCTTTCTAGCATATTTACGTACTTTCATTATTGAAACAACTTTGCAGTAGTGCTCCTTTATTTTCAGGTTTTTCTGTAGGACAAATTAAAAATGAAGAAGGTAATAAAAAAGGAGCAAACGGGTCAGTGATGAGAAACCCTAGTGTGAACCTATGTGGAACTGTACATGTCTGTATATCATTCTATTCAGCTTTACTTTGGAGCATACGCCATTCTCTTTATCAGAAATGGTCCTTGATTCAGTTAAGGAAAAATAAGAACCATTTCATGTTTTTTTTCAGAGTAAGGCATTATATAAAATGTTATTCGATAAGGGGGGGGGGGATTTTTCTTCCTTCCATTAAAAAAAACAGTCTTGAGTGGAATTTCTTTAATGCATGGTGTAGAAGTAACTCCTTTTGTTGTCTAGGATATTTTTTTGATTTTTATTATTAAAACTTTTTTTGCAGTAGTGCTCCTTTAGCTTCAGGTTTTTCTGCACATTAAAAATGAAGAAGGTAATAAAAACGAAGCACACGGGTCAGTGATGAATCCAGAAACTCTAGTGTGAACCCAGGTAGAACTGTACATGCCTGTATTTCATTCCATCACCTTCCAAATGTCCCTAAAGCATTTTGTGCCTGATGAGTCCGAGATACTTGGGTCTTTATCGGACTAACACCCTTACAGGAAACTGTGCTCATATGCATCCCTGCCCAAAGCAATTCAGATTGCAGCTCATAAAAATAACATTGACCTTTTGGTACCTCCTGTCATGGCTGATTTTCCCCCCCTCGACGGTTCTATGAACCTGCAAGTAGCTGTCAAATAGGAAGTGCTGCTGTGTTTCCTGCCACTTTGCATTGTGGATTATGTCGCTTAAATCCAACAGAAGCACAACTGGCATTTTGGGAAAAGAGCTGCTCCAAGATGGCCATGACCAGGAGAAAATCATGAGTGTCAAACCCCGAGGACTTTTGTCTTCTTGGTGAGTTCACAACCCCCAATCTCCACAGCTAGCTTCACCTATAGTCATTACCGGGACGCTCTAAGCACCTCACCGGACATGGTTGCCCCCAGGACTTAATAGCTCAAAGATTGTAAACTCACAAGGGTGAAGACAGATGAACCAAAGGTAAGACTGGGTGTTATCGGGTAAGCCGGGGTCATACACAGATAATAGTTCTCACAATTAGCAGCTCCAAGGGAGAAAACACAGGAAGGGTCAAAGGTCAAGCCAGGAAATCAGAGAGCTCGTAGTACAAGGGATGAGATGATCCCGACTATGGGTTCATAGTCGGGATCCAGGCAGGGGTTGGTTCAGGCAGCGGTCATGGAATGGGCAAGCAAATTAGCAACTATAGTCAAACAGGAGTCTCAGGAACAATATATGCAGAAATATGCTATCACGGCGCAGCAAGGGAGTGAAGAAGGAAACCCTATAAAAGGGCAGGAACGGATGGGATTTGTCAGGACGGAACTGGTCTCATTGGACCACTGAACAACATATGGGCTGATTAAACCTTTAGAGCATTGCACCCACAGTAACCTTTGGGCTCATTGGCCCTTTAAACCAACCTCCAGCGGCCATGCTGAGTGCAGCACCGCCAGAGGGTATAAATCAGCCATGCAAGCATGAGCAGAGGAACGGGGGAGGAGGCTGAAGCAGCATTGGGCGCAGCTCGACCTTTTCCAGGCATTACCAGGGACTTTTAGATGTTTTAATATTAGAAGTTCTAAGGCTAACATCCAAGCTCTATATTCCGCTTTCCTTTGAAGAATACACCATTCTCTTTATCAGACATGGGCCTTGATTCAGTTCAGGAAAAATAAGGTCGATTTTTTTCAGAGTAAGGAATTATATAAAATGTGTGATTCAATAAGGGGGGGGGGGGGGGGTTGCAGCATGATTTTGCACCTAATTCTTTCAGAATTAATGGGACACATTATTGAAATAAATTATGGGACACAATATTTGAAATAAATTTGGTTTTGCAATTAGTGGATCTTTATGCCTTGGCAAAGAGAACATTTTAGATGGTAACAACCACTATGTGCCCTGTAAAGCTTTTCTAGACAACTAACACTTTCTTGCCATGAAATTCCCTCTCAATCGCTGGCCACCTAGACCTGACCACAAGAACACAACGAACAATCAGGGCCGTATTCAGGGTTCATGCTGCCCTAGGCACTTTTAGTGCTCACAGAGTCCCCCCCCCCCCCCATTTATTATGATATGCATACTTATCTAAAAATTGATTGGAAGAGAAAAATCTCACTCAAGATCCCAACAATGCATTGAAAGATACAGGCCCAGCTTAAGGAATGAACCAGGCAGAGGTAAGATAAGTATGCTAATTTTAATTGGTTTCAGGACTGCGATACTCATTAAGCTGTAATAAAGTTTGAATGTAGAAAAAAAAAAACTTAAAAAAAGGTGGTAAAAAGGAGCAAGGAAATGTCGAAAAGAGAAAGACGGGGGGAGTTCAAATGAGAAATATGTAGAAAAGGTAAAATGAGATAGAGGGATGTAGAAAAGAAGGTGATGAAGGGAAGGTAAAAAGAAGGGAAGGTAAAAAGAGTGAAAGGCATAGAGAATGTGCAGAATAGAAAGATGTGCAAAAGAGAGAGCAAGAGATGCCTGCTGATCTAGCTGAGAGCTTTGTTTGTGTAGGGGTGTGTGAATATCTCCTGGCACCCCCTTACACATCTTTGTTCACCTCTGCACCTAGTGAACCTGATTGGTTTCTGGTGGTCATGTGGGGCCAGGGCATGCAGAAATAATAAGAGGCTATACGTGGCATTCCACATCGGTATCCCTCCCCACTCAGTGCCAGACTTAGGTTTGGCACCTGGTCAGTATTTTTTTTATTTTTTTTTTATTTACTGCCTACTGTCCTGGCAGTGTCATTATTTGTTTTTTTTACTGGTTATTGAGGATGGGAAAAGTATAGCCACAATTACAATTATCATTAAAAAAAATAAATACCAACACCACCAGGCCATTGTCCAATAAATTAAAGAGGCAACCCTAGCCACACTAGACACCTTTGAGTATTTGATGTTCAAACCTGGCCAGCTGGGGTCTATAGTTACCCAGGTCATAGAAAAGACAGTCATCTACATCATAGAGAACAAAACCACAACTGCTGCTTCCCCTCTGCTGGTCTGGGCAACTACAAGCCCCAGCTGCCCCCAAGGGAACAACAAGACTCTGCTGCTTCCCCTTCAGTGCCCTGGATAACGAGGACCAGCTACCTCAAGGGGTATTAGTAGGACCAGCTGCTTCCCTTGGAGGAACTACAAGGCCCAGCCGCTTCCCCTGCATGAACTACAAGGCCCAGCCGCTTCCCCTGCATGAACTACAAGGCCCAGCCGCTTCCCCTGCATGAACTACAAGGCCCAACTGCTTCCCCTGGAAGAACTACAAGGCCAAGCTGCTTCCCTGGAGGAACTGCAAGGCCCAGCTGCTTCCCCTGGAGGAATTACAAGGCCCAGCTGCTTACCCTGGAGGAACTACAAGGCCCAGCTTCTTCCCCTCCCCTGCCCTGGGGAACTACAAGACCCATCTGACTATGGAGGAACTACAAGGCCCAGCTTCCCCCAGGGTACCAAAGACCCAGCTGCTACTCCTCCCAAATCCTGGGGAACTACATGGCCCGGCTGCTCGCCATCTATAGGCCTGGAGAACTGCAAGCTCCAGCTTGGCAGATGCCCATTTGCCAAAAAAAAAAAAAAACAGTGGCATCTACTTCAGTTTAGTAAAGATAGATGGAAGTACAGAGACGAGCAGTCACGCGGAGGCCAAGTTGGCTTGGCTCTCTTCCTTGTAGGACTAAAGTTGCCTCACTGCCCCCAGTGGTGAAGAGACAAATCTGCAGGCTGTAAGCAGCCTCTGTGAATTGCGACTAGAGCAGAACTTTACCAGCAAGAGACATTGCCTCAAAAGAGAGACAGTTCCTCCAAATGAGGGGCAGTTGGGAGGTATGCCTTTGTGAATGAGCCAGTCTCACATAATCAATATGCAGTGGGCTTTATTCTGCATGACTGGCCATGCCCACCTTCCTTAAAAACATAACAGAAGATAAAGTTTTTGGATTTCTTTAAAGATTTCATCCACCTTCAGAAAAAATAATTGTTCATTTTCTTCGACATTTCAAGGATCCACTCTTGATATAATCAGCCTATGGCTTCAAAAGTTTTGTTAAATCCACCACAAATGCTATCAGTAATGAAAGATTTCTAAAAGAAAATTCTTTTTTCTTTATTGCATGGCACGGTATTCATAAGAGTTGGTTTATTCCGCCACAAGGTGGCGCAGTGGTACTGCAGAAGAGCTGTGGCAACTCCCGGCCCCCTATAAAAATGGGACAAACCATAGAGTTTCCAGTGTTTCCTCTGCAGTGATATAAAGTTAGAAGATGGCTCTCTCTCTTGCGCAGGTGAGTGGGGCAACCAAGCCTGCGGCCCTGCATGTCTATTTCCATCCGTTTCTGGACCCTCACTGCCTCCCATTCTATGGGAGGGCATCCCAGGTGGCTTCTGTATTAGTCTTTACCCACCGCTGGCCTATTGCGCCTGTGTTAATCACCATATGGAGGCTTCTGGGAATAGCGTGCTTGGGGGTCCTTCTGGACAAGCTCGGCTGTGTTCTATGTGTGGGGTATCCCCTGTGAGTAACAGTGTCACGGGGTGAGTGCCATGCGCTGAGAGTGTCCTTGCGCTTCAAGCAGGTTTGCCTGCTTCGCTTCCCAGCTCTGCGCCTCACTCGGCTTCACCTACTCCCCCGCTCCTGCAATTGGGCCCTAGTTAGGGGGGATATTAGCAGGGAGTCACACTCTGATTTGGCTCTGCGGGTGGCCAGCATTGAGAGGCAGCTTGCCAGGACTGTTCCTAGGAAGGCCTCTGGCAAGAAGCGGCACCTGATTTCCACTCCCTCACGCTCTACAGGGGAGTATGAAGAATTTGATGTCACTACTGGACGTTATTCCCTAGAGGAAGAGGAACTGCTCCAGGACTCTGACTCCTCTGGGGACCAGCAGGAGGGTTGTGATAGTGACCCTGAATCTGGGGAGGATTCATGGTATCCTGAGGACACTGATAATTTGCTGTCTCACATTTTAGAAATTTTACATATTGCTGCCCCTGTGGCGGCTAAAAGGAAACAGGGTGAGCTGTTTCGTCCTAGTAAACAGGGTCTGGAGTTCCCTGAGAAAGACATTTCACCACTATGGTGCTTAAAGAATAGGAACGTCCTAACAGGCTGCCTGCTGTGCCCAAGAGTTTGGATAAGAGGTATCCCTTTCCTGCTGATCTTGTTAAGAGGTGGTCATTTCCCCCTGAAGTGGACGCTCCCATGCTAGGCTTGTCCAATACTTCGGTCATGCCTTCACCTGACACTACCACTCTGAGGGACAGTGAGGACCGGCGCATGGATCAGTTGGCCTGCCATGCCTTTACCTGTGTGGGGGCTGGATTGCGCCCGGCCTGTGCAACTGCCATTACAGCTATTGCCCTTAAGAAACTGCTCAAGCGTCTCCTTGATGGCGCTACGGATCGTAGCGGGGGGGGAGAGGAGTATAGGACTATCTTGGTTTGCTCTGATTTTGTGGCCTTTATCCTTACTGCTATGGATGATGCTGTGCGGCTGAGCGGTAGGGCCTCTGCCCCGCTCTGTTTGGTTAAGTCAGTGGGTAGCTGACGCTGCTAAGAAAGCTCTCACTGGACTCCCCTTCGCAGGGCTGCGGCTATTTGGGGAGCGTCTTGATGTTCTAGCCAAGGATGGCAGGCTACCTCAGCGTAGAAGGCAGTCTCGGCCCTTTCGGGGGTCCTCTGTCCCCCTCCCTTCCTTTCCTGCTCCTAGAGGAGGCCGTGGCTCCCTCCTCTCTAGAGGCTGCAGAGATTCTTGGGGACATGGCAGATCCCATGGTCGTCCCGGTCTCTCCTGGAGTTCCAAGCCCAAACCCTCTCCCAAGCCCCCTCAGGCATGAAGGGGCGCCCTCACCCATCTGGGTGGGGGGACAGCTTCGGCTCTTTGCTCACATCTGGAGGCTTCACATCTTAGACTGGTGGATTCAGGAAGTAGTGTCCTCTAGTTACAAGATAGAGTTTGCAGCCTGGCCGCCCCCCAAGATTCATTAGATCCCGGATGTCTTTAAACCCCCTGTCTGCTCAAGGGTTGCTTCTGGTGGTTCAATGCCTGTTAGAGTCAGTAGTCATTTGTCAGGTGCACCATCAAGAACGGGGTCAGGGGTACTATTCCAATCTTTTCACGATCCCCATAAAGGACGGCTCTCTGAGGCCAATTCTGGACCTGAAGGGCCTCAACAAATTTGTCAGATTGAAGCATTTTCGTATGGAGATGCTACGCTCTGCTGTCAGTACCCTTCGCCCAGGCGACTTCATGACCACTGTGGACATCAAGGATGCGTATCTTCATGTGCCTATCTTCCCAGGTCATCAGAGATTTCTAAGGTTCGAGCTGCAGGATCAGCATTACCAGTTTGTGGCTTTACCCTTCGGTATCACCTCGGCGCCTCGGGTGTTCACCAAGGTACTGGCGGGGGTGATGGCTCTGCTAAGGAACCAGGGCATACGCATCATTCCTTACCTGGACGACATCCTGATTGTGGCCAAGTCCTTTCCTCAGGCCGAGCAGGACACTCAGATAGTGACATCCACTCTAGAGTCCTTCGCCTGGGTGATCAACTATCCCAAGTCTTCTCTGTCCCCGTCCTTGGTGAGGTCCTTTCTGGGCATGACTCTGGATACCTCTCAGGTCAAGGTGTTCCTTCCTCAGCAGAAGGTGGGGGGGTCTTAAGACGCAGGCTCGGGCTCTGCTATCGTGTCCTCATCCCTCCACCCGTCAGGGGATGCAGTTGGTGGGCCTGATGGTGTCCTGCTTCGAGGCAGTTCCCTTTGCTCAGTTTCACATGAGACCTCTTCAGTTGCACCTCTTGTCAGTTTGGGATCAGGACCCTGTGTCCCTGGATCAGGAATTTGCTCCGTCTCCTCTGGCCAGACGGTCCCTCTCGTGGTGGCTGGACTCAAGGGACCTTGGGGGGGCAGGACCTTCCTGCCCCCGTGCTGGGAGACGGTCACCACAGATGCCAGTCTGACCGTTTGGGGAGGATTCTGGAAGTCCCTGAAGTTCCAGGGTTGGTGGGGCCCACAGGAGGCCCATGCTTCCATCAACGTCCTGAAACTGAGGGTGATCAAGTTGGTTCTTTCTCGCCTAACCATTCACCTTCAGGGTAACATAGTAACATAGTATGTAAGGCTGAATAAAGACTTTAGCCCATCCAGTTCAGCCTGTTTAACTCCTTCCAGTGGTCTAGTAGCCATAGCTGGAAATGTTATTACATGCCAGGAAGGCATCAAGGCCACTTTTGAACGTTTTTACTGTATCCATCATTACTACCTCCTCTGGCAGCGAGTTCCATAGTCTCACTGCTCTTACAGAAAAGAATCCCCTCCTATGTCGGTGGAGAAAGCACCTTTCCTCTAACCTTAGTGGATGCCCCCGGGTTATGGTTACACTCCTGGGTATGAATAGATTGTGGGACAGATGCTTGTATTGACCCCGAATATATTTATACATAGTTATTAGATCACCCCTCAATCGTCTTTTTTCTAGACTAAATAAGCCTAACTTGGACAATCTTTCCGGGTACTCTAGCCCCCACACTCCTTTTATTAACTTTGTTGCCCTTCTTTGAACGCGCTCCAGTTCTGATATGTCCTTTTTAAGCACAGGTGCCCAGAACTGTACACAGTATTCCATATGGGGTCTGACCAGTGACTTGTACAGGGGTAAAATGATGCTCTGGTCATGAGCACCTATGCCCCTCCTGATGCACCCCATGATCCTATTTGCCTTGGCAGCAGCTGCCTGGCATTGATTACTACAGTTGAGCTTATTGTCAACTAAAACCCCTAGGTCCTTTTCCATTGTTGTTTTACCAAGTGTTTCTTTATTTAGTGTGTAATCATGACACAGATTTCTCCTTCCCATGTGCATAACCTTACATTTATCTGTGTTAAACTTCATTTGCCATTTAACTGCCCATGCTTCCAATTTATCTAAATCTGCTGCCTGTTGTCCTCTTTTGTTTTAATTACTTTACTCAGCTTAGTATCATCTGCAAAGATTGAGACTTTACTGTTTAATCCATACCCAATGTCATTTATATATATATATTGAAGAGAATTGGTCCCAGAACTGACCCTTGTGGTACTCCACTAGTAACAGTGACCCAATCTGTGTGTGTACCATTGATAACCACCCTCTGCTTCCGATCATTAAGCCAATTTCCCACCCATCTGCACACGTTTTCCCCCAGTCCAAGCATTCTCATCTTTTGTACCAGCCTTTTATGTGGCACAGTATCAAATGCTTTAGAAAAGTCAAGATATATGATATCCAATGACTCCCCCCTGATCCATTCTTGAACTTACCTCCTCATAAAAGCTGAATAGGTTTGTCTGGCAGGAGCGATTCCTCATAAATCCATGCTGATATGGTGTAATAAGGTCATTTTCCCCAAGGTGCTCCAGGATAGTATCCCTTAAGAAACCTTCAAACAGCTTGCCCACCACAGATGTTAAGCTTACCGGTCTGTAGTTCCCAGGTTCGCCCCTAGATCCCTTTTTGAATATTGGCACCACATTTGCCAAGCGCCAATCCATCGGAACAGACCCTGTAGTTATGGAATCCACAAATATTAGAAATAACAGCTTGTCTATTACTGTACATAACTCCCTTAAAACACGAGGATGTATGTCATCTGGTCCAGGATGTTCAGATCTGCTCAGACAACCAGACGGTGGTTACCTACATCAATCATCAGGGAGGGACTCGGAGCAAGTCAGGCTTCAAGGAAGTGTCCCCGATTCGGTCTTGGGCGGAACGGCATGTTCTCTGCATCTCAGCGGTCTACATTCCGGGAGTGGAGAACCAGGTGGCGGACTCCCTGAGCAGGGGGGACGTCTCTTCTGTGGGAATGGTCCCTCAACAACCTGGTGTTTCTCTCCCTGTGTCACTGCTGGGGTCAGCCGGACGTGGACTTGTTTGCGTCCCGTCACAATA
Organism: Gastrophryne carolinensis; assembly: GCA_027917425.1. Lineage (NCBI taxonomy): Eukaryota > Metazoa > Chordata > Amphibia > Anura > Microhylidae > Gastrophryne > Gastrophryne carolinensis. The sequence continues at coordinate 393,484,825 of CM051234.1, read as the reverse complement.
ACAAACTTCCCAGATTTGTCTCGCTATCTCAGGATCCTCTGGCCTTGCGCTACGGATGCCTTGGCAATACCTTGGACAGAGTTTCGGTTTCTCTATGTGTTCCCTCCGTTTCCTCTCCTGGGCAGGGTAATGCACAAGATAGCCCAGGAGCGGTACCAGGCATCCTGGTGGCCCCTTGTTGGCCAAGAAGAGTTTGGTTCGCAGACATCGTGCAGTTGGCAGTAGACCGGTACATCTTGCCCAAGGATCCAGATCTTCTCACTCAGGGGCAGCTACGCCATCCCAATTTTCAAACGCTGGCTTTAACGGCTTGGCTGCTGAAACCTCCATCTTGATGGAAAAAGGGTTGCCCGCTTCTGTTGTTGATACCATGATTAGGGCTAGGAAGAAGTCCTCGTCCTTTTATCTATTACAGGGTCTGGCATGCTTACATTGTCTGGTGTGAGTCTAAGTCTCTTCCCTGTCGGTTTTTTTCTATTCCCAGGATTCTGGAATTCTTGCAACATGGTTTGGATCTAGGCCTTCAACTTAGTACCCTAAAAGGCCATGTTTCAGCTCTGGCAATTTTTTTCCAAAGATCCTTTGCCAATCACCAGTTGGTTAAAACCTTTTTCCAGGGTGTTTCTCATGTGCGTCCACCTCGTAAGCCTTTGCTACCAGTCTGGGATTTGAATCTGGTGTTGTCTGCTCTGCAAGGGCCTCCCTTTGAGCCTATCCGTGAGGTTGCCTTGCCCATTCTGACTCTTAAGGTAGACTTTTTGGTGGCTATCACTTCTGTAAGGCGAGTTTCTGAGCTGGCGGCACTTTCTATCAAACCTCCTTATTTCGAGCGGCATCAGGATAAGGTGGTGTTCCGGCTTAAGCCGGATTTCTTGCCTAAGGTGGCGTCTGCCTTTCATCTCAATCAGGACATTGTTTTGCCTTCATTGTGTCCTAATCCTGCTAATTCCAAGGAGCGGACACTGCATTCTCTGGATTTGGTCAGGGCTCTGAAGTTTTATTTGGTCGCTACAGAGACTTTCAGGAAGTCTGATGCCCTTTTTGTTCTCACTTCTGGACCTAGGAAGGGTTTGCCTCCGGCTAAGTCCACTATCAGCGAGTGGATCCGTCTGGCGGTGATTCAAGTCTATTCTGCTAAAGGAAAGGAACCTCCCTTTAGAATTACTGCTCATTCCACTCGAGCTATTGGTGCCTTTTGGGCTTTTCAGCACCAAGCTTCTGTTGAACAAGTTTGCAAGGCCGCTACTTGGTCTTCTGTTCATACCTTTTCCAAGTTTTACAAGGTTGAAGTTAAGGCCTCAGCGGATGCTGCTTTTGGCCGCAAAGTGCTTCAGGCGGTAGTGACTTGAACTACTAGCCGTTATTCTTTGGGGATCCCACCCTACTTTTGGACACTGCTTTTGGATGTCCCAACTGTTATGAATACCGAAGCGGGCCGTGCCATGCAATATAGAAAAAAGCAATTCTGTGAGTACTCACCTGTAGAATTGTTTTTGTTCTTGCATGGCACAGCCCGCTTCGCCCCACCCTTGTTATCTTTATTCTTGGTTGCCTCTTTATGGTGATTGTTCCAAGTTAATTGGGGTTTTTTACCCTTTTTTACATTTTTACCTTATTCTCTCCCGGCTTCTTGTCTCACTGCTTGTCTACGCTGGGAACTCTATGGTTAGTCCCATTTTTATAGGGGGCCGGGAGATGCCACAGCTCTTCTGCAGTACCACTGCGCCACCTTGTGGCGGAATAACCCAACTGTTAGGAATACCTAAGCGGGCCGTGCCATGCAAGAACAGAAACAATTCTACAGGTGAGTGCTCACATAAATGCTTTTTTATTTCTTAATTGGCCTTGGTAGCAGCCTTTTTTTTGGTCTTTAACCTGCTCTACACCCTTACCAACCACACATTGTTCCTCTAAAGTTCAAAGGCCCTGTAGTCTAGAAGACACAAATGAATGATGAAAACTGGCAGTTACCAAGCAAACAGTTTTGAACTCTTTCAGCCAAAAAATTAGTCCATTTAGACTTTCCATGGCAATATACTACTATGTAGTGGTCAAACCTGATCATTTCAGACCTTTAAAGTGGACCAACACCCAGGATTTTGACTATCCTGGGTCTTGGTCCACTTCGGTGGGGCACCCCGATCGGGGTGCCCCGCTGTGTGAAACCCCCCCGATCACCCGAAAAACTCACCTCTCCCCGCTCCCAGCGACGACGGACAAGCGTTTTGACAGCCGTGGACAAGCGGCTCCTCCGCCGCCGCCTCCCGCGCATCACTCTTGACGTGCGCGCACCCGTGCCGGCCATTCAGAGACGGCCGGCGCGGGCGCGCGTCTAGAGGGGCGCGAGGGAGGCGGTGGCGGCCGGCCGCCGCCGAAGACAAGGTAAGGGGATTTGGGGTGTTTGGGGGGGTTTCACCCCGCGGGACATCCCGATCTCGGATGTCCCGCGGGGAGGGAGGTGATCGGCCCGGGAATCTTATAGATTCCCAGGCCGATCACGGGAGGGTGATGGTCCACTTTAAGACCTGATAAGTTAGCAACTACTGACTAGCTTTTGTTGAAGACTTATTACTTATTCACGATAATATACAGTATTGTACATAAAGATCGAACAAAATGGTAGATGTTGCTGTTTTTAGTTACAAAAATAACAGCAGAGTTATAAACAATTTGTTTTATTAATCACATGATTTTTTACCGTTTGCATGTTATATTTCTATTTGAAATGGTAAACTCGTACTGCAGTAGATACAAGGTAATATTTTCAGCTTCACTTCAACAAGTCTACAAGTACACCAAATGAACTAATAGAAAACAGCAGGCTGCTCTTTGAGGTATTCAGCGTGGGCTACTCATCAGGTCCACACAAGCACAGCATAATGAGCTCATAGTCTCCCTTCAACTTTTCCTCCTAAAAATGAAGAGATCAAATCCAAAGATATTGAAGACAAAAAAAAAAAAAAGACATGGTGCATTAAAAAGGTGTACATTCAATTCAATGGTGTTTTTAGGAACATATTTCTGTATTAGTGAATCAGAATAAGCTAGACATTTGAATTATTTACCTCTAATCTCTAAAGCTCCTTTCACACTGGCGTGAGGTGTACTACACTCCTGTGTACTGACAGGTGTTTTAGTAGCTATGGCGATCACAATAGCCATCACTGCAAAAAAGCTGCTTGCAGGGCCCTGCAATCGCCCTACTGGTATGTGAAAGCGCCCATAGATTTATATGTGCAGAGTTTCCCTGGCGATTGTGGGGCGATTGCAAGCGCTTTGCATTTAGCCGGCAATCGCTCCAGTGTGAAAGGAGCTTAAACCTAAACCTCAGGCTGCTGGCCAAACCTAGACAAATGTAAAGTAGTTTTTTCTTGTTAATTAAACCTTTACTACCAGCAGTAGAAACGATAGATCTGACAAATGTCGGAGCTTTACTGAAATCTTTGTTGGGCCCTTATCTCAGTAGTCAAATGAGAGGCTAGGTGAGTGAACTGATCCATATACATCTCAACTTTTTGTTACCATCACTAGATTGTCAAAAGACTTCTAAGTAGCCAAAAGATAGTAACTGGAGATCAAGGCTACCTTCATACAGACACTGACTACTGTCAACCCTGGTCACATCTCATTGAGTTGCACTACATGGGAATACAGTCATGGTCATGGCCTTAACGGTATTCCTAGTGTTAGGAAACAATGTAAACTGAGCTTCACCTTGCCCTTTTAGCCTTGGAATGGGGTTTATCAGGTTACTGAAATGTCTGTAGAGCACCTTCTTCTAATTTAGTTAGAAGCAAGTCTAAGACCTGGTCATATTTGACCACAGCGGTTATAAAACCTAATGTTTCAGTTTTTAAAATGAAGTTCGTTTAAACATTTTAGATATGCAAAATTAATTTTTAGATTGGAAAGCTTATTTTACCCTACACTATCACTTACACACACTCAAATCCTCAAAGAATGCTGCAGAAAGGATCACAATGTGGCATGCAATAGGTTCCTCCTGGATGCCTAGATTTTATTATTCATATTTATAGAGAACAGGATAGAGAATAGAGGGACACAATGCTTCTACTCACTTCCCATGCTCTGTTTTTAATTATTAAATCTTAAATTAAAACCCATTTTTTGCCCACATACTGCCCCCCCCTTCCCCAGCTAGCGTCTGGCCCCGGAATCTTTTAGATTCCAGGGCACGACCAAATGGGTTTTAATCTGCTTTAAGTTATTAGAAGTCTCTAGATATTTAGTGTAAAGAAGGGATTTTTTGTTATTTTTTATTTAAGCAGTATGTATTCCTGTCTCATACATTTGGAGACCAGTAAACCATTTGGCAACTCTCTGGTCCTTTATGGGTCTCATCTGGCTTTCCAAGGTCCTTCTCACAGCTGCACTATTCTCTCCCCTACCAGCTGATAGCTTAGATATAAAGAGAATTACATGCTAGTTTGCACTGTGTTTACTGATAAATAGACTAATAAATACTTGCAATATATGATATTACGAGCAAAGGATACAAAAGAAATAAAATACAGGGTTAGAGACACTTTTTAAACATGGAAGCAAAACTACAAACCTTAATAGCTTGACCCAGAGGCTTTCCATACATCCTCTTATAATGATATTTGATCTCCTTTAGATCAACTTCACAGCGGGATACCAGAAGTCTTATTAAATCCTTGTGCCTGGTTCCAGAGCCCTAGAAATAGTGAAACACAGGTTATTTGTATATATAAATGTATGCAAATGTGTTAAACAGGTAAACAAGTTGTAAAAAAATATATATATATTAGCAATCATTCTGCATTAAATTAACTCAAACTGACATCACATAAGTTAGTTCCAGTGCTCATCAGCCTAAGGCTCAATATAGGTAATTGCTGATTGAGTGGCCTAGAGATGCGCCATTTCCTGGTAGCGTCTTACAAATGATTTAGAGAGACCTTCCAATGCAAAAAAGCTCTAGTAGAAATAAAGATAAAACCTAAACCCCTGCATGCAATTGAGTTTTGGGTAGCTCTAAAAGTGAAGCATTTTTTTTCTAATCAAGGTAGACCGTATTTTACTAATTTAAAAATAAACAGCCAATAAACCATTTAAAACGATTGATTCTCTCAATTTGTGTTGTCAGGGTTGCCATAACAACCTTTGTAAAAAAATAAAATAAAAAAATAAAATAAATAAAAACTCTTTAATATTTCATGATCATTCATTAGTGGTATTGCTCAAAAGTGGAAACATTTAAGATGCCCAGCAACTTAGCAGAACACAATGTTATAGAGTGTAAAGATATACCATGTCATTAACATCAGCCCAAACTGTGCACTGGGAGCTTCATGGTGAGCCTTACATCACCAAGTGTAATGACATTGTTCAAATAGAGTGGCACAAAGGATGTCACAATTGGACTCTAGAGCATTGGAAAGTTCTGTGGAGCAACAATTCATCTTCTCTCTGTCTGGCATGGAGTGTCAGGAATCTTGGCTTGTTCAGAGGAGAACAATACTGTCAGGACTTGAACCAGTGACCATCCATCATTGCTCCAAAACTGTTGCTCTAACCAATTGCTTGGTCACTGGTGTGTTTGCTGGATTGATGTGCTTTTACCCCGGTTCCTAAAGCTGCTATGTTTTCCATTACCTGCATTGTCCACACTGAGGACCAGACTATCCATTCTTGTCTGCCATGTGTTTCTCCACCTCAAGTCTGTGACCACCACAGGACTACATGGGGCCTGGGTACTCTACACCTTAAAACAGACCAGCACCCTTACAAGAAGCAGTGGTCATATACATCCCTCCACGGGAAAATTCAGTTTGCACATAAAAACTCACCTTTTTCTAACGCCTGCTGTAGTACAATTTTAAAAACTAAATGACCCCTCATGGAGCTGCAGGCCATCTGCAAAGAGGAAGTTCCCTGCTGCTGTGCATTGTGGGGTTGTATCAGATTTATTCAGGCATCAGTATGGCTGAAATGCTGGGAAAGTAGGCTCCAAAATGGCAGTTGGTCTGGTTTAAAGTTGGTCTGTTGGTCCAGTTTAAAGAAGACCCGGGTTTGTAACGGGCTCCATTTTGAGTACCAGACCTTCAACTCCCTGGGGGTTGGCGGCTTGCCTCTTTGGTGGCACAGACGGGTTGTTTGTCCTCCACCCTCCATATTCCTAGTCCTGTATTAGCTGTCCACCACCTACCTGTGTCCAGACTGGGTGCCTGGGTGTGACGATTACATGCCTGACTGCACTATCCCAACTGTAAAACTTGATGGAGGGCTATGTGGATGGAGGGCCCAGGGTCCTTGCTTCTATCTTTGTTAAAAAAAGCCCATTTGTGTTACAGCATAAAAGCATCCGAGGCATGGTACAGCATATGTTTTGGCCCACACAAAGCCATTACTATTCTCTATTGAACTCCTTTGGAATGGACTAGAACAAAAATTTTATGGAAAGTCTTCACAGAAAAATGTAATCTTTTTAGCTGGTGGGGGGGAGGAGAATCAACTATTTAGTAATCTCTAGATATTTAAAATTGATTGACAAAAAAAATCCAGAATAGTTTTGGCCCTATACCAAAGATTGGACTAGAGTTGGCTATTCTAATCTCCTGCTCACATGCACCTCCCAAGTTATGTTGCAGTTGCTCACAAAACATTTAAAACTTTCTCTTTTGTATCTTTAAAACTTAATAAGTGCCTTAAGCCCAAAGATGTAGCATTTCCCGATTATCAATTATCTAATATTTTTCTCCCCAAAGTATACATACCTTCATTGCCAAATTGAATCGTTCAGCAAAATAAATTGGTTTAGATGTTGCCACCTTCACTGCAATGCAAGATGAAACAGTGTTTACAATTTATTCAAAGCGGGGAAAAGAAAACTAATAGAAAATAGAAAGAGGCACTTTTTCTCAAATGCATGATATTTATATTTACTTTATATCTACTCAACATATTCTAAACATCACCATTAGATGTACAACATTTCTAACCACCAGCTACCAGTCTATTGGAAACAATAGCAGGCTGAAGGAATATGCATTAACCCCTGTTTTAATACTTTCTGCTTGCTCTATCTGCAAAACGGGTCCATTTAATTGCTGCCAGTAGCTATGTTGCCTGGAATCTTCTTCCAGGATTCTAGCTTTTCATGGGGGGGGGGAGGTAAGAAGGTGGATGTATACATGGGGAGGGGGGCATCAGCAATTGTCATGTGCTGTCCATTTTGCATAAAATTGCTTTATTAGTATAGGGTAGTGTTCTCCAGCCCTCAAGAGCAACCAACAGGCATTTTTGTGGATCTCCACACAGATTGCTATGTAGCTCTGTTAAGCATTAATTGATTCACCTGTTTGTGGCCCTCAAGCAGAGGGTTGGGGAACACTGGTGTAGGGTGTGTTCAAGGGATGTAATTGCAAGAAATCCAGATTCATGAGAGACACGGTTTTCTTATCCATTTTATTGTAAATTAAATTTATAATTGCTAGCCAGTCATAACTGCAGGATTGGAAGCATTCAGTACAGTATGGAAAATGGAAAGTAGGTATACTGTAGCTCTCTTAGCTAGGAAACCTCCATGCAAAGGATTGGGACAGTCTTTTTTGCAAATTAAGCTTCTGGCAACCTTAACCAATGTGCCTAATTGGCAGAACTACAAGATAGGTCTGGCAAGTTGTGCCAGTGTGCGGATGCATTGCAAAAACTTAAGATTTTATGTTAGGATTGTAATACAACCAACTGTTTCTGCATGTTTGTAGCATCATCTTGAAATAGAGCTAAAAGAAAATGAGATGATAGAAATGCTTACCAATTGACATCAGGGTGTTTTCAATGTCTCCCTTCAACTCCAGGTCTATTGCTTTTGCCATGTCATTGCTGCTGTATTTGCGATACTTGCTGAAAACTGAACAAAAAGTTACATGAATGTAAGCAGTCACTATCCAATATACACTTGCCAAGATCAAAGTGGGCATCATTAAAGATTACAAATGCATAAACAGCCTCTCTTGAGCTTAGAACAATGCTGTCTATAATTTTCTTGATAGCTTAAAAGGAAAGTATGCTTTGCTCACTTGCTGCCTTTGCCCTGCAGATCAGCCTGGTTATTGTAGGTAGGCTGTTCATATGGACAGACGTAAGGGTCAAGGTGGAGGTTTGGTTATAGGAATACTAAAACATTAAAAATGCTTTTGTAGTAGGCCAGAAGAGCATTTGAAGTGGATAAAGCCCTCACATGCAGGAAGAGTTCTGGTCCACAAGGACACTAACAACTAACCTGCATCGTCACACCATCAATGAGTCCTGCATTTGACAGATACTCCCCTTTTCCTGGCAGAGCTCCCTTTGTTGGAGGGCAGTAGACACTTGCACCTTCCATATTATAATATATATATATATATATATATATATATATATATATATATGATTTTGGGTGTCCAAGGCCATTCCCTGCACCCAGCTGTAACGTGTCCTTGGGACATAGCAGCTGTGTAAGGACAGAGTGGGGTGCTGAATTGACAGCAAAGGCTGCAGCTCAGAAGCAGCACTTTCCTACACAAGAAGCATGTTGCATTCGGCTCTCCATCTCTGGGGTGGCTCATACTCTGGGGAGAGAAGGGGTGTGTAGGTTTTTTTTATATTTTGATTTCAAAGGCAATTTAAAACTTGTGGTTTTCATGGCCTTTTTTATATTGCATTTGTAATTATATAGCGTTTCTTAAACCTTTTGATTTAACAGTTATTTATTTTTGTATAGTTATGTGTACAAACCCACTAGCTATGTAGACAATACCAGTAAAACCACACATTATGGCCAAAGTACTCTACAAGCTTCATGTATTTTAGTAGTGGTTTAGTTTTTTTTCATCTAAAGAAACACACATGTAGCCCATTTATAGAATAGGAACTAGACATTTGTTAGAAGGTGTACACAAAAGTACAGTACACTAAATTGCCTATAGAGAGTAGAGAGGAGCGAACCGATTCGCCTGAATCAGAATTGGCTCCAAACATCAGGGAAAATCTGAATTTCTTGAGATTCTTGCTGATTGAATTTTCCCTAAAACTCACTAGCACTTACCTGCAGACAGGCTCCCGCCTTGTTTGGGTTCAGTGGCAGGCAGTTGGCAGCGGGCACTGACAGTGCGGCTGGCTTCCCCGCTCCCCTCCTGCTGTGCAATACACACAGCAGCAGGGGAAGCTATCTTGGATGTCAGTGACCGCCGTCAGCCACTGGATCTGTGCAATGGAGGAGCCTATGTGCAGAGCAGCATCAGACACTTACAGCACAGAGGATCAGGAAGAGGTTAATATCAGCCACGTTTCTTACCTGCACAATGCCTCTCAAAGCACTCTGGTTTAGCGGCTGGCAATAACTCAGCAGCACCAGAAGCCGGCTAGCTCAGCTGACAGTGCGGTTGCCTTCCCCTGCTGTGCAATACACACATGCAGGAAGGGAGTGGGGAGAAGCCAGCTGGGCTGTCAGTGCCCGCCGCCAACTGCCTACCACTGGACCCAAGCAATGGGGGAGAAGATGCTGGAAGGTCTGAGGTGAGCCTTTTTAAATACTGCAAACAACGATTCATTAGAAACCTGATTAGGAAAAACACAAATTCGGCAAATCCTCCAAAAAAAAATTTAAGATTCTCTCATCTCTAATAGAGAGTCCAAAGATAATTTCACCATTATATTAGCAGTTGCTTATTATAAAATTACAAATACCAAAACACAAAAGCAGCCCCCTGGGACAAGTGGCCCCAAAGAGCTGCAAAAGCCCTACACATATAATCGGCTGCATAAAGGGTATTACATTTCTTTTTATTAAATTAAAATAGAACACCAAATAAACAGAGAATAGAAACAAAGGTTTAACACCCCCCACACACTCTTTGCCAAATGGTCACCTCACGTGGAGTTTTGGGAGCCAGATCCCTCCATACCCATTTGGCCTAAGCATTGTTGCTATCCTATATAACCTTTACGTTTTTCTTGTATGAATCTTTTTGAGATTATAATCTGCCAAGGTATTTTTGGTGTGTATTTGTTTCTATTATGGATGTGTGGCAATATTGATATATTGATATAATTCATGGTCATAAGTACATTGATATAGCATGGGGGGGGGGGGGTTAATCCCTTGTTTTTATTCTGTGTTTGTTGGTGTTCTATTTCCATTTTATAAAAAAAAAAAAAAAAAAAAAAAAAAAAAGTTAATACCCTTTGTGCAGCCAATAGTGTGTGTGGGGCTTTTGCGGCTCCTTGGAGCCACATGTCCCAAGGGGCTGCTTTTGGGTTTTAATGCTTTTATGCCCCCACCAGGCTTTGCACTGGCTTATTGATTTAGAGTGCCACCAGTGCATTTCTTTTATAAAATTACAAATAATTTAATGTTGAGTGTATCCCTATACTACAATTGATATTTACCTTGGCGCAGATGACAGGGGCTTCTTGCTGTGAGAATATTTATAAATGCAGCTACGTCTGTTCCTTTACGCTGTTCTCCAGCTACAAAGAGCGCCTGCAATTTATAGATCAGAATGGTAATCATAAATACGGATCTGAAAAAAACTCAACTCACAATCAGTTGTTGCTTTCTTACCCTAGCATCATTGTCAGCTTGCTCCTCATTCACAGCTGTACTTTCACTGCGGTTACACTATGGAGGAGAGGAGAAGAAGGCAAACTTGTCTTCAAAATATGACATTAACATTATTACAACAATAACTCTCTTCAACAGGCAAGCAAGGCTGAGAAACATAAGTGGGATGGCTTGGCAGAAATACTGCATTACCTGTCCTGAACTTTTATCGCCTTTCCTACACCTGATTTATTAGTTTCACCATCCCTAGGTGTGCTGTGAGCGGGGAATACCAATGTGAGTGGGGCTATAATTGTAGCAGCAAAAGCAGGGGACAGCAGACTATGTGCTGGCATTTTGTTGCATTTGCGCTGCAAATCGCTGCTTAAAAAGAAAGGTATTTAATAGATGAAATCAGGCGGTTTTACAGTAGTTTAAAAAAAATAAAGAAATCTTGCTGAAAACAGTTTTACAGGATATGTTAGCATGGGATCGGGCTCAGAATAGATGTGCTTTATCTCGAGAATGTCTTGAATGTTTGAAAAGCCTTTTATAAAGAGTTGAAATTAAAATGTGAAATCAGTTTTAATAGTATTTCAAATACTAGTTATCTGACCTTTATGCTTGAAAGATGAGTGATGTAGATGAAAAAAAAAAAAAAGGCTAGAGATCTGGCAAACTTTAAAGGTGTTCGCCAGCATTTACCACACTACAAGGAACTTGACATGAATACAGCAAACATAGACATGGCTCATTTTGTTTGGTAAATGCAACAAATTAAAGTGGACCAACACCCAGGATTTTGACTATCCTGGGTTTTGGTCCACTTTCCCGGTACCCCCGCTATGTGAAACCCCCCAGATCGCCCGATTCTACTCACCTCACCACGGCCACTCGTCCAATCAGCACGCTCGGAGCCGCTGAGGGATGAGTGTCAAAGCCATGTGTAACCTCAGCGGCTTCAAGCACGCTGGCGGCCGCATCTCGCGCTTCCTCTAACATTTGTGAATGGCCGGTGCGGGCACGCGCCCTGCCAGAGAGGAGCGCGAGATGCAGCCGTGGCCCGAGCATGCGCCATTGGACTGGGAGTCAGGTAAGGTTTGCTTGCATCCTGTGGGGTTTCACACAGCGGGGGAGGAATTGGATCGGCCCGGGAATCTTATAGATTCCCGGGCCAATCGGGCTGGGTGTTAGTCCACTTTGAGAAAAAATGAGAAATGGCAAAGATGGGTGAATTGGCTAGTGAATCACTCACTACTATTTGCTTAGCCTTCTACCCCACAGTTGTAGGTATCAACCGACTCCTTCTATGAAGCATCATGAAGTGGCTCTAAAGCCAGACACCAAATTTGGCACCCATTGGTAGCCTGAGTATAAGGCAGAATTCCAACTTAAACTGTTTTCCATTGACCTTCAAGTATCCAGTGTGAACCCCTCCCCCAGCCACATGTGGGCAAAAGGTTTTTAAGGCACGTGTGCATGGTGCCATGCATGAGGTGGGTGCAAGCCCTCCAGGTAAAACATTGTTTTACCACTGTGTGAACCCCCCAGATCACCCTCAAACTACCTTTCCTCAGTCTCTGGCAGCGATCATGGGCCATGGCCTCATCCCTGCAGTTCTATGCACTCCCATGGGCCGCCATTTATAGGCCAGGCACCAGGGAACACGCACTCTGCATGGAAACCAGGGATGTGCCTGCCACCGCATTCCAGATCGGGGTAGGGAGCAATCACCAGGATTGTGAAAATCCTGGTTATTGGTGCAGGTTAAGCTGCTGGCATTTCTGTAAGAAAGGTTACTTTTCCACGAACGCTCTCAATAAAGTGGACAAGTATAGGTCCCAGTCTGGCAAGTGGGGGGACACGTAATTTCACCACACTAGAATTCAAACTGTGGCCATATTTGCATATTACACTTTTTGGTCTTTTACCTATACAGCTAGATTGGACACTTGTACTGTAGATGAGAGGCAAGGGGAGTTGTGGTGGTTTAAATATATTTTACAAATGTGGTTTGTGTATATAAATAATAATAATCTAACATATATAGTGTACAAAAATATAAATATCAGGGCTCAGACTGGCCCACCGGGGTAGCAAGGAAACCCCAATTGGCTCACCCTCCCCCCATCACCTAGGAGGCTGCTGCCTGGGTTCATTCAGCGTTTTATGATTGCCTGGAGACACCATGCGGTTTTTGTAGTTTTGACTCTGTGCATTGATTTACAGTTGGCTCCCAGAGTCCACTTCACTGATGGGCTCTAGACACCCCAGTTAGACATTGCATATACTGTAGCTTATCACCTTCACTTGGTGAATACTGGCACAGACACAGTACTGGAAAAAAAACGTTTTAAATAAATAAATTGCAACCAAGTACCGATAGAATGGCTAGAAGGGCCTTCTGAAAGTCTCCAGATGTATCAGAAGCAACATCTTTCGCAAGATCCTTCTTGAACTCTGAGGGAAGAAGCATGTATGGCTTGTTAATACATTGTAATAAAACTAGCAACAGCAGCTAGTAGGTTTGTAGAGTTGTCCTGACTGCTCTGTTATTTGTGATAGGGGCCTAACTGATGGCACATGTTTCGGAGCCTGTAACAGTTACATCTACGCAGGTTCCTCTATATATATTTTGTTTGTCATTTCAAAATGTCTTAATTGCAAAAGAAGAGTAGAAGATAAAGAACTGATGGAACACAATTATGTTAGCCTTTACACGTTGCATTTGCAATTTGTCTTGGATTGTTTCTCATGGCAGAACTTATTTGATCAATGTGTAGACTTTAAGCTAGTTTGGATGAGGAAATGGGAAAGAGTAGAAACAAGAGCTGGCATGAAATGGATTATACATTTACAATCTGATGAAAAATCTTTGAATAAGATAAATATAAGGTTATGCACATGGGAAAGAGAAATCTGTGTCATGATTACACACTAAATAAAGAAACACTTGGTAAAACAACAATGGAAAAGGACCTAGGGGTTTTAGTTGACAATAAGCTCAACTGTAGTAATCAATGCCAGGCAGCTGCTGCCAAAGAAAATAGGATCATGGGGTGCATCAGGAGGGGCATAGGTGCTCATGACCAGAGCATCATTTTACCCCGTACAAGTCACTGGTCAGACCCCATATGGAATACTGTGTACAGTTCTGGGCACCTGTGCTTAAAAAGGACATATCAGAACTGGAACGCGTTCAAAGAAGGGCAACTAAGTTAATAAAAGGAGTGTGGGGGCGAGAGTACCCAGAAAGATTGTCCAAGTTAGGTTTATTTAGTCTAGAAAAAAGATGATTGAGGGGTGATCTAATAACTATGTATAAATATATTCGGGGTCAATACAAAGATCTGGCCCACAATCTATTTATACCTCGGAGTGTAACTATAACCTGAGGGCATCCACTAAGATTAGAGGAAAGGTGCTTTCTCCACCGACATAGAAGGGGATTCTTCTCTGTAAGAGCAGTGAGACTATGGAACTCGCTGCCAGAGGAGGTAGTTATGAAGGATACAGTAAAAACGTTCAAAAGTGGCCTTGATGCCTTCCTGGCATGTAATAACATTTCCAGCTATGGCTACTAGACCACTGGAAGGAGATAAACAGGCTGAACTGGATGGACTAAAGTCTTTATTCAGCCTTACATACTATGTTATAATATGGTTAGCAATTAATTATCAATTATACATTTCAAACTGATAATAGCAATGGTTTGTGGGTAGAGATCAGTTACATTTCTTCATCACTGAAGGATCTCAATAAGGTAATCTCCGAGCCCTATAAGAGGGAGTCCTTTTTCAAAGGCAGTTTAGAAAGTATAGATATTTATGTGCAAAACGGATGTCTACAAGGTGCTTACCTAGCATTTTTACTTATGTTGGCAAATCTTTGTTTTATGGAAGCAGCTTTCACCATCTACAATCTGTTTTTGGCTGTACTCCAAGAACTACAAGGAGAGAGAAAAGGGAGTCCTGTACACACAGAACACTGATGCGGGGTATGTGTAAGAGTTGGTGAGCTCCCTCACCTCAACAGCAGCCATAGCAGCATTCTATGTCTTCATGGCTCGCTTCCCTCTTCTTGTAGCTGCCAATAGCAACAGATTGCAAGTAGTAAAAACTGTTCTTTTGGATTCAGATTTAGTTACACTTTTTGATAATACCTTCTTTGTAAACTTTAATGATTTCTCTGAGCTCGGAATTGTTCCGTGACACAAGGATTTCAACCAAAGTACTTTCATCGGTTCCAAGTCCCTAGGGTGGTGGTGAGAAATAAAGCAAAAATTAGGACACAATATGTACAAGTTATACAAATGATATTATTTCAAAAAATAACTAATATTATATTTTGAAGGAATAAAAAAAAAAAAAAAAACATACTTTTAGCAGAATACTTGCCATTTGTCCCTATAGCACATTATTTCCTGTCCCAGTGCTGCATCCAGGTCACCAAAGAGCTAACCAAGCTGGAGGTGATCTCCCCTAGGTCCTTGCTATTAGGTAGATCTAGGGCCTGATGTGTGATGTTCAATAGTGATTAGTGCTAGAAAATAGTGATGCTCAATACTTGATTGTTTGGCCAATTTTGATATGGGATAATATGGGCGAAATAAGGTCTTCCTGTACCTGGGATATAGGTGAGCTGACCTATTTTAGGCTTAATCGATTGTGTGTGATTGGTGGCATACATGTGGTATATAGACAAATTAAGGCCTAATAGGTGACTAGCTGACCTTTAAAGATGATGTAATGCCAGGCGCCCTCTGTATAATAGTAATCCTTGAACTATGGGGGTCGGTGGGAACGCTATTGGATGAACAGCATGGAATTTTGATGTTTGGACTTTGCCATGTACATTCATATATGACACAGTGGTGTACATTTAAGTGTGCGCCCCCCCACTCTTTTTTATGCTGCGGCCCCAGTCGGACGGTGCTTGGCCCGAAGTGATAATGGGGAGCTGAGGCGGAGATCAAAATAGAAGTGTTGTTGGGACTCTTATTCCGCGCCACCGGTGATTGACAAGTGATGTAACACGATTTTGATAATGATTGGCTGCAGGACTTGAGGAGAGGAGTGGCATACTAGCTAAAGCTATGTGCAAACTGCCCACCCCCCATCCTGACGAAGCTCCGGTGGGCGGAGTGAAACACGTGTCGGCGGACGGCCGGCCCATCCGCGCTCCCCGCTCCATAACCGTATGCTCGGTGCCTCCACGCGCATCCCCCATGTAAGCAGTGTCGGAGGTGGACTTCAATGTGCCACGGTGGAACCGCTAGGAGCTCGGTGACAAGTGGCCGGCTCCCTGCCAGCGAGCGGCGGCTGGACGCTGACAGCGCAAGGATCAAAGCTAAGTGGCTTCTTTTATCTGGGCGGGAGATCGTTGTAAGCCCCGGTCTAGCCCATATTGTGCTCAGTTATACTTCGATTGGATTGGATTTAATCCCGTGGGCACTCTCTACAGTTTTGGCTGCCTGCAAACAGGAAGTGTCTTCTGACTGTGCCACTCTGCATTGTGGGATTGCTGACCTTTTTCTGATCCCAGCTCTGCTCTGTCTGTGCAATGCACAGCCATAACCCGCTCCCTGTACTTTTGCCCCCTCTCCTTTCCTCAGTATGTGATGCTACTGAGCCAAGATGGTAGGACCCATATCCTAGAGTCCTAAACATAGTTGCAAACCAGTGGGGAAAAGAATAAAAAGTGCTGGGGAATCACTTTTTAAGGGTTTGGGCTTTTCATTAAATGATGCTGAAGGGCCGCTTTAAATATGATAGGGAATGAAACACACAGGCCTAGATGCAGTAAACTTTCTGAGCACTTGAGATTTGTAAATAAGTAGTTAGTGTTACACAAGTGTACGTTTCAGCAAATAACACAGCATTTGTCTCATTTTGAAGTCGAAGTTTGTTGCATCCAGGCCCTACTGAGCATATTAGTTACCAACAACATTTTGTGGTCTTTACCTTGATAGCATTTCTCAAGCAGTGTGCATCATACTGAGCTGGAGTCTTCATAAGGGCCAAAACAACCTCCTCCAAGTGGCTTTTAAGTGCCTTTTTCAACGCATCATCCAAATTCTGGAAAACATACAGTATATAAGTACTGTCAAAAAAATGAAACTCCAGCACAAACCAAAAAAAGTCCAGATATAAGATAAATAAATGGTTATTTTTAGGTCAACAAAGGTGGGATAAGCACTAGGATAAGCAGACTGGTCCAATGGAAATTTGCACTAATACACCAAAACAAAGGTTTCCAGACAGATTTATACTGGAAACAAATTACAAGTATGTCCTCTAGATTTATTTATGGAATTAGGCAAAGGGAGGGTTGTGTATGCCTTAATGTGGACCACAACCCTTAAAGTGGAAATCCATTCATGCCCATTCATTATCAGGCAGTGATATTTTCTTGGAACTTAGAAAGTTGTATTTGTAAATGAGAAATTATATCTTTCAGGAAGAAAGTAGAATAAAGAACTAGTGGATGTAGTCTTGCTAAAAATAGCTAGTGGCTCTAGGAAGGGGAAGAAAGTAGATAGCTAGAATATAAAATCCTTATAGCGCACGTAACATACAACTACTGTAATAATGCAAAGTGTGTTCAATTCAATAAAAAAAAAAAAAAAAAAAAAAAAAAAAAAAAAAGCATATATACTAGAACTACCTTGCCGGTTTGTTGCTGATATGCAGCCTTGATTTGTTGGCGTTCACAATTGGTCCTTTTAGCCAAGATATCAATAATAGTGCCTTCATCAACCCCTATAGTAAAATCATACAAAACTTAGAAATAAAGTAAATGTCATTTAAGATAAAAATCAAAATACACAGTACTGGGTTCTGTTACCTACCTGTTGCAGAACAAACTACTGCATAGGGTTATTGTTAGATATTCTCTTGTAACTTCTGACAGCAACTACTACTTAGAACTGAATTCTGCCCATAGACTTGTACTGCATTTTGCCTACAAGACTCTATACTGACCTTAAACTCCATATTTCACCCCCTAGCAAACTTAAACCGGGCCAACAGCCTGGCACAGTTAAAAATAACCCCCCCCCCCCAAGTCACAGGTGGAGTGAGGAAAGAGACTATTCAAGCCTATGGCAGAACATTGTACCCAACATAGAACTGTGCAGCCAAACCACAGTTAATAGGGTACTGTAGTAAAAGTAAAAAATTGAGGATTTAAGTTATCCTAGCTCGCTCACCTTTCTGCTAAGTTCATTCCAACTAAACAATCATAAAAGAAATGCTAAAACTAGAAAAAAAAAACTCAAAACGGATTATTTTTTTAACTGCTAGAAATAGGTTTAATGCTGCATTTTTAGCAAAAAATGTACTATAAAATCACTCAACATACTATCTAGTTACCAACCCCCCCCCCAAGCACATTGTTCAGGCCATAGGATGTTTCTTACCTTTAGCTTTGATTGCTTTTTCAAGGTTTGCAGCATCTGTTGCGGCATTATATCCAGCAGTTGCATGGACTGATGGGCCAGCATTGGCAGCCTATAAAAATCAATAAAAGACCATGCATAATGGTCACAAACCATACTAGGTGCAAATAATACCCATTTTTTACTAAAATAACTTGCTAGTACTATTGCCTGGGTCACATGACGTCTGCGTTCCTTGTGTGAACTGTATCTGCCATATTAGATTATCCTCAACTCACTGAAAAAATGCTTATAGTACTTTCACGCCTTAGGGCATTGGATATCGTGTAAGGCATCATGCAAGAGTGGGAGCAAATGCAAATGAATGATTATTTTTAATGGCCTATAACACTATTAGGAAAATCGGACACATTCTCCAGCTCTGTGACAGGAGTCAGGGAGCTTAACTGCTCATTGAGAAGACACGTTCCTAAAATTCTGATGTGTCTATAGTGGTAAGGAGTGGTTCCAGGAAAATTTGAGCAGGGGAAAAAAAGTAGGGGAAGGGAGCACAGTTCATGCGTTTTTCTGCTGTGCTGTGAGGACGTCATATTGCCTGAGGTAAAGTAAATGTGGGGGAGTGGGAAGTTGCAGGGTGTACACATCAAATTACATGGGTGGACATAGCATGAAACTTTGAGGGGGGAGCACAGCAAGACAACAGGAAGGTGTGGGGAGCCTCCTCTAAAGTACAGTACATGGCTGTCGGCAGCGAGGAGACTGAAGGAGAGAAGGGAGTACAGAGAAGGTACTTGGCGAAGGGACAGCAAGAATTCCATGGGGAGGGAGCACCCACTTATGAACCTAAAGGGTGTGGCTGGTAGGGCTCCTAATAGTCTGGGGGCAAAAGGAACCTGGGTGAAGGGGACCTGGAATCACTCAGTGAGGCTGGGGGGGGCTGGATGTCCCCATTTAGTCAAATTCATTGTGTAGGAATCCTGGTTAAATATATATATATATATATATATATACCGTATGTGTTTATTTAACATAATACACAAGCTGCCCATGTTTCTGAGGCATTTTTCAGTTTGGTGTGGGCCGCTGCTGGCACAGCTCTGCCCTCATGCTGTGACAAGATGGATGCTTCCATGCAGTTCTGCAGCAAAGAATCAGCTTGTTAATCCAAAACATCTGCATGGAGTTAAGCCCTCTCAAATGGTTTTTGCCAGAGGGGGGTTTTAGGGGAGCAATTTAATCTACTTTTTTTTTACGTTTGGTACGCTTTAAGTTAGCAGGGATCCTAGGGGGCCCAACCTCTTTATTGGGTAAATATAGAAGATTCAGACCCAAAGGAATGTTCTTCTGATGAGTAAAGGTTAGTAGAATCAACTTTTCTTTGCTAGAGTTCGCCTTGAATCAAATCATGGCAGAAAAAAATCCTCATGCTGGTTATAGGGCCTGCAGGGAATCATGAGGTGATGTGTGTTCAGTCACCTCTTTCTCACCCAGTTAATTTGTGGGATTTATCTTCAGTCATCAGACAAATGTGATTTTTTACTAGCCCAATACATAAATCAATTAGCTGGGTTTCATTTCATTGGGGATTTGCCGATTTTAACTTTTTTTTTTAATAAACTTACAGGAATCGAGGCAGCCTGTTCTTCACCTAGGAAGTTAGCGTTTGCAAGGAACGCTTGCATGAAAGCCATTTTGAGTGGATTTTCTACAAAATGAATACAATAAAACAAACCTTTAAAAATAGACATAATCACAAAAAAGAAAGTTTTACTTTGTACATACACAAATATATATTTTATATTTATTATATGTTAACAGAGCTCTAGGTTATCATGTAACAGACAATACAAGCCATAGGGAGAACTGCACAATTACATCACACGTACAATGCACCACAGATATGCATCATGGACAATACAGATATTATAGTTGTACCGCAGCCTTGGGAGCTCTAACCAGAAGTGGACAATTACAACTCAACATGTCACACAAAAAATACTTACAATTAAAGCAAAGTTCTTTAAAAGGGTTTTTATTTAAATGTTATTTCAGAAAACATGTTTCCTAGAGGGCATCACTGTTTGGGTTGCCCTGCAGTGTCAAACTAAGTGGAAAGCTAAAGATTGGGCTGTAATGCTCACCTATTCTTTGTTCCAGCGCTGCATTTTTCTTGCCTGTTAAACCTGATTGGTTTGCCAGTGGTCATGGGCAGAGAGTGATGCAGGAATGTCGCTTATCTGCATCCGGCTACTCAAATTGCAGCTGCCCTGGAACTGGGAAACGTGATTATTTCAGTCCAGTCTCAGGCGTTCTGCTTAGTTTAAACGTTCTAAATTGGAAAGTCTCCAAGAAAGGATTCTTGTGGAACATTACCTGCTGAACGAATTATTCCTACTCTAACTCCATTGCAACCAAGGTAATGCAATACTCATTAAAATGATGTCAAACACTAAAGAGGTCTTTAATCAAAATTTGGCTGGTACAAATTTACCCTTGGATAAGTGGAATATGTTTTTGTTCTGTTCATTTCAGGTGAATTTTTGGGACTATTCTGGCCCCACATTTCAAATACCATTCCAATCTTGGGGAAGATCCATGGAAAGCAATTGAGTAGCCAAATGCCCACAAACTTCACGAGAAAGCCACCAAATGTCTGTTCTGTAGTGAAATACTGTAGTTTAAAGGGACTGTGAAGCCTAAGGCGAGCAGCTCCCAGCTGGTCCAGTACTTCTAAATCCCCTTCTTCCTCTTCCTTCTTCCTGCAATCATGTCAGTCACAGGGAATGTGCATGGCACACCATTCAAGGAGAGACATGCCAAGCACTGTGAATGGTACAGGAGCAAAAGCAAGCATTAGTCAGGGGCCCAAAATGTTTGAGGCACATATTTGCCAATGGATTGTTCTCAAAAACATTTTTTCACTCTAAAAATACAATAGTCTGTCAAAGGAGGAATCTTATCTAGCTTCATTGGAAACCCGACAACAACATTTGTTTGTAATGTTACCAAATAAGTAGGTCACGGGCCTTGTATCACTTTTTAAAGCAAGAATGAATAATGTCTTACTGTTAAAATATTTGCCAGATCCATAATTCCCCCCTCTTAGTGTACCCCTGAAAATTGCAGCGGGCTGTCTAGGGTATATACACCGCAGGTTGAGAAAGTAATCTAGAGCAGGGGTTCTGCGCCAGCATTATGTGTACCACTGGAGGTACACGAGATGCTGTCAGGTAGTACTTGGCAAGGCTGCAGCCTGATCTGTACCCCATCCTGATCTGTTGAGATCCATCTTCTCTCTACCCAAGCTGGATTTGTACTTGGAAGCAAAATTACTGTAACTGAACTATTTATTAGACTATTTGGGCCTTTTTAATTAGTGTTCTGTGCATTTTTTACATGGTTTTAGGTGATCGACAACCCTTATGTACAGTTTATGCACTACAGTGTTTACTCAAGATAATTTGAATACGATCTAGCCTGGGGTCACATGACATCTACAGTATATATGTGTGTGAGAGTTTTTATGTAGGGGGAGAGGCAACAATGAGATCACCAATTTAAAGGATAAGAGATCCTATTATCCCACCTAAGTATACCTCTCTGGCCCTGGTTAGAAATGGATAACTGCTGAGGAATGCAGGCAAAACATTTTCTGTTGAGCCAAAAAAGTAGTATTAAATGGTTAGTCTAATTCCTGCAATTATCAGCAGGAACATCATTGTCTTATCAGCAACTCTACCTGACTGATAACATCAAAGAACAGCCACACCCATGATAAAAGGAGCAAGAGAGACATGTGCTGTAAATTATGATGGGGTGGCATTATTAGAAAAGTCTTTACAATTGATAGGTCTTTTTAACCATAGTCATGCTGAAAGACAGCAGCTCTGGCATGATGCTTCCTCATATGTGGTTTTCATTATGCATAGATTTCCTTTAAAACAGCTGTGCACAATATTTTACTATAGCTTCGGATTTACTGTAGGATATATACAAAGGAAAAGAAGACATGACAATTTAGATAAAAGGGGCCCACCCAACAAACCAAACGATTTGTTGCCATACAAGCTTGGCATCCTACTCTGTAATATTGCCTTTATGATTATACTTTGCCTTGAGGTAACAAGGTGGGAACAAAATAATAGTGATAAATAATACCATGGAAAGAAAAGGTGACATTTCATCTGCAGCCTCAGACAACAGCTAGATGACACACCCGGGGCCACCGCCCACATGAACTCATCTTCTTGTACAGCTAAAAGCATGTCATGAGATGTAGGGGGAAGCATAGTGTGATGAAGGTTATTTCTGCTATAAGGTAACTTATAAATATGAAGGTCTGTAGGGGTAAGAGTGCAAACATCCCCACCACAGTTTTACTTACTCCAAAAGGGACATATTGGGAGACATAATAAATACTCAATGCAATACAAATCTTTTCCTTGCTTTTATTCACATGCCTTTCTTTTTGAGAAAAGGTATCTTGAGGCTGAATCAAAATGATCTACCCTGGAACCCCATAGTATTTTGCGGCCTTCCTCCCAAATATAAATAGCCCCTGAAACTCTTGAACCCTGTGACCTCTTCATATGACCTAGGCCTATGCATACTATCACACTGTAGCCTCTTCCCCAGGGTCAGAAGGGTGTCAGTGGTAAATTTAAGCTCCCATACTGTCTTACTCCACAACCAGTGCTACATATCAGGCCTTTGGGAATGGGCGTGGTTCATGCTGGGGAACTGATGGGAAGAAGAAATCGGGCTGAGAGAATGGTTAATCAGACCAGTTAACTGTGGGGGAGGACTCACACTTAAACCTTAGGGAGGAGGAGATTCAGAACAAGTGGGGGGAGAGGAAGGAGTGGATTATCAGCCTAGACTCACAAAGGATCCCCCTGAAAAACTAGAAAAAAAGGAGTATCAACCAGGGGGCCCGTGGAAGAAGAGAATCATTCTGGAAGCCTGGGGGGGTGGGAAAGGAAGTCGGCCCCAGGACCCCCCCTTTGGGAGCATGTGGTTTATTGCTCTAATGGTAATCTGGCCCTGCACTCTTAATTGCCCATACATACCCTGTAATTCCCATAACCTCTGCACCCCCCATTCTATTTTGCCCCACACATAAAACTAATAACTCATTACTTTATCTACATAACATCCACCCCTATCCCACATTAAACTACCAAACAGCTCTACAGTGGTACTGGAACCATTGCCCTAATGATACTTTAGGCCTGATTTATCAAGCACTTATGCCAGTGAGACATGGCTGCAAATTAGTTAGTAGTGAAAAATATAACTTATAATTTTTTTCTCTCCATGCATGTTGCTGCACTGCAAGAAACACATTTATTAAAACATTAGTGGTGCAGCAACATGCTGAGAAATCATATATTGCACCACTCTAATTTGCACTGAAATTGGATTGTCTGGCAGAAGTGCTTGATAAATCATGCCCTATAATGTGTATACCACTAAAAATATGATGGATGCCAGGCATATTCAAATTGATGACTCTACATACCATGCATGCATCAGAGAAGGTGAGATAAAGTAGAAGCAACTGCGATAACAGGCTTTCGGGTGGCAAGAATGTTAATGTAGCTAAAGAATATTTGGTGAAGCCATAAAGTGGATGTAATAACCCATATGGCTGATGCTGTCGAGAACATTAACAAGTGGGTGTGATTCATGAATACCAAGAAAATGAATCTGTGGGCACTTCTTCTAACCAGATCAATGGGAAGGCATAGTGTAGACATAGTAACCCACGTGGCACAAGTTTTGTCTGACCCATGCATACTGTGGACATTCTTCCATCTTCTAAGCCAGTGTCTCCAACCCTTTTCTACAAAACTCAACAACAGTTCATGTTTTGTGAATTACCTGTGTGTGGAGATTTGTAAAACCTGGACTGTTGGTAGGTCTTGTAGAGAAGGTTGGGGGCCCCTGTTCTAACCATATGTGCCCAACCCTCCTCCTCAAGGGCCACCTACAGGCCAGGTTTTGCAGATATCCAGACTGATGCACAGGTGGGGTAATTATTGCTCAGCCATAGCTTCAGATTCAGCTCTTATTACTTCACCTGTGCCTCAGGGTGGAGAGCTGCAAAACCTGACCTGTTGGTGGCCCTTGAGGTAGAGAGTTGAGCACCTATGTTCCAGACAGCTACTTTACCGAATCCAATGTTTTGGAGTCAAATATATTTATATGCATGTTCTTTTATGTGAGATCCTGTTTTGTAACCCATATTTCCTTCTATTGAAGAAATCAATCTCCTTTCATTCTCATCCCCCCCCCCTTTATTCCTCAGCTGACCCTCTTTTAGGTCCAATGTACAGATCTTCCTTTACACCGACCAAAAATATACATTTATTGCTCACATCAAGCCTTTATAAGTATTCCCTTACATGCATAGGTTATTCAGATGGGCCCATATACTGTATCATTTATACTAACCATATAAGATTGCTGTGTCAGCATGCTACAGGGTGTGGCGAGAGGGGTTGTACTTCAAGTGGAGGAGGGTCATCAAAATGTTGGTATTGCCCCAATCACACTCTAGTGTATTTGCAATAAAATGGAGTGAGCAGAAAATCCCTTGCTGAATACAGTCTGCTAGAACTCATCAGCCAGAATGATTGTGCATTTTATCACTTCAGCATTATGTTATTATATGGACTGCTATACCATGCCATATCAGTTATCCTACTACTAACAGGGTTGCAGGTTATCTAAAATACAGAGTATCAAGCAACATTTTGTGTTTCCTATCTTTCTATAAAAATGGCTTTTATCTACTTAAGTAAAACCTGAGGTTCACAATCATTGTCTTCAGACGTCCAGGCATGTAAGAATATATTTTCTATTCTGTACAGTAAATAGAAGAAAAGTAGGTATGATAATGTCTCGCTACAGACAGGACAAACACGGGGTTAATAGAAACTTGGCAGCTAACCTTCTTTTCTGTTTAATGTTTCCCCATTAAGAAAAAAAAAAATCCGTAGAAATGTTGGCTATGATGCGGCTGAATTCTGCAAGCATCCGTTTTCAAACAATGAACACTGAATCATAAGCCAATAAAACTTTTTTTCTTTACGGAGGAACGTTAAAGATTTTTAAGTAGTAATATAGAAAGCGCCGATAAGGGTTCATAGCGCCCTGCGTTTTGTGTGCATTGTTGCGGCACATCATGGGTTAATAGAAAACATGAAAAGCTAGTTAAAACAAGACTCACCTTATTGCGTTGCAGAGAGAGAGGCTGTGAGATGGAAGACT
This sequence comes from Gastrophryne carolinensis, assembly GCA_027917425.1. NCBI lineage: Eukaryota > Metazoa > Chordata > Amphibia > Anura > Microhylidae > Gastrophryne > Gastrophryne carolinensis. Next base: position 393,459,581 of record CM051234.1, on the reverse strand, counting down.
GCAGCCTTCCACCCCTGATTTCTTTCTATGAGAGCCCACAAGCCACACCTAGCAACGGTATGCAGCCGGGATTGGTTGGCCAAGTTAACGTTGTTTTTAGACTTTAATACCAAACTGAGCGCATTATTCCCGACATTCAGACTTTCTTGGCAGTTTCCCCACTGCAAAGCAGAGATTACAGAAAATCACTGCAAGCCTTAAAACCCAAGACTCAGAGTTGCTGCCCCGGTTACTATATACAGCAAGGCAACAAACTGCTAAAACACAACAGTTACTGCACACTGTTTATGTACAGGAAGCTTACACAGGATGCTACACATGCAAAAACACCACAACAAACTGATCACACAACAGGTAAATATTGGATCTGGGGAGAGGAAGATGTCAGCACTAGCTTACTCCCCTCACTATAAAACAACTTTCTCTAAAAAAAAAATGAGAAAAATTCTCGTGCTGAAATCCTATGGTGCCTATTAGTTGGCAGCTTCTTCACCTAATTTGTATATTGCAAACTTGTTTATCAGCTACACCTTCATAGAGCGAAGGGGAGGGGGGAGAGAGAAAGCGCGCGTGAGAGGGAAAAGCAGACATGTTGCAACAATTATAACAAGACTATTAAACAACCCATGCATTTATATCAACCACCGGGGGTTTACTTTTAGCATCTTTTTTAGTACTTTTTAGGTTTTTTTTAACGTTTTAGTCATTTTTAGTACTTTAGTATCAAAAACTTTTCACACCTCGGAATCCATGTGCAATTCAGCATTTTGCAGATCTGCAGAAAAAGTTGTGTATTGTATCCTCTATGGGCCCTTTCACAACCTCTCCATTTTGATACAGTGCGCACCTGGGCCCAGAAGGTCAGGAGGGCCCCGTCATTTTTGCTCCTCCACCCTATTTATGACATTTGTGCATTAGAGAAAAGAAGCACCATTTGTCTCTGCTGTTTCAATCTCTAGTTAAAGGGATAGCTGATCTTTTTAAGGAGCTAAGGCTCGGTTCATAGCTTTGTACTTTTTCTGCATTGTATTACAACCCAGTCACAGTGCAGTCAGTGTCACCAACACATTCATATGTGTGCTGCATTGCGGCTGATAGGTAGTCAGACAGTACGTTGCATGCATTAATTTCAATGCAACTCAATTCAACAGCAGTTTATGGCACTGCAAATGCAATGCAGACATAATACTGTGTAATTTATGGGGATTTTAACCCTTTACTATGCAATTTCAATACAAACACATAATACGTTTTGCACACTTGTGATCATGTTTTGGCTGTAGTCGCAAAAAAAAAGCCTTGTTTGCAGTATTTTTTTTTTTTTTTATAAAGTGTTTGCACTTCCAGTTCATTTCACTCTCCTACTCTTGCTTGTCCTTCCCACATGACTGCCAGCAGTCAAGGGATGTGCAGAATGCAGTTATCATAGTTAAGGAACATGGAAGAGTGATTGAAAAAAGTTGCCAAAAACAAGTATTTTTCCTATTTTAGGTTTTGGTTCATACCCATGGGGCATCCTGATTTGGGATGCCCCGCTGTGTGAAACCCTGGTGGGTGTCTGTTATACATACTTTGGCGGCAATCCCAGACACAGGCGCGACTGTTCCGATCAGCTTCTTTGACCACGCGTATAAATGGGCAGATAGAGATGCTGAATAGGAGCTTAACAGCTGCCCTCAATGCGCTTATGGAGGATCGCCTGACTAGTTATGAATAATGGGAAACTTTTGGGATTTCACACAGTGCAGCATCCTAAATCAGGATGCCCCGAGGGTGGATATTTATGTTGTTTATATTTATTTATTTATGCACCCCCCACCCATCAGACTCAAAATAAGGAGTGGGCGCAAAGCAAGTTCAAGTGCTAATCATCAGAAAAAAAATATCAACCAAAATAATCTGAAGTTGTACAAGGTTTAAACAAGGGCAGCAATTACTCTACAGTTACATATGGACTACACTAAGCCCAGGGGCCTCTAGCACACACAATTCAGCCCTGACCATAGGCAAAAGGTGAGGCAATTCCTTGCCACCAGACCCAAGAGAAAGCTTAGCAATTTCGGCCACTAATCTTAGCCCCCATCCACCAGACTCACATTGACCAGAGGGCAAATAACTATTCCATAATACTTAAAGTGGACCATGAATTAATGAATTTAACCAGACCAACACAACACAACAGTGCTCATATGCATCCCTCCCCAGGGCAATTTAGATTGCTGGCAGTAGCTGGCAGCAGGAGTTGGCAGCAGCATAGGGAGCTCATATATTGCCTGAAAGACACACCCAGGAGTTGGCAGCATTAGGATCCCATATATTGCCTGAAAGACACACCCAGGAGTTGGCAGCAGCAGCATTAGGAGCTCATATATTGCCTGAAAGACACACCCAGGAGTTGGCAGCAGCAGCAGCAGCATTAGGAGCCCATATATTGCCTGAAAGACACACCCAGGAGTTGGCAGCAGCATTAGGAGCCCATATATTGCCTGAAAAACACATTGGAGTTGGCAGCAGCATTAGGAGCCCATATATTGCCTAAAAAACACATTGGAGTTGGCAGCAGCATTGGGAGCCCATATATTGCCTGAAAGACACACCCAGGAGTTGGCAGCAGCAGCAGCATTAGGAGCCCATATATTGCCTGAAATACACATTGCAGTTGGCAGCAGCATAGTGAGCTCATATATAGCATGAAAGACACATCCAGGAGTTGGCAGCAGCAGCATTAGGAGCTCATATATTGCCTGAAAGACACACCCAGGAGTTGGCAGCAGCAGAAGGAGCTACCATGCATCAGCTACTCGCATGCATCAGCTATTGGTGGGTGGAATTCCTGGCTGATCCATGCCTGATTCATCTTCACAAAGGTGAGTCTTTCCACATTTTTCGTGGACAGACGAGTTCTCCTTGGCGTTACTATGGCCTCCGCAGCACTAAAGACCCGTTCAGATGGCGCACTACTGGCCAGGCAGGACAGCTTTCCCAGGGCAAACTCTGCCAGTTGCGGCCCCAAGTCAAGTTTGGCTGCCCAGAAGCCCAGCGGATCCTCAAGGTGCGTTGGCATGGTCATTTCAAGGTATGACACGACCTGCTGGTTCAGGCCCTGCCCCAGGTCTTCCTGCTGCTAATGAGTAGCCTCACTATGCGGGTGTAGAGAGCTACTCATTAGCGAATGAAGACTGAGGCTGCTGCTGATGGAGCTGCTGCTGCTGCTCCTGCCACCCCCCCAGCAGCCATGGCAGTGGAAGGTGAGCGCAGAGGTCCCCCCGAGTCAGACCTGCAAGAGTATGGACCATGGCGCAGATAGGCATCGGCCAACTGACTACATAGAATGTCTTTGTCAGTCAGTTTGTCCTCCCTCTCAGCGGGTGTAAAAAATGCCCCAATTTTGTGCCGGTAGCGAGGGTCCAATAAGGTGGAGAGCCAGTATTCATCCCGCAGAAAAATGGAGACAATTCTGCGTTCACTACGCAAGCACGTGAGCATGCATCGTACCATTTGTGCAAGTGACTCGGAGGAACTACCTGTCTCCATCTCCATTGCATACTGCCACGGTGTGTCTGGGTCCTCTGTATCGCCTTCCTCATAACCCTCTAGCTCCACTGGCTGCTCCGGCTCCTCCTCTCTTATCAGAGGACTAGATAAACTGCCCATTTCGCCAAAACTAAACTGCGCTTAACTGCTCCTCCTCCTCAGCTCCCACGGGGTTTATGTGGCTGTGAAATGTATGCGCCATGTCTCCAGTGCCCAGATCAGCCATGGTTTCCAACATGTGTTGTATTACATGAAGCAGCGGAATCACGTCGTTCATGCCGTAATCCTGGTGACTGACAAATAAAGTGGCTTCCTCAAAGGGCCTGGGCAAACGGCAGGTGTCACATATGAGCTGCCACTGGTTCACATTAAAGTTCCACAGGGGAGTCCCCCTATCTGCTTGGATCATCAAGAAATCAGTGAAGAAATCTGTTCATATAGGCAATCTAACATATGTAGGGTAGAATTCCAATGGGTGCGAACATCGCAAATCAGACTATGTTGGGGGATACCGTTCTGACGCTGTAGCTCAAGAAGGATGTGCTTGGCAGTGTAGGAGTGGCTGAAGTGCATACAAAGTTTCCTTCCCATTGTTAGGATGTCTTGCAGATGGGGGGGAAGACTTCAGAAAACGCTTGACAACTAGGTTGAACACTTGTGCCATACAGGGCGCATGGCTCAGGCTTCCTTGTCGCAGCACAGACAAGATGTTACTCCCATTGTCAGTCACCATGGTACCCATTTCCAATTTTCGCGGAGTAAGCCATGTTTTGATTTCTTGTTGTCTTGTTGAGCTCCTCCCCTGTGTGACTCCATTCGCCAAGGCAAACCATGTGAAGCACAGTGTGACACCGCCGTGCCCTGCACACATGGCAGGCTGAAGGGGCATTGAGAATTGACCGTACAGTGGAGGCTGAGGAGACGGCGGAGGATGAGGAGGCAGAGTCGCACACTGTGACCGGCAAAATGACCTGGGAGCGTGGAGGCCGAAGCGGTGTGACCTGTCCAAGTTGCTGTGCAGAAACCACATTCACCCAGTGGGCCGTAAAGGACATGTATTGTCCCTGACCATAGTTACAGCTCCAGATGTTGGCGCTGCCGTGCACTTTGGTGCACGCCGACAGGCTCAAGGACTGGCCCACCTTCTGCTCAACAAATTTGTGCAGGGCTGGTACTGCCTTCTTTGCAAAGAAATGACGGCTTGGGACTCTCCACCTCGGCTCGGCACAAGCCATCAGCTCTCTGAAAGGTGCAGAGTCCACCACCGTAAAAGGAAGGGACTGCAGCACCGCAACTTGGACAGGAGCACATTTAGCTTCTGCGCCGTAGGATGAGTGGGCGCATACTGTTGTCTCTTGGACATGGCTTCGCTGATGGATTGCTGTGATGAGTGACTTTTAGTAGGAGGAGCAAGAGCATCTGGAGCGGCAGAGGATGGGTATGATGCACAGCTACCTTCGGCTGAGGTGCTGGAGCCTTGGCTGGGTGAAATTGGAAGCGGCGTGGCACTGGCTGATGCAGCAGGCTGGACCCCCACTTCGGAGCCTAGGTTCTCCCAGGCCGCTTTATGGTGACGCTGCATGTGCTGCTGCAGGGCCGTGGTACCAACATTGGGGCCCTGGCCACGCTTGACCTTCTGTCTACACATCTTGCATGTGGCCAGGTTACCCTCCTGCGGATGCTTGATGAAAAAGTGCCACACTGCCAAGTAGCTAATTTTCCCTCTAACAGTCCGCACTAATTCACTGCTACTGCTGCCAACTCCAGGAACCCCTGCTCCACTACCTCCCGGGAAGGCAGCCTGCCGCGCAGCAGGTGGTCTACCCCGGCCACGTGTGGCTCCAGACATCCCAATTCTGCCACCATGCTGACTGCCAACCCTACTGCCACCATGCTGACTGCCAACCCTCCTGCCACCTTGCTGCCTCAGCTGCTGACTTTGGGGCAATCTGGGACCCTATTCTGCTGATGGTGATGAAGCCCCTTCTGCACCGGGCTCCCAAGTGCGATCGGCTTCATCATCATCATCATCGAGTTGTGTCTGCACGTCACTGATGTCCTCCTCAGTTTCCAAAAGAGCGTGTGCTGCAGGAGACGGAACGCTCGCCACACCACCTCCCACGCCACTCTCCTCCTCACTGTTTGCTTGCCTAGTGGAAGAAGCAGCAGATGTCTCCTCCATTTCTTGGCTGGGCAGTAGCTGCTGACTGCCTTCTAACACATCGTCCTCACTGAATAGTGGAGCTGAACCCAAAGCATAAGATACGGCGGCTGGAGGGGGGGGGGGGCGTAGGACAGAGGTAATGGAAGGACAGGGACTGCTCCCGTTAATTATAAAATGCAAGCAGTTATTAGACAGGTTGTCTTTAAATATGTATGCTAGTGTTTGGGATACCCCCTGCTCACATACAGAGGTGGCCTCCCTTGATTGTGGAAAAGTGACGTTGATTATAAAATGCAAGAAGTTATTAGACAGGTAGTCTTGAAATATTAATGCTAGTGTTTGGGATGCCCCCTGCTCACATACAGAGGTGGCCTCCTTTGATTGTGGAAAAGTGACGTTAATTATAAAATGCAAGCAGTTATTAGACGGTGTGACATGTCCAAGTTGCTGTGCAGGAACCACATTCACCCAGTGGGCCGTAAAGGGCATGTATTGTCCTTGACCATAGTTACAGCTCCAGATGTCGGCACTGCCGACAGGCTCAAGGACTGGCCCACCTTCTGCTCAACAAACTTGTTCAGGGCTGGTACTGCCTTCTTTGCAAAGAAATGACGGCTTGGGACTCTCCACCTCAGCTCGGCACAAGCCATCAGCTCTCTGAAAGGTGCAGAGTCCACCACCGTAAAAGGGAGGGACTGCAGCACCAGCAACTTGGACAGGAGCACATTTAGCTTCTGCGCCGTTGGATGAGTGGGCGCATACTGTTGTCTCTTGGACATGGCTTTGCTGATGGATTGCTGGTGGGATGAGTGACTTTTAGTAGGAGGAGCAGGAGCATTTGGAGCGGCAGAGGATGGGTATGACACACAGATACCTTCGCTGAGGTGCTGGAGCCTTGGCTGGGTGAAATTGGAAGCGGCGTGGCACTGGCTGACACAGCAGGCTGGACCCCCACTTCGGAGCCTAGGTTCTCCCAGGCTGCTTTATGGTGATGCTGCATGTGTTGCCGCAGGGCCGTGGTACCAACATTGGGGCCCTGGCCACGCTTGACCTTCTGTCTACACATCTTGCATGTGGCCAGGTTACCCTCCTGCGGATGCTTGATGAAAAAGTGCCACACTGCCGAGTAGCTAATTTTCCCTCTAACAGTCCGCACAAATTCACTGCTACTGCTGCCAACTCCAGGAACCCCTGCTCCACTACCTCCCGGGAAGGCAGCCTGGCGCGCACCGGGCTCCCAAGTACGATTGGCTTCATCATCATCATCGAGTTGTGTCTGCACGTCACTTATGTCCTCCTCGGTTTCCACAAGAGCATGTGCTGCAGGAGACGGAACGCTCGCCACACCACCTCCCACGCCGCTCTCCTCCTCACTGTTTGTCTGCTTAGCGGAAGAAGTGGCGGATGTCTCCTCCATTTCTTGGCTGGGCAGTAGCTGCTGACTGTCCTCTAACACATTGTCCTCACTGAATAGTGGAGCTGAACCCAAAGAATAAGATACGGCGGCTGGAGGGGGGCATAGGACAGAGGCAATGGAAGGACAGGGGCTACTCCCGGGCCATGCCAACTCAGGGTTGTGTCCGAGGAACCTACGGACTGTTGACTGGGGGTGTCAGATGTCACTTGTGATGAGGTCGATGACCGTGTTAACCAATCGATGACGGCAGATGCGTTGCTGGTTTGAGACACGACCGCTAGCAGATACCGGGAAATCAGGCCTCTCACCGCGACTCCTGCTGCCACTCGCCCCTAGTCTGCTGCGACCTCTGCCTGATGAATCTTGGCCTCTCCTCGGTGCACATCCTGGCACATCTCTGCCTGACATATTTACTGCATTTAGGAGGGGAAAACAATATACTACACTACACCTACAACAGTATTTTTGTAACAGCAGGTGTGGAAAAGTGACGTTGATTATAAAATGCGAGCAGTTATTACACAGGTAGTCTTGAAATATTAATGCTAGCACGCTTTTTAAAGAATGACACCAGGTAAAGGAAAAGCTAAATAGGCAGGTGTGTTATTAACACTAAATAGGCTTGGAAGCTAAAACAAACAGTTTAAACTGTCCCTGTCTTTATCTGTCACTGTCACAGCCTCTCTCCTTCTCTATCTGCCACTCGCTCTGCTTCTTCTGTTCTTTGATCTATCTATCTATCTATCTATCTATCTATCTATCCGTCTGTCCGTCTGTCTATCTGTCCCTCACTGTATCCCTGGCTGATCTGCTCTGGCCGCAATACAGTGTCAGAATGATCTTCTGCAAGATGGCCGCCGTTTATATGGGTCTCCTCCATTTCTTGGCTGGGCAGTAGCTGCTGACTGTCCTCTAACACATTGTCCTCACTGAATAGTGGAGCTGAACCCAAAGAATAAGATACGGCGGCTGGAGGGGGGGCATAGGACAGAGGCAATGGAAGGACAGGGGCTACTCCCGGGCCATGCCAACTCAGGGTTGTGTCCGAGGAACCTACGGACTGTTGACTGGGGGTGTCAGATGTCACTTGTGATGAGGTCGATGACCGCGTTAACCAATCGATGACGGCAGATGCGTTGCTGGTTCGAGACACAACCGCTAGCAGATACCGGGAGGTCAGGCCTCTCACCGCGACTCCTGCTGCCACTCGCCCCTAGTCTGCCGCGACCTCTGCCTGATGAATCTAGGCCTATCCTCGGTGCACATCCTGCCACATCTCTGCCTGACATTTTTACTGCATTTAGGAGGGGAAAACAATATACTACACTACACCTACAACAGTATTTTTGTAACAGCAGGTGTGTAGAAAAGTTAGATCAAAATAGGCAGAGGTGGCCTCCCTTGATTGTGGAAAAGTGGTGTTAATTATAAAATGCAAGCAGTTATTAGACAGGTAGTCTTGAAATATTTATGCTAGTGTTTGGGATGCTCCCTGCTCACATACAGAGGTGGCCTCCTTTGATTGTGGAAAAGTGACGTTCCTTATAAAATGCAGGCAGTTATTAGACAGGTAGTCTAGAAATATTTATGCTAGTGTTTGGGATGCCCCCTGCTCACATACAGAGGTGGCCTCCTTTGATTGTGGAAAAGTGACGTTCATTATAAAATGCAGGCAGTTATTAGACAGGTAGTCTTGAAATATTTATGGTAGTGTTTGGGATGCCCCCTGCTCACATACAGAGGTGGCCTCCCTTGATTGTGGAAAAGTGACGTTAATTATAAAATGCAAGCAGTTATTAGACAGGTAGTCTTGAAATATTAATGCTAGTGTTTGGGATGCCCAGTGCTCACATACAGAGGTGGCCTCCCTTGATTGTGGTAAAGTGACGTTAATTATAAAATGCAAGCAGTTATTAGACAGGTAGTCTTGAAATATTTATGCTAGTGTTTGGGATGCCCCCTGCTCACATACAGAGGTGGCCTCCCTTGTTTGTGGAAAAGTGACGTTAATTATAAAATGCAAGCAGTTATTAGACAGGTAGTCTTGAAATATTTATGCTAGTGTTTGGGATGCCCCCTGCTCACATACAGAGGTGGCCTCCCTTGATTGTGGAGAAGTGACGTTGATTATAAAATGCGAGCAGTTATTACACAGGTAGTCTTGAAATATTAATGCTAGCACGCTTTTTAAAGAATGACACCAGGTAAAGGAAAAGCTAAATAGACAGGTGTGTTATTAACACTAAATAGGCTTGGAAGCTAAAGCAAACAGTTTAAACTGTCCCTGTCTTTATCTGTCACTGTCACAGCCTCTCTCCTTCTCTATCTGCCACTCGCTCTGCTTCTTCTGTTCTTTGTTCTATCTATCTATCTATCTATCTATCTATCTATCTATCTATCTATCCGTCTGTCCGTCTGTCTATCTGTCCCTCGCTGTATCCCTGGCTGATCTGCTCTGGCCGCAATACAGTGTCAGAATGATCTTCCGCAAGATGGCCGCCGTTTATATGGGGCTGTGACATCATCGGTAAGCCTGTCTGCTGATAGGTAGCATGTGACACCTACCCAGCATTCCTTGCCCCATGGCACATGTCCTGACATGTGGATCCACCATTTTAGATGGGCTGTATAGCAGTAAATGGAGTTTTGGGGAAGTGATCCGAGCGATCGAATCACGGCGATATTCGTAATCGTAACAAATCGAATATTTCATGAAATTCGTAACGAATTCGGGTTCGTCAGAATCGATTCGCTCATCTCTAATCGAAACCTAAAAAATGCAAAGATTTACATTTATGCTTATAAATTTAGTCTACCTAAGATAAAGGAACACATTTGGCCGTAGGTGATTTTGATTTTAAACACAATACACTGTTTCCTGTTAGTAGCGCAGCAAGAAGATTCTTTCACTGTTCCTCCCTATGAAAGCAAGAGGAGCTTATGCCAGTTAAAACAATACCATTTCTGGGTGGTGTATCCTGATACCTCATCAGGGAGCAGATACACACGGACAATCAGCTAGGATAACATTCTACAATTAATGTATTATATTATTTGTAGCCAAAATAAAGCAAGCAATACTCGCTTCAACCAAGCTGCTCCCTCCTGATTTGCTGTGTAACAAATGACCTGTTCAGTAGGGCTTAAAGGGATTCAGCAGGCAAAAAGCAAAACAAAAGGTTACTTACTCCTTTTATCCCACACAGCTGATCAGATACTCAATCCAGGGCCAATATATGGGTCGGATTTGATAGCGGGTTAGTATCATGACTCGCCATCAGTCACAGAGCACTGATTTCTTGCCCCAGACACAGTTGGAAAAGAAAGGTAGAAGCCATTTTGGAGCTTCCACTCCCAACTAACAATGCACAGTAACAGGATGCCCAGCAGCACTTTCTGTTAGCAGGAACTGTCATCTTGTTTATAAAATTAACCCCAGCAGGAGTTAGAAAAAGGTAAATAATTTTTTATGTGCAGCAATCTAAATTGCCCTGGGGAGGGATGCATATGAGCACTGTGTGTTGTGTTGGTCTGATTTAATTCATTTTTGACTGTTGGTCCATTTTAATGTATGCAGTTGGGGATCCCAGAATAAGATTACAAGGCAGGCAATAGAGTGATGAGGTAGGAGGACGGCGCTGAGAACGAGGAAGGACCCTTTGTGCGCACTAACTTTAAGTATCTGACCTGGCATCTCTACTTACGGCCGTAGTGGAGGTGGAAAAGGAAGGATCACCTGGGATTTTACTGTCTATACGCTCTGATATCTTTTGGAATTTGTAAGTGCATTTTATACATTAAAGTGTTTTGTTAAATGACAGAGTTGCACTAGATTTTTCTCTGTGCTCTCTCCCCATAATCTATGTATTGGATCTATATGCCATCTTATGGGAGCTATTCATAATAAGTGATTGTTGGCTCGGAAACCAGACGGCTGGATTTGACTAGTGGAAACTATTTCAAGGCATTCATATAGAATATAGCTGGTAAGCAAATACCCATAAGGTGGTGGGCACGTGTGTGAAGCCAACTTTTGATGTGCATGCACCGTGGGATACTTTTTGGAATTCAAGTTGATGCCCTGAAAATTGTGTTTTACGTTGCTCTGTGCCTTAAAAATATATATTGACTGCTTTTGGGACTTTATGTGGATAAGAAGTTCTGGCACGTAGTAGCAGTGATTTTAAGGAAAATATTGAGTAATATTTATTTGTGAGATTTTAGCGCTGTGTTTTTCACATTACTATTTAGGCAATAGAGTGATGCTGAGAGTATTGTTGCCCATAGGACCACTTTAAAACCTGAAGCCAGTGCTTCCTTGTCGTTGAATGTACCCAAAGCAGTAAAAAATAAATTAGCTTTAACGTGATAAATAGCTCAGAAACTAGTTGGTTATCCTTTCTAGTCTTCTCTAAAACTATTTTGCTTATGTTTATCAATGAAATAGCATATTAGGGCATGCTCTCACTTTGTTCTCCTATACTCTTTCAGTGCCTGAGGAGTGGCTTGTTTACAATGGGGAGGAATGGTAACCAAGACACAGCCCCATTGTTTGGCCAAATGGTGTGTAGCCACCTCTCTGTTGCACATGAACTGTATTCGTTTTCATTTGATACCCTTTGCTGCCCATACAAATCCTGCTGTATTTCTCTAATCCTGGTATGCATCTCATCATCTGACTTCATCTGCAACTTTTAACCCTTTGCTGCCCATACAAATCCTGCTGTATTTCTCTAATCAGATTCACTATTTTAAACTTGATTTTCCCTTGTCATCTTAATTGTGCATATGCCTTATTTAAGAGTTATGTAATTATTTTGAATACCCTATCTGGTTCCCCTGCCCATATCTAAATTTGTAATACTATCATCTGTTACTATCTCCTATACTTAAACTGACCAATATTGCCCCTTGTGTGTTCACTGAACCATAGCATCTAGCAACATTCCATTTGATGTTTTATTACCTTATGTGCCCTCCCTGACCAAACTTTTAGGACTGACCTAGCCCCACCCTTTAGGCCCAAGTGTTGTGCATGAGCTAATAACAGGCACTTAGAAACTGCTCATATTGAGTGAATAGTGGCTGCATTCACTATGGCTGCAATTCAGACTCCATTCCAAGTCTGACTCCTTCTAAGTCTGCAGCGAATTTAACCCGAATTCACCCTGGAGAAAACCTGCACCAGATTCTGCTTGTCTGAATAGCCCCGCATCAACGAAAATGATCACCTTCTACCTCATCACATTGCTTCCTCAGAATCCTAGGCTCACAGTATCCCCCTGCTCCTGGTAAGTCCCTAAATATCTCCCCTCTCTGCTCTCCTCCCCCTACATCCCTCTCACGAATTTCTTTCCTTGGCAAAATCAAACACCACCTCTATATCCAAGCACGACACATTACTCCACCCTCAAAAGCCACAACCATCTCTTCGCTCTCCTTTTACTCTTACTTACCGCCGGCGACATCAGTCCTAATCCAGGCCCACTCTCTCCACCCCCCTCCTCCATAACTAGTCACTTTTCATCAAAGCCAAAAGTCTACAACCATGTTGAACCAGGAGACACACGCAACCTATCTAATCTGATACAGCTTACTCACTCTCCATCCCTTCCCGCCACTGTCACCTGCGCCCTGTGGAATGCACGCTCAGTGCGCAATAAACTCACCTATATTCACGACCTGTTTCTCTCTAACTCTTTTACCTTCATGGGGTTCACAGAAACATGGCTTACCCCATCAGATACAGCTTCAGCTGCTGCCCTCTCACATGGGGGACTACATCTCAGCCACACCCCCAGATCCAACAACAAACAGGGTGGCGGTGTCGGCATCCTTCTATCCAAACTCTGCTCCTTTAACCCACTCCCTGCCTTGCCATCTCTATCCTTCTCATCTTTTGAAGTTCACTGTGTCCGCTTATATTCTCCCTGTAACCTGAAAATCAGTCATCTACCACCCTCCTGGAACTACTACTCTTTTCTTCAACCACTTTTCTACCTGGCTCCTTCAGTTTCTGTCCACAGACATCCCTGCAATCATCATGGGTGACTTCAACATATCTGTGGACACTAGCAACCCTGCTGCCACCAGACTACTGTCACTAACCTCATCTTTCAGCCTCAAGCAATGGTCTACTGCACCCACCCACAAAGACAGCCACACAATTGACCTCCTCTTCTCTCACCTCTGCTCTGTATCAAACCTCTCATCCTCCTTGCTCCCCCTCTCTGACCATAATCTGCTGACTATGACCCTCTCTCCAATGCCTGCAAACCCCCTTCCACACAAACCCACAACTCAACGCAGAAACTTAAGAAACCTAGACCTTCAGTCCTTTTCTGCCTCACTTCAACCTCTTCAGACCTTGACCTCATTCACGGACATTGACGCTGCATCAGCACACTACCATAATACTCTCTCCTCAGCTCTGGACTTTGTCACCCCCCTCACCTATAGCCGTCCCCGCACCAAAAACCCCCAACCCTGGCTAAATGCAAGCACAGCCAGATTGAAACAGCTGTCTCGAGCTGCTGAACGGCGATGGAGGAAAACCAAAGCCAATCATGACTTTCTATTCTATAAACAAGCCCTTCAGGAACTCAGGACGGCCCTTTCATCTGCTAAGCAAGCTTATTTCTCCTCACTGATTTCTGCACAAGCCCGGAATCCAAAACAACTCTTCAATACTTTCAGTTTCTTACTCCGCCCTCCACCTCCTCCTCCAACCTCCCAAATAACAGCAGAAGAATTTTCTACATTCTTCAATGGAAAAATTGACAACATTCGACTTGGCTTTGCCCCTCAGAATCCCTCACCACTTCAAACTATCCCCCCGCCTCACTCTCTTACTTTCTTCACTCCAATAACTGAGCTTGGACTAACCTCTCTCATTTCTAGGGCCCCCCTGACTACCTGCTCCCTCGATCCTATTCCATCCCACCTTATTCCTCAACTGTCTCCATCCCTCACTCCAGCCTTAACCTGCATATTCAACCTTTCTCTCCACTGGCACCTTTCCTTCTTCCTACAAACATGCTGTTATTACTCCGATACTCAAGAAACCCTCTCTCGACCCCTCTGCCCTCTCCAGCTACCGCCCTATCTCACTGCTCCCTTTCTCCTCCAAACTTCTTGAGCAACATGTCCACTCAGAACTGTCACAATACTTATCCACCAACAACTTATTTGACCCCTTACAATCAGGATTCCGCCGTAACCACTCCACTGAAACTGCCCTCACCAAAGTCACCAATGATCTGCTCACTGCCAAAAGCAAAGGCCACTACTCCATCCTCATCCTTCTTGACCTCTCCTCAGCCTTTGATACTGTCGACCACTCTCTGCTTATTGATATTCTCTCCTCTCTTGGGGTTCAAGGTCTTGCACTCTCTTGGCTCAACTCTTACCTCTCTGATAGATCATTCAGTGTATTCTATTCTAACACGGTCTCATCCTCACGTTCCCTTTCTGTTGGTGTGCCACAAGGTTCTGTCCTAGGCCCCCTACCTTTCTCAGTCTACACCCATGGCTTTGGCAAACTTATAACTTCATTAGGCTTTCAATACCACTTCTATGCAGATGACACTCAGGTATATCTCTCAGGCCCCAATCTCTCCTCGCTACTATCTCGTCTCCCCAACTGCCTCTCAGCTATTTCTTCATTCATGTCATCTCTCTACCTCAAGCTAAACATGGACAAGACAGAACTGGTAATTTTCCCACCATCTAACTCCCCTCCCCTCTCTAACACGTCTATTTCTGTCAACAATTACACAATAACAGCAACTCCCCAAGCTCGGTGCCTGGGAGTCATTCTGGACTCTGCCCTCTCTTTCAAACCACATATTCACTCCCTGGCCACCTCCTGTCGCCTCCAACTTAAAAACATCTCCCGCATCCGTCCTTTCCTCTCACCTGACACCACTAAAATGCTAGTGCATGCCCTGGTCATATCCCGTCTGGATTACTGCAACATCCTTCTTTGTGGCCTACCAACTAACAGACTGGCACCCCTCCAATCTATCCTGAACTCTGCTGCTCGCCTCATCCATCTCTCCTCTCGCTCCTCCAGTTCTGCGCCTCTCTGCCAATCCCTACACTGGCTGCCAGTCCCACAGCGAATCCTGTTCAAAACTCTAACTCTCGCATACAAGGCTCTCTCCAACCAGGCCCCTCCCTACATCTCATCTCTAATCCAACAGTATCAACCTAGACGCAGCCTCCGCTCTTCTGCCGACCTTCTCCTGTCCTCCACCCTGATCACCTCCTCTCACACCCGCCTCCAGGACTTCTCACGTGCAACTTCAATCTTCTGGAATGCCCTCCCGCACCCAATCCACCACTCCACAACCCTCAAAACCTTCAAAGGCGCCCTTAAAACGCACTTATTCAGACAAGCATATAATCTGGCCTAACCAATCTTCTAAAGAGCACATGCCACAAAGCTCAATACTGACTGTTTGTGATCCTTCCCCCTCGTCTTCACCCCTCTTCCTTTAGACTGTAAGCTCGCAAGGGCAGGGCTCTCTCCCCTATTGTATCTTGTACTCAGAATATCCATTGTCAACTCTGTAAAACTGCATTTCAAATAGTATATGTATCGTATGTTTCTACCCTGTCTGTAATTACTACTTTGTAAAGCGCTACGGAAGATGATGGCGCTATATAAATAAACAATAATAATAATAATAATTTGATATGTGTCAAGTGATTGTCCTTATATAAATGTATGGTATACAAAACATCTGTCTATTGCAGGTCTCATACTATGCAATCATTCTGTTTCTTTGCGATATGGTTTCACCACCACCTTGTTATATCCTTTTACATAAGACTAGGTAACATTTTTTTAACTGAAGAAGCTCTATAGGGTTGATTCAGAGCCCCTTTCTCAAAATTTTATTTGGTGAAAATTTCAGTCCCCTTCCATTTTTACCCCTCGTCTGATTCAGTAGAGCCTTTTTACAGTGAGAATTTTTGTGTGAAATGTTTTCATTTTTGCACAGTTTTTCATTTGGTAGCAAGACCACCAAGAAAATGGTGAGAAGAGGGCTCCGAATCAACCCTTATATAATTAAAGAACAATGCAAAAGTGAACTTGCTGCTAAAGCTTTGTGCTCATATTATTTTAATGTGAAACCACACATAAATGTTTGATTATGGTAACTAAAGTACAGTAAATGTCACCAATTTACAGTAAAGAAGTTATTATTAAAATGAATTAAAGTAAACCTGCACTCCCCCTGGAGATTCTGTGCCAGAGAGTGCGCTGGATCACAGGCACACTCAACTAACCTAAGTTCAATCTGATGAGGGACAGGAAGCTGTTACACCCATGTGGCAGACGCACCTCCTCCATTAGAAGACACGGTTCAGTGCAGTGTGCTGCTATATTCTGTTCTTCCTCATACAGAATTCCAAGCCTGATATGGCATTTTAAGGATCTTCAATTGTAGGGGCATCCCAAATCAATATCCACCATGGGGTGATTGTAAAAGGAGATCTAAAGTAATTTTTGGTTAGAGGTCCTTCTTTAAATAGTGGTTGAGTCCAAAATGAACAGTAAAAAACAACACTTACCTCCCATGCTGCAGGTTTGATCTTTTGTAGTTCCATGGACTGGGCTCAGCTCTAAAGCAAAGAGCATGCTTCCAACTGGTCCCTGGCTTGCATACGAGGGTCCACATATCAGTGGTAGTGCAGCCTGCTCCCACATGGCCAATAGCAGGGACATCCCCTGAGGCCGCCTGGGAAGCATTCTGTCAGGGCCGTATTTACCATTAGGCATCTGTAGGCAAGTGCCCAGGGGTGCATGGCCGCTCAGGGGGGTGCATTTTTAAATTGTAAACTTAATGTGAACAGTGCTATGCTGGTTGCATTTCGCAAAGGCAGTTTTGTATTTTCACCACTGGGGACCGAAATGCCACCTAAGTCTTACAAGAAAGAGAGCCTAGCGAGGAAAGACGCTGCTGATTTTTTGTGGCAGGGGGGCGTTTGCCAACCTGGAGCATGCAGTTCTTCAGGCCTATAGATGGTGAGCAGCTGGTGTAGTTCCTTAGGTTTGGGGTGGATCAGCAGCTGGGTATTGTAGTTCTCCAGGGCTGGGGAGGAGAAGCAAGTGGGCTTAGTTCCTCTAGGGGCAGCTGGGCCTTGTAGTTCCTCCAGGGGCAACTGGGCCTTGTAGTTCCTCCAGGGGCAACTGGGCCTTGTAGTTCCTCCAGGGGCAACTGGGCCTTGTAGTTCCTCCAGGGGCAACTGGGCCTTGTAGTTCCTCCAGGGGCAACTAGGCCTTGTAGTTCCTCCAGGATCAGCTGGGCCTAGTAGTTCCTCCAGGGTCAGCTGGGGCTTGCAGTTACCCAGACCTGCAGAGTGGAAGCTGCAGTTGTGGTTTTGTTCTCTATGATAGAGGATCTTCCTCTCTATGACCTGGGTAAATTTAGGCCCCAGCTGGCCCAGTGTGAACATCAAACACTCAAAGGTGTGTAGTGTGGCCCTGAGTGGGGGGGGGGGGCATATGGATGTGGGATGTCACGTATACCCCAGGTATAACCAGGCCCCTTAATATTTCTGTGTGCCCAGGCCCACATTGTCAGAAGCCAATCAGGTTCACTAGGTGCAGAACAGAGATGTGTAAGGGGGTGCCAGGATATAATATTCACAACAAAGCTCTTAGCTGGATCAGCAGGCAGATCTCGCTCTCCTCTTTGCACAATTTTTATTATGCACATTCTCTATGCCTTTCACTCTTTTTACCTTCCATTCATCACCTTCTTTTCTACATCCCTCCATCTCATTTTACCTCTTCTACATATTCCTCATTTACACTTCCCCATTCTTTCTCTTTTCCACATGTTCTTGTTTCTTCTTTCCACCTTTTCTTTTTCTACATTCAAACTTTATTACAGCTTAATGAGCATCTTGCCAACACCACCCAAGTTAGAGCCGTCCTGAAACCGATTAAAAGGAACATTTGCATACTCACAACTATACCTCTGCTGGTTCATTCCTAAAGCCCCAATAGCAGAAATTAATAAAATAAACTTAGGACCACTGAAACACTTTTAGTTCATTTAAAAGAGGATTTTCAGATGGTGAAATGTGTATGTTTTTACCCTTCAGTTTAGTCTGATCTAAAAAGGGAAACAATAAAACTGTTTATGACCATCATAAATGCAATGGATTGTGACCCTCATTGCGTAATAAAAATCTATGCACTAGTGCTTTGCAGCCTTGGGGTGTATGGTAGCTAGCTAGAGATAATTCGAGCACAAATCACAAGTTTCCAAAGCCATGTTTTATTGGGCCTTGTGCCTGAAAGCTATATCATTTTGACACATAACATAATACCCAGAATTCAGCAGTGCTCCGCAGACTAAAGCACACATACTATAGCACACACAGCACCAAAATCTACCTCCACGGTTTTGTACCGTGTCCATCCTGTAGTCTCGCACAGGACACCTTCCAACCTAAGCCTGGCCCTGCTTTCAATTACCCATGCTCCTATTCTAAAGTATGCACCTACCCAAGTGGTATATATATATATATATATATATATATATATATATATATATATATATAGATTGGAGCATGCAATAGATACTGAAGAGTCCAGCACCAGGTGAGAAAATGCCACTAAGTATTAGGAGAGAAAACTGCCATTCATTTTTATTGTCTACCATGAGGCTGATCCAGCAACCAGATGTATATTTTCACCTGGCGCTGAATCACGCCCAAGGTAGGCAATGAAAGGGAATGGCAGTTTTCTCTTCTAAAGAGTAGTTTTCTCAAATGGTGCTGAATCAACCCCCTAAATTTGTCTCTGTGAATAAACATAACTGTATAAACTTCCTAATGTCCAAGAATTGTGCAATAGTCCACTCGTTCCTTCCCCTCTGTGCAAAGCCCCATAACATACTTGACAACATACATACATTAAACAACTCATTGGAGGGTGGGCACTCTGTACAGAAGCTGAGGCTGCAACCTTGTGCCCCCCCCCACCCCGACATCAGGAAAGGATTGCAGCTATCAGGTAAGTTTTTTTTTATTATTTTAATGCCCAAATTAGGCTTAGCACAAGGGGAGAGAGTGGTGGCTGGGGTAGTTACAAAAAGCTTGGCCCTTGAAGCCCCTGTCCAGACACACACTATCATCCTACCTCACTCAGTCTAAGAGGACCAAGGGAACAGAGTTGCTGACCTGGAAAAAAGATGAGGTGAATGTGTCACTAGGAAGGCTCAGGATCCAGTGGTGGTTGCATGCATCAATAAGCACTATGCACAGCTGGCAAACCCGACGGTGAGCTGGCAGTTGTGATCAGAACTTAGGACAGAATGACATGCCAATGCAGAACACATATTTATGACCTCCGCGAGATCTTTAACTAGGTGAGCATCCACCCATTTGCATAGAGAATAGGTTGCTTCTACACCGAATAACTCTCCAGATTTTGCCATGTTACCAGGATTGACGATAACAGCTTCACTCGAGATTTACAGGTGTTATTTACAGTCATAAAAAAAAGAATCACAAAAAATAAAATAACCTTAGTTATTATCCATATTTAAATTTTACATTGGGGCTCACATATTAGCTATTTCTCTACCACATACAGTACAGGCCATCTTTTGCACAATAGTGTAGTAATCCTCTTAAAGGTCATCCAATGAGGGTTGCTATTATCATAGCATGACATATCCCAATCCTGTTATTGGTATTTAAGGCTTTAGAATAATTTGTCTTTCATTGGCTGACACAACACTAGCTGATCTGAAAGTTTTGCTTGGGAGACAAGACTAACAGGTCGCTCCTGACTACCTACAGGGCAAACATCTTAGAACTGAAAAGCATACTGCATACAAAGTGCACAGTAAATACAAGAACTGGAAAAATATTCAAACAAGTATGTCATCTATTGGTGTCTGCATTTCTGAAATAAGTAAGGTTACGCATTAGCCTAGCCCTGAATTGCATGGAAAAAGGGAAGGGTAAAACCTAATAGCAACTCTGTCCAAACAATTGTTTTTACTTAAACATGTCTGGAGAAGGTCAGGACCTTTGCTTAGGGTGAGATTCCCAAAGAGCATTGTAAAAGTTTCTAGACCCAATCCAAGATGTTTAAATGAAAGCTGCATACACAGCATATCACACAAGTTATGCTTGTTATATAACAAAAGGGAATAGAGGACACCAGGTCACAGTGGGGATTGCTTTCAGCCTCTATGATGGTGATATTCTTTTGTGCTGACCTTGATTGAGCACATTTAGATTGTTTGTTTTCTTTTTCTGTATTTTGGATAGTCAATACTGCAATTAGCACTGACAATAATTAGTTTAGGTAGCACTTGCACTTTATATACTGTTTTTGATAGCTTATGATGGAGTTTGTATATACACTTCTGGCTGGAAAATCCCCAATGTGGAATATATGCTTTTAATTATATGTTGTGAATGTACTTTTTAGAATAAACATATTGATTTAATGTGAGACGATTTTGTGATTTGTTGGGGTTCTGGTGCCTGTGGTTTCCCTTTTTTTTGTGGTTGCTGGGGCCACAATGTGTATTTTTGTCTGAATTTGTATATTCCACGGAGCCCATTATTGGCACATTGCGCCTGATTAATACTAAGGTGGTGCATGAGTTATTTTTTTTTTTTGTTCTGTTATATAACAAAACACGTGTAAACTCTCCACAAAACAAGACTGGTGCCATGCCCCACCTCATGGCAGTTCCCAAGCACATAGCGGGGGATGCCTCTCTTTAAAGCAGCCACCCATCTTGAGACTATAGAGTTTCTATACTGCACCACCTCACCAATTTTCTCCTGGTAGTAACCTTTTCGAAGCTTCCTTTCCAGCATACCAGCCGTGCTGCTGCCAGGATTCAACTGACATACCCCCACAATGCACAGTGGCAAAAAAAACAGCAGCACTTCCTGATTGCAGACAGCTTTCACTCCATGGGACACCATTTTGTTTTCAAAATTGACCAGAGCAGGAGTTAGTAAAAGGTAAATTATTTTTTTTATGTGCAGCAATCTGAATCGCTCTGGGGAGGGATGCATATGAGCTGAGCGGAGGTCTGGTTTAAGTAATAATAATAAAGAAAAAGTTAATACTACTGATGTGGATGTTATCCTTTTTTTGAAGCTGTGATTATTCAACAATAAAGTTCATCTAACTTTGATCACATGGGAGTCATCTCTGAAGAAGCAGCAAAGACTAAATGCACCTCACTCATGCCACACCTCATCCAGTAACACCCATGAACCCTCCCCCATCGCTCCTCACAATTTCTTCCACTGGTTTAGCGGAACATAGTGGTAGAGCTTCATTTGAAAGCATGCAGATACAGTAAGATTATCTTAGGAAATATATGTAAATGATGTTGTTTTAGAGACAAAGATTTGGTAACAGGTGTACAAGCATTTAAATACAGTGAACAGCTTATTTACCTGATGTAAGAATATATTTTTCGTCTAGAAAGCACCTGCTATCCTACACTCACCTGTTGCCACTCTTTAGACAAATATAAACAACTATTGTAGTGGACAGAAAATTGTCAGTCCTGGGCCAGGGATGTAGACACAAAAACAGTCCAGACGGTTTCCTAAAGCGGGACACGACCAGCCCTGGAATCTAAAATATTCCAGGGCTGGAAACACTGTCCTTCCCCTGCGTGAACCCCCCAGTCACTGCAAAACTCTTTTCTGGTGGCTCTAGTTGAATTACCATAATCAGAATCAGCACAAATGTTGGCTTTGACTGGATGAGAAGCCGCACATGCACCATAGGATTGAGAAAGACTGGACTTAAAGTGGACAGTCGTGACTTTCAATCCCCGGTTTGAGCATTGTGGAACAAGCGTCCACAATGCCCAATTAGCAGCTGCAGGTTTTCAGGTGACTGACCTCATCCTGTCCACAGCTGTTGCTCCCGTGCCCCCACATCTATTCATAATGAATCAATGCGCCAGTGTAACCTCAAGGCTGCACCAGGGGGAATTGTGGGATACATACACCTACTGGGTGCAGCAAGATTGCAACGTGGTAATTGAAAAGCATTAAGTAATTTACATACCTCAGCAAAATGTACAGAGAGGACTGAACCAGACAAAGTGCATGTCCCTAGATCAGGATCTGCCAAACCTGTCTCCAAAGCCCAACAGGTCATGTGTTGCAGCTCTCCACTTGGACATAATAAAGAATTTAGTACTTGGAAAACATCTGTTCCATCTTTTCCAGTCACTCTAGTTGGTTGCCTGAATAATTTAGTTTGAGTTAAAATCCTGAATTCAACAGTTTTCACAGCTGACTGGATGCTGCATGACACAACCTGACTCACGGGTGGCAGGCTGCACCATGATACAATGGGACACATGGACAGCCCGGCTATAACATGACTTATGGATGCCAAGACACAGCAATCAGGATGCAAAATAATGCTTAGGGTACAGGGCACAAGTGCATGTCCCTAGATCAGGATCTGCCAAACCTGTCTCCAAACCCAACAGGTCATGTGTTGCAGATAGATGTCCATGTGCAATATAGCACTGTGAGTTGTTGTAGCTATTGCCTGTGTTTTCAGGTTCCGGGTTTTTTATGTGGAAGGACTGCTGTGCCACAGATAGTGTGGGGCTGGGGGTCACAGAGGCTGGCCTCCGCACCCCGTTCTTCAAGCGCTGCATAGCTGGTCCCCGGATGGGTTTGCTGGGAAAGGGGGACCCCACACCTTTTTTTATTTTAAGTGTTTTAAACCTTAAAAATAAAACCTTTTTTATTTAACCATTCATAGTGTGGACAGTGGTAGTGGTTAACTTGTAAATGTTATAAAGTGCTCTTTTCAGTTTCGGGGGGGGGTCTCCTGGGCAGGGACAGGGGGCTACCAATTCATATTTGGTACAATTTTATTCGGGAGAAATGTGGATTTTAACATGCAATATGGTTTTCTTCAATAAAATACATTTTTTTATTACCAATAAACGAGACACATTTTTAAAAACATAATTTGTATTTATTTTGTTAAATATAGTGAAAAATTACCTTTCAACAGAGGGTGACGACATCTTAAGTAGCTGGCAGTTAAAAGGGTTAAAATTACCTATGTATGTTGGGTATTGTTCTGTTCGGGGGACCTTGCGCTTTCATATTTAGCTTGTTTTTTCTTGTTTGCATATTAAAATTTTAGGAAGATCTGTTTTTTATTCTGCTTTTTTAATACATTTTTTTATGAAAACCCTGTGCAACCGAAGAAAGATGTGCTCACTACAACAAGCTGGGTACATCTACAAAGCTTCATGTGTGTACTTTGTGGGGGGGTATTCAAAATTTAAAGGGTTGTTTTGTTTGAAAAATTGCAAGGTGCGCATTTTGTCTGCAGAGCTGAAATTTTCAATTAAAATTACCATTATGCACATGCTTTACTTTGGGGTGTTTGGCAACTCTTCCCTTGACAGTACCTATGCATGTTGGGTAATGTTCTGTTCGGGGGATCTTGCTTTTTTAGATTTCATTTGCTTTTTTCTGTTTGCATATTGTTTTTTTAGGAAAATGTGGCTTTGGTTCTGCTTTTTTATTCTGTGCAACCAAAGAATTCATCGAGAGATTACTTTTGCTCACATCAACAAGCCTGGTACGCCTAGAAAGCTTAAGACGTGTACTTCCAGAGAATATATAGTTTGGGATGGTATTTCAAGTGTAAAGGGTTGTTTTTCTTGACAAACTGCAAGGTGCTCAAAGTAGTTGTATTTTATCTGAAAATCTCCTAAAGCATTGTTTCAGTTTGGGGGATTCTCCTGGCCAGGAAAGAGCGTCTACCAATATATATTTGGTACCACTGTAACCAGAAGAAATGGGGCTTTTACATAAAAAGTGATTTTATTGAAAAACTTATTTTTTTTTTAGAAAAAACACTACAAATTAAAAAAAAATATTTTATTTAATTTTTTTCACATATTTCACCCGAAGATATTGAGAATACCGAAATCAAGGCCAAACAAGAAACTTCATGTTAAAGCCCAGACTTTTCCTGGGAAATCCCTTCAGAAATCACAGTTGAACATGTACAGCACAAAATATTGGAAAAATAGTCTGGGAAAAGAGGGTGACAAAATCCTTATTTCAACAACACATAGATGGCCATTGTATGCTTGCACACACATAGGAATTCATCCTCCGCATTTAACCCATCCGTGCAGTGTACACATGCCGGAGCGGTGGGCTGCCCTAATTACGGCGCCCGGGGAGGGTTGGGGGGTTAGGTGCCTTGCTCAAGAGCACTTCAGTCATGTCCCAGGACCGGGATTCGAACCTGCCACCCTCCGGTCACAAGTACGCTCCCCTTACCTCTAGGCCACAACTTCCCCTTTGCCAGTCTACCTGGGGCCACAAATCCCCAGGTAGACTGGCAGTTAAGGGGTTAATATCAATTGTTAATTAAGTATCCACTGGTTTAGGGCACTTAAGGCCCTCTTGAACAGAAAAAAACATTTTTGGGTAGTGTCCACTGAATGGGGCACTTGTGTGTCACTACTCTTTAATACCACTTGTTCCAAACCATTTGGGGGTCAGTGACCTTTAACCCTTTTGTTGCCAAGCACGTAACACCTACGTGCTGGCTTGGCTGGGCCTTAAGTGCCAAGCCCGTAGGTGTTACGTGCTTGACTTTCCTCGCTTGTAGTTTAAAAAGTAAAAACAACAAATACTCACCTGACCCCTTGTTGGATCCGGCCGGGTCTCCTCTTTAATTTGGTGCCATCCGATCCCCCGTGGGGGGTCGGATGGCTCCAGGAGAGCCCCCGGAATAGGCCCCCCCCCCCGCTTCTGCAGCAGCAGCTTCTAACTGTAAAAAAAAAAAAAAATAAAAATGACATTCACTTACCTGTGTGTGCGCTGGCTCCCGCTGTCCCTCCTCTTCACCTGGGGGGCCTCCGATCCCCCCCCAGGACTTACCGATCTTCAGGAGAGAGCCTGGGAGGCTCTCTCCTCTCTTCTGCATGATGGCGGCCGCCATCATGCCTCTAAGCCCCGCCCCCTTGGGGGCGGGGCTTATGACGTCATCCCGGTCCCGATCACCGGCTTCAGCTTTCTCAGCTTCTCAGATGCCGGTGATCGGTGCCCTGGAAGGAGGTGGCAGGAGATCCTCTGATCTCCTGCCTTCTCCTTCTCTGGATGCCGATCACCGGCATCTGTCAGCTGAGCGGCGAGGGACAAGAGCTTGCAATCGAAGGTAAGTACAGTAAAAAAAAATTTTTTTTTTTTCTAATAAAATACTTTTTATTATTGTGTGGTGTTTTTTTTTCACATTAACCCTTTGTGAGCTGGTAAGGGGTCCATGAGACCCCTTATACCAGTTCACAAGGCTGGGGGGGTGGCAAGTCACCTGCCCTAGCGGGTGGCTTGCCATTAACCCCCGCACCCCCATTACCTGCCTCCCCAAAGGCCAGGGGGGGGCAGAAGAGCCCGGGCCCACATAGGCTATGTGGGCTCGTAGGCTGCAGGGTGGGGGGGCCACCAAAGCTGGCCCCCCCACTCTGTGCCTACAAGCCCCCATAGCTGGTCCCGGGCTGGTTACTTTGGGTAAGGGGGACCCCACGTCATTTTTTTTTTTGGATTTTGAAGGGTTTTTAACCCTTCAAAATCCAAAAAAAATGGGGTCCCCCTCCCCGGGAAGGGGGACCCTATGTCATTTTTTTTTTTAATTAACCATTTGTCATCCAGCAGCTATAAAAGGCTTCTGGGCAGGAAAGGGTGTCTACCTATACATATGTGGTATCGCTGTAACCGGGAGAAATTGGGGTTTCTCACGCAATAAGATTTTATTGACAAACTTACATTTTTTATTACAAAAAAACTCTACAAATTGTAAAAAAATGTTTTTTTTTTATTTTTTTTCACACATTTCACCCAAAAAAATTGAGAATACACCTAAAAAATACAAACAAGACATTTCATGTTAAAGCCCAGACTCTGTTGAAAAAAACAATATATAATTTTCCTGGGAAATCCCTGGAAATCCCTTCAAAAATGACAGTTGAATATGTGTAGCGCAAAATGGTGAAACATCGTCTGGCAACAGGGAGTGGCAAATGCTGCAGGTAGGCTGGCAGCGAAAGGGTTAATACCACTTGCTCAAACCACTTGGTTGTCAGTACTGTTTAATACTACTTGCTCAAACCACTTGGGTGTCACTACTCTTTAATACAAATTGTTAGTGGAGTATTCACTGGCTCAGGGCATTTAAAGCCCTCCTGAAAAACAAATGTGTAGTGTCCACTGGTTCAGGGCACTTGTCTGTCACTACTCTTTAATACCCTTTGCTTAACCCACTTTGGTGTCACTACCCTTTAATACCATGTGTTAGTGGTGTATCCACTCGTTCAGGGCACTTAAGGCCCTCTTGGAAAAAAATGTTGTGTAGTATCCATACAGTACATAGACTATTACAGATGCAGTGTTACAGAGTTTACAATGCTTTTTCTGAATACAAGATACAATAGATGAGAGAGCCCTGCCCTTGTGAGCCTACAGTCTAAAGGATTAGGGGTAGAGATGAGGAGGAAGGATCACAAACCGTTAGTATTGACTGTTTAGAGTGCCTTTTAGAGAATTGCTTAAAGAGGACCAAAACCCACCCAGGAGTCTATAAGACTCCAGGGCAGGCAAATCTCACTCCCCCCGGGACATCCAGAATTGGGATGCTCCACTGTGTGAAACCCCACAGAACGCCCAAAAACTCACCTTTGTTCCCGGTCCAACGGCGCATGCTCGAACAGCGGCCGCATCTGCGTGTGCCAGGCATTTGTAAATGTTAGGGGATGCGGCAACCAGTGCACTCAGATTTGCTCACATTGAACAAGCTTCAGGACAAAGGTGCTCGAGCGGATCCAAGCACGCTGATTGAATGAGTGGCCGCGCATGCGTCGTAGGACCGGGAAAAGGTGAGTTTGTTTGGGCAACCCGGGGGGTTTCACACCCAGGAGCAAGAACCAAAACCCAGGATAATCAGAATCCTATAGTCAAAAACCTAAAGCCATATTGTATGATTGTCTGAATAGGGGGATTAAGAGCAGCTTTGAATGCTTTGAGGGTTGGGGAGTGGTGGATTGGGTGGGGGAGGGCCAGAAGATTGGAGTGGCACATGAGATGTCCTGGAGATGAGTGTAAGAGAGGGTGACCAGGGTGGAGGACAGGAGAAGGTCGGCAGCAGAGTAGAGGCTGCGTCTAGGTTGATATTGTTGGATCAGAGATGAGATGTAGGGAGAGTTAGCATTTTGAACAAGGTTTCACTGTGGGACTGGCAACCAGTGTAGAGATTGGCAGAGAGGAGCAGAGCTGGATGAGCAGGAGGAGAGATGGAAGAGGTGAGCAGCAGAGTTCAGGATAGATTGGAGGAATTTCAGTGTGTTAGTTGATAAGCCACAAAGAATGATGTTGCAGTAGTCCAGTCGGGATATGACCAGGGCAGGTACTAACATTTTAGTGGTGGAGGTGACAGGAGGTGGCTAGGGAGTGAATATGCGGTTTGGATGAGAGTGCAGAGTCCAGAATGACTCCCAGGCACCGAGCTTGAGTTGCAGTAAATGTTGTCAGCGATAGACATGTTAAAAAGTGGAGGGGAGTTAGATGGTGGCAAAATTACCACTTCTGTCTTATCCATGTTTAGCTTAAGGTAAGCTGTATTAGATTAGATAGGTTGTGTATGTTTCCAGGTTTAACACAGTTGCAGGTATTTGGCTTTGATGAAAAGGGAAGCACGCTGGAGGAGAGGGGTGGAGAGTGTGGGCCCAGATTAGGGTTGATGTTACCAGTGGCAAGTAAGAGTAAAAAGAGAGAGAAGAGATGGTTGTGAATTTTGTGGGTGGCATAATGTTTCTTGTGCTTGGATATAGAGGTGGTGAGTGATTTTGCCATGTAAAGGAATTCATGAGCGAAGAGGGGGAGATATATATGTATTTACCAGGAGAAGGTGGATACTGTGTGCCTAGGTTTCTGAGAGTAAGAGGAAGTAGTATGATGAGATATCAGGTAATCATTATTGTTGATGCTGGTCTATTCAGAGCAGAATCTGGTGAAGGTTACCTTCAGGTTGAATTCAGGTTCAATTTGCTGCAGACTTGGAAAGATTCTGACTTTGAAAGTAAGGAGGCAAGGAAAGAGATATTATTTTAAGTAGTGGGTCTAACAGTGCATACCAAAGAGAAAGAGGCAGCAGGATTTGCATGGACAGGAACATGTTAATTGTTGCAGATTGGATCAATCGATGAATGCATACCTGTGAATGAGAAAGGGTAGTTGTCAGAGTGCAGAAAGTGGTGATGTTGAGGAAGAGTGATGTGGTTCTGGGTCCATAATGTTAATTCAGGTTCAATTCGTTGCAGACTTAGAAAGATTATGACTTTGAAAGGATTCTCAGCATTGCAGCCAAAGTTGTCTTGTAGCCACTAGCACTCAATATATCTCAATAATTGTTTCTAAATGCCTTTAATTAGCTCAGGCTCAGAAGCTGGGCCTAAAGTGTGGGGCTTAAAGTGGACCAACACCCAGGATTTTGACTATCCTGGGTCTTGGTCCACTTCGGTGGGGCACCCCTGATCGGGGTGCCCCGCTGTGTGAAATCCCCCCGAACCCCCCGAAAAACTCACCTCTCCCCGCTCCCAGCGCCGACGGACAAGCCGCGGACAAGCGGCTCCTCCGCCACTGCCTCCCGCGCGTCACTCTTGACGCGCGCGTGCCCGCGCCGGCCATTCACAGACGGCCGGCGCGGGCGCACGTCTAGAGGGGCGCGAGGGAGGCGGCGGTCACCCGTGGGTGTTGGTCCACTTTAAGTAAGTCCTAAAAGTTTGGCCTGGGAGGGCACATAAAGTAATAAAACACCAAATGGAATGTAGCTAGTTGCTCTGGCTCAGTGAGCACACAAGGAGCAAAATTGGCCAATGGAAGTGTAACAGTTATTACCAGATAATAGTTTAACAAATATAGATATGGGCTGGAAAACAGGAGGGGGCATTCAAAATAATCACATAACATTTAAGGTATAGGCACTAGTAAGGAGGCAAGGAAAGAGATATCATTTTGAGTATTGGATCTAACCGTGAATACCAAAAGAAAGAGAGGCAGTAGGGTGACAAAGGGTTAATTGTTGCAGATTGGATCAATCAGTGAATGCATACCAGTGAATGAGAAAGGAGACTTATCAGAGTGGAGAAAGAGTGATGTAGTTCTGTGTACATAACGTTAATTCAAGTTCAGTTCGCTGAAGATTCTGACTTTGAAAGGATTCTGAGAATTGCAGCCACTAACACTCAATACAAGATGTTGTTAAATAACCAAGCACAGTAAAAATACTTGTTTGCTCTAATTAATTACTGCTGGTAATTTCTAACAAGACAAGACCTGTTTACTTTTAATCCCTAAGTAACGAGGCCCTGCTTTTAGAACATCTCTCCTTTCTAATATTAATAATAATAATAATAATAACAATGTTTTTTTGTTCGCTTTGCAGGTCCCTGGTGACAGACACCATGCAGAGATTATTCAAAATGTTCCCTCTTCAGTGACTGGTGGCACAGCGAGCAAATGACCCGAGACTTGTCGTCTGTGCAATATTTAAAAAAATGTCATGCTGGTGAGAATTTCAGCTAGCTCTTTCAGTGCTCAGTCCCTGGGAGGTGGGTAGTAGTAGCAAGGGGCTGATCACTGATGGTTTCTCCCTCTTCTGCTGGCTGCCTGGGGCTGTGTGGCCACCACCTTCCACCAAAATCTCATTGCCTTCAGTTCACATTGGGACTAGGACTTTGTCATTACCTCTCAGATCGTCTTCCACTCACCCCTCTTCGCTATCCACCTTCTCGGCATCCACTTTGCAGAAAGCTGCAGCAGTCAGCACTTGGGTTCATCCTCATCGTAGATGTCCTGCGATGGTCTGATGTCCACACCCTCATCCTACAACACAAGCTGTTAGACACCTAGGAACCGTATGTCTGCAACTGGGGCAGGGGCACATGGATGGTCCACAGAATCCCAGTTAGGATTGTCAACATAGAGCATTAGTGACTGCTCCATGACTTGTGGGTGAAACGGCCTTGCTGATTAGAAGGGGATGAGGTGGAGGGCTCTGCAGAAGTGGAGTGGGTTGAAGACAAAGAAAAGGGGGAGGGATGGAAAAAATTATTATAATAATAATACTAGCAGGGTTTTTCTGTATGCTCTACAGGTTACTGGCCATGGATGTGGTGGGTGTCCCACCCACCTGCAATTTTTAGTTTGTACAGCGCCACGGAATACAATAGTGTTCTGTAAATAAAAAAAAATAATACTAATAATGTTTTTTGTTTGCTTTGCAGGTTCCTGGTGAACTGCAACTTGCAGCACTGTATTCCATCTAATCTATCAATGCCTCAACTTGGTCTTGTCTCACCATTCTGGCAGCGGTATTCGAGCCTACAAGAATACGCTGCAAAGCCTGACATGTATATCTGTATTAAATAAAAAAAGAAATCTCTAATTTCTTTTCTGTTATTACTTCTCCTATATTATTTTGTACAGAACAATTTCCCAAGTGCCCCCCCCCCCCCCCCATTACCCAATTTGGCCTCCAACACCTGTAAAAAAACTAAAGTTTGTCTTTTCATTTATGCATGCATTTCTCTATTTTTTTGTTATTATTTTGAGTACTTTACCTAGCCCATTTTATGCAGGGCAATCGTCTGGGTGTTCCCTTGATTTTCAGCCCTCTAGCCCTTGCTACCCCCATTTACAGCCATTTTTGGTCCCCAAATTTGGATCCATATTGACTTTACTGGGGTTCGGGTTCGCAATCTGCAATGTTGGGAAACTACAGATTTTGTCACTAAGACTCCCCAGCTGTTCCCAGCTATCCTCTGGCAAATGCAGGGGAAATGCTGCCCATGAGGGACAGTCCAGTCTAAATAACTCTTGTGAATTGTTGAAATAGCCATGATGGGTATACCTGTGGCTTTTACCCCTTTGTCTTCTATTGAGGTATATGAAACAAAGCATTAGCCCCTACCTCATCCCCTCAATAGAAGACAATAAAGTGGCATGCCTCATTAATTCCATCATGGCAGCTCCCAGGAACCACAAGAGAGACTGTCCCTTTAAAGGGAGGGAGAACCAGGGCACTCACATGGGGATCTCACCTCTTAGGGATTTCCATCACCTTTTAAAAACGTCAGGGCTTAATCTGCCATTATTTATGGTAGCCTCCACAATGCTAGAGCAGGTCAAAGGAAGTCTATGACAAAAAAAGATTAATGCAGACATAAAAAAGTCTACTGTGAGTCACCTGCACTGTGCTTAGAAAAATTATACTCTTTTATTATTATATAAAATGTTTTCTTTTTTCAAAAACACAGTGCAAGCACATAACAGTTTATATCTGTGCATCTGTAGTGCAGCTAGAATCCATTAAAAAAGATTTGTGCTTGGGAAGTGCAATAGACAGGAATAAATATAGTCTAAAGTTTCCTTTCGTTTTCCATATTCCTTGTATATTTGAGAATTTTCTTTCGTTTAAGGGCCAGACGGGTTAAAAAATGGCCCGAGAGTTTTCTTGTTACAGCGACCCTCCTGCAGTGTGTCCAGCCTGCTATGGGACCCAACATAACAGACAGTGTGCAGAACCCCCCATAACAGGCTGTGAGGCAGAACCCCCCCATACCAGACTTTGAGAAAGAACCCCCTATACCAGACTGTAAGGCAGAACCCCCCCATACCAGACTGTGAGGCAGAACCCCCCATACCAGAATTTGAGACAGAACCCCCCATACCAGACTGTGAGGCAGAACCCCCTCCCCATACCAGACTGTGAGACAGAACCCCCCATACCAGACTGTGAGGCAGAACCCCCCCATACCAGACTGTGAGGCAGAACCCCCCATACCAGACTGTGAAGCAGAACCCCCCCATAACAGGCTGTGAGGCAGAACCCCCCATACCAGACTGTGAGGCAGGAATTCCCCCATACCAGGCTGTGAAGCAAAATCCCCCCATACCAGACTGTGAGGCAGAACCCCCCATACCAGACTGTGAGAAAGAACCCCCCATACCAGACTATGAGGCAGAATCCCCCCATACCAGACTGTGAGACAGGATCCCCCCATACCAGACTGTGAGACAGAACCCCCCCCCCCATACAAGACTGTGAGACAGAACCCCCCATACCAGACTGTGAGACAGAACCCCCCCATACCAGACTGTGAGACAGAACCCCCCCATACCAGACTGTGAGACAGAACCCCCCATACCAGACTGTGAGACAGAACCCCCCATACCAGACTGTGAGGCAGAACCCCCATACCAGACTGTGAGACAGAACCCCCCATACCAGACTGTGAGACAGAACCCCCCATACAAGACTGTGAGACAGAACCCCCCATACCAGACTGTGAGACAGAACCCCCCATACCAGACTGTAAGGCAGAACCCCCATACCAGACTGTGAGACAGAACCCCCCATACCAGACTGTGAGACAGAACCCCCCATACCAGACTGTGAGACAGAACCCCCCATACCAGACTGTGAGGCAGAATCCCCCCATGCCAGACTGTGAGAAAGAACTCCCCCCCCATACCAGACTGTGAGATAGAACCCCCCATACCAGACTGTGAGGCAGAACCCCTCATACCAGACTGAGACAGAACCCCCCATACAAGACTGTGAAGCAGAATCCCCCCAAACCAGACTGTGAGGCAGAACCCCCCATACCAGACTGAGACAGAACCCCCCCATACAAGACTGTGAAGCAGAATCCCCCATACCAGACTGTGAGGCAGAATCCCTCCATACCAGACTGTGAGACAGAACCCCCCATACCAGACTGTGAGACAGAACCCCCCCATACCAGACTATGAGACAGAACCCCCCCATACCAGACTGTGAGACAGAACCCCCCATACCAGACTGTGAGACAGAACCCCCCATACCAGACTGTGAGGCAGGATCCCCCCATACCAGATTGTGAGACAGAATCCCCCCCATACCAGACTGTGAAGCAGAATCCCCCCAAAACAGACTGTGAGGCAGAACCCCCCATACCAGACTGTGAGACAGAACCCCCCATACCAGACTGTGAGGCAGAATCCCCCCATACCAGACTGTGAGAAAGAATCCCCCATACCAGACTGTGAGACAGAACCCCCCATACCAGACTGTGAGACCGAATCCCCCATACCAGACTGTGAGACGGAACCCCCCCATACCAGACTGTGAGACAGAACCCCCCATACCAGACTGTGAGGCAGAACCCCCCATACCAGACTGAGACAGAACCCCCCCATACCAGACTGTGAGACAGAACCCCCCATACCAGACTGTGAGGCAGAACCCCCCATACCAGACTGTGAGACAGAACCCCCCCATACCAGACTGTGAGACATAACCCCCCATGCCATACTGTGAGACAGAACCCCCCATACCAGACTGTGAGACATAACCCCCCATACCAGACTGTGAGACAGAATCCCCCCATACCAGACTGTGAGACCGAATCCCCCATACCAGACTGTGAGACAGAACCCCCCATACCAGACTGTGAGACAGAACCCCCCCCATACCAGACTGTGAGACCGAATCCCCCATACCAGACTGTGAGACAGAACCCCCCATACCAGACTGTGAGACCGAATCCCCCATACCAGACTGTGAGACAGAACCCCCCATACCAGACTGTGAGACAGAACCCCCCCATACCAGACTGTGAGACAGAACCCCCCATACCAGACTGTGAGGCAGAACCCCCCATACCAGACTGAGACAGAACCCCCCCCATACCAGACTGTGAGGCAGAACCCCCCATACCAGACTGTGAGACAGAACCCCCCCATACCAGACTGTGAGACATAACCCCCCATGCCATACTGTGAGACAGAACCCCCCATACCAGACTGTGAGGCAGAATCCCCCTATACCAGACTGTGAGACAGAACCCCCCATGCCATACTGTGAGACAGAACCCCCCATACCAGACTGTGAGGCAGAATCCCCCCATACCAGACTGTGAGAGAGAATCCCCCATACCAGACTGTGAGACAGAACCCCCCATACCAGACTATGAGACCGAATCCCCCATACCAGACTGTGAGACAGAACCCCCCCATACCAGACTGTGAGACAGAACCCCCCCATACCAGACTGTGAGACATAACCCCCCATACCAGACTGTAAGACAAAACCCCCCATGCCATACTGTGAGGCAGAACCCCCCATACCAGACTGTGAGACAGAACCCCCCCCCATACCAGACTGTGAGACATAACCCCCCATACCAGACTGTGAAACATAACCCCCCATGCCATGCTGTGAGACAGAACCCCCCATACCAGACTGTGAGACAGAACCCCCCCATACCAGACTGTGAGATAGAACCCCCCATACCAGACTGAGACAGAACCTCCCATACCAGACTGTGAGGCAGAATCCCCCATACCAGACTGTGAGGCAGAATCCCTCCATACCAGACTGTGAGACAGAACCCCCCATACCAGACTGTGAGACAGAATCCCCCCATACCAGACTGTGAAGCAGAATCCCCCCAAAACAGACTGTGAGGCAGAACTCCCCCATACCAGACTGTGAGACAGAATCCCCCATACCAGACTGTGAGACAGAATCCCCCATACCAGACTGTGAGACAGAACCCCCCATACCAGACTGTGAGGCAGAATCCTCCATACCAGACTGTGAGACAGAACCCCCCATACCAGACTGTGAGACAGAACCCCCCCCCATACCAGACTGTGAGACAGAACCCCCCATACCAGACTGTGAGACAGAACCCACCCATACCAGACTGAGACAGAACCCCCCCATACCAGACTGTGAGACAGAACCCCCCATACCAGACTGTGAGACATAAACCCCCATACCAGACTGAGGCAGAACCCCCCATACCAGACTGTGAAGCAGAACCCCCCCATAACAGGCTGTGAGGCAGAACCCCCCATACCAGACTGTGAGGCAGGAATCCCCCCATACCAGACTGTGAAGCAAAATCCCCCCATACCAGACTGTGAGTCAGAACCCCCCATACCAGACTGTGAGGCAGAACCCCCCCATACCATACTGTGAGACAGAACCCCCCGTACTGGACTATGAGGCAGAATCCCCCCATACCAGACTGTGAGGCAGAACCCCCCTCCCCCATACAAGACTGTGAGACAGAACCCCCCATACCAGACTGTGAGACAGAACCCCCCATACCAGACAGTGGGGCAAAACACCCATACCAGACTGTGAGGCAGAACCCCCCATACCAGGCTGTGAGGCAGAACCCCCCATACCAGACTGTGAGGCAGAATCCCCCCATAACAGACTGTGAGGCAGAACCCCCCATACCAGACTGTGAGACAGAATCCCCCCAAAACAGACTGTGAGGCAGAACCCCCCACACCAGACTGAGACAGAATCCCCCATACCAGACTGTGAGACAGAATCCCCCATACTAGACTGTGAGACAGAACCCCCTATACCAGACAGTGAGACAGAACCCCCCCAAACCAGACTGTGAGGCAGAACCCCCAATACCAGACTGTGAGACAGAACCCACCATACTAGACTGTAAGGCAGAACCCCCCATACCAGACTGTGAGGCAGAACCCCCATACCAGACTGTGAGACAGAATCCCCCATACCAGACTGTGAGACAGAACCCCCCATACCAGACTGTGAGACAGAATCCCCCATACCAGACTGTGAGACAGAACCCCCCATACCAGACTGTGAGACAGAACCCCCCATACCAGACTCTGAGACATAACCCCCCATACCAGACTGTGAGGCAGAATCCCCCATACCAGACTGTGAGACAGAACATCCCCAAACCAGACTGTGAGACAGACCCCCCCCCCCCTCCCCATACCAGACTGTGAGACAGAACCCCCCACACCAGACTGTGAGACAGAACCCCACCATACGAGACTGTGAGACAGAACCCCCCATAAAAAGACTGTGAGACATAACCCCCCCCCCATACCAGACTGAGGCAGAACCCCCCATACCAGACTGTCAGACAGAACCCCCATACCAGACTGTGAGACAGAACCCCCCCATACCAGACTGTAAGACAGAATCCCCCATACCAGACTGTGAGACAGAATCCCCCATACCAGACTGTGAGACAGAACCCCCCATACCAGACTGTGAGACAGAATCCTCCCATAACAGGCTGTGAACAGAATCCCCCATACCAGAATGTGAGACAGAACCCACAATACCAGACTGTGAGACAGAACCCACCATACCAGACTGTGAGGCAGAACCCCCCACACCAGACTGTGAGACAGAACCCCCCATACCAGACTGTGAGACATAACCCCCCCATACTAGACTGTGAGACAGAACCCCCCCCCCCCATACCAGACTGTGAGACAGAACCCCCCATACCAGACTGTGAGGCAGAATCCCCCATACCAGACTGTGAGGCAGAATCCCCCATACCAGACTGTGAGACAGAACCCCCCATACCAGACTGTGGGGCAGAACCCCCCATACCAGACTGTGAGACAGAACCCCTCATACCAGACTGTGAGACAGAACCTCCCATACCAGACTGTGAGACAGAACCCCCCATACCAGACTGTGAGGCAGAACCCCCCCATACCAGACTGTGAAACATAACCCCCCCATACTAGACTGTGAGACAGAACCCCCCATACCAGACTGTGAGGAGACAGAACCCCCCATTCCAGACTGTGAGACAGAACCCCCCATACCAGACTGTGAGACAGAACCCCCCATACCAAACTGTGAGACATAACCCCCATACCAGACTGAGGCAGAGCCCCCATACCAGACTGTGAGACAGAACCCCCATACCAGACTGTGAGACAGAACCCCCCCCCCCCCATACCAGACTGTGAGGCAGAATCCCCCATACCAGACTGTGAGGCAGAATCCCTCCATACCAGACTGTGAGACAGAACCCCCCATTCCAGACTGTGAGACAGAATCCCCCCAATAACAGGCTGTGAAGCAGAATCCCCGCCAAAACAGACTGTGAAGCAGAATGCCCCCAAAACAGACTGTGAGGCAGAACCCCCCATACCAGACTGTGAGACAGAACCCCCCATACCAGACTGTGAGGCAGAATCCCTCCATACCAGACTGTGAGACAGAACCCCCCATACCAGACTGTGAGACAGAATCCCCCCAAAACAGACTGTGAGGCAGAACCCCCCATACCAGACTGTGAGGCAGAATCCCCCATACCAGACTGTGAGACAGAACCCCCCATACCAGACTGTGAGACAGAACCCCCCCATACCAGACTGTGAGACAGAACCCCACATACCAGACTGTGAGGCAGAATCCCCCATACCAGACTGTGAGACAGAACCCCCCATACCAGACTGTGAGACAGAACCCCCCTATACCAGACTGTGAGACATAACCCACCATACCAGACTGAGGCAGAACCCCCCATACCAGACTGTGAGGCAGAACCCCCCATACCAGACTTTGAGGCAGAACCCCCCCCATACCATACTGTAAGACAGAATCCCCCCATACCAGACTATGAGGCAGAATCCCCCATACCAGACTGTGAGGCAGAACCCCCC
Organism: Gastrophryne carolinensis; assembly: GCA_027917425.1. Lineage (NCBI taxonomy): Eukaryota > Metazoa > Chordata > Amphibia > Anura > Microhylidae > Gastrophryne > Gastrophryne carolinensis. Next base: position 393,421,884 of record CM051234.1, on the reverse strand, counting down.
CCATACAAGACTGTGAGACAGAACCCCCCATACCAGACTGTGAGACAGAACCCCCCATACCAGACTGTGAGACAGAACCCCCCATACCAGACTGTGAGACAGAACCCCCCATACCAGACTGTGAGGCAGAACCCCCCCATACCAGACTGTGAAACATAACCCCCCCATACTAGACTGTGAGACAGAACCCCCCATACCAGACTGTGAGGAGACAGAACCCCCCATTCCAGACTGTGAGACAGAACCCCCCATACCAGACTGTGAGACAGAACCCCCCATACCAAACTGTGAGACATAACCCCCATACCAGACTGAGACAGAGCCCCCATACCAGACTGTGAGACAGAACCCCCATACCAGACTGTGAGACAGAAACCCCCCCCCCCCCCATACCAGACTGTGAGGCAGAATCCCCCATACCAGACTGTGAGGCAGAATCCCTCCATACCAGACTGTGAGACAGAACCCCCCATTCCAGACTGTGAGACAGAATCCCCCCAATAACAGGCTGTGAAGCAGAATCCCCCCCAAAACAGACTGTGAAGCAGAATCCCCCCAAAACAGACTGTGAGGCAGAACCCCCCATACCAGACTGTGAGACAGAACCCCCCATACCAGACTGTGAGGCAGAATCCCTCCATACCAGACTGTGAGACAGAACCCCCCATACCAGACTGTGAGACAGAATCCCCCCAAAACAGACTGTGAGGCAGAACCCCCCATACCAGACTGTGAGGCAGAATCCCCCATACCAGACTGTGAGACAGAACCCCCCATACCAGACTGTGAGACAGAACCCCCCCATACCAGACTGTGAGACAGAACCCCACATACCAGACTGTGAGGCAGAATCCCCCATACCAGACTGTGAGACAGAACCCCCCATACCAGACTGTGAGACAGAACCCCCCTATACCAGACTGTGAGACATAACCCACCATACCAGACTGTGAGGCAGAACCCCCCATACCAGACTGTGAGGCAGAACCCCCCATACCAGACTTTGAGGCAGAACCCCCCCCATACCAGACTATGAGGCAGAATCCCCCATACCAGACTGTGAGGCAGAACCCCCCCCATACAAGACTGTGAGACAGAACCCCCCATACCAGACTGTGAGACAGAACCCCCCATACCAGACTGTGGGGCAGAACCCCCATACCAGACTGTGAGGCAGAACCCCCCATACCAGACTGTGGGGCAGAACCCCCCCATAACAGGCTGTGAAGCAGAATCCCCCCAAAACAGACTGTGAGGCAGAACCCCTCATACCAGACTGTGAGACAGAATCCCCCATACCAGACTGTGAGACAGAATCTCCCATACCAGACTGTGAGACAGAACCCCCCCCCAAACCAGACTGTGAGGCAGAACCCCCATACCAGACTGTGAGACAGAACCCACCATACCAGACTAAGGCAGAACCCCCCATACCAGACTGTGAGACAGAACCCCCCATACCAGACTGTGAGACAGAACCCCCCCCCATACCAGACTGTGAGGCAGAATCCCCCATACCAGACTGTGAGACAGAACCCCCCATACCAGACTGTGAGACAGAACCCCCCATACCAGACTGTGAGACATAACCCCCCCATACCAGACTGTGAGACAGAATCCCCCCATACCAGACTGTGAGACAGAATCCCCCCATACCAGACTGTGAGACAGAACCCCCCCATACCAGACTGTGAGACAGAATCCCCCCATACCAGACTGTGAGACAGAATCCCCCCATACCAGACTGTGAGACAGAATATCCCCAAACCAGACTGTGAGGCAGAATCCCCCATACCAGACTGTGAGACAGAATTCCCCCAGACCAGACTGTGAGACAGAACCCCCCCATACCAGACTGAGGCAGAACCCCCATACCAGACTGTGAGACAGAACCCCCAATACCAGACTGTGAGGCAGAATCCCCCATACCAGACTGTGAGACAGAACCCCCCATACCAGACTGTGAGACAGAACCCCCCATACCAGACTGTGAGACAGAATCCCCCCATACCAGACTGTGAGACAGAACCCCCCATACCAGACTGTGAGACAGAACCCCCCATACCAGACTGTGAGACAGAATCCTCCCATAACAGGCTGTGAACAGAATCCCCCATACCAGACTGTGAGACAGAACCCCACATACCAGACTGTGAGGCAGAATCCCCCATACCAGACTGTGAGGCAGAACCCCCCATACCAGACTGTGAGACAGAACCCCCCTATACCAGACTGTGAGACATAACCCACCATACCAGACTGAGGCAGAACCCCCCATACCAGACTGTGAGGCAGAACCCCCCCATACCAGACTTTGAGGCAGAACCCCCCCCATACCATACTGTGAGACAGAATCCCCCCATACCAGACTATGAGGCAGAATCCCCCATACCAGACTGTGAGGCAGAACCCCCCCCCCCATACAAGACTGTGAGACAGAACCCCCCATACCAGACTGTGAGACAGAACCCCCCATACCAGACTGTGAGACAGAACCCCCCATACCAGACTGTGGGGCAGAACCCCCATACCAGACTGTGAGGCAGAACCCCCCATACCAGACTGTGAGACAGAATCTCCCCATACCAGACTGTGAGACAGAATCCCCCCATACCAGACTGTGAGACAGAATATCCCCAAACCAGACTGTGAGACAGAATCCCCCATACCAGACTGTGAGACAGAATCCCCCCATACCAGACTGTGAGACAGAACCCCCCCATACCAGACTGAGGCAGAACCCCCATACCAGACTGTGAGACAGAACCCCCCATACCAGACTGTGAGACAGAACCCCCCATACCAGACTGTGAGACAGAACCCCCCATACCAGACTGTGAGGCAGAATCCCCCATACCAGACTGTGAGACAGAACCCCCCATACCAGACTGTGAGACAGAACCCCCCATACCAGACTGTGAGACAGAACCCCCCATACCAGACTGTGAGACAGAACCCCCCATACCAGACTGTGAGACAGAACCCCCCATACCAGACTGTGAGACAGAACCCCCCATACCAGACTGAGACAGAATCCTCCCATAACAGGCTGTGAACAGAATCCCCCATACCAGAATGTGAGACAGAACCCACAATACCAGACTGTGAGACAGAACCCACCATACCAGACTGTGAGGCAGAACCCCCCACACCAGACTGTGAGACAGAACCCCCCATACCAGACTGTGAGACATAACCCCCCCATACTAGACTGTGAGACAGAACCCCCCCCCCATACCAGACTGTGAGACAGAACCCCCCATACCAGACTGTGAGGCAGAATCCCCCATACCAGACTGTGAGACAGAACCCCCCATACCAGACTGTGGGGCAGAACCCCCCATACCAGACTGTGAGACAGAACCCCCCATACCAGACTGTGAGACAGAACCCCCCATACCAGACTGTGAGGCAGAACCCCCCCATACCAGACTGTGAAACATAACCCCCCCATACTAGACTGTGAGACAGAACCCCCCATACCAGACTGTGAGGAGACAGAACCCCCCATTCCAGACTGTGAGACAGAACCCCCCATACCAGACTGTGAGACAGAACCCCCCATACCAAACTGTGAGACATAACCCCCATACCAGACTGAGGCAGAGCCCCCATACCAGACTGTGAGACAGAACCCCCATACCAGACTGTGAGACAGAACCCCCCCCCCCCCATACCAGACTGTGAGGCAGAATCCCCCATTCCAGACTGTGAGACAGAATCCCCCCAATAACAGGCTGTGAAGCAGAATCCCCCCCAAAACAGACTGTGAAGCAGAATCCCCCCAAAACAGACTGTGAGGCAGAACCCCCCATACCAGACTGTGAGACAGAACCCCCCATACCAGACTGTGAGGCAGAATCCCTCCATACCAGACTGTGAGGCAGAATCCCTCCATACCAGACTGTGAGGCAGAATCCCTCCATACCAGACTGTGAGACAGAACCCCCCATACCAGACTGTGAGACAGAATCCCCCCAAAACAGACTGTGAGGCAGAACCCCCCATACCAGACTGTGAGACAGAACCCCCCATACCAGACTGTGAGACAGAACCCCCCTATACCAGACTGTGAGACATAACCCACCATACCAGACTGAGGCAGAACCCCCCATACCAGACTGTGAGGCAGAACCCCCCATACCAGACTTTGAGGCAGAACCCCCCCCATACCATACTGTGAGACAGAACCCCCCCATACCAGACTATGAGGCAGAATCCCCCATACCAGACTGTGAGGCAGAACCCCCCCTATACAAGACTGTGAGACAGAACCCCCCATACCAGACTGTGAGACAGAACCCCCATACCAGACTGTGAGACAGAACCCCCCATACCAGACTGTGGGGCAGAACCCCCATACCAGACTGTGAGGCAGAACCCCCCATACCAGACTGTGAGGCAGAACCCCCCCATAACAGGCTGTGAAGCAGAATCCCCCCAAAACAGACTGTGAGGCAGAACCCCTCATACCAGACTGTGAGACAGAATCCCCCATACCAGACTGTGAGACAGAATCTCCCATACCAGACTGTGAGACAGAACCCCCCCCCCAAACCAGACTGTGAGGCAGAACCCCCCATACCAGACTGTGAGACAGAACCCACCATACCAGACTAAGGCAGAACCCCCCATACCAGACTGTGAGACAGAACCCCCCATACCAGACTGTGAGACAGAACCCCCCCCCCATACCAGACTGTGAGGCAGAATCCCCCATACCAGACTGTGAGACAGAACCCCCCATACCAGACTGTGAGACAGAACCCCCCATACCAGACTGTGAGAAATAACCCCCCCATACCAGACTGTGAGACAGAATCCCCCCATACCAGACTGTGAGACAGAATCCCACCATACCAGACTGTGAGACAGAACCCCCCCATACCAGACTGTGAGACAGAATCCCCCCATACCAGACTGTGAGACAGAATCCCCCCATACCAGACTGTGAGACAGAATATCTCCAAACCAGACTGTGAGGCAGAATCCCCCATACCAGACTGTGAGACAGAATCCCCCCAGACCAGACTGTGAGACAGAACCCCCCCCATACCAGACTGAGGCAGAACCCCCATACCAGACTGTGAGACAGAACCCCCCATACCAGACTGTGAGGCAGAATCCCCCATACCAGACTGTGAGACAGAACCCCCCATACCAGACTGTGAGACAGAACCCCCCATACCAGACTGTGAGACAGAACCCCCCATACCAGACTGTGAGACAGAACCCCCCATACCAGACTGTGAGACAGAACCCCCCATACCAGACTGTGAGACAGAACCCCCCATACCAGACTGTGAGACATAACCCCCCCCATACTAGACTGTGAGACAGAACCCCCCATACCAGACTGTGAGACAGAACCCCCCATACCAGACTGTGAGACAGAACCCCCCATACCAGCCTGTGAGAAAGAACCCCCCATACCAGACTGTGAGACATAACCCCCCATACCAGACTGTGAGACATAACCCCCCCATATCAGACTGATGCAGAGCCCCCCATACCAGACTGTGAGACAGAACCCCCCCCCCCATACCAGACTGTAAGACAGAATCCCCCATACCAGACTGTAAGACAGAATCCCCCATACCAGACTGTGAGACAGAACCCCCCCATACCAGACTGTGAGACAGAACCCCCCATACCAGACTGAGGCAGAACCCCCCATACCAGACTGTGAGACAGAACCCCCATACCAGACTGTGAGACAGAACCCCCCTATACCAGACTGTGAGACAGAACCCCCCATACCAGACTGTGAGACAGAATCCCCCCATACCAGACTGTGAGACAGAATCCCCCCATACCAGGCTGTGAGACAGAATCCCCCAATACCAGACTGTGAGACAGAACTCCCCATACTAGACTGTGAGGCAGGACCCCCCATACCAGACTGTGAGACAGAATCCCCCATACCAGACTGTGAGGCAGAACCCCCCATACCAGACTGTGAGGCAGGATCCCCCCATACCAGACTGTGAGGCAGAATCCCCTCATACCAGACTGTGAGGCAGAATCTCCCATACCAGACTGTGAGGCAGAACCCCCCATACCAGACTGTGAGGCAGGATCCCCCCATACCAGACTGTGAGACAGAATCCCCCCATACCAGACTGTGAGGCAGAATCCCCCCCCCCCCCATACCAGACTGTGAGACAGAACCCCCCCCCATACCAGACTGTGAGACAGAATCCCCCCATACCAGACTGAGACAGAACCCCCCATACCAGACTGTGAGACAGAACCCCCCCCATACCAGACTGTGAGGCAAAATCCCCCATACCAGACTGTGAGACAGAACCCCCAATGCTAGACTGTGAGACAGAATCCCCCCATACCAGACTGTGAGGCAGAACCCCCCATACCAGACTGTGAGGCAGAATCCCCCATACCAGACTGTGAGACAGAACCCCCCATACTAGACTGTGAGACAGAATCCCCCATACCAGACTGTGAGACAGAACCCCCCATACCAGACTGTGGGGCAGAACCCCCCATACCAGACTGTGAGACAGAACCCCCCTATACCAGACTGTGAGACAGAATCCCCCATACCAGACTGTGAGGCAGAATCCCCCCATACCAGACTGTGAAGCAGAATCCCCCATACCAGACTGTGAGGCAGAATCCCCCATACCAGACTGTGAGGCAGAACCCCCCATACCAGACTGTGAGGCAGAACCCCCCATACCAGACTGTGAGGCAGGATCCCCCCATACCAGACTGTGAAGCAGAACCCCCCAATAACAGGCTGTGAGGCAGAACCCCCCATAACAGGCTGTGAGACAGAATCCCCCATAACAGGCTGTGAGACAGAATCCCCCCATAACAGGCTGTGAGGCAGAATCCCCCCATAACAGGCTGTGAGGCAGAATCCCCCATAACAGGCTGTGAGACAGAATCCCCCCATAACAGGCTGTGAGGCAGAATCCCCCCATAACAGGCTGTGAGGCAGAATCCCCCCATAACAGGCTGTGAGGCAGAATCCCCCCATAACAGGCTGTGAGGCAGAATCCCCCCATGACAGGCTGTGAGGCAGAATCCCCCCATAACAGGCTGTGAAGCAGAATCCCCCAATAACAGGCTGTGAGGCAGAATCCCCCAATAACAGGCTGTGAGGCAGAATCCCCCCATAACAGGCTGTGAGACAGAATCCCCCCATAACAGGCTGTGAGGCAGAATCCCCCCATAACAGGCTTTGAGGCAGAATCTCCCCATAGCAGGCTGTGAAGCAGAATCCCCCAATAACAGGCTGTGAGACAGAACCCCCAATGCTAGACTGTGAGACAGAATTCCCCCATACCAGACTGTGAGGCAGAACCCCCCATACCAGACTGTGAGGCAGAATCCCCCATACCAGACTGTGAGACAGAACCCCCCATACTAGACTGTGAGACAGAATCCCCCATACCAGACTGTGAGACAGAACCCCCCATACCAGACTGTGAGACAGAACCCCCCATACCAGACTGTGAGACAGAACCCCCCTATACCAGACTGTGAGACAGAATCCCCCATACCAGACTGTGAGGCAGAATCCCCCCATACCAGACTGTGAAGCAGAATCCCCCATACCAGACTGTGAGGCAGAACCCCCCATACCAGACTGTGAGGCAGAACCCCCCATACCAGACTGTGAGGCAGGATCCCCCCATACCAGACTGTGAAGCAGAACCCCCCAATAACAGGCTGGGAGGCAGAACCCCCCATAACAGGCTGTGAGACAGAATCCCCCATAACAGGCTGTGAGACAGAATCCCCCCATAACAGGCTGTGAGGCAGAATCCCCCCATAACAGGCTGTGAGGCAGAATCCCCCATAACAGGCTGTGAGACAGAATCCCCCCATAACAGGCTGTGAGGCAGAATCCCCCCATAACAGGCTGTGAGGCAGAATCCCCCCATAACAGGCTGTGAGGCAGAATCCCCCCATAACAGGCTGTGAGGCAGAATCCCCCCATGACAGGCTGTGAGGCAGAATCCCCCCATACCAGGCTGTGAAGCAGAATCCCCCAATAACAGGCTGTGAGGCAGAATCCCCCAATAACAGGCTGTGAGGCAGAATCCCCCCATAACAGGCTGTGAGACAGAATCCCCCATAACAGGCTGTGAGACAGAATCCCCCCATAACAGGCTGTGAGGCAGAATCCCCCCATAACAGGCTGTGAGGCAGAATCCCCCCATAACAGGCTTTGAGGCAGAATCTCCCCATAGCAGGCTGTGAAGCAGAATCCCCCAATAACAGGCTGTGAGGCAGAACCCCCCATAACAGGCTGTGAGACAGAATCCCCCCAATAACAGGTTGTGAAGCAGAATCCCCCCAATAACAGGTTGTGAGGCAGAATTCCCCCATAACAGGCTGTGAGGCCGAATCCCCCATAACATGCTGTGAGGCAGAATCCCCCCAATAACAGGCTGTGAGATAGAATCCCCCCATAACAGGCCGAATGGCAGATGCTCCATATCAGGACAGTAACAGAACTCCCCATAACAGGCTGAGTAACAGAACTCCCCCTAACAGGCTGAGTAACAGAACTCCCCATAACAGGCTGAGTAGCCTGGGATGCCGAGATCCGTGGCTGTCTGCTGCTGGGAGCTGGGGCTTGCCGCCCACCACCAGAGGCTCCATGCAGCAGCCTCTGATAGCTGGGTGGCAACTTAGCAGCAGCATGAACCGAAACTCTCATGCTGATGCTGTGCGCCACTCGGCCACTGCCTACCTCGCACTGGCCAACTACCTTCTAGTTTAATGCTGGCTCCGGTTTCTAGCCATGGGCCGCAGTGGCTCCCATTCACCCGGGCTGCCACAAGAAGCTGGAGCTGGCAAAAAACTAGGGAATTGGCAGCCAGGCAGTGCAGGGGAAGTGGTGGCCTACCGGGAATTGTTTATAATAGTGTAGAACTGCTGTCAGTAAAACATCCCCGTCTTTTTCTTGGCAAAGGAGGATGCATAATAGACAATGGCTGCGCTTGGAGTTGACAAGCAATTGTGGAATCATCTGCCCAACTTTTGGGATTCACGGCAAGCAGTTATGACCAATGCCCAGGGCCGGATTAAATGTGGTGGAGGCCCCTGGGCGCAAATTCAATTAAATGATTGGTGGTTGTCTGGAACCTGCTTATTTACTGGAACCTCAGATTGAGTCCCTTGTGCCACCCTTGTGTGGGTGTGTGCTGCTCGGGCACTCCTGCTTTGCCATTCTGGGCAGGGGGTAGTCACTCAGCTGTTCCAGCAGAAAACAGCTCCCTGCATTGAGCTGCCAGTGGCTGTCCTTGGTGTCTTATGTGCAGTGACAGCTCTGCATGCACCCATCACTGTAGCATTGCTGATGGCGACTTTGCTGCTCTAGACTCTCCGACCTGCCCTGTGGTGGCTTTGGCTGAAGGATTGCAAAAACAAAAAGACTTGCCCAGATGCCCCCCGCCACTGATAGCTTTGTTGCCGGCCCCGCAGCCCATCAGACCAAGACTGAAAAGCCTCCTGGACCATACCGTAACCCAAAAGTTGGTGGGGGCCCCCTTTGCAGGGCAAGTGGTTGAGGTCCCGGGGCTCTAGCCCCTTGCGCTCCCCTCATAATCCGGCCCTGCCGATGCCTATCTGGCTGTGACGGTACCTGTGCGATTTTGTGGCTGAAAGTAAAAAGGGTTGCACTCCACTCTGAACAAGAGCATTTAATGCAAATATAAATAAATAACTGTGCAATGAAACCCAAGTTTTCAGACTGTCATGTTATCCAAGTGAAAGCCTATCTCCTTGTCAGGTGTATACATTTTTAAACACTTTCAATGATCAAGCCATCTTATTCTCTTTTTAGCTCTGGACCACAAATAAGGACATTTTTGAAGGCAATCTTCATGGAAACTGGTAATCATATTAGCTTTACTTGTCTTATTAATTGCTGTTTTATTGACAGCCTTAGACACTGGTGGGAATGTTTATAGATTTTTAGAGGTCATATATTTCCAGCATTCCCAACCACCATTACTGGGAGGTTCACCCTAGGAGAATTTATAGTTTGTGAATAGTTTGTGACAGTATTTCACTTGCTTGACAAATAGTCATAGATGTGAAACTATCTTGTACTATAGCTTAGACCTCCATATGACTACTTATCAATCCATGCTATTTTATTCAAGCTCTAAACCATGAATTCTGTTTTACTTAGTCCTGAATGTAATCTTCATGGAACCAGGTAATCCTTAGTTCAAAACTTTCAAAATGATGGCAATATTTGACTTCTCTGCCAAATAAGCACAGTTGTGTATTGTAGCTTAGACCCCCACTTGTCTAATTCGAGCAGAGTTATGTTTTTCTGCCATTTTTCCTGAAGTAATGAATTCATTTAGGAAATCAGCTTTATTACCCTTTTGCAGACTTTTAAATATCCTGATGTTGATGCCTATAAAATAGTGCTGGCGGTTTATGTTAAACTGGAATGTCTGCCTGGGTTATACACCAATGACTATTTATTGGGAAGTAATATTTCTTTTATTTAGCAGCATATGCAGGACTGTGTGGCAATAAGTATATGTACATGCTAGTATGTGTAATATTTGCAAATAGCTAAAAAAAAGCTGTAGAATGATGAAATGAAAATAGGTCTTTTCTCTGTATGGGTTTGCTTGCGAGATATCTGAAAACAAAAAACATTTAAGTATACCAACCTCTCTTTTTAGATAGACTCTACAGAATCTTGTTCTCAAAAATTTGGGCTGGGCAGCAGCCACGTCCTCCGCAGCCTTTTCACTTATAGCCTTGCTGCAAAATAGCTGAGCTTATGAGTAATACTCTCATGTGAGTCAGAGGATGGACATCAATTATTCACATCCTGATGTTGCAACTGTAACTAGACACTTCCAACCACACTTTTGTTAGCTTTCATTTATCTGGAGGAGAAACTATGTTCTATTTGCTTGCCTGCGTTTAAAATATGAAGGCAACTATTGCAGCCATTAGGAGTGTTTAAATAATCCTTTCTTTTCTTAAAAAGTCAGAACTTGTTTGAGCAACAATCATAGCGCAGACACACCCAAGCCAAATTGAATGATTCATACTAACTAAACTGCTTCCACCTAGTGGTGCAAATTGTACATGGACGTAGTGTTCTGCTACATGGTGCTTCAGCAGGATGTCTACTGAGGAACAGGCAACTTCATCTTTCGGTTTAGTGGATCTTGACCTTAAAGTGGACCAAAACCCAGGATTTTGACTATCCTGGGTTTTGGTCGATGCCCCATTGTATGAAACCCCCAGGTCACCTGATCTGACTCACCCATGTGCAGCCTCTTGTCCAATCAGTACACTCGCATCCGCTCTCGCCTCTTCCTCTAAGAGCTTGTCTAAGGCGAGCAGATCTGAGCGCACTGGCGGGGACATCACCCGCTACCCTCTACCCGCATCATGGGAGCGTGCCCATGATGCTCATTCACAACTGCCTGGAGTGGGCACGTGTCCTGCTAAAGGGTCAGTGGGGATGCGGCAGCTGCTCGCGCATGTGCTGTTGAAACGAGAAACAAGGTGAGTTTCAGGGCGACCTGGGGGGTTTCGCACAGTGGGGCATGCCAATTCTGGATGCCCTGAGGGGAGACAATCTTGTAGATTCCAGGGCCGTTGGGGTATGGAGTTAAGTTCTGAAACTGGTTTCTAACGTTTGCATTTTCAGCACAAGTAAACAAAAAGTTATTTGTCTTATGTGTTTTTTATTTGCTTTTGCTTCATTTCAACATTTATTTTTATGTTGCCTTTCAGAATTTGTTTTTATAATGTTCTAGCTAGTGTTTCTCCCACAAAGGAAGCAAATACTAAATAGCATAAAGAAAAGAACATGCATAGCGTATTTTATGGACATTTTTCTGCACTATGAGCTCCAACCTTGTGGCCCACCATACATTAATGGTCACTGGTAATCATGTACAGAGATGGTAAAGTAAAACTGCTTACCTCTGAAGTTTGCTTCTAAGTAATAGACTGTGAGGCATCCCAAATTGTGATGCTTCTGAAGAGGCTTAGGATCAGTGGGAAGGAGTGGGTTAGGGTACATACACATATAAAATAGACATACAATGCTTCTGGGGGCACACCTCAGGCCACACTTCTACAGACAGAAATGATCTCCTGTAATGCACTCCAATATATCCATGTCTCAATGACAGTTGCTCAAGAAAAAAAGCAGGGAAGGGAGCAAAATTAACAGAAAAAGACTGGTGGAGGCCACAAGGTTCGAGCCCCATGTGCCATGCTTTTAATCCAGCCCTACAGACAGTACTGGAAGTGCAAGGGGTCTTTGAATTATTCGTAATAGTGCACAGTGTGTGAAAAAAGGGTTTAAATCCACCTTAACAGCTGTACCAGATATTGTGCACATGAGGTATACACTATTGATGGGGCAGGTGCTAAGTTGTCGCAGGATACTTGGAACCAAAAGTTAACAATCATGAAGTGACCTGCTGTAAATGGGTCTTGAAATTGTGGCTTAGCCCTGCCATAGTCTCCAATGTCACACATTGATAGCAGCTGTTCCTTTTGTTACTCCATAGTGGGGAAAGAGGAGGTTGATGTGACATCAAAGGCAAGAGTGGGCAAGAGTGCCAGGGTCATAAATGCATTCATTTAGGTCAGACTGCAGGCTGATTGTAGTCGTCAGTATCATGAATTGGCACCGACGAATTAGTTAAATTTCAGATCCAAAATAGCTGTAAGATAGCTAAAAGATCCAAATCCATTCACAACATATTCTAGTAAATTGAATGCATCTGCCAGTGACACTCAGGGGCCAGGCTGGCCATAGGGAAACCAGGGATAATTGCTGGTGGGCCGCACTGCTTTGGTGCCAGTCGGGCTGTTGTGATCCCAAGTCGGGGTGCCCTGCTGGCAAGGAGCGAATCCTGAAAAAAAGAGCTTTAAGGACATCAATTGTTTCTTTCCTCCCTGCATATTACCTATGAGTCTTTTGTGCACCTTGACAGACAGATAAACCCCCTACTGTTCAGTGAATTGAGGTTGTTATTATTATTATGCTTGTCATGACATCTTCACTGTTAAAAATCACTATTATATTGAAGCAAATATTAACTCATGTCATGTAACTTTTGATAAGAGATTTTCCTATGCCCATGTCCTGCTAACCTCATAACATAAAATATTGATACAGGAGGATTCAATAAATATTACAAATACTTGTGCATTTTTGGTGTAGTTTTAGAAAATCTTTAGGCTCATTCACATCTATGGGCTGTGCTACATTACAATTTGGCAGCATGTAACAGTTGGACCGCAAATGCCAAATGCAATGCAGAGTATCATCCTCTACCTGCCCTGCTTTGCATGGCAGTATGTTACTTATCCTTGCACCCTGGCCCATCACTTCCACTGCTTCTGCTTGCCATCAACCTCCACAGCTTTTGCTGGTCTCTGCTGCTAAGCCATGTGTCTCCAGTGCCAACATAAACTTCTGCTTGCTTACTAATGGTCTCCACTGTCTCAGCCTGATCTTCCTAGTATTTGTCAAAGGTCCTTACTGCCACCCTGCTCTTTTTCAATTTTCTCCACTGCTACTGTACAACTGATGTTCAAGTCTTTTTACCTCCACCACCTGGGACTTTTCTGCCACCACTGATCTCCACTCTCTTTAAGTGTTTGCTGCTAGTCTCCACTGCCCCCCTACGACTACACTGCCTCACCTCTTCCAGCCTCTACTGATTTGCTGCTGATTGCCTCCCAGTCCTTCCCAAGGTCAGCAGTAGTGGCATCAGGGTCTATGAGGGTCTGTAAACCAGCAGAGGCCTACTGCAACACTGGAAAAACACAACTGCAACACAGCACACAAAAGCGTACCCCACTGCATAGCGCTATTGAGATTGCACTGCAATGTGCAAAGGTTTAAACCCAGCCTTATACGACTTTTTGCTGCTGAGTCCTGAAGGGGATGAATTCAGATCGAAAATGCTCTATTGTCTCCAGTTTTATTAAACCCCCTAACACATTTTGATGTGACATTTCAAATTGTTTTTGTGGAATTGATTGGAATTGCAAAAAAGTTTGACTTGTGATTAAGCCCTGTACCAGAGCTGTGTAACCTTTAATTACAAATGACAGAAAAAGAACCAGCACTCCAAAAATAGTATTGTATTAAAGTCCAAAAAAGCATACAGGTCAACATTTTAGGGACCAGCAACCCTCTTCCTCAGGACCAAGCAATATCAACAAGAGGATGGCATGCTAGTAAAAAAGGCCACTGGCCAATCACAGACAGCCAGGCGCTCGAAATTTGCACTTGACATAATGAATGACACAACTTATTGATTTTATTTTAGCAACTGTTGTTTACGATATGACAGCGCTATTGAAGTCATCCATAATGTTAGGCTCGAATTTCGAGCAGCTGGCTACCTGTGATTGGCACATTGGCCTTTTTAACGGATAGCAATGCCATCCTCTTGTTGATACTGCTTGGTCCTGAGGAAGGGGGCCCACTGGTCCCTGAAATGTTGACCTGTAAGCTTGTTTGGACTGTAATACAATACTATTTGACCAGAGAGATCATTTTTGGAGTGCTGGTCCGGACTTTATGCATTTCTGCAAACTGTGCACCCACGTCTAATCATCTTTACCAAGGGTAAGAGTGCGGCAGCCACTACTTCCCTAACCTTTAATTACATCTCTGGCTGTAACCATGAAAATAATGTTCTAACTTGTTGCTGTTTCCAAGTGCAGATACCTGGCAAAAAGCTGCAATACCTTCAACTTCCCAAACATGCAGGGACTCAGGCAGAAGTGATAATGAGCTCCATGATTCATCGATATTGTTTCATTCTGATTTACCCGGTAGTGTCTCTGATTTCTATGGTGAATTTCAAGCTCAGCCTTCTTGCAGAATCAAAAGCATTGCTATTGACAATGATTCAGTTCAAAGTAAGTGTTCTGCCTAATGTATTCAGGAGATGTTATTTGAAATTGCTTGCTAGATCCATTAATTATGTTTAATTAATTTATAAATATCATACTAATAATAATATGTTATGTAAGCTAGAATAGGACATGCCAGGTAGCAAAAGAATATGGTAGACTGCAACTATGGAAATGTTTTGAAAAACAAACTATAACAATGATTAGAACCTAGATTTTCATCGGAGAGACCAGACAGATAACTTAGTGCTGGGATGACCCTTCGTACTTGCTTCAGCCTTCTTCGGTCGAACCCCAGGTGTGCTGTAATATGCTCAGACCATGTTAATGGAACTCTTCACAATACAATAAATTAAAAATGTAGGCATGCCGTGAGTTAACTTGTAGAAAGAGTAAACACTTAAGACGCAAAAGAGTAACAATGTTTTAAGATTTTTTTATTTTCAAGCTTCAGAATCCACTCCAACTTCGATTGTGAGACTTCCTAGGTTTATAGACAATTATCTTGATTCTTGACTATCTCATACATAAATTAGACATGAAACTATTTAGAATATGATTAGTAATGAAGGATTATGTCATGTAACTGCATTGTTACTGCTTTGCTCCTAAAATTCAAATTCTTACTTTTTATTGTTTTGTTGCCAACTTTGGCTTTCAACACTGCCTGAATCCTTCTGGGCACCCCCTTCATCAGATTCAAGCATGCCTTGAATTCTGTTCCCATGTCTCTTCTACACGTTTCCAATGGTGGTGCATACCTCACTTGAATAAAAATACAGCTTTTTCTTCAACTCAGCCCACAAGTATTCCCTGGGGTTAAAGTTTGGGGACTGTGGGAGCCAATCCAGCACCTCCACTTCATTTCACTGAACCAGTTATTCGTCAATCTTGATGTATGCTCCGAGTTGTTGTCCTGCTGGAACACTGTTCATTGTCCATTTTATACCCATAGTACTTGTGTGAACTCACATATAGCTCAGCATTGAGGCTATCGGTGCTTCTACTGACATCTGTGAGCTCAGTATTCTGAAGCATACAAGTCAACTCCACTGTCATGCCAGAACTGATGGACCTTGTTAAGAGCTGAATTGTCATCCCCGATATTTGCCTGGGCATCCTTCTCTTGGCTTTGGAATGGATAGATGTCCTTTTTTCATGTTCTTCCAGCTGTCAAAGCAGCCAAAATCCTGCTTGGTGAGCTAACTGATGCTGTTTTGCTTGGTATGGAAAATCTTCTACATGGCTGCTCCTTGATTCGACCAATAACCTTTTAAATCAACCTAATAACAGACTGAGCTATCAGCGGATCTGTGAGCAGGTTGTAATTTCTGTTTACCCTAGATCAGGATTCACAGGTGGTACATGAGCTGCTGGGAGTTCATGCTGATCGGGAATATGAGAGCGGATTATTAATTGAATGTTGCACTGAGCAATACTCACTTGGTCTGCACCAAGGTCACTGTAGGAAGGAGAACTAAGAGCTGTACTACACACTGAATCAGTCAGCACCTCTTACTGAAGAAGATGCTGGGTCAAGTCAAGTCTCAAAAGCCTGTAAAGCCACACCCTTAAAACACATCCCCACCATGCTCATCATCTACAAACTGGTTTAAGCTGCCCCAATTTAAGGCCCCAAAAATGGCCAGTTTTACCTTTACATCAGAGTTGGCTATCATGGTGGGCTATAGTCTACGGACACAAGTGATTACAGTGATAAAAGCTCTATGCTCAATTTATAGGTAAAGAAAATACATACACTTTCACATTCTTCTTATTATTTTATTTATTATGAATTATTCTTTCTATTAAATCAAAATGACTTCCAGTTAATATTGCAGGGCCGTATTTACTAGAGCTGTGCTGACATTGTTTACATTACCTGACTATGTTGCATATGGCTATATGTAATAGGACATTAATATACAAATAAATTCACAAATTGTAATTTACCTTAGGTCCAGAGGAAAAGGGTGAGGGCTGGCTCAACAAAATTGGGATTTTCACACGCAAGTTACGCTTTCTGAAATGCTGGAAAGTCATGAATGAAGCCACACGAGAGCCTGAAAGAGGTACTGTTACCAGGATTATAGTTTTTATGCAGAGGCATTGTTTTAATGTTAACATTATTTTTACTGCACCATTGTGGGCTCCTGTGACATATCTTTCTGTGGCGCATGCATCATGGCTTTCTGTAAGATGTATCTATTGTAGTGGTGAAATTCATTGCAGAGTGGCAAGCCACAGGGGTCTCTGCTCCCAGAGAATAGAATGGACATGTTGTACAGTATGGTAAGATATATAATATATTCAAGGCTGTATTTAAGGTTCCATTCAACCTTGACAATTTTTAGTCATGCTGTATAGCAATGTACACTGATGCAATACAGCTATAATGTTTAGAGCCTGTACTATGTGGTGGAAACCTGATGTGTTGGGCATGTGAGTGTCTACCACACTGTGCCTGACTGCTCCAAGGGAGTCTGAACCATGTTGTGGCTCTGACTGCATGAGAGAGAGTGTCTGGCCGATTGAGGGGTTCACACAGTGGGACATCTCAAATCGGGAAGTCCTATGGCCAAAGATCAAAATCCATCTGCTTTAAAAGCAGGTCTCCATATGATTCCACAGCAGAATGTTTTGCCTTTATGAGCTTAGAAAACGAAGAAATGCATTCCTAGACCATTGAAGCATTTATTCAGATAGCAGTGTTTAAACTCTCTCACAAAAAAAAAATTGTACAAGCAGAAAAATTACCCTACAACATTATGACAGTATATAGGAAAAGCTGACCTTTCATTAATCATTTATATAGTAATTCAGGTGTATTGTTTATATTAAAGGGATCAGCATAACTATTTTCACCTCACTTTTTGTAAAACACAGATCTTATCTTTACAGTCCTGTGTATCCTTGGCTGCCAAGATGTCTAAACACAATGTTTCTTACCTAGATGCCTCCTGTAACTGATCTTTTGCCACTGAAGATTGATCTGGGGAGATATTACCAGACTCTGCTGCTGGCAATTGAGTCAGGCTCCATAAAGTTCTATGGGAAAAGGCCTGCTGTGGAACCTTGATAAGGTTCCTTTAATGGTGTATATTTTAATGTTGTTGTATAGGTGACAGCTGGTACCTAAATAAACATTTAATTCTGACTCCTTTAGGGGCCCTGAAATTAAAGCGGGCCTCCAGTCAAAAAATCAAAGTTTAGTCAATTGCTCCTCTAAATCATCCCGCCTCTTGAAATCAGAAATGTAAGCTATTTGAGGGAGGCTAAACTCCATGGAGATGTTGTGGAATTGCAGGCAGATTCTATGCTCATGAACTGCATGGGAGTGGCCATTGTTTCATAATTCTGACAGCCCTACTTTGAAAAGCCCAGTCTAATAGTCAACATTGCCTAAATCTTGAAGTTGTTGAAATAATGCTTTAGCTCTAGCCAGGTGAATCAGCTCTAATGACTCATCACTGCTGATAAATTTCTTAAAACATTGTATCCACATTGTAAACAACTGTTGCAATGCTCTGTGGCAACCAAGGCCATTGAATTACATTGATACATACAGCCTGATTTAATAAAAATGACAGTCAGCCATGCTGGCCACTGCCGTGCGGTGCTGCAAAGCTGCAAATGGAGGTGACATCATTGTGTGACTGGGCGCCTCCTTAAACATACTTGCTAGGGGCACATTTCAGACCACCATAAGTGAACCCACCATGTGCTGCATCTTTCATGAGGTCTTCCTGGCCATATGTGAGCTGATCCCCATGTACATCAAATTTTCTGGCCAATGAGGAAGAGGTGCAATGCATCAAACTGGTGTTTCATTGCATGGCAGGAATCCCCAATGTGCTGGGGTAATTTGACAGGACACATATGCCTGTGATGCCCTAAAACAATATCAAACAGAAACACACATGAGAAACACATTTCGTAGGTATCCAATGGCCAGCCAACTGTGAAAACATCAAGCAAACTTACCAGCGGACGAAGTGCTACGAGGGGAGAAAGCCAGTGAAGCTTCTGCCCGAAGTGGTTGGGGTGAGGCCAACTCAGAGGGCCAATTCACCTCTAAGGCATCACCAGCAACACCCTGGAGTGGCAGGGAGACTTGGACCCCTACTCCACAGCCTCATCTGCCACTGCTTCAGGAGAAGTCTCTACGGCCTCTTCCTCCTTCCTGGTCAACTCTTCTGGGTCATCCGCCACCTCATCAACATCTCACCCCTGGTCCACTACCTTTGCAGTGGCAGAGGAGTCCTTCCCCAATTAGCTGTCTGCGCCACTGCTTGGAGGCTGGGGAAGGACGTCTTTCCCATAATTGCAGAGGAGCAGCCGCTTAGCTGTGTGCAAAAAAGAGAGAAAAAAAAAAAAGAGTGAGGAGACACATTTTGGATGATGGATTTTGCAAGGTCAACAAGGCATAAATCTAGTAGACATCCTCCGGACAATGGCGCTTCAGGTCAGACCATCGCTGCCAGATGGCTTTCAGCTTCATCTGGACCCTGAAGTTGGGCCGGCCACCGTACTGTTAATTCGTAGTCCTGCTGGAGCAGCATCTACACAAAGAAACAGAAAGCCAAACAGAAAGATTCAGTCCAAGAGGCAAAATACACATGTGGATCAATCATGCTAAACTGAAAAGGGCAGCACACATTGACACCAACTCCATTCTCACTGCAAGCCAAAATGAACCAAAATAACACCACCAAACTATACCAAAAGGGTATATGCAAACTGGAATCTAAAATCTGAAACTTTTAAAAATCATAAATTTGTTCAATCATAAAGTGTCAACCAATTGAAAAACACAATTAAAAAATGCAATTAAAAAAACACAAGAAAAATATAAAAACGCAAGCTGAATCTGCCAGTTCACCACAGTTTCCACATGCTGGCGGGAGACTGGCATGTCTGCTGCTTAACACTAAGGCCGAAAAATGGAAGTATGCAATCCAAACCGATCATATGACCCGAATAATTGACTCATGATGAAAAATGTAGCAGAAAAGATCTCAGCACAAGCAGTGACCAATACAAAGCAAATGCCATATCCCAAATTTAAGTATGAGAAAAAAGAACTCCCGGTCTCATCAAACAGCACATACATAAACAAAAAAACACATAGCAAAACACAGGAACACTGTTTAATTCCTTTCATACTGTTTACATCACTGATTGAGAGAGAGGAGGTTTAGGGGAGCAGTATATACTAAACTTTAACTGGAGGTCCCCTTTAAGTCCTCTCACACAGCATGCCCCACTGATCATCAAGGGGGAACTCTAAACTTTAGTGTGCACAGTTAAAAGGCAGTACATTAATTCTATTTTAATTTTAATTTTGCAGACATTCACAGGCTTCAGAATCCTCACTTCGGTGAAAACTGCAGTCCTCGTGACCTTGCCGAATGTGATGAGAATGAAGGGCAGCCCTATATTCCATATGAATTGGCAAAGATGTACATAGCCAAGGTTTGTATATCCATCACTTGAACAACAAACAGATTTACAGAAGATGTTCATTCTTACTCCTGTGCTCAGAAACTCACCCTTAAGTGAGGCCTGCATCATCCTGATCCAATCTTGAGCCACCGGCACCTCCATGACGATCTGTGCCCTGGGTTACCTTCTCTATTGCAATGAATGGAAAGGGTGTGGCAGTGACTGATGAGGGCAGGAGTGTGCATTTGCCACAAAGGGGCCATGACTCAAGATAGGGCCTGGACAGAGCAGGACTCAATCTAGCAATCAGGTGAGTTCCTGAGAATGGCATTGAGGTTTTGTTGTTGTATTAGCCTGGACAGTGCCTTTCAGAGATGACAATATTTAGCAAAGCATATTGAGATGTTGACCTTTAAAATTCACCGTGATATGGACAAAAGTGAAATGATTCTTGGAATTACCTTCAGGATATTAATTCCTGATCTCTATGCTAAATTTTGATGAAGTGCACAAGGGTAGAGGGTTTTGTGCTGCTTTAAAGGGAATTTTCTGGTAGCAAAAGGTCTATACTTACCTTTAAAGTTGACCAAAGCTCCCTTACTTTTCTGCCGGTCCCTAGCTGCGATAACAGGCCATGGCTGCAGATACAGCATCCCTTCAACTTTGCCCAGCGCACTCCACAGCTGAGACAGGGATAAAGGGTGCCAGTTTCCTTATGCCGACGCACAGCTCAAAACAAAAGCTTTATGTTATGCTTTAGTATGCACGCATTAAGGCGCTCATTGGATGAGCACCCATGCATGTGCCATGGGAACAGCAGAAAGGTGAGTGGAATGGGTGATCTGGGGGTATTCACACAATGGAGGATGCCGATTTGCAATGCTCCTGCGGCAAGAGGCATCACAAAATCCTTTAAAGTGAACCAATCATTGGCCAACTAAATGCCCCTGGGGCATCCTGATTCCACTAATTATATACTAAAAAAGCATACTGACACAGTTCAGGTTGGATAACTGATGATCAGGTTGCAGGACAGGATGAGTTAGGGGGCTGCTCCAGGACAGGTTTTGATTGAAGGCTGTGTGTTTATAATACTATACTCCCTAGCACAATACTGAAACTGAGGATTTTTAGTTTATGGTTAAATATTGTGAAAACTGTACAGCGAGTACAATCTGTGACCAAAAGATGTAGATATAATTTAGAAAAGGGTTGCAAGTCTGGGTTAGAAACAGAAAAAGTTTTTTTTCTTGAAGACACTGCCAGCCTTAGGTGACATGCCACAGTATTAGCAAGTTTGCTAAAGTGCCAAGGCCCCAACTTAACCTGTCTTCCTGCGCCAGTGACCAACTTCTCTTTTTATGGCTTGCAGCTGGAATAAGCACTCAACTTGAATGATCAAAAAAACAAGCTTCCGGTTTTATGGCTCACTATGTAATCGTGCACAACATGAAGCACATCTAAACATAGAGCAGCAAAGTCAACCCCTGTATATTTTTCTTTCAACATATTCGAAGCTTATAATACAGACTAAAAAATTATAATAGCACTATGTGTCTGCTAATGCTGAAAAATCCCGGATGAACAATAAAGTGTACCGTGCACTATAGTTCAGTCGTTGTTATGGCATGTTAACGTGTTGCAAGGGGATGCCATCTGCTGGTAAACATTGGTACTAAGATATTCTCTTTTTGAATTTTTGGACTTAAAACAAACTACACCAAACATCCATGCAACAAATTGCACATAAACATAACACTACAAAGACAAGATTTCAGCCACCATGGTATATTGTATTTTCTAAAGCTGAACCCCATATATAATATATTCTAGCACACATTTTAAAGGTAATAGATGCCCTATGGAAAAGGCTTTCTCAAATACCCAGCTATACCCATTTGAATAAGAGTTGTATATAAAACTGATCATTATGACTAAGACTGCCAGTGTACACAAAATATGATTTATAATATATAGCCAAGCCTAATTCATGACTATGGTTGGTTGTACTGTATGAATAAACTCATTGCAATATACTACATATTCAATGTAGCAATTCCTAATCTCATGGGCTTAACATAAAGTGATCCAACACTCGCTTTATAAAACCTTTACCTTCCTGGTGGTGAACTTAGGTCAGTGCCTGGGGCCCACCTGGGAATCCCCTGGTACTTTTGTGGGCCAGTCCACTACTTGCTACCTCTTCTAAAACTCCATGATTGGCAGAGGTAGCAAGATTAAAGTAAAAGTGTGTGGGGGCTGAAATCAGTCTTGTAGTGAGAGGTATGTGCCCCTGACTCCTTACATTGCTGGTAACCTGCTGCGTGAGACCCTTATTGGCTAGGGTGCAAGCAGTCAGAGATGACAGCTATTACGTTCATGGTCAGATGGCAGGAACTAGGGTCTGACTGCCAGCAAGACGGACAGGGAGACTAACCCAGAACCCAATACTCGACCCAGTGACCCAGAATCCTAGGGCAACCATGGTCAACCCTAGAGTCCCCCCCTTGCAAGGGAGGATAGACTGGCCTGCTTGGGAAGCCCGAGGTCGTGCCCTGAGGAATTGAGGTTCTGGGTAGACAAGCAGTTATTTCTGGGTACAAAGTGGACTGGCAGCAGCAGTATGACAAGGGCATGGTCAGACGTAGCCAAAGTCATGGGCACTTTGCCCAGAGATTTTCAGTGGCCTCATGACAACAGAGGTGTCTCTTCTCAACTGCGAAGGACCCCTTACCGGTCATGAAAAAAGCACATACTATGCTGCTGATGAAAGCCAGCATCCTAGCCAGGATTGTAAGACAAAGGTTTGCTACTAGTTGGTGGCCACCCACCTTCACAAAAACTGTTCCTCCTTCTTCCATTATGTTTTGAGTTCAGCTTTAGAAAATACAATCTTCACATATAAGCATCGGGCTTATAACTACTACAGGGCAAGAAGAGAAGGGGTGGAGGAGCCATGAAAAACTAGTGATTTAAATCAATATTTTAGCACCCTTATGACTGTAAAACAGACACACAGTCTAATGCTGGAGGGGGGTATATAGGTCTACCTTCAAGCCTTTACCCTGCTTGAACAGAATATAACGGGTATATACAATATAAAAAGGAATATAAAAAGCTTGTTGAAATAATGAATACCTTTACAACTTGCCTATCGTGTCCCATAAAACTTTGCCTAATATTTGAATAGCTAATGTAAGAATACGGCCCACCAAAAGTACTTACTTTTTATTTTAGATTGTCAAAGACGTGCAAGAGATGAAATTAAATCACATGCTCGCCCTCAAAGAAATGGAAGAAAATGCAAAGAGAAATCAGGTAGTGTCATTTTGTCTTTCCATAAATGCTATAGATATGACTTTAATTAAAAATTATTATTCGGGTAAGAAACTGTGCACTGTATTGTTATTATATTTGTTTTGTTTTACTATTTTTATATTCTGTACTGTGTTACGAAAATAAGCATTAGTTGGCAGACAGAAGTAGTAGCACTTCTAAGGTCATGGTTTCACCCAGGGTCAGACTGGACCATCATAGGACTAGGCGATCCGCAGTCAGCTCCATGCACTGATCCAGAGACACCCAACGTTGGACTGGCTCACCACAGGACCAGATGATATCTGGTGACCCCCCAGGCACTGACTCAGTGCCACCATTAGGGACAGGAGCTCAACGACTAACACAGTGTTTTTGGTTTTCCTGAAGTGTTCTGTAAGTGTGGTATTTATTGACTAAGCTACTTTTGTTTATTAATAAATAGACATTTACATTTGTTATTGTGCAAAAACTTGATTAAAAAGATGGTATTCTGTTATGTATTTGTTTATGAATGGGGGGCCCCAATAATGATTTCCTCTGGATAACACACAAGATACTGGGTTCTACCACATACCTTTGTGTCACCACTTCTCCATTTTAGGTTTCGCATAATGATAATTTTGTAACAATTTTATTTATTTTATTTATTTATTTATTTTTTTTAACCCAAGCTTGCTTGCTCCCACCTTATCTCCAGTATGGATGATATGAAATAAACAATTTCTAATAATTTAAAAATCTTTAGTTATCTGTGAATACAATACACTTTGCTTTGATCTGCGGGTGTGTGAGTTGGGAAGGGTGTGTCATGGTGCAACTGTATGAATCTCTTGTGGTCAGAGCCAGCTAGGGAACCTCTGTGGCTTGCTGTGGACACTTACACTGAAAGCTCCAAGGAACAGAGTGGCTATTAGACTTTTTGTGTGGTCCTGTAGGAATTAAATTGAGAGGAGTGCAAACTTTGAAGCTACAGCTTCTGCCCAGCACTGCAGGAAATGGGGGAGAGGTACATGGGACATGCAGTGTGTACTACTTTGCATTCTTATAATCTACTTGCTTTCTAATTAGTGTCATTGCTTGGACTGTTCCTTTAAATATGTTTCTGATCATAGGAACAAGACATTTTTATCATTAAAAATAATTACCGTGATAAAATGAAGGCTTTGAAGACCAGGTTACAATCCTACTATGAGATTATGGAACAGAAAACACACATGTTACAGGAAAAAATAAAGGTGAATATATATTTAGTCAACGCAATATTACACTCTTTCAAAAAATATGGATTTTATTTAGTTTAAAATGTGATTTCATATTGATGCAGTTATAAAACTTTTTACAATGAGGAAAACAAATAAAAAAAAGTGTTACCATTTAATTCAAAGATGAATTTTAAATAATTTAAAGCTTTCACCTTTTTTAAAGCATCAAATTACCCAGATTCTGTATAAGTACAAATCAAATTACAAGGATGAAAAAAAATGGTCAATGTTCAAAGGATTCATCCATCACAGCCCCACCGGTTAAATCTTACCCATCCTTATGCTGTGAGTGTACTCTACAGTCATCTATGTTGCGCACCCTGAATTTCAGTCAAGAGACACGCCATATGACAGATCACTGAGATATTTATCAGGAACATTGGAGCTGGCAATGCAAAAAATGTCAGAATCCGCTACTGGGTATGCGATGGATTAATGCTGTAAATAACCGTTTGTCCACCATTTTTTTAAATTTTTGCCTACAGCAAAGCTATATTGGTACAGAAGTACGTTCGTGGCCGTACATGTTGGCCCCCCTGAAATATTTAAAAAAAATGTATTTCTCTAAGGAAAGGATTGCAGTAACACATTTTGCTATACACATGTTTATTCCCTTTGTGTGTATTGGAACTAAGCCAAAAAAGGGAGGAAAAAAGCAAATTGGACATAATGTCACACCAAATTCCAAATTCCATGGACAAAATTATTGGCACCCTTTCAAAATTGTGGATAAATAAGATTGTTTCAAGCACGTGATGCTCCTTTAAACTCACCTGGGGCAAGTAACAGATGTGGACAATATAAAAACCACACCTGAAGGCAGAAAAAAAAAGACAAAAGAAGAGGAGTTCACTTAGAGCTGATTCAATACTAACGCCAGGTATCGGCAGATAAGCGTCTGTATAGCGGCTCTTAGAGCGACCGCTAGTAGATGCTGTAAGCGGGTATCGGTCACTGTAACAGAGCGCCTCAGTCGCTGTAGTAACCTGGCCTGCATTGATGAATGTGATATATGTTGGGCGCTCTAACACCAGTACAGCGCTGCAGGGAACGAAAGGTAGCGCCAGCTCAGTGTGACCGACTCTCGGAGCTCCACATCATACTTATCAAAAAAGGACACACAGCAGCTGCGCTCTAAATCTGGTCGCTATAGCATAGAGATGCTGTGATTAAAGTCTGTTTTTGAACACTGTGACATTAACACTTTAGTGCCAGACCTGTAATGACAATTCTGCATAAAAATTTTTAAGTCAAAAAAAGTTCTAAAAGTGTTTGTTTGCAGCCAGGAGTGGGCACACAATGATTTGAGCAAGAAAAAAAATGTCAAACACTGTGTTTAAACAGAAACAAATGAACTGCCTTGGGAGAGCGACAGTGAGCGAAAGGTAATACCTGGCGCTCTGGAAGCTAGAGCACTGGCGCTATATGCTGAGCCACCTGTAATGATACATAGGACGCTACATGGCGCTGTTAGAGTTGCTCACCAGATTCGCTTTCATAAATGTGGTTTTGTGTACAGTGCTCGGCGTTCACCAGATGCTGCCTGGAGCTGCGAGACACTACCTGGCACTAGCCGTTCTTAAGTAACCCCCTTAGTCTTTGCATTGTGTATCTGTGTGTGCCACACTAAGCATGAACAACAGAAAAAGGAGAAGATAACTGTCTGAGGACTTGAGAACCAAAACTGTGGAAAATATCAATAATCTCAAGGTTACAAGTCCATCTCCAGAGATCTAGATTTGCCTTTGTCCACAGTGCGCAACATTATCAAGACGTTTGCAACCCATGGCACTGTAGCTAATCTCCCTGGGCGTGGACGGAAGAGAAAAATTGATGAGAGCTGTCAACACAGGATAGTCCGGATGGTGGGTAAGCACCCCCAAACAAGTTCCAAAGATATTTAAGATGTCCTGCAAGCTCAGGGAGCATCAGTGCCAGCACAAACTATCCATTGACATTTAAATGAATTGAATCGCTATGACAGGAGACCCAGGAGGACGCCACTACTGACACAGAGACATAAAAAAGCAAGACTACATTTTTACCAAAATCCTTCTGGGAAAACATCTTGTGGACAGATGAGACCAAGATAGAGCTTTTTGGTAAAGCACATCATTCTACTGTTTTCTGAAAGCAAAATGAGGACTACAAAGAAAAGTACACAGTACCTATATTGAAATATGGTGGAGATTCAATTATGTTTTCGGGTTGTTCTGGTGCCTTGAATGTGCGCAATCATCATGAAATCTGAGGATTTTGGGTCGCACTGTACAGCCCAGTGTCAGAAAGCTGGGTTTGCCTCTGAGATCTTTGGTAATCCAGCAGGACAATGACCTAAAACATATGTCAAAAAGCACCCAAAAATGGATGGCAACCAAGACCTGGAGAGTTCTGAGGTGGCCAGCAATGAGTCCAGATCTAAATCCCATTGAACACCTGTGGAGAAATCCTAAAATTGCTGTTGGGAAAAGGCGCCCTTCCAATAAGAAAGACCTGGAGCAGTTTGCAAAGGAAGCTGATTTCAGTTGTTTTTTTCCGAAGGATGTGAAACTAAATATTAAGTTAAGGGTGCCAACAATTTTGTCCAGCCCATTTTTGGAGGTTGGTGTGCCAGTTTGCTTTTTTCCTCCCTTTTTTTTGGTTAAGTTCCAGTACACACAAAGGAAATACACACATGTATAGCAAAACATGCAATCCTGCATCTGTGAGAAATACTTCATTTTGTTGAATAATTTCAGGGGTGCCAACATTTACAGCCATGATGACTGTAGAAATCTGCTTTACAAATGAAAACACAAAAGTAAACCCAACATTAACATTAGTTAAGTTTTAAATATACTTCCATCAGACTGTGTTTAGAAAATATTGGGAGATGGTTAGTTTTAAAATTGATCACATTCAGTATAGTATTACATTTTTATATAATTTGATACAGTATATTACTTTTTATTTTATGCATATATGGGCATTGAATGCTTGTGAACACAATTATTTCTTCACATATAACCCATCCATGTATCGAGGCAAACATAAGACTGAGTGCACATGTACCCGGAGCAGTGGGCTGCCCAGGTGGCTCCCAGGGAGCAGTTGGGTGGGTTAGGTGTCTTGCTCAAGAGCACTTCAGTCATGCCCCAGCTGGGAATCAGATCTGCAACTCTCTGGTAACAATATCAGTTCCTTAACCTGTAGGACACAACCTGTAGGACACAACTGACCCTTATATACCATATACTGTATATGATGCTTCACTAGGTAGCAAAGTCAGCTTAACATTTAGGTCTATACATGTTTGATTAGTAGGAGTTCTTGTTTCTGAACTTGTATCAAACCAAAGCCGACACCCGTGATCAAAGGCCAGAGGGAAAATGAAAGATCCAAATCAGGGTGTAGAACAGGAAGTTTTGTATTGGTGGTATGCAGTACAACTACATGTGTTTATTCTGGTCTGGAATAAATATCTGCATTTTTAGAATTTAGAGAAAGAAAAAGAACAGTTAATGAAAGAAAAAGCAGCTCTTCTTCTTGAAATACAAGATTTAAAAGAAAAACTGGGACAAGAAGAAGAAAACAAAAACGTAAGCATTGTATCTGTTCTCTGTTGACTGCTTGAAAAATCAATGGTTAATAGCCCAATTGAAAAACATAGTATGCATTGCCATGTGATAAAAGTGATTGCCAACCCAGCAAAAATAACAAATAAGTTATCACCTTTGGTCCGGCACAGCTGATAGGTCCTGGTCTGGCAATTAGCAACACAATCACATCCTGCGATGCCTGGGCCTGAACTCTATCCGTGCTTCCGTGTCCGACATTCAGTACAAGAAAGGGGGCATGTCTGGCCTCCATTGCAATTAATGGAGAGGGCTTGACAGCGCTCCTTTGAGGGCAGGGGAGCAAGCGATTAATTCAGATCCCCTGTTCGGGCCAGGGGTGGCATGGGAAAGGCGATCCTGTACTAGGACCGATCAGCTGCCAGTTGCTGATCACCAGAATAGAACCGATCAGCTGCGAGGGACAAAAGATTAGTACTTTTTTGTTATTTTTATTGGGCGGTTAATATCTTTAAACAGACAGGAATTTTATTTTCCCGTGTGTTAGACTTCTGTGCGGCAGCATCCCGCTATGTGTACCCCCAGGTTGCCCTATTTCACTCCCCTTCCTGCTGCCTCTCGGACCCCTTCGGCGCTACTAACGGCAAAGCCCCGCCCACCTTGCAGCCATGGCGTGCCATTCATAAATGCCGGGTGCACGCACAGCTAGAGGTGAGCAGGGATGTGGCCGGAGCGCACAGACACGGCAAGGGCTCCAGGAGAAGGTGAGTAAAACTGGCAATTGGGGGGTTCACAATTCGGGATGCTCCAAGGAGAGGAACTCAGATGGTTTTATGTTCAGCCAGCTGCAGCCAAATATGTTGTAGTTAGGAATAAATGTGGCTAATATGTTCTCTTGCTATCAGTGGTTGGTCACAAATGTCAGTTTGTTTTTCTAATTTAGGAGCTACTATTGCTTCTAAACGTTCTATAGCAAGCAAAGTTGCAACTAAAAACAATTTTTCAAGGAGGCTAGAATTAACACAGCTCAGGGCCATTTATAGCAGATAAGCAGGACAATTACCCTGGGTGCCAAGGCCATATCCTGGCATCCTTTATCCCCGCCATCCTGTTTTCTGTAGATCCACTGTTAGTGGTACCCACCATATGCCAGACACCTCAGGCTCCCATATTTATTTTTCTAAAATGTTTACCCTCATAAGAATTAAAGAGGAACATTGGCCTTTAGGGTCGGCCCTGGAGTCTGAAACCAGAACATCGCCCATCTTTCACAAAATAGGCATTTTGCAGGAGGTCATCCTAATTGCCTATGCCCCCCTGTGGTAATATGTTCACTTCACTTGAAAAGTATATGTAAACGTAACTCATTGTACAATAATTGTGTGATACAATAAGCTCTCATAAGCCGTTATAAAAACTCATTAAAGATTTCTTGAAAGTAAATGCCACTGGACACCTCAAATCTCTCACCATCCACCCCTATTTTGCCACCACCGAAATATTTAATTGTAGCAGACATCAGCAATCCCCTTATGGAAAGTATGCAGTGGGTGCTCAGCCAATAATGGGCCCCTAGAAAGAAGTCCAAATTGGGGACCACCTTAACCCGACTTGCTCTCTCCACCCTGGTTCCCCAGAAAAAGAGTGGGAAAAAATTGACAATCTATGTCCTTCTGTGAATGGAAAGATCCCGCAACCTGCAACTCGCCAACTCAAGATCTTCCCCTCCACCCGGTCATAGCTGGCAGTACCCTTCAGACGGGTATCAGAAACCATGCCAAGAATTTCCATCTCACCCTTCCAATCCCAGCTTCCACTTTTCCACACAGGCTACAAAAGTCTCATCTCTGTCAGTTTACTGCAATGCCAGCAGTTGCTCAAAAAATGCACAACTGCAAGTTGCCTCTCTTCACATCATGGAATGAGTCGCTGACCAAGACCACATTACCCATGTATGTCATGACCTTGCCCCCTCCCCCAACTGGCACTGCAATACCCCTAACTAACCTATCCTTAAAATGTTCCAAATGAATGGCTCCATGACACAGATGAAGGCCAATGGGAACAGCGAGCAGCCCTCACTGAGTTCTCCATTGACCAACACCCTGCTAGAAATTCCATAATAGGAGGCCACATATAACTTAAAGAATCCCTGGAGGGGATTCTGTCTAGCACCGCAAACAAGAAATGATGAGAAACTTTCAATACAACCACTAAGGATGATTTTTTTGTCACAGACCAAATCTCTAAGCAAGATAAGATTATCCAAAATCCGTCTGCCCAGTACAGCACATGTTTGTGATTCCCCAGTGTAGTGCTACAGATTAGAGGAAGAAATGAGCACCACTCAAGAGCTTTGGAAATGAGAAGGATCTTTCCATCTGTTTTGAGCAACAGACTTTGCAGTTTATGTTAGCAGCATAGTGCGGTATGCTTTTTTTCCACCAGATGTTTGATTTCAACAATTTTTCATATTATATCGAGATCAGCAGGGTGTATTGTAGTGGTACAGACATCTTTTTTGTATTTTTTATATTTTTGGTTTGGTTGGTTTGATGGTATGAAAAAAAAATATGTATAAAAAAAATGATTTGGCAGTGTACAAGATAGCCAAAGACCATGTGGTCCAAAGATGGCTGAAAACCATGCAGCTTTTTTCCTTTGTGTGTATGTGTCAATCTGGGATTGGATAATAGGACAGTAGGCTAGTAGGTTAAATACAAGGCAATCACCCATTGGATGATTTTGGGGACATGTGCATGGTCAAGAGTTTTGGTCCTATGTTGAACAAAAGAATTCCACACTGTTTTTGTGACACATTCTGTCACTGGACTCTGAATTGGGAAGAACAGGCATCTGAGAAGGGCTAGCCATTTACTAAAATAAGTTGTTCTTGTAATTCTTTCTTAAAACTTTTAAACTTGCAGAAACTACTTAGAACTGTATTTGTAACTTTATTTTGGTTTTTATTGCATTATTTTCCTTTCCTCTCACCTTATAAAGTAAACCTTTGTATTGTACCCTGGCCTTCTTATAGAGTGCTGAATTAACCCTATTTTAGTGTATTATCCTCAGAACTCACTGTTATAGAACTAATAAACAACATTACATTGCATACATTTGATATTTTTATGCCTAAGTTTAACACCCGATGACAGAGGGGATTACGGTTATGATGTGGTTGACCAGAAGTTTTTTGTCCAATTTTTGTTCTGGCATCTGTCCCCCTTCTTAAAAATCATAGCGATGACCCCTGTCTGCATTGAGGGGGACAAAAGGCAGAGGTCAAAATATGCTGTCACTAATTCCACTAGGTCTCCCTTAATGAAGTCCCAGGTTTCTGTGTAAAACAAACAGGCTGATTCATTACTAGCGGCAGGTAACGGCAGATGAGCGTCTGTACAGTGGCGCTAAGAGCGTCCGCTAGTGGTCGCTCTGATCGGCCGTGAGTCGCTATTACAGAGCGCTCAGTCGCTGAAGTAACATTGCCGGCATTGATGAATCGGATGTGTGAGACGCTATAACAGCTCTATATGTGAGCGAACGGTAGTGACTGGTCAGTGTGAGGGACTCAAACCATATTCATAAAAAAAACAGCCTCACACAGCGCTGGCACTCAAAATTGGGTTGCAGTAGCCCAGAGCGCCAGAAGCTGTTTGATTAAAGTCCGTTTTTGAACACATATCCACTAGTAACGAAGCGAAAACATATGAGCGAACTTTTGAAAAATTCGATTCGGCTGATTCGCCGAATTTTCCGACAAAATTCGTTTTGGTCCGAATTTATTCGCGACGAATCGCTATTAAAAACGGCTATTTCTGAGCTTCCTAGAGCCTCAATAGGGTTGTAAACCATTCTGCCTTGCTGTAACACGCATAGGATGCGTGCTGGGTTAGTGAAATAATACTGTAAATAATTATGACATGCAGATCAGAGGCATCGCTATTAGAATCGCAGAGTGGCACAATTGCAGAGAGTTGAGGTATGAGTATGAGGGGCCGCTATATTGCCTGAAAAACACACCCTGGAGCTGGCAGCAGCAGGAGCCCAAAATTTGGCTGAAAGCAGCAGCAGCCCAAACCTAGCTTGAAAGACACACTGGAGTTGGCAGCAGGAGCCCAAAAATTGGCTGAATGACACCCTGGAGTTGCAAGCAGCAGCAGCAGGAGCCCAAGCATAGCTTGAAAAAGACACTGGAGTTGGCAGCAGGAGCCCACAAATTGGCTAAATGACACCCTGGAGGTGCAAGCAGCAGCAGAAGCAGCAGCCCAAACCTAGCTTGAAAGACACACCCTGGAGTTGGCAGCAGGAGCCCAAAAATTGGCTGAATGACACCCTGGAGTTGCAAGCAGCAGCAGCCCAAACATAGCTTGAAAGAGACGCTGGAGTTGGCAGCAGGAGCCCAAAAATTGGCTGAATGACACCCCGGAGTTGCAAGCAGCAGCAGCAGGAGCCCAAACATAGCTTGAAAGAGACACTGGAGTTGGCAGCAGGAGCACAAAAATTGCCTGAATGACACACTGGAGTTGCAAGCAGCAGCAGCAGCCCAAACCTAGCTTGAAAGACACACTGGAGTTGGCAGCAGGAGCCCAAAAATTGGCTGAATGACACCCCGGAGTTGCAAGCAGCAGCAGCGGGAGCCCAAACATAGCTATGAAGAGACACTGGAGTTGGCAGCAGGAGTCCAAAAATTGTCTGAATGACACCCTGGAGTTGCAAGCAGCAGCAGCCCAAACATAGCTTGAAAGAGACACTGGAGTTGGCAGCAGGAACCCAACAATTGGCCTAAAGACACATTGCAGTTGGCAGCAGCAGCAGGAGGCCAAAATTTGGCTGAAAGGCACACCCTGAAGTTGGCATCAGCAGGAGCCCAAAAATTGGCCTAAAGACATAAATATGTTTTGCACCATTTGGAAAGTGTAAAACGTGGCACCATGCTGAATCTAGTCGCATGCATCAGCCATTGGTGGGTGGAAATCCTGGCTGATCCATCCCTGATTCATTTTCACAAAGGTGAGTCTCTCCACATTTTTAGTTGACAGACGAGTTCTCCTCGCCGTAACTATGGCCCCCGCCGCACTAAACACCCGCTCAGATGGCACGCTACTTGCCGGGCAGGACAGATTTTCCAGGGCAAACTCAGCTAGCTGCGGCCACAAGTCAAGTTTGGCTGCCCAGAAGTCCAGCAGATCCTCAAGGTGTGTTGGCATGGTCATGTCAAGGTATTACATGACCTGCTGGTTCAGGTCCTGCTCCAGGTCTTCCTGCTGCTCATGAGTAGACTCACTATGCGGTTGTAGAAAGCTACTCATTTGCGACTGAAGTCTGAGGCTGCTGCTGATGTGGCTGCTGCTGCTGCTCCTGCCAACCCCCCCCCCCAGCAGCCATGGCAGTGGAAGGTGAGCGCAGAGGTCCCCCCGAGTCAGACCTGCGAGAATATGGACCATGGCGCAGATAGGCATCGGCCAACTGACTACGTAGAATGTCTTTGTAGTAGGTCAATTTGTCCTCCCTCTTGGCGGGTTTAAAAAATGCCCCCATTCTGTGCCGGAAGCGAAGGTCCAATAAGGTGCAGAGCCAGAAGTCATCCCGCTGACAAATGGAAACAATTTTGGGGTCAATACGCAAGCACGTGAGCATGCTTCCTGCCATTTGCGCAGGTGACTCGGAGGGACTACCTGTCTCCATCTCCACTGCATACTGCCACGGTGTGTTCGGGTCCTCTGTCTCGCCTACCTCAAAACCCTCTAGCTCCTCTGGCTGCTCCTGCTCCTCCTCTCCTGTCCGCTGACTAGATAAACCAGCCATTTCGCCAAGCCTAAACTGTGCACTGTGCCACTTCTCCTCCTCTTCCTCCTCCTCCTCCAGTTCAGCTCCAACAGGGTTCATGTGGCCGTAAGATGTAGACGCCATGTCTCCAGTGCCCTGACCAGCCATGGTTTCCAACATGTGCTGTAGTACATGAAGCAGTGGAATCACGTCATTCCGTAATCCTGGCGACTCACAAATAAAGTGGCTTCCTCAAAGGGCCTGAGCAAACGGCAGGTGTCACTTATGAGCTGCCACTGGTTGACATTGAAGTTACACAGGGGAGTCCCCCTATCCGCTTGGATCATCAAGAAATCTGTGATGGCTTTTCTCTGTTCATATAGTCTGTCCAACATATGCAGGGTGGAATTCCAACGGGTGGAAACATCGCAAATCAGACTATGTTGGGGGCTACCGTTCTGACGCTGTAGCTCAAGAAGGGTGTGCTTGGCTGTGTATGAGTGGCTGAAGTGCATGCAAAGTTTCCTTGAAGTTGTTAGGATGTCAGATGGGGGGAAAGACTTCAGAAACCGCTTCACAACCAGATTGAAGACGTGAGCCATGCAGGGCGCATGGGTCAGCCTCCCTTGTCGCAGCGCAGACAAAATGTTCTTCCCATTGTCGGTAACCATGGTTCCCATTTTAAGTTTTCTTGGAGTAAGCCATGTTTGGATTTCTTGATGAATACATTTAAGCAGTTCCTCCCCTGTGTGACTCCGTTCACCAAGACAAACCATGTGAAGCACAGCATGACACCTCCGTGCCCTGCACACATGGTAGGCTGGAGGGGCACTGAGACTTGAGCCTACAGTGGAGGGTGAGGAGATGGCAGAGGATGAGGAGGCCGAGTCGCACGGTGTCACAGGCACAACGGCCAGGGAGCGCGGAGGCTGATGCGGCGTCCAAGTTGCTGCTGCTGCAAAGGGACCACATTCACCCAGTGGGCCGTAAACGACATGTGCTGTCCCTGACTGTAGTTACAGCTCCAGACGTCGGCGCTGCCATGCACTTTGCTACACACCGACAGGCTCAAGGACTGGCCCACCTTCTGTTCAACAAAAGTGTGCAGCACTGGTACTGCCTTCTTGGCAAAGAAATGGCAGTTTGGGACTCTCCACCTCGGCTCGGCACAAGCCATCAGTTCTCTGAAAGGTGCAGAGTTCACCACCTGAAAAGGGAGCGACTGCAGCACCAGCAACTTGGACAGGAGCACATTCAGCTTCTGCGCCGTAGGATGAGTGGGCGCATACTGCTGTCTCTTGGACATGGCTTCGCTGATGGATTGCTGGCGGGATGCATGACTTGGAGGAGGAGGAGGAGCAGGAGCATCTGGAGCGACAGAGGATGGGTATGATGCACAGCTGCCTTCGGCTGAGGTGCTGGAGCCTTGGCTGGCAGAAATTGGGAGCGGCGTGCCACTTGCTGAGGAAGCAGCCTGGACCACCTCTTCGGAGCCTCTGTTCTCCCAGGCCGCTTTATGGTGACGCATCATATGTTGATGCAGGGCCGTGGTGCCAACATTTGGGCCCTGGCCACGCTTCACCTTCTGCCTACATATCTTGCATGTGGCCATGTTACCCTACTGCGGATGCTTGAGGAAAAACTGCCACACTGCCGAGTAGCTACTTTTCCCACCAACAGCCCGCACTGATTCACTGCTACTGTCGCCAACTCCAGGAACCCCTGCTCCACTACCTCCCGATAAGGTAGCCTGCCGCGCAGCAGGTGCTCTACCCCGGCCCCGTTTGGCTCCAGGCTTTACAATTCTGCCCCCATGCTGACTGCCAACCATGCTGCTAACACCTTGCTGCCTCAGCTGCTGACTCCGGGGCAACCTGCGCCCCTCTTCTCCTGATGATGAGGATGAAGCCCCTTCTGCACCGGGCTTCGAAGTGCGATCGGATTCATCATCATCACCGAGTTGTGGCTGCACGTCACTGATGTTCTTGGTTTCCTCAACAGTGTCTGGCGCAGGAGCTGGAACGCTCGCAACAACAGCCACGCCACTCTCCACATCACTATTTGTCTGCCTAGCGAAGGAAGCCACCTCCATTTCTTGGCTGGGCAGTAGCTGCTGACTGTCCTCTATCTGATCGTCCTCCTCACTAAAGAGTGGAGCTGAACCCAAAGCATAGGATACGTCGCTGGGGTAGGGAACGGCGTAGGACAGAGGCAATGGGAGGACAGGGACTGCTCTCGGGCCATGCCAACTCAGGGTTGTGTCAGAGCAACCTACCGACCCTAAACTGGGGGTGTCAGATCTAACTTGTGATGATGTGGATGACCGCGTTAACCAATCTACCACGGCAGATGCGTTACTGGTGAAGACACGACCGCTAGCAGATACTGGCAGATCAGGTCTCTCACCGCGACTCCTGCTGCCACTCGCCCCTAGTCTGCTGCGACCTCTGCCTGCTGAATCTTGGTCTCTGCCACTCCTCTTTGAACATCCTGGCACTTGTCTGCCTGACATCTTTATGCATTTTAAATGCGCAATAGGCACTTAAAAAATGTGTTTACTTTAAAAAGCAGAAGCTAAATAAAGTGAGATACTGCTTCTCTGCACCCGATACTATGAAAATTGGCAATATGGGATACCCTGCGGCCTGGTGTTTTTAAAGGACACAAAAAAACAATTCAAAATGCAATATATTAATAAAACAGAGCCTTTAGAAGCTGATTTAGTATAACAGATAGGGTGAAATGTGCTGGTTTGGGATACCCTGCGGCCTGGTGTTTTTACAGGACGCACAAAACCAATTCAAAATGCAATATATTAATAAAACGGAGCCTTTAGAAGCTGATTTAGTATAACAGGGTGAAATGTGCTGGTTTGGGATGCCGATGCGGCCTGGTGTTTTTACAGGATGCAAAAAACCAATTCAAAATGCAATATTTTAATAAAACAGAGCCTTTAGAAGCTGATTTAGTTAAACAGATAGGGTGAAATGTGCTGGTTTGGGATGCCCATGCGTCCTGGTGTTTTTACAGGATGCAAAAAAACAATTCAAAATGCAATATTTTAATAAAACAGAGCCTTTAGAAGCTGCTTTAGTATAACAGATAGAGTGAAATGTGCTGGTTTGGGATGCCCATGCGGCCTGGTGTTTTTACAGGACGCACAAAACCAATTAAAAATGCAATATATTAATAAAACAGAGCCTTTAGAAGCTGATTTAGTATAACAGATAGGGTGCAATGTGCTGGTTTGGGATGCCCATACGGCCTGGTGTTTTTACAGGATGCAAAAAAACCAATTCAAAATGCAATATATTAATAAAACAGAGCCTGTAGAAGCTGATTTAGTATAACAGATAGGGTGCAATGTGCTGGTTTGGAATGCCCATGCGGCCTGGTGTTTTTACAGGACGCACAAAACCAATTTAAAATGCAATATATTCATAAAACAGAGCCTTTAGAAGCTGATTTAGTATAACAGATGGGGTGAAATGTCCTGGTTTGGGATGCCCATGCGACCTGGTGTTTTTACAGGACACACAAAACCAATTCAAAATGCACTATATTAATAAAACAGAGCCTTTAGAAGCTGATTTAGTATAACAGATAGGGTGAAATGTGCTGGTTTGGGATGCCGATGTGGCCTGGTGTTTTTACAGGATGCAAAAAAACAATTCAAAATGCAATATATTAATAAAACAAAACTTTTAGAAGCTGATTTAGTGTAACAGATAGGGTCAAATGTGCTGAAATAGTATGTGGGCTGGGGTTTTTATAGCATACAAAAAAAATTG
This sequence comes from Gastrophryne carolinensis, assembly GCA_027917425.1. Taxonomy (NCBI): domain Eukaryota; kingdom Metazoa; phylum Chordata; class Amphibia; order Anura; family Microhylidae; genus Gastrophryne; species Gastrophryne carolinensis. The sequence continues at coordinate 393,383,832 of CM051234.1, read as the reverse complement.
AAACTAATCGAGTTATAAGAAATGCTTGTGTGTAACAGATAGGGTTAAATATGCCACTGCCAAGATGGGATGTACAGTGGCCAGGAATATTTACAGCAAAAAAAGCTATTTAAAACTGATCTGGCAAATGAAGTGAAGTGAAAATAAAAAAATAGTTTCCCTGTCACTTTCTCTGCTGTCCCTGCCTGGATCGTTCCCGATTTTTCCCTATCTTTCCCTATCTTTCCCTGGCTCTCCCTGGCACTGTGTGGGTCTCTGTGGGTCTTCCTGACTCTCCCTGCCTGTCTGTTAGTCTCTCCATGTCTGCAGCAGCCTCCATTCTGTCTGCAATGCAAGGCTGAAATGCGCACAAGCAAGATGGCCGCCGTTTATATAGCACTGTGACGTCACTGGGCTTCCTGGTTGCTGATAGGCTGCATGTGACCTTCCCATGATAACTTGCCCCAGGGACCATGTCCGGACATGTCCATCCACCATTTTACAATGGCTGTAATTGAAATAAATGGGGTTTAAAGAAAATTTCGATCGATCGAATCGCGGGGAAATTCGGATTTGTTCAGAATCTAATTTTTCCTGAAATTCGGAACAAATTCGGGTTCGTCCGGATCGATTCACTCATCCCTAATTGTGACATTAACACTTTAATACCAGACCTATAATGACAATTCTGCATAAAAATATAAAAAATCTAAAATGTTTTCATGACATTTAATAGGCCAGGAGAGGTCACAAAATTATTGGAATAAAAAAAATGAAAAGAAAACCCTGTTTAAAGAGAAGAAAAGTAACGTCCATTGAAATGTATGGGAGAGCGACAGGTAGCGACAGGTAATACCAGGCGCTTTGAAAGCCAGAGCACCGCCGGGATCCGCTGAGCCGTCTGTTATGATGGTGTGACGCTGTAAGAGGCACTCACCAGAATTGTCTTTATAAATGTGGTTTTGCGTGCCGCAGCCAGCGTTCACCTGGCGCTACCTGACGCTACCTGACTCTTAGAAAGGCACTACCTGACGCTATCCCTTGATGAAAAAAGCCCTTAGCTGGCAGACCATTACAAACAGGCATTTTACATTTGGCCCTTGGAATAAGGGCAGCCAGGACCTTGCCTTCATCATTCCCGTCATTGAGAGATTCTGCATCTTCCACGGATAATTGGGTGCCCAGGACTTTGACATATTCCTCAACCTCCGCATCAGATGCTTTCAAATGATCTATATAGAGGTCGCTGTAGAACCATCTCACGCTAACAATCATTTCATCCCGGGTGACCCCGGACCCCTGCACTAGAACAGATTGAAAAGTATCCTGGGCCTTAAAGACCGTCTTAAAAAAAAACCTTTTCACCCTCATCCAAATTCTGGACCCTGGACCTGAAAATTGTTGTCCTTCATCTGTCTTCTCTGACCATCCGCAGTTCCTCCTCCACCTCTAGTTCAGTCAGCCTCAATCCAATTTCCAAATCCTTATGGCCCCTGTGATTGGCAATAACTTTCTATCCTAAAAAATCTTTTAATTTTACCCTCAACCCACTCCTACCAAAACAAAACTGAACTAAACTGATGCCTCTTCCTAACCCATCTAAAATAGAACCCTCTGAATCTGAACAAAATTATTGGATCTTTCAAAAGGAACACATTTAATTTCCAGATACCTCTCCCAAGTTTGACCCTGTGGACCACTGCAAGCCTACTCATCACCATGACGTGATCAGGGAAGTCAAAAGGGACATGGCAGCAACTCTCTGTTAATTGACTGGGAGGCCAGGATATAAGGGTTGATTCAGAGAGACATAAAAAGACTTGTTTTTGTGTCGATCTGTTTTTTTTTTTAAATGTTCCCGCTCTCGTATGTGTACGAGTGATTCTATGCATGCATCACAACCCTTCAGTAAAGTCTTCGTCCGTTCGTATGCCAACGAGAATGCCATTTTCCGCTTTCGTTTTCCGTTTATGTTACTCATGTTCCAACGTAGGCTTTCGTTTTTGCCCTTTTTCCATCATCTCCTCCCACAAATCATTTACGTTTCCCGTTAGATTCTGATTTCCTTTTACAATAAATAATCGTCCAGACGAAAATCCTTACAACCTTACGCCTGCGCACTACAAACTTAACTCATTAATGTGCTCGCCTACATATTTAGTTCACTAAATTCTGCTACAATACTTAGCTAAATCACTTCGCGGTCTCATTCTTCTTGCATTTCCCACCCCTGAAACTTACCTAAATCACTTCGCGGTCAGTATATTCTTGCATTTCCCACCCCTAAAACTTACCTAAATCACTTTGCGGTCTCATTCTTCTTGCATTTCCCACCCCTAAAACTTACCTAAATCTTTATCTTACCTAAACCTGATCTGCTGCAGTCTCTGCTCCAGATCGTTCACCCGCTACAGGATCATCTAGAAAAAGAGATTAAGGGAATCAGCTTTGCTTTTAATAGCATGTATGTGTGTGCGACGTATCCTATGCTTTGGGTTCAGCTCCACTCTTTAGTGAGGAGGACGATCAGATAGAGGACAGTCAGCAGCTACTGCCCAGCCAAGAAATGGAGGTGGCTTCCTTCAAAATGCAATATATTAATAAAACAGAGCCTTTAGAAGCTGATTTAGTATAACAGATAGGGTGAAATGTGCTGGTTTGGGATACCCTGCGGCCTGGTGTTTTTACAGGACGCACAAAACCAATTCAAAATGCAATATATTAATAAAACGGAGCCTTTAGAAGCTGATTTAGTATAACAGGGTGAAATGTGCTGGTTTGGGATGCCGATGCGGCCTGGTGTTTTTACAGGATGCAAAAAACCAATTCAAAATGCAATATTTTAATAAAACAGAGCCTTTAGAAGCTGATTTAGTTAAACAGATAGGGTGAAATGTGCTGGTTTGGGATGCCCATGCGTCCTGGTGTTTTTACAGGATGCAAAAAAACAATTCAAAATGCAATATTTTAATAAAACAGAGCCTTTAGAAGCTGCTTTAGTATAACAGATAGAGTGAAATGTGCTGGTTTGGGATGCCCATGCGGCCTGGTGTTTTTACAGGACGCACAAAACCAATTAAAAATGCAATATATTAATAAAACAGAGCCTTTAGAAGCTGATTTAGTATAACAGATAGGGTGCAATGTGCTGGTTTGGGATGCCCATACGGCCTGGTGTTTTTACAGGATGCAAAAAAACCAATTCAAAATGCAATATATTAATAAAACAGAGCCTGTAGAAGCTGATTTAGTATAACAGATAGGGTGCAATGTGCTGGTTTGGAATGCCCATGCGGCCTGGTGTTTTTACAGGACGCACAAAACCAATTTAAAATGCAATATATTCATAAAACAGAGCCTTTAGAAGCTGATTTAGTATAACAGATGGGGTGAAATGTGCTGGTTTGGGATGCCCATGCGACCTGGTGTTTTTACAGGACACACAAAACCAATTCAAAATGCACTATATTAATAAAACAGAGCCTTTAGAAGCTGATTTAGTATAACAGATAGGGTGAAATGTGCTGGTTTGGGATGCCGATGTGGCCTGGTGTTTTTACAGGATGCAAAAAACCAATTCAAAATGCAATATATTAATAAAACAAAACTTTTAGAAGCTGATTTAGTGTAACAGATAGGGTCAAATGTGCTGAAATAGTATGTGGGCTGGGGTTTTTATAGCATACAAAAAAAATTGAAACTAATCGAGTTATAAGAAATGCTTGTGTGTAACAGATAGGGTTAAATATGCCACTGCCAAGATGGGATGTACAGTGGCCAGGAATATTTACAGCAAAAAAAGCTATTTAAAACTGATCTGGCAAATGAAGTGAAGTGAAAATAAAAAAATAGTTTCCCTGTCACTTTCTCTGCTGTCCCTGCCTGGATCGTTCCCGATTTTTCCCTATCTTTCCCTATCTTTCCCTGGCTCTCCCTGGCACTGTGTGGGTCTCTGTGGGTCTTCCTGACTCTCCCTGCCTGTCTGTTAGTCTCTCCATGTCTGCAGCAGCCTCCATTCTGTCTGCAATGCAAGGCTGAAATGCGCACAAGCAAGATGGCCGCCGTTTATATAGCACTGTGACGTCACTGGGCTTCCTGGTTGCTGATAGGCTGCATGTGACCTTCCCATGATAACTTGCCCCAGGGACCATGTCCGGACATGTCCATCCACCATTTTACAATGGCTGTAATTGAAATAAATGGGGTTTAAAGAAAATTTCGATCGATCGAATCGCGGGGAAATTCGGATTTGTTCAGAATCAAATTTTTCCTGAAATTCGGAACAAATTCGGGTTCGTCCGGATCGATTCACTCATCCCTAATTGTGACATTAACACTTTAATACCAGACCTATAATGACAATTCTGCATAAAAATATAAAAAATCAAAAATGTTTTCATGACATTTAATAGGCCAGGAGAGGTCACAAAATTATTGGAATAAAAAAAATGAAAAGAAAACCCTGTTTAAAGAGAAGAAAAGTAACGTCCATGGAAATGTATGGGTGAGCGACAGGTAGCGACAGGTAATACCAGGCGCTTTGAAAGCCAGAGCACCGCCGGGATCCGCTGAGCCGTCTGTTATGATGGTGTGACGCTGTAAGAGGCACTCACCAGAATTGTCTTTATAAATGTGGTTTTGCGTGCCGCAGCCAGCGTTCACCTGGCGCTACCTGACGCTACCTGACTCTTAGAAAGGCACTACCTGACGCTATCCCTTGATGAAAAAAGCCCTTAGCTGGCAGACCATTACAAACAGGCATTTTACATTTGGCCCTTGGAATAAGGGCAGCCAGGACCTTGCCTTCATCATTCCCGTCATTGAGAGATTCTGCATCTTCCACGGATAATTGGGTGCCCAGGACTTTGACATACTCCTCAACCTCCGCATCAGATGCTTTCAAATGATCTATATAGAGGTCGCTGTAGAACCATCTCACGCTAACAATCATTTCATCCCGGGTGACCCCGGACCCCTGCACTAGAACAGATTGAAAAGTATCCTGGGCCTTAAAGACCGTCTTAAAAAAAAACCTTTTCACCCTCATCCAAATTCTGGACCCTGGACCTGAAAATTGTTGTCCTTCATCTGTCTTCTCTGACCATCCGCAGTTCCTCCTCCACCTCTAGTTCAGTCAGCCTCAATCCAATTTCCAAATCCTTATGGCCCCTGTGATTGGCAATAACTTTCTATCCTAAAAAATCTTTTAATTTTACCCTCAACCCACTCCTACCAAAACAAAACTGAACTAAACTGATGCCTCTTCCTAACCCATCTAAAATAGAACCCTCTGAATCTGAACAAAATTATTGGATCTTTCAAAAGGAACACATTTAATTTCCAGATACCTCTCCCAAGTTTGACCCTGTGGACCACTGCAAGCCTACTCATCACCATGACGTGATCAGGGAAGTCAAAAGGGACATGGCAGCAACTCTCTGTTAATTGACTGGGAGGCCAGGATATAAGGGTTGATTCAGAGAGACATAAAAAGACTTGTTTTTGTGTCGATCTGTTTTTTTTTTTAAATGTTCCCGCTCTCGTATGTGTACGAGTGATTCTATGTATGCATCGCAACCCTTCAGTAAAGTCTTCGTCCGTTCGTATGCCAACGAGAATGCCATTTTCCGCTTTCGTTTTCCGTTTATGTTACTCATGTTCCAACGTAGGCTTTCGTTTTTGCCCTTTTTCCATCATCTCCTCCCACAAATCATTTACGTTTCCCGTTAGATTTTGATTTCCTTTTACAATAAATAATCGTCCAGACGAAAATCCTTACAACCTTACGCCTGCGCACTACAAACTTAACTCATTAATGTGCTCGCCTACATATTTAGTTCACTAAATTCTGCTACAATACTTAGCTAAATCACTTCGCGGTCTCATTCTTCTTGCATTTCCCACCCCTGAAACTTACCTAAATCACTTCGCGGTCAGTATATTCTTGCATTTCCCACCCCTAAAACTTACCTAAATCACTTTGCGGTCTCATTCTTCTTGCATTTCCCACCCCTAAAACTTACCTAAATCTTTATCTTACCTAAACCTGATCTGCTGCAGTCTCTGCTCCAGATCGTTCACCCGCTACAGGATCATCTAGAAAAAGAGATTAAGGGAATCAGCTTTGCTTTTAATAGCATGTATGTGTGTGCGGTCACATTAAGAGTCACATACCAGAGGCTAATGGCTCCGTCGCTTGGGCTGACTCCCTGCCCATGCCGTGACGCCTCTGTGGATAGGTCCAGGGGCTGGTCGGAGGCCGCTACAGAGGAGGGGTAGGAACGTCGCCCTGGAGATCCACCACCTTCACTTTGTGCTGCAGATTCATGCAGCACTGGCCAGCCTGTGCGCCTCCGGGTGCGTCGGATTCGGTACTCCATTTCCCTAAAACTTACCTAAATCACTTCGCTGTCTTATTCTTCTTGCATTTCCCACCCCTAAAACTTACCTAAATCACTTCACGGTCTCATTCTTCTTGCATTTCCCACCCCTAAAAGTTACCAAAATCACTTCGCGGTCATGCAGATCTTCATATCTGAATTAGATTGTATTTCAAAAAGTAAATCACACAGAAACAACTTTTTTTTTGGTTTTAATTAGAACTGGCATTATTTTCTTGCCTTTTTAATTTTTTATTTTTTTTTCAAATGGGACAACTTTAAAAAATTTTTTGTTTGGAAAACTGTAAATATAAAATTCTTAAATGTTTTAAAAAATATATACAAAAGTTTTAAAATATATACAATGCAATGGCAGGACCCAGAACATTAGTCGCGCAGCTCCTGTATCTCGGCCACCAACTGAAGGACCCTGGCACTCATTTGTGTCACTTTGGCACGTGTGTTCCCTGTATAAAAAAGATATGACAAAAGACATGTTTAACAGCTATGGATGGAATGTTTATTAGGTTGCAAGCTAACTCATAAGGCCATATGTCATTATGCTAAGGAATTAATCAAAGAAAGAGACCATATGTCATTATGCTAAGGGATCAAAGGAAGAGGCCATATGTCATTATGCTAAGGGATTAATCAAAGGAAGAGGCCATATGTCATTATGCTAAGGGATTGATCAAAGTAAGAGGCCATATGTCATTATGCTAAGGAACTAATCAAAGGAAGAGGCCATATGTCATTATGCTAAGGAATTAATCAAAGGAAGAGGCCATATGTAATTATGCTAATGCTATTGACTATGGCTTTAGGTATGTTGGTGATCATGTCAATTCCCACATACTCATAATAATTACATTACAACTTACTTCATTGGTGGCCGAGGTCTGCTTCGGGGACCACCCTCCGTTCTGGGACTTGCTACTGCTGGGAAGTTGAGGCTGTAGAGACATGTCAAATAGGGTCACTTTTAATGTCTGAGTCAACATTAAGCAGATGACAGTTTGAATGTGTGTGTGACATCACTCACCTTCTTCATGTGCCTCCTGGGCCTGATCTGCTGCATTCTCTGCTCCAGATCGTTCACCCGCTACAGAATCATCTAGAAAAAGAGATTAAGGGAATTCCCTGCCCACGCTGTGACGCCCCCTCCTCTGTAGAAAGGTCCAGGGACTGGTCGGAGGCCACTACAGAGGAGGGGTAGGAACGTCACCCTGGAGAGCCACCACCTTTACTTTCTGCTGCAGATTCATGCAGCACTGGCCGGCCTGTGCGCCTCCGGGTGCGTCGGATTCGGTACTCCATTTCCAGCACTAGAAAAGAAAAGCATTTATAAATAAAGGCCTACCTTCTGTATTAGTTACATCTAGCATGCAATCGCTTTGTACTTATTTGGGAAATGGAGCCTGAAAAATCGCCGCACCCGGGGCATGTGGAGTCGCTTCAGGTCCGACCAATGCTGCATGATCTGTGTATGGGTGAAGGTGGTTTCCGTCTCCTACTGGATCCGGGAAACGATCTCCAGGGCGATGTTACTCTTCTCGTATGCGTTGGGCAGGTAGTCGTACCTGCGCTGAAGCATCATCTAAAAAACACAAAATAAAAATTGTTGTTATATCAAACTGCATACAAATATCTGTCACAATCCGATCAGTTGCCTAAATGAAATTCCCAGACACATTTCTAGCCTGAAACTATCCTTCTAGATGCAAGTGAGTTGGTTCGCACATGTGCGCACTAACTTCTGTTTGGCACAGAGTTTTATAAACTTTTCTAAACAACTGTTTCTTCCTGCACTTCCTTAAGGCTTAGGCATGCATTTAGATGGCCAATCAAAGTCCTTACAATACACTTACGAGCATAATCAGCTGGCGGTTGTTGGTGGGTGAAGATCGTGGGCGCCATCTTGTTTCTTGTCCGCAGCAGATAAGTAATGCCCCAGCGGTTTCCGGGTTCCGCATGGCCGGACGAATGGCCGTACGCACGTGTATGTGAACGCGTAAGCGTCATACCCAGGCATTAGTATTTAAAGGGTCCTGGACACACAGCTCATTCTCTTTGAGATTTTCAGCATGCCATCCAAAAAAGCCATCGCTAAGGCCACACCAGGCAAGGAGGCCACCAGCAAAAGGCCCCAGTGGCATGAGGACATTGGCCACCAAGGCCACAACAGCTAAACCAACTACCAAAGCCAAGGATGGAGCAGCTAAGAAGGCAACAACATCAAAGCAGGCAGGTACGAAGTCGTCCAAGGCCACTAAGAAGCAGAGGGTGAGAAGCCCCAGCCCACAAAGAACACCCTCCCCGCCCTACCACATCCCTTCATAAACCACGCTCCACTGGCAAGGCCAGTAAGAGCCAGCGCGCCAGAAGCCCCAGCCCAGCCAGCACTGCCTCTCCTTCTCCACGTGGCCAAACCTCCCATGGGCAAAGGAGCACAAGTGACAAGGCCAGTAAGAGGCACAGGGCCCGAAGCCCCAGCCCAGCCAGCACTGCCTCTCCTGCTCCACGTGGCCAAACCTCCCATGGGCAAAGGAGCACAAGTGACAAGGCAAGTAAAAGGCACAGGGCCTGAAGCCCCAGCCCAGCCAGCACTGTCTCTCCTGATCCACGTGCCAGTACCTCGCATGGGCAAAGAAGCACAAGTGGCAAGGCCACAAAGAGGCACAGGGCCCGAAGCCCCACCCCCCCAAGCACACCCTCTCCTCCACGGCCACATTTGCCACCGGCACAGGTGGCAACCACCGATACATATGCCACATCCACGCCTGGAAGTTCGGTGGGCACCCAGGCAAGGACCCCCAGTCCGATTGCAAGTCCAGTCCATTCGTCCTCAAGCCACGTGTCGCACATTTCATCACCACAGAGCCAGCCCAGAATGTCCCCCGAATTGCCAACATATAGAGATGAGCCAGAAGAGCAAGCAATAGGCCAAACATTGCGGCGAGGACAGTTGAGTGGCAGGTTTGGTGAGGCCCAAACTCTCACATTGGCAAGTGGCCTCACACTCCATTATGACAAGCTATATGGGCGACATTCAAAATCTACAAGCAAAATGAGCCAAATTTTGGAGGAGCTCACCAGACAGGTCAATGCAGCAGGGGAAGAGCTTAAAGATGTGGACCAGATATAGCGCAAAATATCTGACCTGAAATATGCAGCACGGAAGAAACAGAATAAACGGCGCAATTACAGGTACATATTTGAGTTGTGCATTTTTCTGCTTGTTGTATTGACCACAATGCCCTAAATTTGTCAACCTCTATTTTTCAGCTTACATACTGGCGGAGGTTTCCCCACAAAATTACAGTTTACACGAGCTGAGGAGATAGTGCTGGCGTTAATACACCCCGTCGCATTAGAGGGCCTCTCTGGCAGACGGGACATGGACATCCCTACCATTCCTGCAGGTTAGTAATGTTATTTTGGATGTGAAATATTTTAAACGTGTGAAATGAGGCTCACAGGCAGATATGAATACATGCCCCTAGGGAGTGGCTTTGAGGGGAGGTTATTGTTTTAGCTGGGTGTTTAATGTTGCAGCCCATACACGACCTTGGACAGTATTTATGGTCACTATTAAAGTCTTTATCTTAGCAAAGCACTGCCTGCTATGTGAATCTAGTCAATCATAGACAACACTTCCTTCTTTGTCTTTATACCACTTGGGTTGTAGCTGTGCTTTGGTCTTAAATACTTTATCTGGGGTCAGGGAAAGGTCTACATAGGAAGAATGCCCACCAGCATACTCTGAAGACAAATGCTATTTGCAAGCTGAGTGTGGGCCCCTAATGGCCCTTTTGGGATGTGTTAAGCCTCATAACATGCAGTACATGCATGTTTTTACTATTTAAGGTGACCAATATGTATGTACAGGGTGAGGCATACATATAACAGATACTGACATTCATAATGAAGGACACCTTGTCCCGCTGTTTGCATTCCTGCTTGCCCACGTGTTTTTTAAAGCATATGTAGTAATCCAGATCATCAATGGATTTTTGTGTGTTTACGTGCCTATTACTTTTAAACACAGCCCAGCATCAAGCCTCTGCAAGTGTGGAAGCCTCCTCCAGTTTGAGCACGCCGTCTACTTCTGTGCTGCCTAGGACCCAGGAACAGATATATAGGGTAAGTGGACTTTGATGAAACTGTTGATGCATGTGAATGCACATGACTAATTTGCATAACAAATATATTTAGGGCCCAAACTGAACCTTTTTTTGCACATGTCCCAACAGACCCACACACTGATGGATGAAATCCAGGAGATGGAGGAGGATGCCAGCTTGATGGGACCTTCAGAACTGACCCCCCTGAAACCTAATCTGCCACTGTCCCAGCATGCTATTGCACCAAATCCTCTGCAGCAGAGTGAAGCTGGACGCATGCTGCCAGCCCATCGTGGGCAATAGGCTGAGACTGAGCCTACAGTCCCCAGTGGTAGCTCTGCTGCAGAGGTTTTGCCGAGCCCCTAGAGGTCCAGCATCTGCAGGCGCTCAAACCCGGGGAATTGTTAGACGCAGTCATCAACGTCAACCAGTTTCACAGGGGAGGCGCGTGCCGATCCTGGAGTCAGCGTGGCGCCATGACAGCCGTTACTTTTGGCAGGTGACTCAAAGAACCACAGAGCAGCTTACTGCACAATTAGAGACATTAAATAATACATTCACCACCATGCTGACTGAATTTAGGATGAGCAACAGCCAGATGGCCACCTTAAATAATAATTTCACTGCCATGCTCGAGGAAGTTAGAACAAGCAATAGACGCATGTTGGAACAGTGGCAGATTATGAATGCCACACATGCCCAGGTGTGGGGACACCTCCAAGGCCCACCACCAGGGTTTTATGTCCAACATCCATATTAACACCTATTTGACCTGTATCTGCTGCACATCTTTCCTCTACATCCCCACTGTATTGACCTGTCTGGTGAGCGCTACCAAGATTGCCTTTTTTATGGCTTTGCTTGTTTGATTTTGATTTTTGCCCATATAGCTCATTAGAGTGCTGACATACCCCACTAGACAATGCCTGAGCTAAAGCCTCACTGAAGCTGCCGCTCAAGCTGGCACACTGCAGGCTTGGGCCTAATGAAATTGTGGCTGGCTCATCCTGTTTGTTGGCAAGATTGGGGGGACATTCTTGGCTGGGCAACTACTACCTTTGACCATGGCGAAGATTGGAATGGACTCTCATTCGGACTGGGGGTTATTGTTTGGGTGGCCCACTAACTTACAGGCATAGATGTGGCATAGGTATGGCTGCTTTCCACCAGTGGCAAATGTGGGCAAGCAGGAGAGAGTGTGTATGTGACCCTATGTATTACTGGCCAAATATTCGCCTGCAAATGGTTGCTCCCTATGTATGTTTATGTTATTGGGCGTTGAAACTTCGGCCTGGAGTGCGTTACTTTACAACTCCTGGATGTGGCCAATTGCTAGGGGCCATGAGTCTGCCCCAATGTATATTTCTGTTTTACTATGTATGTACATGAAGTCTGCGAGTACCCTTCAACTCAAAATGTTCATATTTCAATAAAATATATTGAATGTGGCTTTAGCTGTTGTTGACTAAGTTGATGCATTAATGTTTGGGTTATTTTGAGATTACTGAAGGTTTTTAAAAACAAACATGCGAAAATAAAATGCATGAGGCTCAGATCATGTGTCAATGTTTTAGTAATGAATGCATTACTAATTTTTTGAAACCAATTAAAAAAAAGCCTTCACAAAGGGAAATCAAAGTCAGAAGAAACAATTAAATTCAGCAAACAAACCAATGAAAAAAAAAATTATGCAAAATGGGTGGTGATCAAGTTGGCCTGCACGGCTTGGCCAGAGTCACTAGGTGTGCCAGGGTAGTTCTCAGCTGGGTGGAGAGGGGGGCAGATCCACATACCGGGGGACACGCTGCATGATGGCAAAGTTATGGAGGACACAGCAGACCAGTATGATCTCTATGACCTTGTTGGGGTCATACTGGAGTGCCCCCCCAGTATGGTCCAAACACCGGAAGCGTGTTTTTAACAGGCCAAAGGCCCTCTCCACAACGGCCCGGGTCTTGCAGTGTGCCCGATTGAAGGCCTCCTGGGCTGCATTCTGTGGCCGAAGGACGCCGTCATCAGCCAGGGAAGTAGCGGATAGCCGGAATCCCCTGAAAGAATAAGAAAAAACGTACATCAATTACACATTCCAAACAAAATTTTTTTTTACAAGCGGTCGTTCACCCTGACTAAGAGCCTATCTTATATGTTAGCCACACCCTGTACATACAGATTGCTCACCTAAAAAAACATCCTACCACCATCTACTGCATGTTATGAGCCTTTAAACATCAAAGATGGTGGCTCAGGGCAAATCAGGCAGCCTGCAAACAGGAAGTGGCTTATGACTGTGCTGCTCTGCATTCTGGGATGTCTGACCTTTTCAGGACCCCAGCTCTGCTTTGTCTGAGCAAAGCACAGCTTTAACCCGCCCCTGCACTTTATCCCGCTCTCCTCTCCTCAGTAAGTGTTATGCATCTGAGCAAAGATGGCGCCGACCCTATCATAAAGTCAAGAACAGAATTGCAGACGAGTGGGGGAAGGAATAATAAGTAAGTTACTAGAAACTAGAAATATACTATTTGGAAATGCTGGGGAATCAGTTTTTAAGGGTTTGTGCTTTGCTAAAGATCATGGTTAAGGTCCGGTTTAACATGTCATCAAGGGGTCAAAACAGCCATAGGTTAAGACTTGGGTCATCAACTATATTCATAGGCATACAGTGAAAATGGAATGACGTATTTGCGGAAACTTACCAAGGAGCCATCCACCTGATAATTCTCCAGACTCAAACCGACGGTATAATCCTGATCTCCGCAAGATGTACGCGTTATGGGATGAGCCTGGATACCCAGCGAGCACGCTAAGGAACCGCATGTCCGGGCCACCACTGCTTGGACATTCAGTGAGTGGCCCATTTTGCGGTTCCTGGGAAAAAAAGAAAAAGAAACAATATTAGCAAGGCAAGGTAAACTACTCAAACACTAACTCTTAACACCCTCCAAAAAACATGTTGGACAATACATAAGTACATAAGTATATATTATATATAGTATATATATATATGTTTGAGAAAATAAAGATTAACATTCGAATGACCAATTAAGGTCCACATTAAAATGTTTAGCTAAGGCCTACATTAAAAACATTGTTGAAGGTATACACGGTCAAATGGGGAACAGGGACAATTTACAAGGAGGGATTAAGCTATACACGGTCAAATGGGGCACAGGGACAACTTACAAGGCGGGATTAAGCTATACACGGTCAAATGGGACACCGGGACACTTTACAAGGAGGGATTAAGATATACACGGTCAAATGGGGCCCAGGGACAATTTACAAGGAGGGATTAAGCTATACACGGTCAAATGGGGCACGGGACACTTTACAAGGAGGGATTACGGTATACACTGTAAGCTGTTTCACAGGGATACTTTACAAGGAGGGATTACGGTATACGCTGTAAGCTGTTTCACAGGAACACTTTATAAGGAGGGATTACGTATACACTGTAAGATGTTTCACAGGGACAGTTTACAAGGAGGGATTGCGGTATACACTGTAAGATGTTTCACAGGGACACTTTACAAGGAGGGATTACGGTATACACTGTAAGCTGTTTCACAGGGACACTTTACAAGGAGGGATTAATAGATAGTTACAATACAGTTGGTTAAACTATATAACAAAATGACCGATTTACCTTACTTATAGATGTACTCGTCGGCTGCTGGAAGGACCAATGCAACGTGGGTGCAATCAGTCGCACCGATGACATTGGGCATGTCGGCGATATTATAAAAAGCCAACTTAAGCGCATTCCAGGCTACCATGTCGTCCAGAAATGAAATATATTTCGGACTAATGGTAGCCATGCCATCCAAAAACTTGGATAGCGCGCGGCTCATCGTAGGCTGGGACATCCCCACGTAGAGGGCACCCAGCCTCTGGAACGAGCCATTCGCCAAAAATTGCAGGCAGCCAAGCATCTTGGTCATACCTGAAATTGTCTGCCCCTTCCTTATGGTGTGGGCTAACCATGGCCGCAGCTCACTATACAACTTATGGAGAGAAGCGCAATTAAGTCGGGTCAGCTCGAACAACTCAGCGTCATGCATGCGTCGCCGGTGCAATCTGGCCTCGGCCCTGCTGATACATGCAATGCTCTGGAGCTGAAGGCGCTCATATTCCTCCACAAAGCCGCAAAACATGGTCAAAAGCAAGGTAGCAGAGTGCAAAATGGCCCCGTAAGTGGATCGCAAATGAAACCGTTTTATAGGGTGGTGGTCCCTCGGCAATCTGCTCTCTGAATCAGACGCAAGCCCATACCAATAACGTAAGTTATCTGAACGAACGCAAAATATCAGATTTTGATGGGAAAATGATCCGAACTAACGCAAATGATCCGATTTAGTTCCGTCCATCGAAATATACGCATTAGCGGGAACGAACATAAGAATGGAAAAACTAACGTAAAAACAAAAAAAAAATTACAAACACACACAAAAACATACACAGACACTTACGAAAGTCCAGACGAATGTGTTTCTGAATCGATAGTCTATCCCAGAACTCACCAACCCTGCATCTGAATGGAAGACGTACTGCAGACTCCCATCAGATAAGGAGGCAAAGGCATCCTGCAGGTATAAGTCTTGCACCAAAGTGTTAAGTGTTGATAAAGGAGAAGAGGGAACTTGGTCCTCAGGTACTACCTGAAGAATTCCCTGTGGACCACTGGCTGGATCCCTCAGCATAAGGCTTTCCCTGGCAGTTGCCCGAACAGGTACTAGCTCGCATCAGCACCAGGTTTTCCTTGGCTGGCTATTAACCCTTTCAGTGCCAAGCACGTAGATTCTACGTGCTTGCTTCTACTCCACTTAAGTGCCAAGCACGTAGAATCTACGTGCTTGACTTTCCCCCCTGCTAGTAAAAAAAATAAAAATCAAAAATACTCACCTGACCCCTCGTTGGATCCGGCTGGGTCTCCTCTTTAATTTGGCTCCAGGAGAGCCCCCGGAATAGCCCCCCCCCCCCCCCCGTTTGGCAGCAGCAGCTGCTAACTGTAAAAAAATAAATAAAAAGGACATTTACTTACCTGCAGTCGCGCTGCCTCCCTCCGGGTCTCCTCTTCACTGGAGGGGGCCTCCGATCGCCCCCCCCAACCTCTTCAGCTTCAGGGGAGAGCCTGAAAGGGCTCTCCCCCTCCTCTCCCGACGGGCGCCGCCATCTTGCTGTTAAGCCCCGCCCCTTTGGGCTTATGATGTCACTCCCGGGCCTCTTGCTGCCTCTCCTCGGCTCAGCTGTCAGATGCCCTGGTGATCGCTGGGCAGAGCAGTGGAGGGGCAGGGGATGCTCCGATCCCCTGCCCCCCCCCTCCTCTGGCCAGCGATCACCAAGGCATCTGACAGCTGATCACCACAGGAGCTGACAATCGGGTGAGGTGAGTAAAGTTAAAAAAAACTTTTTGTTTTTTTAATAAATTACATTTTTATGTGTGTGTGTGTGGTTTTTTTTTTTTATGTTAACCCTTTGTGAACTGGTAAGGGGTCCATGAGACCCCTTATACCAGTTCACAAGGCTGGGGTCTGGCAAGCCACCTGCAACTAGCGGGTGGCTTGCCATTAACCCCCGCACCCCCAATTACCTGCCTCCCCAAAGCCCAGGGGGGGGCAGAAGAGCCCGGGCCCACACAGGGTATGTGGGCTCGTAGGCTGCAGGGTGGGGGGCCACAAAAGCTGGCCCCTCCACTCTGTTCCTACAAGCCCCCATAGCTGGTCCCGGGCTGGTTATGACGAGTAAGGGGGACCCTACGTCATTTTTTTTTTAATTTTAAGGGTTAGGGTTAGCTTAACCCTAACCCTTAAAATTAAAAAAAAAAAATGGGTTCCCCTCTACGTCATTTTTTTTATTTTTAAGGGTTAGGGTTAGCTTAATCTTAACCCTTAAAATTAAAAAAAAAAACGGGTTCCCCCCCCCCCCGGAGGGGGGACCTTACGTCATTTTTATTTAATTTTTAAGGGTTAGGGTTAGCCTAACCCTAACCCTTAAAATTAAAAAAAAAAAGTCTTTTTTTTTATTTTTACGGGTTAGGGTTAGCCTAACCCTAACCCTTAAAATTCAAAAAAAAATTAATTTTTTTTTTTAAGGGTGAGGGTTAGGGTTAGGCTAAAAAAAAAAAAATGACATGGGGGGGTTCCCATTTTTTGGGGGGAATTTTTATTTTTTTATATTTTTTTATTTTTTTATTTTTACGGGTTAGGGTTAGCCTAACCCTAACCCTTTAAATTAAAAAAAAAAATGACATAGGGTCCCCCTTATGTTTATAGTGTGGATAGTAGTTGTATTTTATTTGTAAATGTAATAAAGTGCTCTTTTCAGTTTGGGGGATCTCCAGGGCAAGAATGGGGGGGCTACCGATACATATGTGGTACCGTTGTAATCGGGAGAAATCGGGCTATCACATGCAATATGGTTTTCATTTAAAAAAAAAAAGGTTTTATTTAAAATAAAGGAAACAATTGTTTAAAAAATATATATTTTTTGGTTTTTTTTTGTTTTTTTAAGCAGAAATATTCAAAAAACTGTAGAAAAATTACAAATAATACATTTCATGTTAAAGCCTAAACTCTGCTGCAAAAAATGTATATGTAATGTATATAATTTTTCTGGAAATTCCAGCAAAAATCACGGTTAATCATGCCGCAAAATGGGGAAAAATGACCTGTCAACAGAGGGTGACAAAACTTCAAGTAGGCTGACAATTAAAAGGGTTAATAGTACCTATGCATGTTGGGTATTGTTCTGCTCGGGGGACCTTGCGCTTTCAGATTTAGCTTGTTTTTTCTTGTTTGCATATTGATATTTTAGGAAAACATGGTTTTTATTCTGCTTTTTTATAATTGTTTTTAGGGAAACCCTGTGCAACCTAAGAATTCTTCAATGGATTACTTCCAGAAAGATGAGCCCACTACAACAAGCTCAGTACTCTTAGAAAGCTTAACATGTGTACTTTCAGGGAATATATGGTTTGTGGGGATATTCTAAATTTAAAGGGTTGTTTTGGTTGAAAAATCGCAAGGTGCACACTTTGTCTGCAGAGCTGAAATTTTTAAGTAAAATTACCGTTATGCGCATGCTTTACTTTGGGGTGTTTGGCAACTCTTCACTTGACAGTACCTATGCATGTTGGGTATTGTTCTGTTCGGGGGTTGTTGCTTTTTCAGATTTTACTTGTTTTTTTCTGTTTGCATATAGTTTCTTTTAGGAAAATGTGGCTTTGATTCTTCTTTTTTATTATTTTTTAGGGAAACTCTGTGCAATCAAAGAATTGATTGAGGGATTTCTTCCAGAAAATTGCGCCCATGTCAACAAACCTGGTACGCCTAGAAAGCCTGAGGTGTGTACTTCCAGAGAATATATAGTTTTTGGGCGGTATTTCAAATTTAGAGGGTTCTTTTTCTGGAAAGACCGCAAGGTGCATAGTTGTATTTTATCTGAAAATCTCCTAAAGCGCTGTTTCAGTTTGGGGGAGTCTCCTGGGCAGGAAAGGGTGTCTACCTATACATATGTGGTAACGCTGTGACCGGGATTAATTGGGGTTTCACATGCAATAAGATTTTATTGACAAACTTACATTTTTTATTACAAAAAAACACTACAAATTGCAAAAAAATAGATTTTTTTTTTTTTTTGCACATATTTCACCCAAAAGTATTGAGAATACACCTAAAAAATTACAAACAAGACATTTCATGTTAAAGCCCAGACTCTGCTGAAAAAAACAATATATAATTTTTCTGGGAAATCCTTGGAAATCCCTTCAAAAATCACATTTGAACATGGGGAGCGCAAAATAGTGCAAAATGGTCTGGCACCAAGCGTGACAAAAACTCCAGGTAGGCTGGCAGCGAAAGGGTTAAGACCTGCCTGGTATTAGCCCAGGCCTCAAGGGGGATACACTGGGCAGGGTTTCTGAGGCAAGGCCAAAAGGCCTATAACCTCTTTCACCCCCGTTCTTGGGGACAGGGCCCATAACGGTCCAGGTACACACAACAAAAACAAACACATGTGAAATACACATAAAAAAAAGGGCTAAGGCTGTGAATAAATTAAGGGGAATGGGTCTTAAAGCGTTATAAAAGCAAAAGTGCTCTGTGCAAGACAGAGCGGAACCTTATGGCTTTAAAAATTCTTCTGTAGGCACCGTAAGGCCCTGCCAAGAAGGCGGTGTTCTAAAGAAACGTATGCCGGTGCAATCTTAAGCCGTACTAGTGCACTTTGTGAAGAGTGACTTTCGGGGGCAGGTGGCAACAGCAGATGGCTTCAAAGTGTTTCCCAGCTGGTGGCTGGATACCTGGATGGCCAGCCGTCTCCCAGCAGGGGTCACCACTCCCCCTCGAGCACATTCCCAGACAGAGGGCAGGTCTTAACCAATCCATTTGCCAAAGGGTGACATCTTCCTGTTCAGATGCCACCCTTCAGCTACTAGGAAAGGCCTCCCCACATCAACCTCTGCCAGTCATGAAAAGGCAGAGAAACATACCCAGCAGGGGATAGCCACAACCATAGGTGGCTTCCCAGGAGACCTTGCTCCCCCCTGGGAGCTATTGACTATCCTGGGTTTTGGCCCTTTCCCTGGTGGCACCCAATTTAGAGGTGCCCCGCTGTGTGAAACTCCCCAGGACGCTGAGCCCAACTTACCTCTTCCCGGTCCCATGGCGCGTCTAAAAGCATTGGCTCTGATGGCCGCATCTTCCGCTTCCCTCTAACAGGGAGAGTGCCTGAGCCAGCTCATTTGTGAATGGCTGACGTGGGCACGCCTCCCTGTTAGAGGGAAGCTGAGGATGTGGCCAGCAGAAGCGCTGCTCTTAGACACACCATGGGACCAGGAAGAGGTAAGTGAGATCGGGTGGGTTTCACACAACGGGACACCCCCAATTGGGGTGCCCCCGATTAGGGGTGGACCAAAACCCAGGATAGTCAAAATCCTGGGCTTTGGTCCACTTTAAGGTGAGTTTTTTGGGGACTTCTACTTTAAAAGAAAGAGCCAAGTTGCATAGTGTCCATCAGCACTAAGCAGGGAAATTAAATGGGAATATACACCGTGAATAATGCTTTGCACATACCTAGCAACTAAGCTCTGATTCATTTCTTTACAGGGCCCTGAATGCCAAAGCATCTTACAGAAACAAGTCATAGAAACAGAGGAGGAAGAAGTACCCAACAATGTTTTAATGATTTAGTTACTATTTATCATGCTAATAAAGACTTGTGGATATGTTCACTCTGTTTGTAATAATTATTAATTAGAAGCTGATTGTTAGAGACATGGTCCAAATGGTAAACTCTCTCCATTTGCTATTGCCATTCTAGGTGATAACTGGTCCCCTTTTGATGGGCAGATTTCCGATTAAACAGTAATGGAAGGGGCATAAGGGGAAAAATCGAGCCTCACCAGCCTCTAGGAAAACAATGAATGGGTGTCAGACGTTATAAACAATCTTTTACCGCATTTTGTTTACTTTCTTGCAAATAATAACAAAATGCTCATTTGGGTCAATCATTACTTGATACATACCTGTCCTTTTATATGAAATTCAGAAAAAAGGAAATATTATTTGAGGAATGCTTTATAAAATTGGCCTATTCATTTAATGTAATGCAATTATCCTCTGAAAGAACTAAGTAAACTAAATGCCCCAAGAGGTATTTCCTCTGCAGCAATTACCTTTTTATTCTTGAGCTTAATGGAAAGGAATTGCAGAATTCAAATCTTTCAGGAGTAATTGTTTTATTCTATTTTATTCTAAATTGAACAGATCTCAATGCAATCCTCATTCTTTCATTCATAAGTTTGTGGTTTAATAGTGTAATAGAAAAACATAATCATATAGAAATGTCAAGTATGATAAAAAAAAGGCATTCAATGTACAAAGCCCACATGTTTTCTCTTAAGGTTTATCAATTTATATTCACAATGTAAACATATCTGTCATACTAGGGTTGATTCAGAGCCCCTTTCTCAACACTTTCTTGGAGGTATTACTAGCAAGCAATAAATCACACAAAAAAGAAAACATTTCACATAAAAATTCTTGCAGAAAAAAAAGGCCTTGCTGAATCAGATGAGGTGAAAAAATGGACAAGAACAGATCAAAAAATGATGAGAAAGGGGCTCTGAATCAACCCTACTGTTTTTATTGTCATATGGTCCATATTTACCTTTTCTGTTAGTTGTACTAAAGTATAGATTAGCTTCAAGTCTTTGTCCGGGTAAAAACAATAAACAAATACTCACCTATAGACCCGGGCAACTGAGTCGCCCAGTACTGATAACTTGAAACTTACCGGCACCAGAGATCATGTCCCTGCCATCCCAGATGTCCGTCCCCTTGTGTCAGTCATGGTGACTAACAAATAAAACTTAAAAAGTTCTACAAAACCGCGCTTAAAACCAATTTAAATTGTCCTAATACAAAGTCTTTCGCTCCAAGCCTTTAGACTGTTGTCACCTCAGTCTCCAAATTGTATGTAAATATGTATATACACAGCCCTAGAGCTGTGTATAAGGCTCAGCGAACCGATATTATCACCACAGGTGCTCTTCAAATCAATTCAGTGACTTCACTTCACCACCACCTTCTTATATATAACGTAATACCAAGAATACATCTGGTACGTTATATATAAGAAGGTGGTGGTGAAGTGAAGTCACTGAATTGATTTGAAGAGCACCTGTGGTGATAATATCGGTTCGCTGAGCCTTATACACAGCTCTAGGGCTGTGTATATACATATTTACAGTCATGGTGACTAACCACGTTTAATCTAGTTCTCGGCATGCACTCTCCTTTGAAATTAATGGTATGGGTGTGGCTCCGTGAGTGATGCATGGAGGCAGCAAGGCAACCTCAGGTTGTGGCAGTGAGCAGGGAGGGCACGATGTGGATCTCCAGTGGGGTAAAATTCAAATTACTGGAATGCGCTGGACTATTTGTATGCATGTATAGATAATTTTTCCCTAACAGATGTGTAAAAACTACTCATTTTGCCCAGTCTGGCAATCTCATTGTGCATGTGCGGGCTGCAGCGGCCTCCCTGCATTTCCCTGGCTGCTGCACGTGCCAAGCCTATCCAATGGAGGGAGTGGCCAAAGGAATGCTTGCTGCTTGCTTCCACTCATTGTCCTATGCTTTTCAAAAATATGCACAGTTTTAAACAGCAGGCATCCCAATGCTGAAAGGGGCAGGGAATAAGACTTAGGATAATCAAAATTCTGATATGTGTTCCTCTTTAAAGGGCAATTGCTGGCAATCCTAATTTAAGCCCTTGCTTCTAAGACACTAAGAATTAACAACAATGAGCTTCGGTTTGGGGTTTAGAGTTTTATTCCACCCGAATAACTTAAATTCGGGTAGATCTGGCTAGATCTAAATAGCACCAAAATTCTTAGCTAATTGTTTGGCCCTTTAAACTCCCTGAGCAACTAGCCTGGCTCACTAAGCATAGAAGCTGGAAACGCAGGGCTGAGCTACTGGTCCTCCACTATGGCTAGTTACCAGAACCTATGCCATTCGGTAAAGGACTAGTGCTCTTCCAGTGGTGCCAGAGGCACTGGCTGGGGGCTGGGATAATCAGTCGGGAGGGAACCAGCCCCCCTACCCTGTTACAAGGACCTGCTATGATGACATTTTGACTGGCAGGGACAAAGGTCCCCTTTCTGCAGCCCCTGGAAACCCACCTGGGGAATGCCCTGCTGTGGCTAGAGGGGCCTGCTTTATGTCACAGGCAGAGCCTCTGGTGACTCCCCTCCCTATGATTCTATATCACTTTGGAGAGGGGATGCATGGAAAGAATATTTCCTGCTTGATTACCCATGCCTCCACTGGCCAGGGGAGTGCAAAAGAGCCAAGAGGCCATGAACATGGGCCCAGTGTTCTTCTAGGGGTGCCAGGGGACCCCAGACCTGTGGTAAAAGCCATATGAACTGGTCAGTTGCCGAGTCCAGGGTTACTGGGCCCTAGTCAATAAAAGAAGGAGAATAAAAGTGAAATCCTTCATTCTGGCTGTCATATGCCATTGATATACATTTACATTTTAAATATTCAACAAATACGGCCATATGAAGAAGCTGAACAATACAGAAATCAGCACTGAGGAAGGGCACAGGATGTTGCCTGAAACGCGTAATATGTGAACTATTCTTGGAATGGAAACCATGTAACTTTTAACTTGACCAATAAACGGATACATTTTAAGGAACACTTGGGTGCTGGACAATGGAAATTTTTCATGTTTATGGACCTTGCTGGTGAGTCCTGAGCCTCAGTGCATCTGTGGAAGCTGCAGTGGGATTGAGCTGGCTGTCTACACTTTCATGACTGTGAACAAACTGACAATCTGAACTGCAACAGCGATGCTGCACTTCCTATTTATCCTATTTCTTGTTGAAAGAATATATTGGGTCCCATCTTACCGGCACACACCATAGTGAAGGGGCAGCACTCCTATTGAAGTAGGGGGTTTGTGATGAGCTATGAAAGGCATCCGGCTGGGGCCGCGACATGCGATGAGCCGCACACTCCCTAGACAAAGACAGGGAACACTATAAAAAGGCAGCAGGGTGGTCTGAGCATCACACCTTGAGAAAGTAGTCAGGGGTTCGGACTACGAAACACGTGGGAAACCATCTCTTGGCCGCAGTTGTATGGGGGATATCCCTGGGACCCGCCACTATTAGGTGATGTGTTCATTGTTCATGGATTCATTGTTGTCACTTTGCACTTTATTCCTCTTGCCATATTTTCCTTAGTGGTTAGTGGTTATATTGAATAGAAATTGCACATTGTATAGCACAATTCTATGCACTTTTGGCACTTTATATATAATTAATTAGTGGAGGAGATTTTGGATTGATTTTTTGATATATTTTTAAATAATTGTTACTCTACACTTGTGGGGATAATAATGGGATTACGGATCTGTACAGGAAACCCCATATAATGAATTTTTGGGGGAAATTTTAAATTGTATGTTTATATGTAATTTTTAGTGGAGACTTTAATAGTCAAGATGAATTCATGAGATAGATTTGAGTTGATTGCTGTGGAGAGGGTGCTGCGGTTTGGGGCTAATTGGGTGGTTTCTGGAGCCGCAATCGGAAAATATTTGTATTACATGACAGTGACAAAAACATGAAAACCATTGATGCATTATGTGTATATCATATTCTTAAATTCGATATTTATAATTATTTAAGCAATCCAAATATCAGGCAACATCTTGGAGAACACATTTATTCCCTCTCTTAATTTTAAACTAAATCACACACATAGAAAAATATGATTAGACTTCAATACATGCAATACATGCAAATCTATTATTATATAATCTCTTTATGATTTATCTAATTATAGTCTTCCACTATATTTTTCATACTTTCATCTGTAGCAATTTTATTCTTTAAGAACAAGAACTTAAGATGATACATGCTACCCTCCACATCTTACCCAGTCCTAGCCATAGCCTGCTTGCAACTCCATATGTATAAAATATACATTGGCTGATATATAGAATAGCATGGTGTATAAAATATCGGTGTCTAACTATCTATTTTTGATACTTTTTTTCTTCCAAAATAAATGACTGAGCACTTTCTAGCTGCTATAAGGATTTTCTCACAAAGCCAACATTATGCATAGCCCCCTATTATGAGAAGGGAAGCCAGCATCATCTTTGCATCAGCATCATCCACCTCGCGGGGCCAAGACTAACTGTGAGAACAGTCGACAATATAACTATATAGATGGCGGCGGCGATACGAGCCGGAAACTAAAACTACACAGAAGAACCACATCTCCCATAAGCTCCAGCGAAACAATGACATCACCAGCATACAACCAATAAGGAGGGCCACTATACGCAGGCCCATTACACACCCCGAGGACGGCATTAGCTGCCGAACGAGCGTCGGTAAACCCTCGGGCAGAGCCCTGCAGGTATCTATATAACTACAACTGGATTTTAAGCTTTTATTGAAGACTGTGACTCATACTGCTTTCTGGACACAACGAAATTTTTAACAGAACGCAACACAACTGGGCGTTTTCTTGCCCGTCATAAAGGCAGACTGCACAACAAAAGCAGGGAGGCTGACATCATATTGTCTCTCACACAGCTATTAAACCCTGCTCATTCTGGTTTTAGATTTTTAGATTTTTTTATCTTTATGAAGCAATAAATTCAGTTTTAACACGTAACAAGCCTTGAGAATCATTTAAGGCAACCAAATCAAAGAGGAATTGCTAAAGACCAGAGGAAGTAAAGGTTCCATAAAAGCCACAACAACCACTGCTGGGACCAGATATCTTATTGCAACTACACAGGCGGCAGAACCTCATAGGCCCTGGGTAGGTCGGCGTACCCCCGGGCTCTAAAACCATGCAGCATATATTATCATTTAATGTATACAGAGGCAATGTGCTAAACCAGATATAATTTATTAATATATCATATCTGGCGTCAGAAACCTCTAACAGATCAGCATCTAGAAAGAAGGAAACCCCAAAGCGCGCCTAAACCAATAGACTTGTTCCAAGCTTATTAGGTTTTAATTTCTTTTAAGACTTGCTTATATTACAGGTTACAAGAAGTAAGATTTCACTGGAGGACCCTGGACGAAAACACCACCTGATAGTGGCGACAGCTTTTACCAATCATTAGAGATGAGCGAGTAGTATTCGACCGAGTCGGTATTCGATCGAATACTACGCTATTCGTCATACTCGATTTCGATCAAGTACAGCGGCGATGGCGCACTTACAATTCGTTTCCCCTCACACCTTCCCTGGCGCGTTTTTTACACCAATCACCATGCAGGGGGGGTGGGACAGGTCCTGGGAGGACGCTGGCATTGCGAGAACGGCATCTAGACGCATTGGCTGGAAAAAACATGTGACCTCGAATCTACAAAACTCCGCACTTCCTCTTCGTCAGCATTAGCAGCTTGAACTTAGTGAGGGATAGACGCTAAGAGCAGGGAAATACAGGCTGTAGCTGTATGTAGGCAGGCAGGGCCCCAGAAGCTCAGAATATCGCATTTACCACCATATATACCAGCTACCAGAAGACAGGAGAGTCATTGAGAGCCCTTATTAGGGCTACTATGCTGAACGGTATATAGCTCATTCTAGCTATATACACACTGCACACAACGGCTGCTTTAGTGAGGGGTAGCTGCTGCTGGAATAGGGACAGAAATACTTCAGTGGTGTATTACCACCTATATACAAAACTATATACACTCTGCTCAAAACGGCTGCTTTAGTGAGGGGTAGCTGCTGCTGGAATAGGGACAGAAATACTTCAGTGGTGTATTAGCACCTATATACAAAACTATATTTGGCACTACTGTTTTGTGTCCTCTGTGCCAACAAAACCCTGTTATATACCCGGTGCGTATAGGCACCATTTCACCTTCTGGCAGTATACGGCTGTATAGCCAGGTGTTCTCCTAAAAAATATATATATATTTGGCACTACTATTTTGTGTCCTCTGTGCCAACAAAACACTGTTATATACCCGGTGCGTATAGGCACCATTTCACCTTCTGGCAGTATACGGCTGTATAGCCAGGTGTTCTCCTAAAAAAAACCTTCTATATTTGGCACTACTGTTTTGTGTCCTCTGTGCCAGCAAAACCCTGTTATATACCCGGTGCGTATAGGCACCATTTCACCTTCTGGCAGTATACGGCTGTATAGCCAGGTGTTCTCCTAAAAAAAACCTTCTATATTTGGCACTACTGTTTTGTGTCCTCTGTGCCAACAAAACCCTGTTATATACCCGGTGTGTATAGGCACCATTTCACCTTCTGGCAGTATACGGCTGTATAGCCAGGTGTTCTCCTAAAAAATATATATATATTTGGCACTACTGTTTTGTGTCCTCTGTGCCAACAAAACCCTGTTATATACCCGGTGCGTATAGGCACCATTTCACCTTCTGGCAGTATACGGCTGTATAGCCAGGTGTTCTCCTAAAAAATATATATATATTTGGCACTACTGTTTTGTGTCCTCTGTGCCAACAAAACCCTGTTATATACCCGGTGCGTATAGGCACCATTTCACCTTCTGGCAGTATACGGCTGTATAGCCAGGTGTTCTCCTAAAAAATATATATATATTTGGCACTACTGTTTTGTGTCCTCTGTGCCAACAAAACCCTGTTATATACCCGGTGCGTATAGGCACCATTTCACCTTCTGGCAGTATACGGCTGTATAGCCAGGTGTTCTCCTAAAAAATATATATATATTTGGCACTACTGTTTTGTGTCCTCTGTGCCAACAAAACACTGTTATATACCCGGTGCGTATAGGCACCATTTCACCTTCTGGCAGTATACGGCTGTATAGCCAGGTGTTCTCCTAAAAAAAACCTTCTATATTTGGCACTACTGTTTTGTGTCCTCTGTGCCAACAAAACCCTGTTATATACCCGGTGCGTTTAGGCACCATTTCACCTTCTGGCAGTATACAGCTGTATAGCCAGGTGTTCTCCTAAAAAATATATATATATTTGGCACTACTGTTTTGTGTCCTCTGTGCCAACAAAACCCTGTTATATACCCGGTGCGTATAGGCACCATTTCACCTTCTGGCAGTATACGGCTGTATAGCCAGGTTTTCTCCTAAAAAATATATATATTTGGCACTACTGTTTTGTGTCCTCTGTGCCAACAAAACCCTGTTATATACCCGGTGCGTATAGGCACCATTTCACCTTCTGGCAGTATACGGCTGTATAGCCAGGTGTTCTCCTAAAAAATATATATATATTTGGCACTACTGTTTTGTGTCCTCTGTGCCAACAAAACCCTGTTATATACCCGGTGCGTATAGGCACCATTTCACCTTCTGGCAGTATACGGCTGTATAGCCAGGTGTTCTCCTAAAAAATATATATATATTTGGCACTACTGTTTTGTGTCCTCTGTGCCAACAAAACACTGTTATATACCCGGTGCGTATAGGCACCATTTCACCTTCTGGCAGTATACGGCTGTATAGCCAGGTGTTCTCCTAAAAAAAACCTTCTATATTTGGCACTACTGTTTTGTGTCCTCTGTGCCAACAAAACCCTGTTATATACCCGGTGCGTTTAGGCACCATTTCACCTTCTGGCAGTATACAGCTGTATAGCCAGGTGTTCTCCTAAAAAATATATATATATTTGGCACTACTGTTTTGTGTCCTCTGTGCCAACAAAACCCTGTTATATACCCGGTGCGTATAGGCACCATTTCACCTTCTGGCAGTATACGGCTGTATAGCCAGGTGTTCTCCTAAAAAATATATATATATTTGGCACTACTGTTTTGTGTCCTCTGTGCCAACAAAACACTGTTATATACCCGGTGCGTATAGGCACCATTTCACCTTCTGGCAGTATACGGCTGTATAGCCAGGTATTCTCCTAAAAAAAACCTTCTATATTTGGCACTACTGTTTTGTGTCCTCTGTGCCAACAAAACCCTGTTATATACCCGGTGCGTATAGGCACCATTTCACCTTCTGGCAGTATACGGCTGTATAGCCAGGTGTTCTCCTAAAAAATATATATATATATTTGGCACTACTGTTTTGTGTCCTCTGTGCCATCAAAACACTGTTATATACCCGGTGCGTATATGCACCATTTCACCTTCTGGCAGTATACGGCTGTATAGCCAGGTGTTCTCCTAAAAAATATATATGTATTTGGCATAACGCGTGGCCAAAAAAGTAAAACGTCTGAAATGCGGAGGGCTAGCGCAAAGGGACGTGGACGGGGGCGTGGAAATGCTGGTGGGAGCACAAACCGCGTTGAAGCCAGTGGGGATACAATGCGTGCTGGTGAGGGGCAGCCAGCATTACGCTCATCCAGCTTCCCTGCCTTTATGGGACAGTTAAGCGGGGGGCGGGGTACACCTCTGTTGAGGCCTGAGCAGCGTGAACAGGTGGTGCAATGGATGGCCGATAACGCTTCCAGTCACTTGTCCACCACCCAGTCATCCACACAGTCTCACTCTGACCCTCCTTCCTCCCAACCTGGCCAACAGAGTCAGCCCACCCTTGACCCCTCCCAGGACCTCTTTTCGGGTCCTTTTCCAGATGTGCTGCAAGAATCCCAGGAGCTAGCAGAGGAATTTGTTTGTAGTGATGCCCAAATACTTGAGTATCCGCCATCTCCTAGTGATGTGGACCCGGAACCAGCATCTGCTATCATGAGCGATGATGATGAGACGCAGTTGCCATCAAGGGAGGCTGTTGGAATGTCCAGTGGGCAGGAGAAGGAGCAGAGAGAGGAAGTGGAAGAGGAGGTGGTGGACGACGAAATGACCGACCCCACTTGGACAGGGGTGATGTCCAGCGGGGAAAGCAGTGGAGATGCGGTCTGCGCATCACCGAATAAGGCAGCAAGAGGCAGAGGACAGTCCAGAGGCAGAGGACAGTCCAGACAGAGAAGGCAGGCCACAGCCAGCAGGGCCGAAGCTCTTCCCGGCAGCAGGCAGTCGCGCGAAGCTCCCCCATCGAGGCCTCGTACTTCTGTGGTGTGGAGATTTTTTAATGTTTGCGCGGACGACAAACTGAGCGTGGTTTGCGCAATCTGCCACTCAAAACTGAGTAGGGGCTCTGAGAAGAGCAATCTGACCACCTCAGGCATGCGCCGTCACTTGGAAGTCAAGCACTGGGCTGAGTGGGAGAGAGCAAACGCAATACAACCTGCGCCCGGTCTTGCTGCCACTGCCTCTTCCCCTTTGTTGTGTGCTGCCACTGCGGTCCAGACCTCCAGCCAGGACACCTCCACATCTGCCTCTGCCTCGGCTACTTTGGGGCCTTCTCCTTCAGCCCCCCCTTCCCCCGCATCTTCGTCTGCACCTTCCATCTCCTCGTCCCATTAACTGTCCATCTCGCAGGCGTTCAACCGCAGGCGGAAGTACGCCTCCAGTCACCCCCAAGCCCAAGCCTTAACCTGCCTCATCTCCAAACTGCTGCCCCTGGAGATGTTGCCGTTTAGGCTTGTGGAGACGCAGGCCTTCCGCGACCTGATGGCGGCTGCTGCACCTCGCTATTCCGTCCCTAGCCGCCACTATTTTTCCCGGTGTGGCGTCCCCGCCCTGCACCAGCACGTGTCGCGTAACATCAGGCGGGCCCTGAGGTACGCAGTCAGCGCAAAGGTCCACTTGACCACCGACTCGTGGACAAGCGCTTGCGGCCAAGGACGCTACATCTCTTTGACGGCACACTGGGTGAATGTTGTGGAAGCGGGGATGGGGTCGCAAACAGGGACGGCCTACATACCACCCCCGCCCAAGATTGCCAGCACGGGTTCTGATAGACCCCCCTCCTCTTCCTCCTCCTCCTCCTCCTCTGCCTTAACATCGCCCTCAGCCCCTAGCTGGAAGCGTTGCAGCACTGGCGCGGGGAGACGTCAGCAGGCGGTGCTTAAGCTCATCAGCTTGGGCGACAGGAAGCACAGCGCCGCAGAGGTGAGGCACGCCATATTGCAGCAGACAGAGATGTGGCTGTCACCGCTGCAGCTAGGACCAGGCATGGTCGTGTGCGATAACGGCCTGTAACCTGGTGGCGGCTCTGGAGCTTGCAGAACTCAATCACGTACCATGCCTGGCCCACGTTTTTAATTTGGTAGTACAAAAGTTTCTAAAGACTTACCCCAACCTGGCAGAGCTACTGGTGAAAGTGCGGCGCTTGTGCGCTCACTTTCGGAAGTCAACTGTAGCTGCTGCTAGCTTAAAAAAACTCCAGCAACGCCTCCATTTGCCTCAACATCGGCTGTTGTGCGACCTGCCCACTCGCTGGAATTCCACCTATTGCATGTTGGCCAGGGTGTGTGAGAAGCAGAGAGCATTGATGGAGTACCAGATGATGCATCCACGCGTGCATCCAACTCAGCTCCCTCAGTTTGCCAACCACGAGTGGCCATGGATGGCAGACATATGCGATGTATTGCGTATCTTTGCGGAGTCCACTAAGAAGGTCAGCAGCGAGGACGCTATAGTGAGCGTAACCATCTCGCTCCTATGCGTCCTTAAAGAATCGCTCATCGCAATAAGGGAGAACGCATTGCACACAGAGGAGACGGGGGTAGGAGGAGACGCAACGCAGGTAGACAGTCAGACCACACTTTTGTCTGCTGCTCGGTGGCAGTTGCAGGAGGAGGAGGATGAGGAGGAGGAGGACAACGTGGAGGTGGCTGTGGAAGAGGATGCTGGCGGCGAGGGTAGCAGTCAGGCTGTGTGCGTCCCATTGGTTCAGCGCGGATGGGGCGGAGAGGAGGAGGAAGAGGAGGAAATGGAAAATGATCCTTCTGGTGGGGGCAGTGACGTCATGCCTATTCAGAGTCTGGCACACATGGCTGACTTCATGCTGGGCTGCTTTTCCCGGGACATACGTGTTGTCCGGTTATTGGAGAACAAACTATACTGGGTCTTCGCACTCCTGGACCCCCGGTATAAAGATAACTTCTCCTCTTTTATTCCGGTAGAGGAGAGGACGAATCGATTACTGGAATACCAGAGGGAACTCGTGCAGAACATGATGCAGATTTTCCCACCCACCATCGCTGGCGGCAGAGAGGAGAGTGTCTCCCAGAGTCTGACAACATCGATCAGGCCCACAGCCACCAGGGGAACACTCTCCAAGGTGTGGGACACGTTCATGGCACCCCCTCGTGCAACTTCCATCACTGCGGGGCCCGCTATCAGCAGGAGGGACAAGTATCGGCGGATGTTGCGGGACTACCTGGCAGACCACACCCCTGTCCTCCCCGATCCCTCGGCGCCCTACACTTACTGGGTCTCCAAGTTGGACACGTGGCTGGAACTGTCCCTGTATGCCTTGGAGGTGCTTGCCTGCCCTGCCGCCAGCGTGCTATCAGAAAGGGTGTTCAGCGCAGCCGGGGGCATTATAACCGATAAGCGCAGCCGCCTGTCAACCGACAGTGCCGACAGGCTGACGCTAATCAAAATGAACAGCAAGTGGATTGACCCGGACTTTGCTTGTACAACAGTGGAAAGCAGCCAAGAGTGAAGTGCCATCTGTATGAAGTGCCATTTCCTCCTCCTCCTCCTCCTCCTCCTCCTTAACCGCCGTAGAATTGCTGTATTAATAAAAAAAATATGGCTCACCTCTTGGGCTTAATACAATCAATTTTTAAGAGGTCTCAGCTCTTGGGACTCCACACAATTTCTAAGAGGTCTCAGCTCTTGGGCCTTAATACAATTTTTAAGAGGTCTCAGCTCTTGGGACTCCACACTATTTTTAAGAGGTCTCAGCTCTTGGGCCTTAATACAATTTTTAAGAGGTCTCAGCTCTTGGGCCTCCACACAATTTTTAAGAGGTCTCAGCTCTTGGGCCTCCACACAATTTCTAAGAGGTCTCAGCTCTTGGGCCTTAATACAATTTTTAAGAGGTCTCAGCTCTTGGGACTCCACACAGTGTTTGAGAGGTCTCAGCTCTTGGGCCTCCACACAATTGTTAACAGGTCTCAGCTCTTGGGCCTCCACACAATTTTTAAGAGGTCTCAGCTCTTGGGCCTCCACACAATTTTAAGAGGTCTCAGCTCTTGGGCCTCCACACAATTTCTAAGAGGTCTCAGCTCTTGGGACTCCACACAATTTTTAAGAGGTCTCAGCTCTTGGGCCTTAATACAATTTTAAGAGGTCTCAGCTCTAAGCTTCCCTTACTGCTGGGGTGACACACTGTAACAAACCTCCTTCTGTAAGCTTCCCTTACTGCTGGGGTGACACACTGTAACAAACCTCCTCCTGTAAGCTTCCCTTACTGCTGGGGTGACACAATGTAACAAACCTCCTCCTGTAAGCTTCCCTTACTGCTGGGGTGACACAATGTAACAAACCTCCTCCTGTAAGCTTCCCTTACTGCTGGGGTGACACACTGTAACAAACCTCCTCCTGTAAGCTTCCCTGACTGCTGGGGTGACACACTGTAAAAAACATCCTCCTGTAAGCTTCCCTTACTGCTGGGGTGACACACTGTAACAAACCTCCTCCTTTAAGCTTCCCTTACTGCTGGGGTGACACAATGACACAAGAAGACATGTCTGACCACATCTCACACACACACACACACACACACACACACACACACACACACACACACACACAATGACAATTAGGGGTGGGGTCTATTTGTTTTCCCCCTTGCCTATGCCATCTGTGGTTGTCATAGGCAACGTGATTTTAAGGGGTGCAGAATTTTGTTCTTTTTTGTACAGTTTGGCTTGGGGTCCATGGCAATGTAGAGGAAAGAAGGTTTCCTTGTCTTGTCTCACTTTACGTAGAAGTTATATTGTGTTTGGAGTGTATTGTTGAGAGGCTGTGATAGTGGCGTAATAGTGCGACTTGGGCGCGTTATATGCACCCAGACATGCTTCCCCTGCTGTCCCAGTTGCATTCCAGCAGTGTTGGCATCATTTTCTGATGTTTCAGGGTGGACTTGGTGACCTCCAAGTGGTCGAATTGAGATTTCCAAGTGGCGAGCATTTTTTTCCCATAGACTATAATGGGATTCAATAATCGGTCAAGTAGTCGAGTAACGCGGTCTATTCGAATCTAAATTCGAAATTTCGAATATTTCACTACTCGCTCATCTCTACCAATCATCCTTTTATCACCAACTGTACTGGAGAAATACCCTGCTTGGCTGTTGCCCTTCTGGTAGGAGTTGGGGGGTTTGGGGGGGCTGCTTCAGTGCTGGCCCAAGACTGTATGCCAAACTTCGAATTGTACTGCTTGATATTAGTGCAGGCTGCTCCATAGGGAATGACGGGAAGCAAACACCTCAGACCCATACTTTTGGGTACAGATAGTAATTAATTATTGCCCTAGAGATCTCCTATTGTTGTTAGAGACCAAAAGTTAAAAAATGACTTTATGTTCCTCATTACACCAGCCCTGAAGACACCCTAGATTGAAATTCCTTTACAGTTAAAGATCCCAGGGAAGAAAATAGGGCATGAAAAAGGAAGTCCAAGCATTTTGTAACATTCCACCCCCTCCCTTGCTTCCCCTGTGCTCACTGTGGGGGAGACAACCTGAATAGGTCCTTGAGTGGCAGGTCTGTGTCCAAATCCTATGCAGCAGTGTGACTGTACTTTTGTCACTCAAGTCGTTAGCAGTCATGCAGGGCCCCCACCCTCTGGCATCAGTGATTAGGTGAATTGAAAGAATTGAGTATTGGGTGTAGACAGCACCCAACAGACATAAAAAGTCTTTTAGGGGAACCCTGCTTTTTGAAACTTAATTCAAACAGTTATTGGAAAAATACAAAAATAATTTATTGAGAATTATTTAAAATAGCAATTCATATAGAATAGATTAAATCTCATTATTCTAAAATCTGTGATACATCTTTAACAATGTTGTGTTCATCATTTCAAAAAACCAACAATTTTTGTAAACATTTGATCAACATGATAATTTTGCCTTTTCAAAATCATAACATACTATTACAAGATTCATGTTCTAATAAATTTGAGTACTGGCATACTAGTTTCACTTTTGGGGCTTCTTCTGCGCCAATTCTTGCACTCATTAACCAGAACATACATTTGATTTACAGGTTATCCTAAAATAAAGAAGATATTTTGTATGTATGTTCTGGTTAATGAGTGCAAAAATTGGCGCACAAGAAGCCCCAAAAGGCGAGCCCCGTGGGACACCAATCTTCAGGTGTATCCGCAACTCCCAGTCTCCACTGATGCTTCTGCCTATAGACAACTGGACACGACTCACCAGACACGGTTGCCCTCAGGACTTAGATAGCACAAAGAATGCAGATTTACAGGGTGAACGCAAATGAAACCAGGGATGAGACTAGGCAAAGTCGGGCTGGCCGGGCCATACACGGGAATGACAGTCGTTCCGTTTCGGAGGAGAATAGTCTAGGGTCAAGCCGGGTTGTCAGAGGGTATGCGGTGCAGATGGGTAGACAAGATTGAGATCCGGCAGGTGTCGATCAGCGATCAGAAGAGGGTCAGACAAATCGATATTCAGCTACAGGTAATCAGACTTTGGCACAGTGGTACTATAACACCCTGCAAAAAGCTATAACAGGCAATGCATGCTGGGAGAGGCCTGGTTTTATGTGGCCATTGGCCAATCAGAACATGAGGCCGGAGTTAGCTCGCCACCTTAACCCCAGCAATACCTGCGGGGATGCTGACGTGCATTAACTAGCAAAACATAGAAATAAAAGTAGACAGCATGCCCAAAGGCATGCCAGGGAGGCACACCATACTGACAGCCAGAACACACAGACAAGGTGATTAACCAGCATGTGGGGAAGCTGAAACTGTGACCGGGGTAGGTTAAAGTGGACCAGTGAACACCCAGCGCGATTGGCTAAAGATTCCCGGGCCGATCCGGTCCCAAAATCAGGATGCCCCGCTGTGTGAAACCCCCCAGGCTGCCCAGAAACCTACCTGGATCCTGATCCAACAGCACATGCGTGGGCTGTGGCGCATCTCTCTGGCAGGGCGCGTGCCCGCGCCGGCCATTTGTGCTCTGAGCCGCTGTTGTAAGACGTCTCATTGACGCGCATACCACAGCGACTCCGTACGCACTACTTGGACGAGCGACTACGCATGCGCCGTAGGAGCGGGTGAGGTGAGTTTTTATGTGCGATCTGGGGGGTTTCACATAGAGGGGAAGTGGACCAAGTGTTGGTCCACTTAAAGTTTAGGGTCCCTGTGAACTAGGAGCCACCCTGGCACATAGTTGTAAAGGAGGGTTTAGGCCTGCTTTAAAGGTATAAACATGTTGTTTCTTAGCAATTTAGCAATAGCATTTTGTGGTCTAGCCTCTCATTTTCGTTGTAAGATTGTACGGTTTTGGTTTCATAGTCAATCCAAAGACAGCTGTTAAATCCAAAGTGTGTTTTGGCTCCTTTATCACGTGAAGCTTTTGCAGGATGGATGTGAGGATAATAAATATCTCATTCCGAGCCACATCCTCTCCCAAACATTTTCTGACTCCCATGCCGAAAATTAATACCTTGTCCACCAAACTTTTATCGACATGTCCAGCACCATCAAGAAACCTTTCTGGCACGAACAGTTCAGCATCTTTCCACATCGTGCTACAAATCAAAAAATTAGTTAAATAGAAGTATTAGCAAAATATAAGCAATAATTAAAGCAGACCAATGCTACAAATACCTCAGAATGACTGCTAGCACAAAAAGTGAGCAAGAACGGTCTACATCAATACTTAAATGCAATAAATTTACCTTGCTTTGTAACTTTTACGGAGAGACAATTTAAGCCTAATATAATAGTGGGCTAAAAGAGACCCTTATTCTAGGTTTTACATTAATGAGAGCTTTCAAAATGTGTTTAAATTGCCAGGGCCAGTATTTAGGGTGTGCAGAGTGTGCAACTGCACTGGGCATAACCATTGTAGGGTGTGGATGCTGGGGGTACCAAAATGTATTTCTCGTTCACAGAGAGCAGCACACATTGCGGTCTGCAAAAAGAAGGCAAAAAAAAAAGGCTTTCTTTTAGGTTTTACCTGTGTCTGTGACCTTTTTTTGGGGGGTGGGACTGCTTGCTAGCCACCTGCTTTCCCCATCATAATAATTGTTCAGGGATGACTGGGTCTTTTAGGTCAGTGAAGGCAATTAGTCTTTGTCCCAGGGGGTGTCATTTTGCACAGGGTGCTTCTCAACCAAAGGCCGGTACTGTATACAAGTCTAGACTTAAAGTTGCTTTCACCTCTATTTTTGCTCTATTTTGGTCCCCCCCCCCCTGTACAGTTTCCACAAGTAGGAAGTGATGGCTGTGTAAATATTCAAACATATACATCAAAATGGGCACGTCCAGGCGTCTCTTATCACAAAGACATCTGCATGGCTCTGCCTACTTCTAGGGATCATGGGTAAATCCTGGTATTCCTGCATTGTATGTGCCACCTTTACCCTGCAGCAAGTACTTTTGGTTTGAGGGAGGCCGGAACATCCAGGAAGTGGAGGTTATGGCAGCCCCTTGTATTAATAATACAAGTATGGTGGTGTTCCTGCAACATGTTTTTATATGAGGTAAAAAGAGATTTTGTGATTTTACTTCATGCCATTCTGAATAACAGATATGTTAAAAGCGGACCAAAACTGGCCCTGGAGTCTATGAGACTCCAGCTCCAGCTGATTTCCTCTCTCTGAGGCATCCCAAAAATAAGATGCCCTGCTGTGTGTCAGGTGAGGCCGTGGCACATGCAAATGGCTGTGCGTGGCCACGTAATGTGTGTGCAGCTGGGAGTCCATTCAGCTTCTCTAGCCACACATTATAATGTGTGGCCAGAGAAGCTGATCAGACAAGAGGCCATACGTGTGCCATTGGACCAAGGAGAGGTGAGTTTACTGGTGAATGGTGGGGGTTTCACATAGCGGGGCATCGCAAACCGGGGTGGCCCAAGGGAACAGGCCACAACCCGAGATGAAAATCACAGGTTTTGGTCCACATTAACCTGTCGAGTTAGTTGTACATTTATATGCTGCTCAGTCTTGGGCTTTTAGGATTCTTTTAATTATATTGGTAATCATATGGAAATAAATGATCCGACCTTTAGTTAAGAATTTGTTTCATTATTTTTTGTCAGTAATATGTAAATTCAGTCAACACTGCACGGATGCAAAGATAAAGATGTTTTATGTACATTTTATAATGGTACTTACGGATCATGATTTACTTGGTACATATTTATGAATACTGAAGTATTCCTAGGGATAAAATAGCCATTTAGAGTTGTGTCAACTGTAGTGCTATTTGAAAAAAAAAGAAAAAAACTTGTTACGATATTTTGTATTTTTACTCTGATCCAGTAAATTCTTTATAAGATTTCAACAATACAAATTGCTCTGAATATAAATAGCTTTTGAAAACATTGCCAAATGAGTAAATCAGTAAATAAATTAATAATGAATAAACCAAATAATATTCCATGGGTTAATGGCCATTTTCCACAAACAGATAAACTGGCTGTTTAGGTCTTTGCTGAAACTTTGCGTGTTAGGGTCCCTGGACCTGAACATAGACCTCAGCCAGAAGTCTGTGTTCAAGTTTGGCGTTCGGGCAAACCAGAAAATATGGTTGATAGGC
Source organism: Gastrophryne carolinensis (assembly GCA_027917425.1). NCBI lineage: Eukaryota > Metazoa > Chordata > Amphibia > Anura > Microhylidae > Gastrophryne > Gastrophryne carolinensis. Next base: position 393,346,226 of record CM051234.1, on the reverse strand, counting down.
TGCTGAGCATAAAATTATTATTTTCCTTTATTTGTTTTTAATGTATTATTTATTTATGTTATTATATTTTCCCTACTCCATCTTTTGTAGGTCAATTGCCCTATTATTACCCTCATTGTGCTGCCCTCTACCCCTTACTACCCCCATTTTACAGCCATTTTTGGGTCACCAAGTTTTGGGTCCCTATGGATTTCAATGGGTTTCGGGTTCAGGTCAAGTCAGGGTACCCAAACCAAACTTTTGTTTAAAGTTCGGCCAACTCGAACTTCTATTTGTTTGCTTATCACCGGACCTTTTTTTGGGCACCAATTTTTGGAAGTAAATATGCACATTGAGCCAGCTTTATATTTGGGTTTGGGTATATATGGGTTTTTATGCACCATCAATTTTACAATAATAGCAGGAGTAAATTGACCACTTTACATGCTTATTTCATTGATAAAAGCTATGCCGCGATAAACAACATGGACGGGAAAAACTGGGAGGCTAATTTAAGACTAGTGCCATGTATTGCCATTTGAGCATCTATGTATTGGCACTTAGAGCACCCGCTGCAAGTGGGTGTCTGGCACTTTAACCTAGCGTAGCAGCTGGACAAGTGGCGCTGTACTATCCTGTCCAGCATTAATTATGTGATGTCTGGAGGGCGCTGTAGAAGCGCTCTCTCTCATTCACTGCAGAGCCAATTGAGAACGCTAGGTGGTGTCCCGAGGTCAAAGCGCCCAAGACAACGCTACATCTAACAATAGAACAATGCTTCAGCAAATGTTAGAAAGCGCCTCCAGCACTCGGCGCTGAAGCCCATATTTAAGAAAGAACTACAGACAACCAGCGTCATCACTCTAAAACTGGCCGCTTTAGTGTAGAGCACCAGGCGCTATGTGCAAAAAGTCTGTTTCTCAACACATATGCACCAGAGTGAAAACACATGGAATGACATTGTTTTAACACTGTGACAATGACACTGCAATGACAGACCTGCACATACAATTTTGCATAAACAAAAAAAAATTAAACACAATAAAAGTGTTTGGATGCTGGGCAGGAGAAGCCACACAATCATTTGAACCAAAAATGTAGAACATTACTTTAGGAAAACACTATTTATACACAACAAAATAAAACACCATTATAATGTATGGGAGAGCGCTACTGAGCGACTGGTACTACATGGCGCTGCTGAACCTAGAGCGCTGGCGCTATACACTGAGCCGCCGCTAGTAATACATGCAACGCTACATGAAGCTATTAGAGTCGCTCACCAGATTGACTTGCATATATATGGTTTTCACATACTGCGCCCGGCATTCACTTGACGCTACGTACCGCTACGTGGCACTATGTGGTGTTAGAGTTTCTTAAATAACCTTCATAGTATCAGTCAGTTAAGATTAATAAAACCATTTTAAATATGTCTGGTGTTTTTTTTTTTCCACTTTACTTTTGAACTGGTAAGGGGTTCATTGCACCCCTATACTAGTTAAATTGCCATTACTCGCACCACCAATGGGCAGAGTGGTGTGGATGAGAAGAGCCACAACGAAAGGCATAGGGGCAGGTATACCACTAGGGCCAGGGACCGCAGCTGGGCAGCATCTGAGTCCTGGGTTATCAATCCTTATGAGTGGATTTTACAAATAAAATAATTTATAACTCTCAGACTGATTTAACAAACTGTCATGTGAACTGTACTTTGGCAAATGAAGAGAAAATGTAGCCATGGCTTGGGTGCTCATGCGTTACTATGTATCCCAAAATCATGCACTCATTAGTAAATTTTTCCGCAAGCACCAGAGAATGTGTACTGTACCAAAGTGTGTGTGTGTGGGGGGGGGGGGGGGATCCCAAGACAGACACAAAATGTAAATTGATAGATATTTGATAGAGTAATAAAGGTGAACAATTAGAGACGCACCACTACATATGAGTCAAGACAATTAAAGAACAAAAAAAGAGGGGGGCAGTATGGGCTGTGATACATATCTACAATAACGTGGCAGTGCTAATAAATACATTTTATATAAATAAGGCAACCCCTACAATTATAGAAAAATGTAAGAATAAATAGGAAGTACTGTAAATACTATAGATAGATCAAGCAGCAGAGCTTGATTTCTAGTTAGCTAGAGAAGAAGATAAATAGAAATATAAGGAATAGAATAGGTAAAAGAAAAAAACTTTGAGAGAACCAGAGTGCTTGTAATGTAGTAAGCCAGAAAAATAATAAAATAGGAATATAATGGTGAATAGATGAATGGAGCCTGCAAACGAACTAACAATCTATCTTTTGTGTATATATATATATATATATATATATATATATATTGTGGTAAATTGTATCAAAATGTCTGTTTCTTCCCTGCTTGGTTGTATAAAGCACAATCCGGCCCGGGTTTTAAGGACCCGGGTCACTTCCCAATTGTTACATGTTCTAAGGCCTCCACAAGTGTGCACGCTGATTACAGGGGAAGCCTGTATAAGAAGAGAGCACACGGCCTTTCCTTTGTTGGATGACCAGCCTGTTGGAGTGAGCCCAGGCTGAGCTGCACCGTGGTGAAGGATAGCACTGGACATTGAGCAGAGGACTGATACGCCCTGTAACCAGTACCCAGCCCAGGACTATTTGGTTGGTGAAGTAACCCTTTTTGCTTTCTGCATTTATGCTGCAACCTTTGGACTATCTACTGAACTTTGGTGAATAAAAGCCGTTTTGCCGTTCAAATCCGTTGTCGTCACTGCTGATTGTTTGCCCGCTTACAATATATATATATATATATATATATATATATATATATATATATATATTAGTTTTGGGTGTCAAGAACTAAACTGTAAGGCCAATAAATCAGCCCCCTTGCTCTACAGTGTTGGCCACATGTCCCCTTGCCCCTTGTCTTCAGCACACTGTTTGCAGACTTTCTTGTGCATCATCTTTAGGAAGAGGCTTCCTTTTAGGATGACTAATTTGATGCAGTGTGTGGCTTATAGTCTGAGCACTGACATGATCTTCCAGTGACCAGTATAATGTAACGAATCTGCTCCCGAATCACACCAGAGATATCCATCAAGTTCAACCAAGGGACTGGGCTGGGGAAAGTTATTTTTTATCCACATAAAATATTTGATCCCTATGAGATCAGTTACTTACTCTGCAGGATTAAAAATACATGCATATAAATAAATGATTTTATAAAATGCATGTGCAGTCCTTAAAGTGCAGTTAGTATCAAATGCAGTTCATAAAAATTTTAGCAATGGATCTTCATGTGTTCACCAGATGTGTTAGATATCAATTTAAGTTAGGCAATAAATCTTCTGATATTTTTTAATTTTGACATATAACAGCATGTAGTAACAGTTGTTATCTTCTTCTAAAAGTCAATCCTTTTTTAAGCTGTCAGCAGATACTGAAACATGCTTCTGTGGGGGGCTTAGGCATTGATTGCTGTGTGTTGAATTATTTTTGGGTCTTTATTCTTCAAGGGATAGCGCCAGATAGTGCCTTGTAAGCGACAGGTAGCGGCAGGTGAACGCCGGCTGCAGCACGCAATACCACATTTATGAAAGCGAATCTGGCGAGCGCCTCTTACAGCGACACGTAGCGACTGATTCATCATCACAGACAGCTCAGTGGATCCCGGCGGCGCTCTGACTTCCAGAGCGCCTGGTATTACCTGTCGCTACCTGTCGCTCCCCCATACATTTCAATGGACATTTCTTTTCTTATGTTTAAACAGGGTTTTCTTTTAATATTTTTTTTGTTTTATATCAAATCATTGTGTGACCTCTCCTGGCCTATTTAAATAAATTTTTGAAAACTTTTTTGATTTTTTTATGCAGAATTGTCATTACAGGTGTTAATGTCACAATGTAATAACAATGTAATTCCATATGTTTTCGCTTTGTTACTAGTGGATATGTGTTCAAAAACAGACATTAATCACACAGCTTCTAGCGCTCTGGGTTACAGCGACCCAATTTTGTTCGGCGGCGCTTTTTTTTTTTATGAATATGGTTTGAGTTGCTCACACTGACCAGTCGCTACCGCTCCCATATAGTGCTGTACTGGTGTTAAAGCGACTCGCACATCAAATTCATCAATGCCGGCAATGTTACTACAGCGACTGAGGCGCTCTGTAATAGCGACTCACGGCGGATCAGAGCGACCACTAGCGGTCGCTCTTAGTGCCACAGTACAGACGCTCATCTGCTATTACCTGGTGCTAGTAATGAATCAGCTTGTTAGTTGTTACACATCCTTTACACTTGCTACTTTGCATTGTTTCAAAGTGGCATATATTTAGTGTTGTCCCATTAGAAGATATAATAACATATTTAAAAACATGTGAGGGGGGGACACGACCCTCAGACCTCAAATTGTGCTTAGGGTCAGGGAAAAGGCGCCAGAGGCATCAAAGAGGAAGAAGAAATTCCACTTCCTTTCGGTGAACAAAGCGAGGAGACAGCATGGGACTGATGCTGCATCAGGTAAGTTGCTAGGCAAATGTTTTAAAAGTGAAAAAAATCAAAAAGACTCCCGGGCCGAACGCTGGCCTTCCCCCATTCCGAATTGGGATGCCCCACTGTGTGAAACAGAAAGCCGCCATTCATTCACCTCTTCCTCGTTCAAGCGGCATATGTGCAGGCTCTCGTTTAATGAAAGATGTCTGCCGTGACATTCGGCAAATAGCTCTAGTTTTCAATGCTGTGCTGCTGAATCCCCGGCGACATGCAAACGCAGCCGCCCCAGCCATACCAATAGGCATGAGAGCTGTTTGCCGAATTACATGGAGGCTGATTCATTACAGCAGGTGAGCATCTGTATAGCAGTGCTAATAGACGCTGTAAGCGGGTATCGGACGCTGTAACAGAGCGCCTCAGTCGCTGTAGTAACATGGCCGGCATTGATGAATGTGATGTTTATTGGGCGCTGTAACACCAGTACAGCGCTGCAGGGAGCAAATGGTAGCGCCAGCTCAATGCAACCGACTCTCAGCGACTTGCACCATATTCAACAAAAAAACAGACTCACAGAGCGCAGGCGATCTAAATCTGGTCGCTGTAGCATAGAGCGGCAGACGCTGTGTGATTAAAGTCTATTTTTAAAAACACATATACACCAACAACAAAGCTAAAACATATGGAATGACATTGTTATAACACTGTGACATTAACACTTTAGTGCCAGACCTGTAATGACAATTCTGCAAAAAAAAAAAAACAAAAATGACTCTTTCTAGGCCAGGAGAGGTGACACAATTATTTGAGAGAAAAAATAAATAAATAAAAAAAAAAAACCCTGTTTAAACAGAAGAAAAGGAATGTCCATTGAAATGTATGGGAGAGCGTTAGAGTCGCTTACCAGATTCGCTTTCAAAAATGTGGTTTTGCGTTCACCAGGCGCTGCCTGCCGCTACGAGGTGCTTCCTGGCATTATCCCTTGGTAAATAACCCCCATAAGTCATGGCAGATGGCTCATTGGACAAGAGCCCACACATGCGCTATTGGAACGAGGAAGAGGTGAGTAAATGGCGGCATTTTGGCCCTTATTCATCAAGCGATAGCGCCAGGTAGTGTCTGACGAGCGCCAGGTAGCGGCAGCTAACGGCGACTACCGACTCAAGTACGCCCGGCGGCGGTCACAATGACGCATTTATCAAGCAAAATGAGGCTAGCGCCGGCGAGAGCGATGGCTAGCGCGGCATTCATCATGAAGCCGCCTGGACCGAACAGCGCCGCTGCAAATTCCCTCACAGCGCCAGGTATGAGCTGTCGCTCCCTGGCGATGTCCAATGCATTTCAATGGAGCAATCTATAATTATTCATAATAAATTGGTATTAATTTTTTTTTTTTTAATGTCAAAAAATCGGAGAACACTTCTGCAATGTTAGGATTTATTTTTAAGTAAAAAAAAAAATTAAAAAAAATATGTGCAGAATTGATCTAACAGGTCTGAGATTAATGTATTCATATTACAAAATGATTCTAAAAACATGTATAATGTTACATTCAAAAAATATGGTTGTTTAGGGGTTAAAAACTAGTTAATACACATCGCCGCCAGCGCTCTGGGGTTTAAACAAGGAATGGACAGCGACAGCACATTCGGAGCGTGATTTGTTGATGAATATGAAGCTAGCCGTTCGCTCTGGCCATTCGTTGTCAGGCGCTCACATACAACGCTGGACCTGTGAAACAGCGACCCCCCAGCCCGTATTCAACATTACCGCACACCGACTGAGTCGCTGTCATCAAGCTAATGCCGGCCAAGCACAGCGAATACTGGCTGGCGCTGAAAAAATCATGCTACAGTCGCTCATCTGTCGCTACCTGGCGCTATTAATGAATCGGCCTCTTTGTTTCACACAGCAGGGCATCCCTATTCATGGTGGGAGCAGAACAATACCAGATTCCTGGGAAATTCATGGTCAATCCATTTAAGCAACCCGACAGTCCAAAATGACTGTTGGTTTACTATGGCCCTTATTCATCAAGCGATAGCGCCAGGTAGTGTCTGACGAGCGCCAGGTAGCGGCAGCTAACGGCGACTACCGACTCAAGTACGCCCGGCGGCGGTCACAATGACGCATTTATCAAGCTAAATGAGGCTAGCGCCGGCGAGAGCGACGGCTAGCGCGGCATTCATCATGAAGCCGGCTGGCCCGAACAGCGCCGCTGCAAATTCCTTCACAGCGACACGTATTACCTGGCGCTACCTGCCGCTCTCCCATACATTTCAATGGCAGACGCTGCAATGATTGTTTTTAGTGGTTTTGGGGTTTTTTTCTTTGGTACAAAATGCAACACATGTTTATATTGATATGTTTTATGAATCTGGCTGGTTATTTATCTGTATTAGATTTTTTTTTTATTTTTCACAATGTAATGTTGTGAGTGACATGGGAATTGCATCTCCTCCACCCAAACTCATTGGCATCAAAATCGCTGGTTTTCCACACAAACGGGGCTTGTAAAGCTATTTTGTAGCCTGTCAGGTTGGGCGGTCACGTTCGCTCTTAGAAATTGTCAGCGCCCAAGCTATTCGGCAGCCCTGTCCTTGATGAATCTGTGTTGGTCAGTGTTTGTGCAGTCGCTGTGCCTCGCTGCGCTGCGTTGTGCGGCGCTGTGCTGTTCATACATGTGCCCTTCTGCCATTTGCAAGGAATTCACTTCCCGCGACCCCAGTCGTTGTTAATGAATACACTGTAGTTGTGAGCGTGCCTGGCCACATATTGCAGGATTAACATTCAGTCATACCAGCTCATAACAACCCGTTATGCATTCTCATGTGTGCCACATTTTCAGGTAGTTGTCTAGTTAGATTGTGTGATGACTTTGTGAAGCAATAAGATCTGTATATTTAAGCACAACGGTGTATGCTTTAGAAGGACCTATGCATTACAGTATGTAGAATCCCCTGCTAAATCAAGCTAATAATTCGTTGCGCCTTTGGCCCTAGCTTGTTTTGCAGCGTCCTTTTAATGTTTTTCCGCCACTTAGCGTGCACATAGCTGATATTAGCTTGTCCCTGTTGCGCGCATGTTTGTTTTTGAATTTTGAAGCACAGTTGCTTGCGTCATATCCGGTTCCGGGATCCTCCTTTGCGTTTCAACGCCACCTTAAGGTAAAAATGTCTAGCGCTTATGCCAATAGCTTGTTTAGCAGCGTCATTTTAATGTTTTTCCGCCACTTAGCTTGCACATAGCTGATATTAGCTTGTCCCTGTTGCGCGCATGTTTGTTTTTGAATTTTGAAGCACAGTTGCTTGCGTCATATCCGGTTCCGGGATCCTCCTTTGCGTTTCAACGCCACCTTAAGGTAAAAATGTCTAGCGCTTATGCCAATAGCTTGTTTAGCAGCGTCATTTTAATGTTTTTCCGCCACTTAGCTTGCACATAGCTGATATTAGCTTGTCCCTGCTGCGCGCATGTTTGTGTTTGAATTTGGAAGCACAGTTGCTAGCGTCATATCCGGTTCCGGGATCCTCCTTTGCGTTTCAACGCCACCTTAAGGTAAAACTGTCTTGCGCTTATGCCACTAGCTTGTTTTCAAGCGTCATTTTAGTTTTTCCGCCACTTAGCTTGCACATAGCTGAGAATAGCTTGTTGCTGGGGCGCGGTGCGTATTTTTGTTAGGTTTTTTTTTTTTTTGGTCTAATGTCGCTAGCGTCATTTCCGGTTCCTGTTTCCTCCTTAGCGTTTCCAATATGGCTCCAAAACGCAGAGTAATGCGCCTCCCCAGCTCCTCCTCAGATTCCGGACCCACCACCCCTCCCCCACATCCCCCACCTACCTCACCTTCCCCAAATACCACCCCTCCCACCCATTCCCCTCCTGGGCCAAGGAAACAAAGGCGCACCCGGGTGGATAGCCGTGTAAATGGCCAGGTTGTGAAAGTGAGTATTTTAGTTATGTATTTTTAGCTTAAAAATTGATAAACACACAGGGGGGATAGGGGCAGAATTTGTATTGTTTTTAGGCCAAAATTTAACACTCCACATGGGGCATCCCCATTGTGGATGTCCTGCTGGGATGCCCCCCCCCCCCCTGGAGGGCCCTAAAAATTACCTCTGCCCCGTCCCATCTGTGCATGCGTGAGTTGCGGATGCCTATTGCGCTTACCTCTAGCAGGGTGTACCCCTGCGCCATACATATTTTCATTTTGTGTGCAGGCGCACTCCCTGTTAGAGTCAAACGCCACATGCGTACTTTGCCGTGCAGACACAGCTGAGCTGGTATGCACCTCCCAAGGGCCTTGGATGCGCATACCACACCGGCGTGGAGCGCTGTGTTTGGCTTGCGGAGTGACGTGGGAGTGTCCTCAGCGGTGTATTTGGGTCCTTCCAAGGGGGTTGCAGACAGTGGCCCACCCACAATAGTTGTGGCCCACAAAAGTGCACCCAAACCCAGAATAATGTAAATCCTGGGTGTGGGTCCACTTTGATCTTGTCTCTGTATAACTGTTTATGACATTGTTCTGAGGTCATGTATTTAATTTTTTTTTTTGTATTTTTTTTTTTTCATAGGACTTCTGCCTGGCCGAATACGACTATGCCCGAGGAGCTAAAAAACGCCTTGCCATGGAGGTGAAGGCCACTGTGTCCCGGCGCTTCCAGACCGACCTGACCATCCGGGTCATCCAGCAAAAATGGTCTGATTTTAAGCGCCGGGACCCAGAAGGCGTGTACCGCCTATATGATGCCTACGCATCAGGTAAGTTAAAGCTTATGTTCTTTTTTGCCTTTGTGCAGAATCATCTGCTAAGCTGTGTCCTTTTTTGCTCTTTATATTAATTATTTGCTTTCACCCCCTCCACACAGATAAGCGTCCTCCCCTGGGGAAACGTGGGAAGGGATTCCTCCCCCGAACCAGGCAGGCGGACTCGGGGGAGTCATCGGGGGAGGGTCCCTCCCGCGGGTCCTATTTAGAGGACCCAGGGGAGGAAGGGGATGACGCCCCAGAGGAGTGTGCTGCTGGGGGGCAGGCTGGATCAAGCCTCAGCTCCTCACACTCTGAGTCTGAGGACTCTCACCAGGCAAGGGGCCACTCTCAAGCAGGGAGTGAGAGGGAGGAGGGTGGCCCTTTGCCTGGTGGATCTTCTGAGCAGAGTGTGAGGAGCCGAGGCTCCCCGCCTCCTCCTCAGAGCCCTCCCTGGGCTTCAAGTGGCGCTTCATCCCCTGGTGAGTTTACATGTTTTAATTGTTAGTCTGTGACAGGTTTCATCTGACCATTTGTGCTTAGCCCTTGCCATTCCTCTGTAATTTGCAGGGCATCATATAGGCGGCACCTCCATGGAATTTTGGCGTCAAATCCTCCTCGGGCATAGTCGTGGTAAGTGTATGTTGTTAGCCAGCTCATTTTGGAATTTATGTCATTCCTTAAAGTGGACCCACAAACATTGATGATATTGCTTGGATTCTGGCGCCTTCCCTGCCCAATCACATCCCTCACCCAGGGCCACCCCCCAACAAAACACCACAAACTACTTCCCTCTTTGGGGGTGGCAGAAGCCATTGTCCCCGCCTCCTGTGTGGCACTCGAGATGTGTGTGCGCCTGCGCTCTGTTTCATACTGGCATGCGCGTGCGCACACACTGGAGGAGTGATGTGCGGAAGGCAGGGGCGGTGGCGGACTAAAATTGTGTTGCTCTGCCAAAGTAGACTAAAACACTGAATATTAACAATCCTGGGTCTTGGACCACTTTTAACAGACACGTTTCCTGGTCCATTGTCTCAGCTGGTTTGCTAATGTACATTAACATCACAAACCACACTACAGTGCTAGCCAACTGGCAACCACCCCTATGTTTCTGGCCACACCATGATGTGTGCTAGCAATAGTTAATTTACGTGAAGTAGTTCGGCCAAACACATGTTGCACACTGGTAACATTAGCCATTAAATTGGTAATGAGTCATTTACATTGCAATGTAAAGGTTAGTGCCAGATTTTCATAATGGATACATGTGGCAACCATAAACACTTCACATTAACTAATGGACCAGGAATATAGCAAATATCGTTTAACATGTATGTAAACAAGTTTTTTATTTTTGAGGTAAGACTCAATAACCAGATTGATGTCAAATCTTCGGGTGTCATAGCTCCACTAAATGTTGTTTTGTATTTTGTTTTTTTATGGACAGATGTTGCTACGCAGACGGAGGCAGAATTCCTCCTCCCCACACCAGCTCCAGGGACGGCCAGCAGCATGGGCCACCGCCACAGCTGCGATGGTGAGTACATCCAAATTCATATGGGTAAATATTTGTGAAACATTTCTCTTCTAGTTACATTTGTAGAAATTTTTAATTTACCAATGTGTGAATTTCACACACATCTAGGTTAAATGTGTTTGTACAATAATCCAACATGCCAGTCACCATCCTTGATAGTTGCCTCACATTCTTGTTACGGACACATACGGACTATTTGTGGCGTATAGACAACCAAATGGGGCTGATTAGGTGTTTACCCATAACATTATAGGGCAAACTTCCATCATCCTTAGGCCCTGATGTTTGGCTGGGACTAAAGACATAAATGTCCTTACTTGGCCATAAACATTATTACATTTGCAAGAGTTAACCTGGCCCAACACCAAGGGTGTTTAATGTGCATTAAACATTTAATTTGCCAACAACTAACAACTAACACCCCGCGGAACATACGATAAGTGCATGTACCGCGGGTCAAACCCACCAAGCAAACCCCTAATTATCGGAACTTATCTTCCGCTGGCTCCCGCGCACCACTCCAGACGTGCATTTTTCCGCCCTGGGCCTCTGTGAATGGCCGCCGGGTCCCCATGAGCAGCCAGAGAGTGACATGCGTGAAGAGGCGGCGGAAGAGGATTGTACATTCCTGTTCCCTGCATAGACGTTAGCGTGCGTTTTTTGTGCCAATCACGTTGGAGCATGGAGAGGTGAGTGGCTATGGATTACTGTGTGTATACACACATCAGGGAAAAAACAGATCTGTGAGCAACAACAAAGTGGCCCAAAACCCATGATAAACTATATTGTGGGTGTTGGTCCACTTTAAGAGTAAAGGTATGTGGTCCTAACATGTTTTCAAGCCAATATTAAACCTTTAATTTAAAATGTTAAGGGCACATTGTTCAACAATGTTAATGTGAGTGTTAGCAAGTTAGAAACACTGACATTACATTGCTACATCTGTGTATGTTGAGTTCCCAATCAAATTCTAACATATTATTTTTAATCACATCTCTACAGCTTGTATACGCCAGCATCGCAGACTGTGGCGGGCCTTCCGACAGATGAAAGGGATGCTGCTGGCCATGAAGAGGCGTCGGAGACGTTAGGGTGGGGGGGATGGCTGCCATTTCAATAGTTTGTGGCTTTGTTGGCCTATGTTGGCCGTGTTGGGCCAATTTGTTTAAATACAATTTTTTTTACGAATAACTGTGTTGTTCCTTGACCAGCATAGGTTTAGATTCCCAAAAACCATTATGTCTAAAATTAGGCAGCCATTTTGAGCCAGTACATGTTTACACCATAGTAAGCAATGTTAACTAATGTGGCACATAAATGGTGGCATAATATTAGAGATGATTGAGCAAATCATCCATGACTGTGTATTTCGCTTTCACATGTATGGATAAACACAATTTAGAGGTGGTTTTCAAAAATATATTTACATAAATCATAAGAAAAAGGTTTACAAATTAATATTCTTGGCTGGGTGGCCGGGGAGGTTGGGAGTCATTGCTAGGGGCGGTGTTGGGGGACAACAGTGCAGTAAAAAATATAGACTGCTGTTGTATGAGCTGTTGTACCAACAACAAAGTTTGGTCCTGCCGCTGTATTGCTTCTGCCTGGCGCTGTATTGCTTCTTCCTGGCGCTGTACAGATTGCTCGATAACATTTGCCAGGCGACCAAGGTCCTGGTTCTGTAGTAGGTTTTGCCGTAACTGGTCCACCTGGCGCTGCAGGGCCTCATTTTGTTGCTGACACATCAGCACCTGATTTTCCAACGCCGCAATGCGCTCATTAGTTCCATCACGCGGCTGTTGGCGACTGTAGTCCTCCAGCATCCGGACCCCTAGCTCGTAGAAATCGGCACTGGTTGGTGCCACACCTCCTCTTGCTGTGGTTTGAGGCTAAACAAATAGTAAACCACATTTTAGTCAAACAGAACCAATGCAGTTATGCCCCTCCAAAAAGTTACCATAAACACTCACTATACAACTTACCCTTGTCTGAGCCTCTGAAGCTTGGCCACATGGGACTTGGGAAGAGGTCCCAGCTTGGGGTTCTGGTTCCGCCTCCTGCCAAAACAACAATGAAAGGAAATGTGACATGTTGCTTCTTCCACTACCCACGAATATGCCAATGTGTTTCGAGGTCGTCTACATCAGCCATGTTACCTGCGTGTCCTCCGGCACAGGTAGGCTCGAGGTATCGCTGCCAGAGAGTCGCAATTCAACATCCGAGATGTCGGGCAAGTTGGCATATGCTAAACAGGAAAATCAGGTTAGTAGGTCTGTGGGCCAAACTCTAATGTAACCTGGTCAGGCTATCGAGGCCATACCTCTAAAAAGTTCAAAAATACACACTAGACCAAAGGTCTCTGTTAAACTCAGATTGTTAACATGTATGTTACAGGACTAAGACGCACTAATTTCTGCAAATCTCATCATAAACATTGCTTAAATTAAACATACCCCCAATATCCCAGATGTCTGGAGTGGGGTCCTCACTCGAGCTTGGACCTTGAAAATACATGTGGACACACAAGTTGCCAGAAGCAAGTGGCACAAAATGAGAGCCAAAATACATACTAGAGCAAGGCCAAACCACTTACCCTCATCTCTGGCAGCTGGAACTTGAGGGGCCCTTTCTGGACAGCCACTTCCGATATTCGGGTCAACTAAAAAAAAAAAAAAATGTCTCTAAATAATCAGCAAACTACTACAGGGAATGTTTGGCAAAAAATATGTCCGCAAATATACATTGCTATCACTCAAATAACTAATAGACTGACCCTGGGGAGGCAACCAGCACTCCCAAGAGGCATCTTCAAGTTTACCAAGCAAACATGTAGCTTAGTAGACTAACCAAATTGAACCAGTGTAACATAAACAGCATAAAGGATACATTATGTATTGCTCTACACACCAACAGGGTCCTGTTGACCGGCAACATCGGAAGTGGGGTCCAAAGATGAACCAGTCACTTGGCCTACCAAGAAAAAAGAGGAATGAGACACATGCACTTGAGTAAAAGTGGATCAAGCAAGGTGAACACATGCACTTACCGACATCCAAAGAGTAGGTGGGATCCGGAGGAGATGCTGGGGCCAAGGGCATGGGAGCTAGGCCAAAATAAAACCAACATTGAGCCATAGCTAATGTGCGTTGCAAAATACAACATGCATTAAGGTGTGTGAGCAGCTCTTTCACTAATATTGACTAATCAAGCCAAGTGTGGCTCCCACATTGATATGCCGATATATGGCTACACATCTCTGGCGTCCTACATATCTACACATGTTAGGGCCTTGTTAGTTACTTGCTGTGAGTGTTACAGTGGGCGTGCAATTAGGGCGCAGGCACATATTATTAATACTCAACAGGGCAAACCTTGATTGTTTGAGCTGCTCCCACACCCATTTGTTTATAAAAAAACCAGCAACCAAATTATGGGTAAATACCTTCAATGGCAGACTGGGGTAGCCTTGAGGTTGCTGGAAGGGCAGGAGCTTGGGTGTCCTGAGGCACATCCCGGACACCAGCATGTGCACCTATGCATAAAGCAACAGACAGAAAAGTTACAAATGTTTGAGCTGTAATGTAATACTTCACAGGCCCTACTGTTAGTTGGTCAGAATGTAAAAATGCAAATCACATACATTAACATTAGGTTATTGTAAAAGCCAGAAAATATGTACCTTCAGCCCAACCGGTGGTGTCATCCCCAGGATCCACACCCTGCAGCCGAGCCAGTGGGATTTTGGCCTTCAGCATCTCCTCATACGGCCTGTAGGTACTCTTTGGAGCCTGGATGAACCCACTGTCCACATCAAGATCGTGATTCATCTTTTTCATAAGGGCCCCTCGCAAAGTGTAGAAGCGTTTCCTGCAGGATGGGCCACTACGTGGGTGTTGAGCTGTGCTACTAAGCTCCACACCAATGGCATCCCACAGTTTGCTTCTTTCTTGTTTGCCTATGGACTTGCTTTGGGAGCCAAATATCAGCTCCCATTTAGCAAGTGTCAGGCGCACAAGATGATTATTCTCAGCCAAATTAAATTCAGGCTCCCTCTTGGCACCTGGGCGCTTAGCCTGGGGTGCTGCCCCACCTTCAGGCTGTGCCCTTTTCCGTAAGGGAGGTCTGCGCACAGCACCCACCAAACTCCTACTCGGGCCTGCTGTGGCCGGCAGATGTCCTGTATTTGGCTCCATCCTGTAGCTGCACACACACACAAATAAACACCCCACAAGCACGCATGCACACTACAGAATGGCATCGCAATCTCTTAGGCTTGGGCAGGTTTTATGTGCTCTAACAGCCAATCCCAAAGCAGCCCACTTAATTGATTCACACATACAGCCCAGTTCCTTCTAGGCACACCTCCACTGCACTGACAGAAGCATGTGTGTTAGCCAATTAACTCATTACAGACCTCATTAAACAAACAACACACACCCAAATCCAACAATGGACTGATGTATCTCAAACCCTTGTGACATGTGCTTAGCCTAACGGCTATTTAAAAAAACATCAGCTTCCCTTTCATTGGTCCACCCCTGATTTTTGGGCCATGTCCGTTAATGCACGCAAGTTACGGCTCAAGTACGCTAGTAGCGCTACTAGCGTGCGCGTGCGCACTCTGTTTTACGCACACCTGGGTCGGCTAATTGGCGCCCGGAAATAGCAGAGCGACGCAAAAGGCGGCAAAGCGGACCTGTCACTTTAGAAAATGAAGTATAAAAGGAAGGAATGTTCTAGCTTCTGCTATTCTTACACTGTGGCAAAGGCTGTGGTGTGGTGCTGTGCTCGCTTCCCTTAGCTCATTTGAGCCTCTGTCTGGTTTCTGTCCTCACTCTCGGTGGCTTGTTGGGTGATTTCTGACATCAGTGCTGTTTCTTTAGGAGCTTGGTTTGGGTGGCATCTGCAAATATTGTGTAGCATACAGCAAGTGAGGCTTGATTTTGGGGCCTTTTGTGGGCTGTGCAGCAACTCCCCTCTTGGTTGTGCTTAACTTAGAAAGCTGGTTTTCAGCAGGCTGGTGGTTTGGACCACTATAGTTCTGGTTTTGTGGTGAGCTGCATTGTAGCGGGTGTGTGTGGAGTGTGATTGTTTGTGTGTGTGTTGTGTGTTAGTGTTTTTTTTTGCTTATTTTTGTTTTTGTATATATCTTTAGTGTGTGTGATGGATAAGAGGGTGATGTATGGTGTCTGGGTGGATGGATGTATGTGTATGCTGAAAGAGCAGGAGGAAAGGGAGCGGGGTGTTGTGAGGCTTAGGGCACCCCGCTCCTTTGCAATCCGCCTTTCAGTATGGGACTTAAGTGACGAGCAGATCAGGAGCCGCTTCCGTCTGAATCGTGCTGCACTACAGTCCCTATATGATCAGATTAAGACCAAAATCGAGCCATCCACCAAACGCACTCATTCCATTCCAGGCATAGTACGCCTGTGTGCCACTCTTAATGTTTTGGCACGAGGGACCTTCCAGGCAACCTCAGCCCTCCTCAGCGGGATAAGCCAGGCTACTATGAGCCGCATACTAATCCAGGTAGTTCTGGCAATTTGTGATTTAATCCCAATTTACATCAAGTTTCCTGAGGATGAGGAAGAGGTTGCCAAAATAAAACATGCTTTCTATCTGATGGGAGGGATCCCGAATGTGCTAGGGTGCGTTGATGGTACACATATCCCTTTCCGCCCTCCCCGTGCACAGGAGCTGTCCTACAGAAACCGGAAGCAGTTCCATTCGCTTAATATCATGGTGGTCTGTGACCCAGACATGAGGCTGCGGGCGGTGAGATCGGGGTTCCCCGGCTCATGCCACGATTCTTACGTCTTGCAGCGGACAGTCCTGTGCCAGAAGTTTGATAACAACGAAATGCCAGCTGGCTGGCTACTGGGTAATAAATTAACCATGTCTATGTATTTTGCTAATATGTGGCCTAGTAAGCCAATTTTAACCAAACTACCACCAAAAAACATGTACTAGTACTAATTGCTGTCTCTCTCCTTGTGTTTTTTCTACAGCGGACAAGGGATATGGGCAGAGAACGTGGGTCATGACTCCGGTCAGGAACCCACGGACCTCTGCCCATGAACGCTACAATGCAGCGCATCGCAAGACCAGAAGCATTGTGGAAAGAACCATCGGCCTGCTGAAAGCACGCTTTCTCTGTTTGGCACGGCCAGGAGGAGAGATGCTCTACAGCCCACAGAAGGTTTCCAAGATCATCCTTGCCTGCTGTGTGCTACACAACATTTGCATTTGTCACCGAATCCAAGCCCCCGAGGAGACAGCACTGGTGCCAGAAATCCCCAACCTGCCCGCAGATAGAAGTGAGGACACCCAGACTGGCGATGAGCTAAGGGAAAGGCTGATCACTTCTTTTTTTGCGGTAAGCTAACTACCCTTCACTCTAATGCAAGTACTGCACTACTGTTTAAATGTATTTGAACTCCCATCAAAAAGAGCAAAAAAACGCACTAAGGGGGGTGTAAGATGACCCAAACCACTCTAAGGGGGGTGTAAGATGACCAAAACCACTTTAAGGGGGGTGTAAGATGACCAAAAACACTCTAAGGGGGGTGTAAGATGACCAAAACCACTTTAAGGGGGGTGTAAGATGACCAAAAACACTCTAAGGGGGGTGTAAGATGACCAAAACCACTCTAAGGGGGGGTGTAAGATGACCAAAAACACTCTAAGGGGGGTGTAAGATGACCCAAACCACTCTAAGGGGGGGTGTAAGATGACCAAAAACACTCTAAGGGGGGTGTAAGATGACCAAAACCACTCTAAGGGGGGGTGTAAGATGACCCAAAACACTCTAAGGGGGGTGTAAGATGACCCAAACCACTCTAAGGGGGGGTGTAAGATGACCCAAACCACTCTAAGGGGGGTGTAAGATGACCCAAACCACTCTAAGGGGGGGTGTAAGATGACCAAAACCACTCTAAGGGGGGTGTAAGATGACCCAAACCACTCTAAGGGGGGGTGTAAGATGACCAAAACCACTCTAAGCGGGGTGTAAGATGACCCAAACCACTTTAAGGGGGGTGTAAGATGACCCAAACCACTCTAAGGGGGGTGTAAGATGACCAAAACCACTCTAAGGGGGGTGTAAGATGACCAAAACCACTCTAAGGGGGGTGTAAGATGACCAAAACCACTCTAAGGGGGGGTGTAAGATGACCAAAACCACTCTAAGGGGGGGTGTAAGATGACCAAAACCACTCTAAGGGGGGTGTAAGATGACCAAAACCACTCTAAGGGGGGGTGTAAGATGACCAAAACCACTCTAAGGGGGGGTGTAAGATGACCAAAACCACTCTAAGGGGGGTGTAAGATGACCAAAACCACTCTAAGGGGGGTGTAAGACGCCAATGTTGGTTATCAAGTTATGCATTTTTTTTTTGGCAACGACAAAACAACTTTAAAGATATATACTAACTGCACTTTTCTTATTTTTTCAGGCACAAAGAGATGCACCCTGATCCCTAATTTCCATTTCAAAAACTTTCCTGCACTTTACTTTGCTTTAGAATTTCTGTTGGACTTTTCATTTTCAATTTCATTTCTGTTTTATTATTATTTTTTTTTTAGAGTAAAAATAAAAAAAAATATATATATATATACATGTGGCTATGTGTTTAATTCTGTTGTAAGTTTCCTTTTCATTCTAATTCCTATTTTAATTTTCCTTTTCTTTCTCTGTTCTGTTTTTATTTTCCTTTTCTATTTTCCTTTTCTTTCTCAGTTCTGTTTTTATTTTCCTTTTCTTTCTCAGTTCTGTTTTTAGTTTCCTTTTCTTTCTCAGTTCTGTTTTTAGTTTCCTTTTCTTTCTCAGTTCTGTTTTTAGTTTCCTTTTCTTTCTCAGTTCTGTTTTTAGTTTCCTTTTCTTTCTCAGTTCTGTTTTTATTTTCCTTTTCTTTCTCTGTTCTGTTTTTATTTTCCTTTTCTTTCTCAGTTCTGTTTTTATTTTCCTTTTCTTTCTCTGTTCTGTTTTTATTTTCCTTTTCTTTCTCTGTTCTGTTTTTATTTTCCTTTTCTTTCTCTGTTCTGTTTTTATTTTCCTTTTCTTTCTCTGTTCTGTTTTTATTTTCCTTTTCTTTCTCTGTTCTGTTTTTATTTTCCTTTTCTTTCTCTGTTCTGTTTTTATTTTCCTTTTCTATTTTCCTTTCCTTTCTCATTTCTGTTTTTATTTACTTTTTCGATTTTCCTTTCTCTTTTCTGTTTTTCTTTTCTTTTTCGATTTTCCATTTTTCTCTGTTCTGTTTTTCTTTTCATTGTCTTTCTCATTGGTGGTTTAATTGTATGTCCTTTTTATTTAACAAATAAAAAAAAAAAAAAATTGTGGCTATGTGTTTAATTGTTTTATTTTGCATTTATATTAGAATATCTGGTTGAATTTAATTTCCTTTTCAACACAAAATAAAAACTCTTTACATTTTTAACAAATGTGGCAATGTGTTTTATTCAGAAGGTACTGGATGGCCAGGACACAGCAAAGCTAACAGGCGCTGTGTAGAATAGCGTGGTCACACTGACTGACAGCGCCTACAAAGCTGAGGGCCAACATCATATTCAGCAATGTAGGCGTTGTTCGCAACAACGCCAGGTAGCGACTGAGGAGGCCTGCTATAGCGAATCGCTACCGCCCGCGGCTGACGCTAGCGGCGCTCTTAGCGCCATACTTCAGTCGCTCATCTGTCGCTACCTGGCGCTATTGATGAATCGGTCTCCCCGTCATAAAGGGTTGCCAGCTGGCCAGTATTTTTTTTTAATTTACTGGCCACTGGCCTGAAGGTGCCGGTATTTGTTTATTCACTGGTAATTGTAAAGTTACCATTGAACCAAAAATATATTTATTTTATTTAAATTATATGAACCTAGTATTTGGGAATGTGTGGCAAGAAAAAAACCCATGTATACTGTACATACCAATGTGGAATTGTAAATGGTACAAATGAACTGTGTCTCAAGACTTCATTAACAAATGCCTCCGTATAATGCAGATCCTTTCGATCATCAAACCTAGGTGATCTGCAGATTCCAATATTTTCATCTGTAAAAAATAAACGGGTCACTGATTCATTCTGCTTATGTAAGTAGGATACTAAAAGCTTGAGTAGGTGAGCACTGAACAGTGCAATTTAACTGACATTAACACAAAAGCCAGAAATTACAAATGAGTTATGTAAATATAATGTTTTACCTATTTCCTTGTGAATTTTTGCTTGCATCTCTGGATATTTTAGTAGATAGAGTATAGACCACAAGAGCGTAGAAGTTATGGTGTCAAATCCTGTGAAAGATAAATTAAGCTTAGTAATATTCTTTACATTAAAGTGGACCAAACAAGTGCCCGACAACTCACCTTCATACCCGGTCCAATAGCGAACGTGCGAGCATTAGCCGCATCCTCACTATCCCTTTAGCCAGGCATTTGTGAATGTCCAACCTGGGCACGCTCCCTGCTTAAGGGTAGCGTGGGATGCGCCAGCCAGCGTGCTTGGATCTGCTCACATTAGATGAACTCCTGGACAAAGGGACTCGAGCGGATCCAAGCATGCTGATTGGGCTGCTAGAGAGAGCTGCACATGCGCCGTAGGACCGGGGAAGGGTAAGTGAGATCAGGTGACCTAGGGGGGGTCTCACACAGTGGGGCACCCCGATCGGCAAAGACCAAAACCCAGGATAGTCAAAATCCTGTGTTTTGGTCCACTTTAAAGAAATGAAGTACATTTTGCTAGAAATCTAGCTGTTACTATATTGTAATATGACGCACACAGGAAAACAGGGACTAGTTCCTCAGGCCAGGTATAGTTTAAAACACCAGTCCATTGTGAGTGGCCTACAGTTGCCTTTTAGTTGGTGTGGGGGGGGGGGGACAGGGCATAATAATTATAATAATAAAAATAATTATAATGGAGGTCCGCCTTAAAAGCAAAGTGTGGCCACATAAAAATGTAAAGGGTCCACAATTTAAGTCCACAGATCAGGGGCACAAGACACCCCACCTAACTTTCAACCGCTCCCACACCGCAAAGGAAATCTGCACATCAGCTGGGCATTGCCTCTGTACACATAAGGAACTTGTAGGATATCCACGAAAGCGAGTAGAAGGTAAGTGAGGTGTCTCATGCACAGGCATCCCTTATCTGAGGTCTAACGGAAAAGTCTGTGAAAGTAGACTTTCTGTATTATATAATTTTTTTTCCATGTAAAGAGACAGATTCATAGTAAAGTAGATAAGATAGTTTGCAATATCAACATAGTAAAATAAATCACCTGCACCAAATATGTCGGCCACAGTGGATACAATTTGCTCATTGCTTAGCTTGTGACTTTTATGTACAGCATTTTTGTCGTTGCATAGCTGGATGAGGGCATCTGTAATATCCACAATGTTATTCTATAAATGAGAGAGAGAAGTTTTTTTTTAATTATGGGAAACCTAAGTTATCAGGTTTTTGGTTTTCTACTTTGCACACCTGTGCTAGGATTGTGCCCTCAGACTTGTGAGTTACTTATTAGTGTGCTGATCCAATTTTCTTCTATTCCTGTGGGGCTGTGTTGCAAAAGTTGATGTTGCTTTCTTGGCCTTGTGTAAAGCCCTGTATATAGCTTCTGCCTATAAATGCCAGCAGCCTTCCACTGTCAAGGGTGAGCTCAGCAGCAGTTCCCCTCCCCCCACATAGCAAAGCCTGGAAAAATCAGGCCATAATAGAGGACAGGGGCCCCACCCCAGATGAGAATGCTGCCAGTAACCTTTGGCCACTGGAGCACAAGATTTTGATCACCTCTTCTGAAGAGGCTGGATTAGAGTAGGAGGGGCTAAACCAGTGAGATTAAGTGTGGAACCTCTCTTCCTCCTCAGCCAATCAGATGATTATCAAAGCACATTCAGGATGTCCCTGCTTTGTACACCACATTTACCACATTGTTGCTAGAGAGTTTCTTTTAACAGAGTTGAAAATAAATAGAAAAGAAACAAATCACTGTAAACTGAGGACACCATTTTGGTGGACGCTTTTAGAAATGTCATCATAAGTATACTTACCCTTTATTGCACAGATCTTGACCCATTTAAAAGTAGTGATAGAAATACTGTTAGAATACAAAGGGTACATTCCCCTTACAGGGTCACAAACAGCAGGTAAATAAGATTATAATCTTTCCATGCATGATCCAAAACAATAATAAACTACAGTATGACATTCTGGTCCATTCAAAATTGACAATTAAAACTAAGTTTTCCAAAGGCCACTCATAAGGCTTGATTCATGACCATGAGTAATTTTTTACTCACTTTATTGGAGTCAGCACCATCTTTAGCTGTGAATTTTTTTTTTTAAATTGCACAGCTAAGTATAAAGCTGAATTGCCCTTAAAGAATAAAATCAAAAGAAAAAGAGTTTACTTAAAAAACAAAAATTACGTTTATGAATCAAGCCTAAAGTATCATATCTTTACAATAGCTTACAGCACTTTTACCTTGGAATTCTTCCTCCATCTGCTTCGGGCAGGTACTTTAATGGCTTTTTCATTACAAGTCATTACATTCACGTGTTTAGTGGGCATCTGTCTGGGCAACTTAAAAACGAGCACAAGCTTTGGCTTTGGGTTATTAAATGGGACCAGAATTCTGCCCACTTCTTGTATCTCTCACCCCTGGTGCCTATAGCATGTTTTGTCTTTTTAATCATAGAAGGATCTTAAGATACATGATCACCATAAAGAAAAGAATTCTTGATTGGGGCTATTTCATCTAAGAGAAGCCAGGCAGCATTTTGCATGCTTCTCACACTTGAACTTTAGCTCTTGGATCAACAGTTAAGTTGACCCTAATGTGTTGTATTGGTAGCACTAGAGGTGGTTATAGCACCAGTTTTGAATCACCTGGATGGGAGTGCTATAATGTCTTCAATGACGCTGTAAGTCACAGCTCCTGATGCTATCTAATCTGCTTCGATTGTTGCAGTAGGTGTTGGCCTATCTGTGGCCTATCTGGCCTATTGGACCATGTTGGCAAATTATACAGCACCAGTGAGCGCCTCTTTTTTCATTTTTTCCACTCTGAAAAAGTTGGCACTGTATTTGTCTGGCTCTGGTCTTCTTTCCCTCTTCTAGGGACAAAGGGGGGCAAACGTAGGCTGTGTTTTAGTTGTTGTTGGCCAATTTACAAAATATTGTTCAGCAAAAGAAGCCATAAAAAACTATTTTATCATAAAAAAAATGACATTAGGCGACACCTAGGTCCCGTTTTTCCATTATTAACAAGTCACAATCCAAGTTCTGTACATAAAAATGTGTGTAATATCAATTCTAAGCATAAAACACTACAATCTAGTTCTGCTCACTGTGGTCTATGGGATCTTGACCTACTAGAACTAGAACTAGCGCTGCCTCATCCAGAGCACCCGGCGTTGTGACCTATACAACGCCATTTTTTGTTTCTTAAATTGCACACTGCGTGCCACAGAGGCCAAAAAAGTGGCTCTGAGTGGCGCTGACGCTTCATATATCAGGCTCCCTATATTGCCATACTAATCTATCGTGAGTATTTTAAATAATCTGCTTTGACCCTGGCAAAGAGATTCCTGGTGCCCAATTCTTGGACCCCATAGTTTATCAAATTAAGGTACTAGAGCCTAGGCTTGATCAAACCAGAGTACTCTGACTTTCTTCTAAGGTATTTGTGTAGAAGGAAAGCTGGACAAAGGCCTAATTTCCTCCCAGTGCCAACAGCCGGAGCCAGGCGTCTGCCCCCCTCCCCTGCAATCAGTGCTTGCATGTGTCAATTAATAGCCATAGACCACCCTTATTTGCATGCAGGGAGGGTCCATCTGCCTGAGTGGCACAAGCAATATGAACAAGTTGCAAGTTTTACTCATTCATAGAAACATGCTTGATGCTCAAAAAGGTTACTGCACCTGTGCAAGAAGTCTGTGAGGTGCAGGGGAGCCTGGGAGGGGAGAAACATGGCACACATCTTACGCTTAGGTAGATACACAAGAGGCATCAGTTGATGAAGGAGAGACAAAATACATAGGGGGTGGGCCTATTTCACCTAAAAGGGTCTCTAAGCTGGTGTGTTTGATATAAATCAGAACCCATCCCAGTTGACTGGACTTTCGCTTTAACGTCATTGCCCAGGTAGGCAAATAAACTAGAATTTCAGTTAGCCCCAAAGTTCCTAAGGTTTCTAATTGAGAAATGTACTATATCTGTCATCTGCTTTTTATAGATCTCCTGGGAACTGGGCATGACTGCTTTCTCTGGAATTGAGCATGGTACACCCATACATCAGCATTCATACCGTGTTTTTATTTTGTGTTCCAATGCCGGGGTGATAGCAGAAGTCTACCATCATGCAGCTGCCCATTCATGAGATATGAACAGTGCTCCTTCATCCTGAGGTCACATTAGGAGTGATAGAGGGAGGAACTAAATGGAAAGGCATTTTATCAAGAAACACAATTGGAGGATGATGGGCAGGGGGAGGAAGAGGAAAGACTGGAAAATGATACCCAGAGAAGATGAATCATATGCTGACAGTGACAACTAACGTGGAGCTTATTCTCCCAGACAAGGTAGGAGCTATAGGGAAAGATTTAATCTCTGGCTGGACAATGCCTTTACCCCCCCCCCCCCTCTCCTGGGTGCTGAATTGACCCTTATACACAGTGTAAAGATAATGTAAGATGTGAAGGACACATTTGTTTATTTCTAGACAGTCATTAAAGGATGGTCTAGTCATTTTAAGGATTTGCTGTTATGAGCAGAAAGTTCTTTTATCAGTTTAATATCAGGCATACTGCTTATATTTAGCTTTTGACGAATACACAAAATTAATGTTGGTTAACCTTTTCTTTTAAAATTAGGACAATATATATTTTATATATACACTTTTGTGAACTTTTCCTAAGACCTCAAACCAGATTTTGTCCAAGGGCAAAAGACCCACCACTTAACCGCCACCTACTCCCATAGCACTATTCACTGACCCACAGTGTTGGTATGAAAGGCCGGCCCAGTAGAAGGTTGAGGCCTGAATACAGAGTGTTTCCATTGATTTTAATGACCTCCTCTATACATAGAAGTAACCTGCTCATAAATAAACAACAATAATAATAAACCACCAATCATAACGCAGTATAAATAAATATATGATGCCCCACAGTGAGCATCACTACCTAGCCCCCAGCCCAAGCTTACTCACCTTAGACAAATGAAGCACAGGAAGTAGGAAATGCATGGTAAAGCATCCCTATTCTTGGTGTGCCACACACCCCGCTTCACTTCTTAAATATTCATTACTTCATGGGTTAATCACCTGCAGGTGACGTAGTGCAGAGAGGAAGTCTTGTAACGAGCCCCACCTTCCGGCCTATATATACCTGGTACCTCCCTTCAATCACCAGTATTTTTCTCTCTGCGTGACAAGCAGAGGTTGGAAGTTTCCTGCTTACAGGTAGGTCGGGGCTTACCCCGCCACCCCCCTTTTGGTCTATTTCTGCCCGGTTTGAGTTGTATACCTCTATGGTGGATAGGAAGCCTCCCAGCTTAGGCTGCTCACCGGGTAATTGGTAGATGGCACTATTGGTGCCTAGGAGCTTATCTCCTCCGCTCATCCCCCTCTTTTGGGGGCAATGCGGCAATCCGGCATGGTGATCCGGAAATGGGATGCCCCTGTCCCGAGGGTCCCCGTAGCCCTTTCTCCCCCGCTCCGGTCCTTTCTCCCTTCACTTGGGGGGGGGGGTACAGAGGGTTGTGTATCTTGTATGATGTTTTCACTGTGTGTTATTTCTGTGTGTTCACTTTTACATAGTAACTGTTTTTTGACCGGGGCTCCGGGCAGATGCTTTAGGCATGGCCAGTGTATTTGGTCTGCTTTATGGGGGTGGGGCAGCGGACCGCGCTCAGCTGGCCTCAGTTGGTTCCCTCCCGCCTCCCTTCCTTCCCCGCTGCTCCGTGCGGCAGCCTGTGTGGCTGCGCTTGTGTCTCTTTTTCCCCTCCTCCTCCTCCGCCGGCTCGGTGTCAGCCAGCGCAGCTGGTGGCATTCCCCCGTTGATTAGAGCAGGGCAGGCTCCCTGTGACGCGGGGGGGCGTGGCGCCGGCGGAAGCGGCGCCGGCGGAAGCGGCGCTCGGCGGCCTCAGCCTCGCTTCCTTCATGTTGCGGTGAAAAGAGGTCACGTGGGGGGGGGCGCGCGCTGCAGCAACACATGAGTTTGTGTGCTGCGGCTGCTACATGTCCCTCCGGTCTGGCTCCTGGCGTCGGTAACAGGTAAGCGGCCTCGCTTTTGTGGGGCCAGAATGAGTTTTACTCATGGGGCTGACTTTTAAGGAGGCACTCTCTTTGTTGTACTATTGTGAACATGCTGCTTGTTACTCTCACAAGGGATCTGATGGTTTGTTTTTTCTTTCCTTTCAGATCCTGGGATCCCTCTTTTACTGCGGCCTCCGGCTCTATATTGCCTGGCTAGTCTTTCTTGATATGAAATTGCACATTTTGGATATATATATACATATATATATGTATATATATTTATTTTGAGACTGTTAAGGGGGACCTTTTTCTCTTAAAAAAAAAAAAAATATATAAAAATAAAAACCCTCCCTTCCGGGACATTCTTATAAAGGGGCATCCCGGGTT
Organism: Gastrophryne carolinensis; assembly: GCA_027917425.1. Taxonomy (NCBI): domain Eukaryota; kingdom Metazoa; phylum Chordata; class Amphibia; order Anura; family Microhylidae; genus Gastrophryne; species Gastrophryne carolinensis. The sequence continues at coordinate 393,319,851 of CM051234.1, read as the reverse complement.
GGCTTATGCCTTAAAAGTCCCAGTATTTGCGATACCATAAATCACCAATATGGAGGCTTCTGTTACTACCGGAAACGACTCGTCAGAGCCGTCCAGGGGGTGTGTAAAATGTGGGGCTGCGCTCCCTGCTGATGATATCTTTATTTGCATTTCTTGTGCAAGGCAGATTGTTGCGCGTCAGTCTGTTGATCCGGCGGCTGACCCGTCGCAACCTCTATCATCTCCTGCCTCTCCCTCCCTGTTCCGGACCCCGCATGACATTGTCAAGGGTGGGGATTCGCAATCCGAGGTGGTGGTAAAATCAGCCAATCTTCGGGAAGTATTGCCCGTTAAAGCGGGGCTAAAGGCCTCTGCAAAACGGAAGCGCCTGACTCCGGTTTCTTCGGCTCCTCAGGACGAATTATGTGAGCCTGTGGAATGGTCCGTTGGCTCCCCGGATGAGGGTGAATTCCTCTTGGAGTCAGATGAGCCGGCAGGTCAGCTTAAGGCTGATGCGATTGGCGATTGGTCGGCGGGGGTTGCCCTTGACACCCCCTCCATTCTGGCACAAATGTTTGAAATTTTGAATTTAGATCCGCCTGAGGCTGTCACCCGGCCAAAGGGTCAGTTGTTTGAAGAGCCTCAGCCGCGTTTGGTTTTTCCCAGACAGCACCACTTTGAGAGGGTGGTCCTGAAAGAATGGGAACATCCCACACGGTTATCTGGAATCCCTCCCAGTTGGGAAAAGCGTTATCCTTTTCCGCCAGAATTGCTGAAGCTTTGGTCCGTCCCTCCTGAAGTCGATACCCCTGTGCTAGGGTTATCTAGCTCCGCTATGGTACAGTCTGCTGAGACCTCTGTCCCTAAAGATGGGGAGGATCGTAGAATTGACCAGTATGCTCGCTATGGCTTTGTTTATGCTGGGTCAACAATGCGCCCCTTGTGCGCTTCGGCCCTTCTTCTTTTAGCGGTAAGATCTGTTATCCAGGGGCTATGCGAGGATCTCAATCCCGCCTGTGATGAGTTCGCTACGCTTAAGCAGTGCGATTCTTTTGTGTCTTACGTTCTATCCGCTCAGGACGATGCGCTGGCTATGAGTAGCAGGACAGCGGCAATGCTGGTCGCTATTCGTCGGTCAGTATGGCTGCGACAGTGGTCGGCGGACTCAGCTTCTAAAAGGGTGCTCACAGCTCTCCCCTTTTTGGGGCTGCGGCTGTTCGGGGAGAAAATTGTTTCAGTCGCAAAGGGTGGCAAGATGCCACAACGCAGGAGGCCTCGACGCCCCTTTAGAGGGGCTGTTTCTGGTAGGCCGTCCTTTCGAGGATACAGAGCGGGTAGGGGGACTTCCCTTCCCTCTACCAGTCGTACAGGTTGGACGCGGGGAAGGGGCCGTGGCCGTCCCGCCCAGTCCTGGGGCTCCAAGCCCAAACCTGCGGGTAAGCCCACTCAGCAATGAGGGGCCGCCCTCACCCGTGCGGGTGGGGGGACGATTGCGACACTTCTCCCAGGTTTGGAACCGGGAGGTTCCGGACAGGTGGATTCAGGAGATAGTGTCGTCCGGTTACAAACTGGAGTTCGAGTCTCGCCCTCCTTCACGGTTCTTTCGGTCTCGGGTGCCCATCGATCCTTCGGCTGCACAGGGGCTCCTGGCGTCGGTAGAGAATCTGTTAGAGATGGCGGTCATCCGGCCGGTACCGCGTTTAGAGATGGGCCTCGGTTTCTACTCCAATCTGTTCGCTGTCCCCAAGAGGGATGGGTCGGTTCGTCCCGTCCTGGACCTGAAGTTGCTCAACAGGTTCATCCGTTTTCGGAAGTTTCACATGGAAACCTTGCGCACTGCCGTCGGCTCTCTTCGGCAAGGGGACTTCATGACGTCTATAGACATCAAGGATGCTTATCTGCATGTTCCCATCTGCCTCCCTCATCAACGCTTTCTTCGATTCATGATGAAGGATCGGCATTATCAGTTCGTGGCGCTTCCGTTTGGCCTTACCTCAGCTCCAAGAGTGTTCACCAAGGTGCTGGCAGGGGTCATGGCCATTTTCAGAGCTCGGGGCATTCGTGTCGTACCTTATTTGGACGACCTTCTTATCATGGCTCCGTCACCCGATCAATCGGAGAAAGACACCAGGGTGGTGCTCTCCACGCTGGAAAGTTTCGGTTGGGTGATCAACCTCTCCAAGTCCTCCCTCGCTCCGGCCAGGGTGGTGTCCTTTCTGGGGATGCGGTTAGACTCTTATCAACACAGAGTGTTTCTCCCTCAGTCCAAAATTCTTTTAATTCAGGAGTTGGCTCGGGTCCTACTCTCCAATCCTCGGCCGTCCATCCGTCTGGGGATGAGGCTGGTAGGGTTGATGGTTGCCTCCTTCGAGGCAGTTCCTTTTGCTCAATTCCACACGAGGACGCTTCAGCTTTATCTGTTGGCGTCTTGGGACCGGCAGCCTCGGTCGCTGGATCAGCCCTTCCAGTTGTCCTCCCGGGTCCGGCAGTCCCTCCAGTGGTGGTTGGTCTCGACCAATCTCGTGAAGGGCAGGTCTTTCCTGGCCCCCCTTTGGGAAATTGTCACCACGGACGCCAGTCTGTCGGGATGGGGCGGATTCTGGAAGGAGCTGCAGTTCCAGGGGCAGTGGGGACCTCGGGAGGCCCTCTTACCCATCAATATTCTGGAACTGAGAGCCATCCGTCGGGTGCTTACTCTCCTGACTCAGCACGTTCTGGGCCTTCCGGTCCAGGTGCGTTCAGACAATCGAACAGCGGTTGCTTACATCAATCATCAGGGAGGGACTCGCAGCCTGAGTGCTCTCAGGGAGGTGTCCCTGATCCTGACCTGGGCAGAAGCCCATGTTCCTCGTCTCTCGGCGGTATACATCCCAGGAGTGGAGAACCTGAAAGCGGACCGCTTGAGCAGGGGCTCTCCCCGTCGGGGAGAATGGGCCCTCCATCCTCGGGTATTTCGCTCACTGTGTCGCCAATGGGGGACTCCAGAGGTGGACCTGTTTGCCTCTCGTCACAATCACAGGCTCCCGAACTTCGTATCGCTCTCCCAGGATCCTCTGGCTCTGGCAGTGGACGCCATGTCCCTGAGCTGGGGGGATCTGGGGTTTCTGTACCTGTTTCCTCCGACACCCATGCTAGGCAGAGTGCTTCGGAAGTTGGCTCTGGAAGGGGTGTCCGCCGTCCTCGTGGCCCCAAGGTGGCCGAGGCGAGTGTGGTTCGCAGACATCGTTCGGCTGGCAGTGGACCAGGTCGTTCTGCCCCTTCGGCCCGATTTGCTCACTCAGGGTCAATTGTGTTACCCCAATTTACCAGCGCTAGCTTTGACGGCCTGGCTGCTGAGGCCTCCATCCTAAAGGAAGAGGGTCTTTCTGATTCTGTCGTTAAGACTTTGATCAGTGCCCGAAAGAGGTCTTCTTCTGTCATCTACTATAGGACCTGGAAAGCCTATATCGCTTGGTGCGAGATGAGATCTTTTCCTTGTAGGGTATTTTCGGTCCCCAGGGTTCTGGAGTTTTTACAATCTGGGCTGGACTCTGGTCTTCAGCTAAGTACGTTGAAAGGGCAAGTTTCTGCCTTATCTATCTTTTTTCAGAAGCGTGTTGCGCTTAAGTCTTTAGTTAAAACCTTTTTCCAGGGGGTTACGCATGTGCGGCCTCCCAGGAAACCATTACTCCCGGTTTGGGATTTGAATTTGGTTCTTTCTGCTCTTCAGGCTCCTCCTTTTGAGCCTTTGCAAGGGATTGCTTTGTCTACCCTGACTCAGAAGATTGTCTTCTTGGTAGCGATCACTTCGATCCGACGTGTCTCGGAATTGGCGGCCTTGTCTATTCAGGCGCCCTACTTCGAGAAGCATCGGGATAAGGTGGTCTTTCGATTCAAGCCAGACTTTCTTCCTAAGGTTGTTTCTGCTTTTCATTTGAACCAAGATATTGTTCTTCCCTCCTTGTGTCCTAATCCTAAGAATGACAAAGAGAGGGGTTTGCATTGTTTGGATGTAGTACGCTGTGTTAAGTGCTACTTGGTTATCACGTCTCCTTTCCGTAGGACGGATTCCTTTTTTGTTGTGCCCCATGGGCCTAGGAAGGGTTTGGCACCAGCCAAATCTGCCATTAGCAAGTGGATACGTCAGGCCGTTACTGCGGCCTATTCTGCCAAGGGAAGAGTTCCCCCTTTTCGTATCACTGCTCATTCCACTCGCGCTGTTGGGGCGTCTTGGGCTTTTCAGCACCAAGCTTCGGTGGAACAGGTTTGTAAGGCCGCCACTTGGTCATCTGTTCACACTTTTTCTAAATTTTACAAAGTTGATGTGCGGGCCTCAGCGGATGCTGTTTTCGGCCGCAAAGTTCTGCAGACTGCAGTCGTTTAAGTTATGCTTCACCTGGCCTTGAGTTGCCCAGCCCTTGTGGACACTGCTTTTGGATGTCCCATGAAGTAATGAATATTTAAGAAGTGAAGCGGGGTGTGTGGCACACCAAGAATAATACCATTTTGTGAGTACTCACCTGAAAAATGGATATTGTTGGTGTGCCACACACCCCGCTTCACACCCGCCCTTTTCGGTATTACCGAAGCCTTTATATGGTGAAGCCTTTTTTATATCAAATTTGATTTTGAGGTTACTGGTGGAATACTGGTACCTTGTATTACTGCTTTGTTGATTATACTGGTGATTGAAGGGAGGTACCAGGTATATATAGGCCGGAAGGTGGGGCTCGTTACAAGACTTCCTCTCTGCACTACGTCACCTGCAGGTGATTAACCCATGAAGTAATGAATATTTAAGAAGTGAAGCGGGGTGTGTGGCACACCAACAATATCCATTTTTCAGGTGAGTACTCACAAAATGGTATTTTTGTGCATGCTGTACAAAGCCGGCAGACCAGTACAGATAGTCTGCTGGGAGTATGCACAGTGGAAGGAACATGCAATGCTGCTGCATGCATTTCCTGTGTTGAATTTGTGTCCCTGGATCCAGGACTGGATTAAGTGCGGTGGCGGCCCCAGGGCACAAGTTTTTTTTTCCTATAAAATAATAGTCCAGCCAAGTAACTCATTTGTGGTTGTCTGGCACCCGCCTACTTACTGGAATGTCAGATCGAGTCCCTTGTGCCACCCTTGTGTGGGTCGGTGCTGCAAACTCCTGCTTAGCCATTCTGGGCAGGGAGGTAGTGCAGTCGCCCAGCTTATCCAGCAGAATACAGTTCCCTGCATTGACCTGCCAGTGGCTGTGCTTGGTGGCTTATGTGCAGTAAGAGGCCGCCGATTGACAGCTCTGCACTTACCCCATCACTGTAGCGTTGCTTATGGTGGCTTTGCTGCTCTAGACTCCACGTCCTGCCCTGTGGTGGCCCAGGGCATGTGCCCTGGATCCCTGTGGGGTCAGTATGTGGGTCTGGCAGGGGCTTAGGCAAAGATTCTGAATGTGGTTTAAGCATGCTTGTCAGTAAATCTAAGAAGTACATGTATGTAAGTGCTGTTGGACTATGCAAAAAATAATAGTAACCTCCTTGCATATTCTCCTTTTAAGCTAATGTTGGTTTCCTTGAAGTACATTATTTTTGTATATCTCATATGTTAAAAAAATGACCTGAAGAGTGGGGTCCTCAAAAGATTGCCACTTGTTTAGCCCCAAAAAATAAAAGAACATGGCTAGCCCATGTATGCTTGCATCATAACATAGTTGTAACCATTTTCTTTAAGTGTTCAAAAAACTATTGTACCAAAAAACAGTTGGGCATCTCTTACGTACCTCATCATATGACTCATAATGGTCTTGCACTGATTTAGCTACAAAATCATTGAAAGTGCCTGAAAATTTTTTTATTAGCTTTAGGGCTGATGATGGAAAGTATCGAAAAATTGGAATAAAGTCTGCCAAAAGTCCAGCCCCTGACACTCTTTGGAGGTCCTCATTTATTTCAATAATTTTTAGAAATTCTTTGTCTTGAAGGCTATATCGTTTACCAAAACACAGGGCACACACCACATTAGCAGCTGTAATTGTTATTAGAGGGAAAGGGTTGAAGCATCCATGCTTTGCTGTCAGCTGAGCCATAGTGTTAACTAGATCTGATGCTTCAGCTGAAACATATTCTTCAAGCAGACAAGAACAGTTTGAAGATGTGGCTTCTCTTTTTGAAAAAGCTCTCAAAGCATTTTTTGTGATCTTCTTATGAATTTTCCAGGCGTCGCCATATTTTTCTGAAAACGTCATACTTTTTCCATCGGACAGCAAAGAGAAAGAGTAAAGGTTTGGTCTGTCTGCAAACTGTTCTCCTTGTTTAACGAGAACCTTCCTCACAGTGTCAGGGCCACTTACGACGACCACGGGTAGCATGCCTAATTTGATGAGAAAGACATCTCCATAAGTCTTCCTCATTTCAGTGAGAGATATGTAAGCTTGATCTCCTAGTTGAAAGAAGTTCCCTACGATTGGCAGCGACCAAGGACCTGGCATGGAAAGGCCTCTTTTTTTTTTAAACCGCACCACAAGTAATACACTTGTTATGATAATTAGAAGCACAGTTACTTCAAGAGAAAGGACATTTCCCATAGCATTCTTCGAAACTGTAAAATCAAGCACATATACATATGATTACAAATGCTATTTAGCAATATTTGGGTATTTTACATTCACTAAGGTTAGAGGAAATAAACTCCTTACACCAATATAAGAGGGGTGGGAGTATAAGAAATGACTATGGAGTATGGACTGCCATAGGAGGTAGTCATAAGGAATAAACTAAAAGGGTTCAAAAGTGGCCTGGATGCCGTCCTTGCATTTAATGTTTTTTTTATATATAAGACTGAACTGGATGAACTAAAGACTATTTTTCAGCCTTACATGCTATATGACTATGTTTTTTTCTACTATATTTAAATTCAGAAGGGCAAAAAGAGCTTTCACACCTACTTACAAAAGTAAGCACAATCCTTAAAGTGGAGCAAACCCCATGCCCTGAAGGCCCCGGAATCTATAATATTCCTGGGCAGCTAGATTCCCTCTCCCCGGGGCATCCAGAACCGAGATGCCCTGATGTGTAAAAACCCCCCAAGTTTACCAGAAACTAACCTTCTTTCACGGTCCATTGGTGCATGCGCAAACGCTGCCTCCCTGCTATCCCTTTAGTAGCATGCGTGCATGTACCAGGCCTTTGTGAATGGCCGGAGCGGGCATGCTCCATGTTAGAGTGTAAATCCTGGGTTTTGGTCCACCCAAGATCTTCTGTTTTTGTAGAGGATTTAAGGCAAGCCAAGCACACCTTCACTGAGTCTACTTCAAGACTTTCTGACCCCTCTGCTATTTTGAAAGGTCCAAACTATAGTTATAATTGAGGTTTATTAGTGAGCAAGCCCATAGAAGTTTGGTTTGGCAAGTTCACCAAACTTTGATCAAAAGTTTGGTTCTGGTACTCGAACTTGACCCGACCCCAGACCCTATTGAAATCAATAGAGACCCGAACTTGGTGACCCAAAATGGCTGCAAAATGGGAGTAGTAAGGGGTAGAGGGCTGTAAAAATGGGGCTAATAACAGGGCAAAAAAGGACCTCTTTTTGGTTCGAAACGCGTAGACGTGTTTAGTGTATTCTTCACTGGGAATGTTTGCCTCCATGGCTTTTTAATGCTTTTTGAAAATAACTTTTATGACAAATTTTTATTGGATTAACTGGCTGGCTACATTTTTCTGTTCTACCGCAAGGATTGTTGGAGTGGAGTGCTCCTAGCTGCTGCCGGAGGTCTTTTGTCTCACCTGGGATAGCCACAGATTCAAGGTAGAGCTGACTGTTATTACGTTGTCTATTAATCTTGTTATGCTGTATATCCATGGTGATATATACACATGCATATATATACACACGTTTATATTAATGGTTATATTTCAATTTTTTAAATCATGTTCATATCTATATTTTTATTGTGGTATTAATATGTACTATATTTCTGTAGGGCTGCGTCCTAATGAATTGCCATCCAGTGTTCATTATAATCCTATACAGGCACCATCCCCTTTTTACTATTTCAATGTGTTTACATATTTTTATATGATTTTTAATGGCACGTGCACGTTTTCACTTTTGCAACCTATGGTGTGCAACATTTTCCTGTCCCGCGGTCAGCACTATTGCACAAAAGCTTACACTCCAACTTTTTGGAACCCTTCCAACCCATTAAAAGGGCTGGTTAGTGATTTTTCCAGCCCAACAGGGGGTTGATGGCAGGGTGGTCCAAGGTCACAGCCCCACACCTGCCCTTCCCTAGGCCTGCACCCTGCACCTCAGGACATGCCCTTTGCCATTGGTTTGAATTGGGGTGGTGGTCCGAGCTGCTTGGCCATGCCGCCTATGATATTGGACCTTTTCATTGCCTCTCATACTACCTCCCCTCAACGCTGCCTGGTGCGATTGAGTGACGGAGGATTGATCATAAAACAAGCGCACACAGCAGTTTCTCCCAACTAGAAAAACATTACAATGAATAGTTGGGGCTGACAAGTAATCACTGTAACTGTATTCACTGTAAGTAATGACTGTACCCTAACTTTCCCAGATAAGGGGAACTACTAAGCTACTAAAAAGAGACAAAAGCCCTGAAGTATATATTGCTACTGAAAAGTTCCAGGCCATGCAGCGTATCACAATCACCTTTGTTTGGATTCCCATGCTGATCATTATTTTATGCGCAAATTCGATATAAGTTTGATTTGGACGAACCTAAATGTCTTGCCCAAACTGAACTTTTAAAAAGTTCTCTCATCACTAGTTATGAGAATAACCAGTTGTTTGGAGTAGGGTTTTAGTGCACTGCACTGAACACAAGATAAGGAAGAAAACTAAGAGAAGCCAAACATGTGGCTAATTGCCCTTTTAGTTTGTTTTTAAGTTTAAAAATAGTTTATCTTTTTGGAATAGCCCTTTACAAAATAGTCATGTTGCCACATTTTTATTTATATGCTTTCCCACATTTTAGTAATCGGCTTATACATTAACGAATAGTACATACATGTTATTATAACACAACACAATCACAACTGCTTGCCATTCCTTTTTCTAGCATATCTCTTGCTGTTTGCTGTGTGGTTTCTTAACTAGAAAGCATATCGTTTAAAATCATACTGGAATAGAAAAAAAGAGTAAACCTTTTACCTGACTCCATGGCAGTTGTGAAAATCGATACTTATTGAAGCTGAAAGTGAATGAAATGCACTTATACGGTGGGTTTCCTTTCTCAAGCTGCTCTGACTAGTCCTGTAAAGGCAGATATTCAGGTTCTCCAGTTAAAGCACGTTCCTATAGATTTTCCCAAGTGTTGACATCTACTTCTATGAAAGCAATGAATGGCCAGCCTCTTTGCTGCAGCAGATAACACGCATACACATATGCCCTTTGTCCATAATGACTGTTCACAGATTTTCAGATAGGCTCTTGGGTAAAAAAAAAAAAAAATCTACTGTATGTTATAAATGTCCATGGCACTGTGCCGGCGCCGCCACTGGCAGTACACAGGCAAGTGCCAGGTCCCCAAGCAGGTGCCAGGGCCCACCTTACATGGTGGTCATGTTATACCCAGCTGGATGATTTCTCTTTCTTAGCATCCCCAGAGCCCCTTAAGTGGTGTACATTTATTTATGATAGTCATGGGGATACACTCCTAGAAGTGAAAAATGTGTCTTAACTTTCTGTTATCTCTGTTCATATTTCCTTCAATTTCTTTATTCTTTTTGTAATTTTTTTTCTTTCTTCTCATTCATTCTACTTTTGTATTATTTCTTATAAATGATTCCCTCTTATTTCTTTTTATCTATCTATCTATCTATCATATTCCCCTCCTATCTATCTATAACTATTTATCTATAACTAATTGGGCAAGAGGCTGTAGCAGCCAGGGGAGAAATGGCCCATTGAGATTCTGCCACCCAGGGGCCCACATAGACCTGCAGCCAGGGCTGACTCAAATTTCAAAAAAGTTGAAACACTGTGTAAGATACAAAGAAAATATTAGTAACTGCAAAGTTACATAACCATATTTTATTCTCAATAGAACAGAGAATACACCCGTTAGACATGTTTCCTATTCATTTGATTTTTTTTTTAAATTGATGAAGTTGAAGAAGGTTTAAGTGAAGGTTTAAGTAAAGGCTAAAGTAAATCAGAGAATTTGGAGAAATCCGTGTTTACAAGGGGCAGGGTTTGTCAAATTTGAATGCTTGTGGGTAGAGATGAGTGAACCGATTTTAACAAATCGAAATTCGCTCCAAACTTCAGGGCAAAAAATTATTCACCACTTGAATTTCTTGGGATTTGTGCCAAAATAATTTTTCCCTGTAATTAAAAAAAAAATCTCAACTGCTGTCTTGCTATCCAGTGCCAGGCGATGTCCATTACCTGGGCAAGGTGTCCCCCACCACTCTGCAGCTGGACAGAGTACACAGATCCTCTATCCGGCCAGCACACCCGCCATTGAACTATTGAACTATTTATGCTTACTGGTCCATGAGGTGTCACCGAGGGTCCATGTCCTTTGATGAACACGCTGGCTTCTTTGTAGACCGTCTGGGTCCGGGGAGGTCCTCCAGTGATTGAGGCGTGGTTTGATTACTTCCAGCACTGTCATCCTGCTGATGGCCGACGTATCCATGCCCAGAGCCGTCCCACATCACAAAAAAATCACGCCACCTATCCAAAAGGAAGAGGAGGAGCAGGGTGACCATATAAGCCTGGGGAGGGGACCTCCCAAGGAGAAGCCAGACCCCAAAGTGCAGCACCATAGGTCTAGTAGACAGAAAGGATGGATCCCACAGCTCAGATTGAACACAGCTGCCAGAACAGAGCAAAGAGGGGGTGTGAGAAAAGTGATCCAGTCTACCCCCACAGCACAGCCCCATGACGTCACCAGGGCAGGGCCAATCAAGGGGAAGGCATTGTTGGAAGGTATCAAACTGCGCCTCCACCCACCACCCAACACCACTGGGGGACCTCCCCAGACCCACATGGTCTACAGGGGCCGGCATGGACATCAAAGGACATGGACCAGTGACCGCACCTCAGCAGCGAGTACAGGTGAGCAATTTTCAGTGAGGGGTTTGTTCATTTTGGCTCAAACCAAATTTTGGCAAAATGTACAAATCTCATTTTAAGAACCAAGAGGCCTTCAGGCAATGCTGCAATAAAAAAAAAACTGGTATAAATCACTCATGGGGAAGCTTGTAACTGGCACTAGCAGTGAGTGGGTGAAGTATTGGGGTCAGCCTGTGACCAGATTTCTGGTCCTCCTGAAACTCTGTTCTGAGTGGCAATGGGGACTTGTTTGTGCAAGGATCAATTAAATTAAATCTTTTTTTCGATAGGTGCAAAATATAACTCAATAAAAATGCTATTTTCTTTCTTAAAGATGTTACTTTCATTCCTTATGCCATTGTCTTGCAATATAACGTGTTAATGTGGGGCTTATGCTGTTGCTGTGTTGCTCTTTATAAGAGCCTTTTACTGGAAGGAGGGTCAGATTATCATTACTACTGCTATATTCTGGGTAAATTTACAAATAGAAAACATATTGCCACCTAGTGCCTAACTGGTCCATGTCCTTTGATGTCCATGCTGGCCCCTATAGACCATGTGGGTCTGGGGAGGTCCCCCAGTGGTGTTGGGTGGCGGGTGGAGGCGCAGTTTGATACCTTCCAGCAATGCCTTACCCCGAATGGCCCTGCCCTGGTGACATTATTGGGGCTGTGCGGTGGGGGTGGACTGGATCCCATTTCTCACACCCCCTCATTGCTCCGTTCTGGCAGCTGTGTTCAATCTGAGCTGTGGGATCCATCTTTTCCGGCTACTAGACCTATGGTGCTGCACTTTGGAGTCTGGCTTCTCCTTGGGAGGTCCCCTCCCCAGGGAGAGCTACAATCCAGCAGATCCGGCCACTGACCTTTAGACAGACTGGTTCATGAATTACATTCATTGCAATCTATGTTAACTAACAGTCCATGTTTTTGGTGTGTTAGCTAGCTCTTTCAATAGTAGGAGTATGCAGAGGCTTACATTTCTTTTTGTCTATGGAGTGTGGTCACACCCCTTTAGCACCTCTTTGACTGCCGTATATTGACTGGACGAGCACATCCTACCTTCCTTTTTGCTGTTGTGTTTGCAGGTCAGTGGCCAGATCTGCTTGATTGTAGCTCTCCCAATGCAACAGGGAGTCCAACTGGCCTCTCCCTAAACCCCTCTGCTGAATTGTAACACTGTGCAGCCAAGTAAAGCATTTTTCATTGTGTGTGTGCAAGCAAATTAAGTTATTGCACCATCTTTAGACGGGCTGGTTAATGAATTGCATTGCTTGTCCACATGCAAATAAAAAAGTAGCAATGTCTGCGCAGACTCTTTTAGGCTTAGCAATGTTATGGTCAGGGTATCATTTGGACGGCCTTGTTGTGGCTACCTCGCTTTTACATTCATTGCAATCTATGTTAACTAACAGTCCATGTTTCTAACAAGTGTTAGCTAGCTTTTTCAATAGTGTGCAGAGGGTTAAAGTTCTTTTTGTCTATGGAGTGTGGTCACACCCCTCTATCACCTGCTTGACTGCTATATATTGACTGGATGAGCACACCCTACCTTCCTTTATATAGTAACATTTATTACCTTTTACTCAAAGGTTTCTTGGTTCTTCTCTATGCCAAATTGTAATTATTTGGACTTTGTTTCATTTCTGTACAAACATTATATGTGCACAGATGCCAAGAACATTGTCAACCTGAAATTACTATGAACGATTTCATGACCAGCCTCTGCCATCCTATGTTTACTCTCTTTAGGGTCGATTCAGCATCAGGTCAGAAAACACTACTACTCTTTAGGAAGAAGGAGAAAAGGAGAAAACTGCCATTCACTTTAATTTTCTACCTTGGGAGTGGTTCAGAACCGGATGTAACTTTTCACCGTTTAAACAGAAGAAAAGAAACGTCAATTGAAATGTATGGGAGAACGACAGGTAGCTGACAGGGCTGAATCCCTCCAACAGGCCACAAACGGAAATATATATATATATATATATATATATATATATATATATATTGGCTCTAAGCCCCCACAAGTGATGAGAGTACTGATTCTAATGGATCAGAATTCTCTCTGAACCTCAGGGAAAAATCACTTCAGCGAGAACCCTAAATTGCTAAGATTCCTGCTGATCAACGTATAGTTAAAAATCACACCACTCCCTGCTCTGCAGGTGGGAAAAGGACACAGATCTTCTGTCTGACCAGCCTTACAGCCATGCCCCCCCAGCTGCAGGGTGCCATTGACCAACAGTCCCGCACCCCTCTATACCCCCCTTACCCTACCGCAGGTTGTCTCACGTCGCTGACTGCCACTACCAGTGTGGCCCAGGTCGCTGTCTGCCATGGGTTTTCCCATCTTGCAGTGTGCAGAGGATACAGATCATCAGCACTCCTGGCCATAGGATGGGGCTCTTTTTATGCAGAGGAGTGAGCTGATGTCACTGTGAATGAGGGGCTTCGGATGTGGTAGAGAGTACTGGCTGGAGACGGTTTGTGTCCTTTGGAGCCAGGGAGATACCAATAATTTTACTTGGTGCACTGGGTAATTGTTCCTAGTAGGGGGGTACCCCACATCTGTATTTATTTTTTGTTAAAACATAAAAAGATGCAGGGCAAATACAATTTGAAAAAAATGAAAGCCAGCAATTCAGGGCGCTTGTAAAACACCCTTATAGGCAAAAAACATTAGAAACGATAACATTGACATGTTCAAAGTGTTACATAATGATCCTTGCCCATCAAGAATAGGCATCCTCATCATCAAAACCTAAGTGTAATCCAAATCTAATGTGGAACATCTGTGTGGCTCCCCATAACCCAAGGGACTTATGCCCTTATTCATCAAGCGATAGCGCCAGGTAGTGTCTGACGAGTGCCAGGTAGCGGCAGCTAACGGCGACTACCGACTCAAGTACGCCCGGCGGCGGTCACAATGACGCATTTATCAAGCAAAATGAGGCTAGCGCCGGCGAGAGCGACGGCTAGCGCGGCATTCATCATGAAGCCGCCTGGACCGAACAGCGCCGCTGCAAATTCCCTCACAGCGCCAGGTATGAGCTGTCGCTCCCTGGCGATGTCCAATGCATTTCAATGGAGCAATCTATAATTATTCCTAATTAATTGGTATTATTTTTTTTTATTATTTTTTTAATGTCAAAAAATCGGAGACCACTTCTGCAATGTTAGGATTTATTTTTAAGTAAAAAAAAAGAGATTAATGTATTCATATTACAAAATGATTCTAAAAACATGTATAATGTTACATTCAAAAAATATGGTTGTTTAGGGGTTAAAAACTAGTTAATACACATCGCCGCCAGCGCTCTGGGATTTAAACAAGGAATGGACAGCGACAGCACATTCGGAGCGTGATTTGTTGATGAATATGAAGCTAGCCGTTCGCTCTGGCCATTCGTTGTCAGGCGCTCACATACAACGCTGGACCTGTGAAACAGCGACCCCCCAGCCCGTATTCAACATTACCGCACACCGACTGAGTCGCTGTCATCAAGCTAACGCCGGCCAAGCACAGCGAATACTGGCTGGCGCAGAAAAAATCACGCTACAGTCGCTCATCTGTCGCTACCTGGCGCTATTAATGAATCGGCCTCCCCGTCTCTCATTAACCTCTGGCTTCATTGCTCGATCTCACAAGCTCTCCATCAGGATGGGGTTAGCTGCCATAGGCTGGCAAACTCCCTCTGCTGCAGCAAGTTATGTCACAGCCCAAATTAAAGCTGCTATATCTTAAAGTGGACCAAAACCCAGGATGACTACCCTGGTCCTTGCCCTTGGTGCCCTGCTGTGAGAAAACCCACAGGTCAGCAAAACCAACTCACCTCTTCCCGATCTTATGGTGCATGCGCGGCTGCTTGTCCTTTCAGCGCACTTGGATCTGCTGATGTCGTGTCGTCTAAGCCTTCGTCTAAGGCAAGCGAATCCAAGCGCTGGCAGCCGCATCCCCCACTACGCACTAACAGGGAGCGTGCCTGCACCGGCCATTCACAAACGTTGGCACAGGCATGTGCCTTGTTAGAGGTATAGCAGAGACGGGGCTGCGGCTCGCACGTGCGCCCTTGGACCGGAAAAGAAGGTGAGTTTATGGGCAACCTGGGGGCTTTCACACTTGATCTTATAGATTCCCAGGCCCATCTCTGTGGGTTTTGGTCCACTTTTAGAACAAAAAAGCAGTTTATTATACATTAGCTTAAGAAAAGTTATACTTACCTGACCTTTTGGAGTCTTGCGGGCTGAATATCCTGAATATAATTAACACATGCCATGTGACCCAAAAGTGAAACAAAACCTGGGTTTGTTTATTTTCCTGGGTTTCGTTCCGCTTCTTTGGGGCATCGTGAATGGGATGTGCTGCTATGTAAAAAGTGAGTGTCTATCAGCACCCTGGGGGGGTTCACAAAGCATCTCAATTCGGGATCCCCCTGGGGAAAGCCAGCGGCCAGTCACTGCTGGGTTTGGTTCTGCTCTAAAAACATGTAGGTGCTAAATATCTTAAATAAGATAGAATAGGATTTCTTGCAGTTTACTTATTATGAATGAATACATCGTACTGTACACTGTGTCAGGACATTTATACAAGCAAGCAAGCAAGCTCAGAGTATAGACAGTGAGTATAGATGTATACAGATTTATGTATGAGCTGTTGTTTCAGAGGATCAGATATAAAGACAGCTATAAGCATTTATGAATCGCTCCTGGACATCATATAGTACATTTTCCAAACACTGTATTATCTCCCTGTAATAAATCAGTAGAAGAAAAAAAGATGCTGTTGGATAAGTATGCAAAGTTTTAGTCTTATCTGTGTGGTCAATGTGGTGGCCATAATGAATCTTCTTTCTCTATATGGTCGCATTGCCAGCAGTGTGGCATGCCCAGAATTTTGTTAAAAGAAAGGTGTGCTTTGTGTTGTTATGAATGTGTAATAACATAGTTGTCCACAAGATGGCAGCAATTTCTCCATTTGGATGCTGCTGCTTTTTGCTGTCTGCTTGTCTCCGGTCATTGCTGGCTGGGCTGTAAGATAAGTTTGATCGCTTGCAGGCGCTGTAGTCAGAATCATGGCTTACTGTGATGACATAATGTATATACTGTAGGAAAAGCTGTGCTTTTGGCATTTTTATTAGCCTTAAATAAAACTACAAGCTGATTTTATATTCTCACTTCTAGTGTGCCTAAAGTGCGACCACTCCGCAATCAGAATAGTGTGAAACCAGCCCCTCATTCAATACACTTTTTATGTTACCACAACAGAACTGCAAATTAAATATATGTATGTCTTAAAGTGGACCAACACCCAGGGGGGATCGACCCGGGAATCGGCCGATCAGATCCCTCCCCGCGGGGCATCCGAAATCGGGATGTCCCGCGGGGTGAAACCCCCCAGGAAGCCCACAATCCTACCTTCTCCCCGTTCCAGCGGCGCATGCGCGTCCGCCGCCGCCTCCCGCGCGTGCCTCTAGCAGGGCGCGCTCCCGCGCTGGCCGTTTGTGGATGGCCGGCGCGGGTGCGCTCCCTGTAAGAGTGACGCGTGGGAGGCGGCGGCGAACGCGCTCTCTTGTCCGTCGCTGCCTCTCGCTTGTCCGTTGGCGGGGATTGGATGCAGCGGTCACGTGGGAGCGGGGTGAGGTGAGTTTTCGGGGCTTTCTGGGGGGTTTCACACAGCGGGGCACCCCCGATCGGAGTGCCCCACCGAAGTGGACCAAAACCCAGGATAGTCAAAATCCTGTGTGTTGGTCCACTTTAAATATTGCCTTCCTCAGTTAAAGTGGACCAAAACCCAGGATTTTAACTATCCTGGGTTTTGGTCCTTGCTCTCAGGACACTCCGATCGGTGGTGCCCCGCTGTGTGAAACCCCCAGATCGCCGAACAAACTCACCTCTTCCTGGTCTTACAACACATGCACAGCTGCTTGTCCAATCAGCACGCTTGGATCCGCTCTGGCCCCTGCGTCCAGGAGCTCATCTAACGTGAGCGGATCCAAGTGCACTGGCTCTAACAGGGAGCATGCCTGCGCCGGCCATTTACAAATGGGCACACGCCTTGCTAGAGGGATAGCGGGGATGCGGCCGCGGCTCACACATGCGCTGTTGGACCGGAAAAGAAGGTGAGTTTATGGGCGACCTGGGGGGTTTCACAGAACAGGGCATCCCGATTTTGGTTGCCCAGGAATCTTATAGATCTCCATGGGTGTTGGTCCACTTTATGGTTTCTACACAAATTAAATTGGCTGATAATAGAAATGTATGGATGTCCTAACTAATGAGGTATTGTTTACAGCCCTGTATGACAAGCGTGATCCCTTGTTATCCTCCTCCTCTATCATTTTACAAGAAGCCTATTTCTTCCAAGTGCCCTTAGTGGGCAAAAAAAAACATTTTACATTGCTGTTGCTGCATTTTCCTGGTTTAAGAGAACTACCCTTTTCCTTTTAAAATGCACCACATGCTTTTATTGATCTCCTTAAAGTGGAGCAAAACCCATTATGGACTTCAAGGGAGGCTTACTCCCTCCCCGGGCCCCGCTGTGTGACACCCCCCATGGAACCCAACATTTCCCCCGAGCCCACGGCCATGCAGGGTTGATCAGCATCACTTGCCTCCCTTCTTGGCTGTGCGTGGCCCCACCTACCACAACTTAATGGCTGTGCAGAGCTGTGCACAGTCGAAGGGAGCAAAGGATGCTACTCATAAGTGCAGCTAGCCATGCTATGGGCTTGAGGAGAGGAGATTGGATTCAGCATTCCAGGGGAGTTTCACAGAACGGGGAACCCAAAACCAGGGTGCCCAAGGGGGAAGGACCAGTACCTTGGTTTTGGTCCTCTTTAAGGTGCACTACAAGCCAGATATCCTACCCACTAGTTGGGAAGACCTAATGTGTGAAAGCCCCTGGATCGCCATGTTTACTTAATGTACCTCAGTGGTATTCTTGGCATTCAAAGGACAGGGGTGCAAACAGAATTCTACCATAACATAGTTTAGTAAAATGTTATTCACCCAGGTCCCCCTCTTCCCTCCACTACCACAGGATGTGTTCCTCCAACCCTACTCCATTTACCTCTCAGATCTCAGCCTCACAAATCTGTTCCTCAGCTTGACCCTAGCTGGATCACAGCTTAACCAGAAGCAGTAGTCTTGTTTATGCACATTCTAACCCACCCCCTCTCTCTAGAAAATACTTACTAGAGATGAGGGAACTGATTCTTCCGAATAAGATCTCGCTCCAAATTTCAGGGAAAAATCATTTCAACATAAATCAGAAATTCGTACTATTTGTGGCGACCAAATTTTTCCTTGGAATCCTTAAATTCTTTTTCAAAATACTCACCTGCCACTTTTCTATCCGTGTCCCTTACACCTCTGTGTCCCTTTGCTGCCAGCATGACCACCTCCACTCACCACCCCTCCTGGCCTCTTGGTGTCCATTGTCACTCTGCTGTCAGCACAACCAGGTCCATCACTACTCTGCCACCAGCAGGACCACCAGTGCTGCCTGCTGCAGGGAAGAGCCTTTTAAATACAGAGGAGAAGGCAATGTCACTATGAGTGACGGGGAAGATGAGAGCTCTGTCTCATTACTCACAGGGACATATGAGCTGTGGTGAGAGGTGGCAGTCATGATGGCCACAGAGCGACGATAGAGCAGCGGCAAACACCACCTATGATGCTGAATAGCGAGGCAGCAGGTGAGTATCTTTCATTTTTGGGCGATTCATAACAAAACTATTCTGTTAAAACTATAACAATGAAATTTATTATTGGGGAAATGTGGCTAATAGTTTGAATCAAATTTTTACAAAATCTTTAATACTTACCCTCTTGTGGAGCTTTGTCGGGAAAAAATCTACACCTTTACCAGTTAGGGTTATGCAACACTGTATTGTGCAACCATGCTTGGGTCCCCTCAGAAGGGGTGCCACAGGTTGTATGGGGCCCTGTTCAAACCTAAAATTATGATTATAAAATATGGGATTCCTGTATCAGTGACACCACATGTTGAGGCAATAAGGATAATGCCACCTCATTGATTTTCTCCTGATCATGGCCATCTTGAAGCTCCCCAGAAACTTCCTTTCCCAGCTTCCCAGTCGTGCCGATGTCTGGATTTAACTGACATAACTGACAATGCAGAGCAGCAGGAAACCCAGCAGCACTTCTTCTTTGCAGATGGTCTGCAGCTCCAAAGGTTGCCATTTTGGTTGTAAAACTGGCCACAATACAAGTTGCAAAAAGGTAAACTTGAATTGCCACAATTTGAATTGCCCTGGGGAGGGATACATATGAGCACTGTTTCTTGAAAGAGCGTTGGTCCAGTTTTAATGCCTTCTTGCCATCGCCCTCCTTATATTCTGAAAACTGAGAGTTTCTGCCCCCCACATAAATTAAGGGCAAAAAATAAATGAAAAAAAATGACTTTTTCTCCAACAAGACCACTTAGGCTCATTATTAATATTAATTAGACTGTTCTCTGAAAAGGCAAATACAGCTTTTGCTCAATATCTGCAGCACTGAAGCCTCAAGCAGGTGACTCATTAAAGTCACCTTTAACCATGCAAGATGGTGACAGACATCATTATTCCTTATGACATATAATGGCTTCCTTTGGTTCCAAGTTGCAACAATTAAATCTAATTTCTCTCATTTTGCCCAAGAAAATGATTGCTTTTTCCTTAATTTGTTGCGATTATAATTCATCTTAAGGAGAGAAAGGAAAGTGAATTAAATAGTAGCTGCAAGGTAATTGCCTCTCTAGAGACTACACAATAAGCGAGTGTCATATAGTCCAGTGGTCACTAAGCAGGATAGAACTGCATTGATTGGCGGGGTTTCCATGTCCAATGCTTGGCTGAAGTAACAGATTAGCATCTAATCCTAAAATCCTTAATGATATACCAAATATTGGCATGTTCGTTGTAGGGTAGGCTGGTTCACAATGATGGTGGAGTTTACAGCCCTCTTCAGATTTGCCTGCTATTTACTGCAGGTAATATTTTAGTTATTAGGTAACTGTTACACCATTGTGTCAGGCTACATTTGGCACTGTCCTAAACTGTTTATCGTGTTTAAATTGAAGAAGAAATGGACGAGATATTGAGGTTTACAGGGTCAGCCAATGATATTCTCTTTTTCATCCTATCCCTCCAATGAGCTCAGCAAAGCAGAACTGAATTGATGGTCCCTTCCTCCTCCTGCCCCTCCCTTCCTCTGCCTCCTCCTCCAGATTCACATTGCTCTGCACTGACAACCTCCTCCCCGCCGTTCCCCCCCCACAACATCCACCTCCCCCAACCTCCCTGCCGGCCAGCAGCAGGAGGGAGAACCCACACTGCTTGGCAGGGATGTCAGCGCCCGTTTTAGATGCATGATTCTTCTCCCCCTGCTGCGTGTGTGAGCGGTGCAGGGAGATTAATTATGCCCCAGCCGACATCGACATCCCTGCCGAGAGGGAACACACAGCTCCCCTCCCCTCTGGCCAGCATCACCGCCGTCCAGCGCGGCCCATTCCTCTCCCTATCACTCGTTCATGAAGCGGGTGTAAAGAAACCTGCCTGCCACCCGACCTTCCTCCTCCCGTCTGTGCTGGACGGGGGGCAGAGTGTGCTGGGGCGGGGGTGATGGTATGTGCTGGGGGGTGACAATGTGTCCTAGGGTGACAGTGTGTGCTAGGCTGGCAGAGTGTGCTAGGGGGGACAGTGCTGGAGGGCAGCCCCACCTCCTTCTCAGCATGCACATTAGGGGTGTGCACATGCACTTTGGGGGTGCGCACATGCACTTGAGGAGTGTGCACATACATTTTGGGAGTGCACACATTCACTTTGGGGGTGCAAACTTGCATTTTGGGAGTGTGTCTGGGAGTGCTGGTCTAGAAGCTCAGCCAGGGTGTCTTATGCAAGTTCTCGGAATCTTACAGACCCACCCCATTATGTTGCTTATTATGCAGTATCACAGATCCATTGGCCACATCCACTTTTTTCAGAAAAAGAATCAAGAGGTGAAATTTTAAACCTCAATATCTAGGCTATTTCATCTTCAATTTGTAAATGGAAAACAGTTTAGGACAGTGCCAAATGTAGCCCAACGCAATGATGTAACAATTACCTTTGCCTGAAGTATGCCTTTAAATATAAGAATTCATTTTTACTTGGACAATCATAAGGTGTGTTTAGTACTCCAAAATATAAATCTGTGAATGGTCCTCCTGTTATTCTTCCTTTCCATGTTTTATATTTTGTATTCCATATACTCTATTCCAGATAGATTGTTTTTTTTTCAGTATTTATTGATAATAAGAAGAATACTGATGGGGGTTATTGTATTCAATTTCTCCCCCAATAGGAATGCTGTGACCCTTTACCTACTTGTCCCACCGTATTGGTGGGAAGAAATATACCAGTATTTACAGTATATGACAACTAATTCTACTTCTAAATTACCCACGTTATTGTAAATAGAATTCTAAAGGGCTGGGTGTTGCCTAGGCTGATAATTGCATGGCTTTGTTCCAGCATGCTCCAGTGTAAATACCCCAGGCTTGTTTTTTAGAATAAAAGTTGTCCAACAGGATTATTGTGTTTCATCCCCCTCCTCCCTTACTCACATGGTTTTTCTGGCAGCACTCTACAGTATTTGAATATAACAAAGTGCATGTCGTTTGTGTTCTCCATCTGACTGGAGCAGCCGGGCTTTTTGAAAGGATGTGACATCAGTGCAGCTTTTAAGTTTTGGAGCTGCCAAGGCTTTCTCTGTAAAGTTTGGAAGTGACTGCTGATTTTCATATCCCTGGATCAGTGTTCTCAGGTTACACAGGTAGCAGTCAGCTCCTCAGGTCTCCAGCCTGCAGCATCCTGAGGGACTACTCAACACCCCCCTGGCCAAATGTAATCCTTCACTTGTGTAACTAGGCACTGACATTCTCTGAGGAATCTGCTCTCGCAGAAGGTGTCACGCACATCTTGCTTCCAGTTCACAATGGATGCTGCTCAAGCAAATGCTGACTCTCAACATCCTAGAGGTCACCCACAAACAGCAGCCGGTTACATCGTAAGCCCATTGATGAGTGGTGAGTATATTTTTATCTCAGCTGGTGATGTTATGTGGAATATGGACAGCAATAAATGTAAGATGCTTCGGTTGAGAGCTGGCATTGTAACAAGGCTGCCCATTGAGATTTGAAACCGGTTCCTCGACAGATATCTACCTGTTTACACCAGGGCTATGGACTTGGAGGGCCATTCTGTGGTTCTCAGGCTAGAAATCTTTCTGGACATTTGTTAGGAATATCTGTCATGACAATGTTTGTTTATTGTCAGTTTTACCTATATTTTTTGAGACTCCCAACTGAAAAAAAACCCTTCAAATTGTGTTATCAAAAAGATTTGGGATTTCTACTGAGAGGCTAAATTTTGAGAGCTTTTCTCACTTAGCACACAATAAAGTGACATTTAAAATAGTTAATTTACCATTTCAAAATCAAAATCCCTTGCACATTCAATGGAGCAATCCTACAGGTGAGGCGCAAACTATTTTAAATAGATTACTTAATTTAGTTTATTTAGTTCTCAAATAACTGCAGCCTATGGGGAATTTCAAACACATCTAAAGAGGCTTATGTGTTTGGATTTCCCAAAGGTGACCTTTAGGGATGAGCGAATCGATCCGGACGAACCCGGATTCGATCCGAATTTCAGGAAAAATTCGATTCGGATCGAATCCGAATTTCCCCGCGATTCGATCACTCGAAGTTTTCCTTTAACATCCATTCATTTACATTACAGGCATTCTAAGATGGCGGGCGGGACATGTCTGGACATGTATCCCGCGCCAGTGCAAGCTGGGGCAGTCACATGCAGCCTATCAGCAGCCAGCAAGCCCGGTGACGTCACACAGCGGTATTTAACGGCGGCCATCTTGCTTTTCCTCATTTCTCTATTGCATTCGTGACAGACAGACAGAACGCTGTGTAGCTGAGGCAGTTAGACAGGCTGGAGACAGGCTGGAGACAGGGACAGACAGGGACAGGCTGGAGACAGGCAGGAGACAGGCAGGAGACAGACAGGAGACAGACAGAAAGCCAGGGAAAGGTAGGAAAAACGGAGCTGGCTGACAGGGAGATTTTTTTTTTTTCATCCAGCCTTTGTTAGCGTTTTCAGGCTGCTTATAGTAACTAACTGTGCATATATACTGAACTGATCTTAAGTCTGCTGTGAGGCATCCCATTCTGTGACTAAAGCAGCCTCTATTTAATAGCATAATAAACATTTGCACTTATTCTCATAGAAATCAGGCCTGATAAAGACACTTTTGCTGTGCATGCTCTCTGGTTTTTGTGGCACTGGCATCCCATTCTGTGACTAAAGCAGCCTCTATTTAATAGCATAATAAACATTTGCACTTATTCTCATAGAAATCAGGCCTGATAAAGACACTTTTGCTGTGCATGCTCTCTGGTTTTTGTGGCACTGGCATCCCATTCTGTGACTAAAGCAGCCTCTATTTAATAGCATAATAAACATTTGCACTTATTCTCATAGAAATCAGGCCTGATAAAGACACTTTTGCTGTGCATGCTCTCTGGTTTTTGTGGCACTGGCATCCCATTCTGTGACTAAAGCAGCCTCTATTTAATAGCATAATAAACATTTGCACTTATTCTCATAGAAATCAGGCCTGATAAAGACACTTTTGCTGTGCATGCTCTCTGGTTTTTGTGGCACTGGCATCCCATTCTGTGACTAAAGCAGCCTCTATTTAATAGCATAATAAACATTTGCACTTATTCTCATAGAAATCAGGCCTGATAAAGACACTTTTGCTGTGCATGCTCTCTGGTTTTTGTGGCACTGGCATCCCATTCTGTGACTAAAGCAGCCTCTATTTAATAGCATAATAAACATTTGCACTTATTCTCATAGAAATCAGGCCTGATAAAGACACTTTTGCTGTGCATGCTCTCTGGTTTTTGTGGCACTGGCATCCCATTCTGTGACTAAAGCAGCCTCTATTTAATAGCATAATAAACATTTGCACTTATTCTCATAGAAATCAGGCCTGATAAAGACACTTTTGCTGTGCATGCTCTCTGGTTTTTGTGGCACTGGCATCCCATTCTGTGACTAAAGCAGCCTCTATTTAATAGCATAATAAACATTTGCACTTATTCTCATAGAAATCAGGCCTGATAAAGACACTTTTGCTGTGCATGCTCTCTGGTTTTTGTGGCACTGGCATCCCATTCTGTGACTAAAGCAGCCTCTATTTAATAGCATAATAAACATTTGCACTTATTCTCATAGAAATCAGGCCTGATAAAGACACTTTTGCTGTGCATGCTCTCTGGTTTTTGTGGCACTGGCATCCCATTCTGTGACTAAAGCAGCCTCTATTTAATAGCATAATAAACATTTGCACTTATTCTCATAGAAATCAGGCCTGATAAAGACACTTTTGCTGTGCATGCTCTCTGGTTTTTGTGGCACTGGCATCCCATTCTGTGACTAAAGCAGCCTCTATTTAATAGCACAATAAACATTTGCACTTATTCTCATAGAAATCAGGCCTGATAAAGACACTTTTGCTGTGCATGCTCTCTGGTTTTTGTGGCACTGGCATCCCATTCTGTGACTAAAGCAGCCTCTATTTAATAGCATAATAAACATTTGCACTTATTCTCATAGAAATCAGGCCTGATAAAGACACTTTTGCTGTGCATGCTCTCTGGTTTTTGTGGCACTGGCATCCCATTCTGTGACTAAAGCAGCCTCTATTTAATAGCACAATAAACATTTGCACTTATTCTCATAGAAATCAGGCCTGATAAAGACACTTTTGCTGTGCATGCTCTCTGGTTTTTGTGGCACTGGCATCCCATTCTGTGACTAAAGCAGCCTCTATTTAATAGCATAATAAACATTTGCACTTATTCTCATAGAAATCAGGCCTGATAAAGACACTTTTGCTGTGCATGCTCTCTGGTTTTTGTGGCACTGGCATCCCATTCTGTGACTAAAGCAGCCTCTATTTAATAGCATAATAAACATTTGCACTTATTCTCATAGAAATCAGGCCTGATAAAGACACTTTTGCTGTGCATGCTCTCTGGTTTTTGTGGCACTGGCATCCCATTCTGTGACTAAAGCAGCCTCTATTTAATAGCACAATAAACATTTGCACTTATTCTCATAGAAATCAGGCCTGATAAAGACACTTTTGCTGTGCATGCTCTCTGGTTTTTGTGGCACTGGCATCCCATTCTGTGACTAAAGCAGCCTCTATTTAATAGCATAATAAACATTTGCACTTATTCTCATAGAAATCAGGCCTGATAAAGACACTTTTGCTGTGCATGCTCTCTGGTTTTTGTGGCACTGGCATCCCATTCTGTGACTAAAGCAGCCTCTATTTAATAGCACAATAAACATTTGCACTTATTCTCATAGAAATCAGGCCTGATAAAGACACTTTTGCTGTGCATGCTCTCTGGTTTTTGTGGCACTGGCATCCCATTCTGTGACTAAAGCAGCCTCTATTTAATAGCACAATAAACATTTGCACTTATTCTCATAGAAATCAGGCCTGATAAAGACACTTTTGCTGTGCATGCTCTCTGGTTTTTGTGGCACTGGCATCCCATTCTGTGACTAAAGCAGCCTCTATTTAATAGCATAATAAACATTTGCACTTATTCTCATAGAAATCAGGCCTGATAAAGACACTTTTGCTGTGCATGCTCTCTGGTTTTTGTGGCACTGGCATCCCATTCTGTGACTAAAGCAGCCTCTATTTAATAGCACAATAAACATTTGCACTTATTCTCATAGAAATCAGGCCTGATAAAGACACTTTTGCTGTGCATGCTCTCTGGTTTTTGTGGCACTGGCATCCCATTCTGTGACTAAAGCAGCCTCTATTTAATAGCATAATAAACATTTGCACTTATTCTCATAGAAATCAGGCCTGATAAAGACACTTTTGCTGTGCATGCTCTCTGGTTTTTGTGGCACTGGCATCCCATTCTGTGACTAAAGCAGCCTCTATTTAATAGCATAATAAACATTTGCACTTATTCTCATAGAAATCAGGCCTGATAAAGACACTTTTGCTGTGCATGCTCTCTGGTTTTTGTGGCACTGGCATCCCATTCTGTGACTAAAGCAGCCTCTATTTAATAGCATAATAAACATTTGCACTTATTCTCATAGAAATCAGGCCTGATAAAGACACTTTTGCTGTGCATGCTCTCTGGTTTTTGTGGCACTGGCATCCCATTCTGTGACTAAAGCAGCCTCTATTTAATAGCATAATAAACATTTGCACTTATTCTCATAGAAATCAGGCCTGATAAAGACACTTTTGCTGTGCATGCTCTCTGGTTTTTGTGGCACTGGCATCCCATTCTGTGACTAAAGCAGCCTCTATTTAATAGCATAATAAACATTTGCACTTATTCTCATAGAAATCAGGCCTGATAAAGACACTTTTGCTGTGCATGCTCTCTGGTTTTTGTGGCACTGGCATCCCATTCTGTGACTAAAGCAGCCTCTATTTAATAGCACAATAAACATTTGCACTTATTCTCATAGAAATCAGGCCTGATAAAGACACTTTTGCTGTGCATGCTCTCTGGTTTTTGTGGCACTGGCATCCCATTCTGTGACTAAAGCAGCCTCTATTTAATAGCATAATAAACATTTGCACTTATTCTCATAGAAATCAGGCCTGATAAAGACACTTTTGCTGTGCATGCTCTCTGGTTTTTGTGGCACTGGCATCCCATTCTGTGACTAAAGCAGCCTCTATTTAATAGCATAATAAACATTTGCACTTATTCTCATAGAAATCAGGCCTGATAAAGACACTTTTGCTGTGCATGCTCTCTGGTTTTTGTGGCACTGGCATCCCATTCTGTGACTAAAGCAGCCTCTATTTAATAGCACAATAAACATTTGCACTTATTCTCATAGAAATCAGGCCTGATAAAGACACTTTTGCTGTGCATGCTCTCTGGTTTTTGTGGCACTGGCATCCCATTCTGTGACTAAAGCAGCCTCTATTTAATAGCACAATAAACATTTGCACTTATTCTCATAGAAATCAGGCCTGATAAAGACACTTTTGCTGTGCATGCTCTCTGGTTTTTGTGGCACTGGCATCCCATTCTGTGACTAAAGCAGCCTCTATTTAATAGCATAATAAACATTTGCACTTATTCTCATAGAAATCAGGCCTGATAAAGACACTTTTGCTGTGCATGCTCTCTGGTTTTTGTGGCACTGGCATCCCATTCTGTGACTAAAGCAGCCTCTATTTAATAGCACAATAAACATTTGCACTTATTCTCATAGAAATCAGGCCTGATAAAGACACTTTTGCTGTGCATGCTCTCTGGTTTTTGTGGCACTGGCATCCCATTCTGTGACTAAAGCAGCCTCTATTTAATAGCATAATAAACATTTGCACTTATTCTCATAGAAATCAGGCCTGATAAAGACACTTTTGCTGTGCATGCTCTCTGGTTTTTGTGGCACTGGCATCCCATTCTGTGACTAAAGCAGCCTCTATTTAATAGCATAATAAACATTTGCACTTATTCTCATAGAAATCAGGCCTGATAAAGACACTTTTGCTGTGCATGCTCTCTGGTTTTTGTGGCACTGGCATCCCATTCTGTGACTAAAGCAGCCTCTATTTAATAGCATAATAAACATTTGCACTTATTCTCATAGAAATCAGGCCTGATAAAGACACTTTTGCTGTGCATGCTCTCTGGTTTTTGTGGCACTGGCATCCCATTCTGTGACTAAAGCAGCCTCTATTTAATAGCATAATAAACATTTGCACTTATTCTCATAGAAATCAGGCCTGATAAAGACACTTTTGCTGGCCAAAGCCCTACTGGACCCTGCCAGGTCGATTCCTGCCCGGGGCATCCCATTCTGTGACTACAGCAGCCTCTGTTTAAGACCATATAAGCATTTGCTCTTATCATATTTGAAATTAGCCTGATAAAGACACTTTTGCTGGCCAAAGCCCTACTGGACCCTGCCAGGTCCATTCCTGCCCAGGGCATCCCATTCTGTGACTAAAGCAGCCTCTGTTTAAGACCATATAAGCATTTGCTCTTATTATATTTATATTATAAGACACTTTTGCTGGGCATAGGCTTACTGCTGCCTGCCAGGTGCACTTCTGTTGAGGCATCCCATTCTGTAACATAGCATACCCCTCTTTATTTACACTAAGCAGCTCTCTTATTTACACTAAGCAGGCCTGTTGGAGGCTGAGTGTTACTGCTCACTTTTGGTGTGCATTATATTCTGTTTTATATAGACCCACTGCTGCCTGGGGGTTCTTAAAATATCACCTACTACCACGCCAGTTAGACTATGTCGGGCAGACAAGTGCCTGGAAGTGAAAAGAGGAGTGGCAGAGGCCAAGATTCCGCAGGCAGAGCTCGCATCAGACTGGGGGCCAGTAGCAGCAGGAGTCACGCTGAGAGACCTAATCTGCCAGTATCTGCTAGCGGTCGGGTCTCCACCAGTAACGCATCTGCCGTGGTAGATTGGCTGACGCGCTCATCAACAACATCATCACAACTTACATCTGAGACCCCCAGTCTAGGGTCGGTAGGTTCCTCTGACACAACCCTGAGTTGGCATGCCCCGAGAGCAGTCCCTGTCCTCCCATTGCCTCTGTCCTACGCCGTTCCCTCCCCCAGCGACGTATCCTATGCTTTGGGTTCAGCTCCACTCTTTAGTGAGGAGGACGATCAGATACAGGAGGACAGTGAGCAGCTACTGCCCAGCCAAGAAATGGAGGTGGCTTCTTTAGCTAGGCAGACAAATAGTGATGTGGACAGTGTCGTGGGTGCTGCGAGCGTTCCAGCTCCTGCGCCAGACACTGTTGACGAATTCACGAACATCAGTGACGTACAGCCACAACCCGGTGATGATGATGATGATGACGATGAAGCCGATCGCACTTGGGAGCCGGGTGATGAAGGGGCTTCATCGTCATCATCAGGAGAAGAGGGGCGCAGGTTGCCCCGGAGTCAGCAGCTGAGGCAGCAAGGTGGTAGCAGTCAGCATGGGGGCACAATTCCAAAGGCTGGAGCCGGCCGGGGCCGGGGCCGGGGTAGAGCACCTGCTGTGCGGCAGTCTACCTTATCGGGAGGTAGTGGAGCAGGGGTTCCTGGAGTTGGCAACAGCAGCAGTGAATCAGTGAGGCCAGGGGGTGGGAAAAGTAGCTACTCGGCAGTGTGGCAGTTTTTCCTGAGGCATCCGCAGGAGGGTAACATGGCCACATGCAAGATATGTAGGCAAAAGGTGAAGCGTGGCCAGGGTCCAAATGTTGGCACCACGGCCCTGCGTCAACATATGATGCGTCACCATAAAACGACCTGGGAGAACCGAGGCTCCCAAGGGGTGGTCCAGTCTGCTTCCTCACCAAGTGAGCTCCCAATTTCTGCCAGCCAAGGCTCCAGCACCTCAGCCGAAGGCAGCTGTGCGTCACACCCATCCTCTGTCGCTCCTGCTCCTCCTCCTCCTCCTCCAAGTCATGCATCCCGCCAGCAATCCATCAGCGAAGCCATGTCCAAGAGACAGCAGTATGCGCCCACTCATCCTACGGCGCAGAAGCTGAATGTGCTCCTGTCCAAGTTGCTGGTGCTGCAGTCGCTCCCTTTTCAGGTGGTGGAATCTGCACCTTTCAGAGAACTGATGGCTTGTGCCGAGCCGAGGTGGAGAGTCCCAAGCCGTCATTTCTTTGCCAAGAAGGCAGTACCAGCGCTGCACACTTTTGTTGAACAGAAGGTGGGCCAGTCCTTGAGCCTGTCGGTGTGTAGCAAAATACATGGCAGCGCCGACATCTGGAGCTGTAACTACGGTCAGGGGCAGTACATGTCGTTTACGGCCCACTGGGTGAATGTGGTCCCTTTGCAGCAGCAACTTGGACAGGTCACGCCGCTTCGGCCTCCGCGCTCTCTGCCCATTGGGCCTGTGACACCGTGCGACTCGGCCTCCTCATCCTCCGCCATCTCCTCACCCTCCACTGTAGGCTCAAGTCTCAGTGCCCCTCCAGTCTACCATGTGTGCAGGGCACGGAGGTGTCACGCAGTGCTTCACATGGTTTGTCTTGGCGAACGGAGTCACACAGGGGAGGAACTGCTTAAATGTATTCATCAGGAAATCCAAACATGGCTTACTCCGAGAAAACTTAAAATGGGAATCATGGTTACCGACAATGGGAAGAACATTTTGTCTGCGCTGCGCCAAGGAAGCCTGACCCATGCCCCCTGCATGGCTCACGTCTTCAATCTGGTTGTCAAGCGGTTTCTGAAGTGTTCCCCCCATCTGCAGGACATCCTAACAACTTCACGGAAACTTTGCATGCACTTCAGCCACTCCTACACCGCCAAACACACCCTTCTTGAGCTACAGCGTCAGAATGGTATCCCCCAACATAGTCTGATTTGCGATGTTTCCACCCGTTGGAATTCCACCCTTCACATGTTGGACCGATTATATGAACAGAGAAAAGCCATCACGGATTTCCTGATGATCCAAGCAGATAGGGGGACTCCCCTGTGTAACTTCAATGTCAACCAGTGGCAGCTCATACGTGACACCTGCCGTTTGCTCAGGCCCTTTGAGGAAGCCACTTTATTTGTCAGTCGGCAGGATTACGGGATGAACGACGTGATTCCACTGCTTCATGTACTACAGCACATGTTGGAAACCATGGCTGGTCAGGGCACTGGAGACATGGCGTTTACATCTTACGGCCACATGAACCCCGTTGGAGCTGAACTGGAGGAGGAGGAGGAGGAAGAGGAGGAGGAGGAGTTGCCCAGCGAAACACAGTTTAGGCTTGGCGAAATGGCTGGTTTATCTAGTCAGCGGACAGGAGAGGAGGAGCAGGAGCAGCCAGAGGAGCTAGAGGTTTTTGAGGAAGGAGAGACAGAGGACCCGGGCACACCGTGGCAGTATGCAGTGGAGATGGAGACAGGTAGTCCATCCGAGTCACTTGCGCAAATGGCACGAAGCATGCTCACATGCTTGCGTAGTGACCCCAGAATTGTTTCCATCTGTCGGCGGGATGACTTCTGGCTGTCCACCTTATTGGACCCTCGCTTCCGGCACAAAATGGGGGCATTTTTTAAACCCACCGAGAGGGAGGACAAACTCAACTACTACAAAGACATTCTACGTAGGCAGTTGGCCGATGCCTATCTGCGCCATGGTCCATACTCTCGCAGGTCTGACTCGAGGGGACCTCTGCGCTCACCTTCCACTGCCATGGCCGCTGGGGGGGTTGGCAGCAGCAGCAGCAGAAGCTCCATCAGCAGCAGCAGCCTCAGTCTTCAGTCGCTAATGAGTAGCTTTCTACACCCGCATAGTGAGGCTACTCATGAGCAGCAGGAAGACCTGGAGCAGGACCTGAACCAGCAGGTCATGTCATACTTTGACATGACCATGCCAACACACCTTGAGGATCCGCTGGACTTCTGGGCAGCCAAACTTGATTTGTGGCCGCAACTAGCAGAGTTTGCCCTGGAAAAGCTGTCCTGCCCGGCAAGTAGCGTGCCATCTGAGCGGGTGTTTAGTGCGGCGGGGGCCATAGTTACGGCGAGGAGAACTCGTCTGTCAACTAAAAATGTGGAGAGACTCACCTTTGTCAAAATGAATCAGGGATGGATCAGCCAGGATTTCCACCCACCAATGCCTGATGCATGCGACTAGATTCAGCATGGTGCCACGTTTTACACTTTACAAATGGTGCAAAACATATTTATGTCTTTAGGCCATTTTTTGGGCTCCTGCTGCTGCTACTGCCAACTTCTGCCAACTCCAGGGTGTGATTCATCCAATTTTTGGGCTCCTGAAGCCAACTCCAGTGTATATTTGGGCTCCTGCTGCTGCTACTGCCAACTTCTGCCAACTCCAGGGTGTGATTCATCCAATTTTTGGGCTCCTGAAGCCAACTCCAGTGTATATTTGGGCTCCTGCTGCTGCTACTGTCAACTCCTGCCAACTCCAGGGTGTGATTCATCCAATTTTTGGGCTCCTGAAGCCAACTCCAGTGTATATTTGGGCTCCTGCTGCTGCTACTGCCAACTTCTGCCAACTCCAGGGTGTGATTCATCCAATTTTTGGGCTCCTGAAGCCAACTCCAGTGTATATTTGGGCTCCTGCTGCTGCTGCTGCTGCCAACTTCTGCCAACTCCAGGGTGTGATTCATCCAATTTTTGGGCTCCTGAAGCCAACTCCAGTGTATATTTGGGCTCCTGCTGCTGCTGCTGCTGCCAACTTCTGCCAACTCCAGGGTGTGATTCATCCAATTTTTGGGCTCCTGAAGCCAACTCCAGTGTATATTTGGGCTCCTGCTGCTGCTACTGTCAACTCCTGCCAACTCCAGGGTGTGATTCATCCAATTTTTGGGCTCCTGAGGCCAACTCCAGTGTATATTTGGGCTCCTGCTGCTGCTACTGTCAACTCCTGCCAACTCCAGGGTGTGATTCATCCAATTTTTGGGCTCCTGAAGCCAACTCCAGTGTATATTTGGGCTCCTGCTGCTGCTGCTGCTGCCAACTTCTGCCAACTCCAGGGTGTGATTCATCCAATTTTTGGGCTCCTGAAGCCAACTCCAGTGTATATTTGGGCTCCTGCTGCTGCTACTGTCAACTCCTGCCAACTCCAGGGTGTGATTCATCCAATTTTTGGGCTCCTGAAGCCAACTCCAGTGTATATTTGGGCTCCTGCTGCTGCTACTGCCAACTTCTGCCAACTCCAGGGTGTGATTCATCCAATTTTTGGGCTCCTGAAGCCAACTCCAGTGTATATTTGGGCTCCTGCTGCTACTACTGCCAACTTCTGCCAACTCCAGGGTGTGATTCATCCAATTTTTGGGCTCCTGAGGCCAACTCCAGTGTATATTTGGGCTCCTGCTGCTGCTACTGCCAACTTCTGCCAACTCCAGGGTGTGATTCATCCAATTTTTGGGCTCCTGAAGCCAACTCCAGTGTATATTTGGGCTCCTGCTGCTACTACTGCCAACTTCTGCCAACTCCAGGGTGTGATTCATCCAATTTTTGGGCTCCTGAGGCCAACTCCAGTGTATATTTGGGCTCCTGCTGCTGCTGCTGCCAACTTCTGCCAACTCCAGGGTGTGATTCATCCAATTTTTGGGCTCCTGAAGCCAACTCCAGTGTATATTTGGGCTCCTGCTGCTGCTGCTGCTGCCAACTTCTGCCAACTCCAGGGTGTGATTCATCCAATTTTTGGGCTCCTGAAGCCAACTCCAGTGTATATTTGGGCTCCTGCTGCTGCTGCTGCTGCCAACTTCTGCCAACTCCAGGGTGTGATTCATCCAATTTTTGGGCTCCTGAAGCCAACTCCAGTGTATATTTGGGCTCCTGCTGCTGCTACTGTCAACTCCTGCCAACTCCAGGGTGTCATTCATCCAATTTTTGGGCTCCTGAGGCCAACTCCAGTGTATATTTGGGCTCCTGCTGCTGCTACTGTCAACTCCTGCCAACTCCAGGGTGTGATTCATCCAATTTTTGGGCTCCTGAAGCCAACTCCAGTGTATATTTGGGCTCCTGCTGCTGCTGCTGCTGCCAACTTCTGCCAACTCCAGGGTGTGATTCATCCAATTTTTGGGCTCCTGAAGCCAACTCCAGTGTATATTTGGGCTCCTGCTGCTGCTACTGTCAACTCCTGCCAACTCCAGGGTGTGATTCATCCAATTTTTGGGCTCCTGAAGCCAACTCCAGTGTATATTTGGGCTCCTGCTGCTGCTACTGCCAACTTCTGCCAACTCCAGGGTGTGATTCATCCAATTTTTGGGCTCCTGAAGCCAACTCCAGTGTATATTTGGGCTCCTGCTGCTACTACTGCCAACTTCTGCCAACTCCAGGGTGTGATTCATCCAATTTTTGGGCTCCTGAGGCCAACTCCAGTGTATATTTGGGCTCCTGCTGCTGCTACTGCCAACTTCTGCCAACTCCAGGGTGTGATTCATCCAATTTTTGGGCTCCTGAAGCCAACTCCAGTGTATATTTGGGCTCCTGCTGCTACTACTGCCAACTTCTGCCAACTCCAGGGTGTGATTCATCCAATTTTTGGGCTCCTGAGGCCAACTCCAGTGTATATTTGGGCTCCTGCTGCTGCTGCTGCCAACTTCTGCCAACTCCAGGGTGTGATTCATCCAATTTTTGGGCTCCTGAAGCCAACTCCAGTGTATATTTGGGCTCCTGCTGCTGCTGCTGCTGCCAACTTCTGCCAACTCCAGGGTGTGATTCATCCAATTTTTGGGCTCCTGAAGCCAACTCCAGTGTATATTTGGGCTCCTGCTGCTACTACTGCCAACTTCTGCCAACTCCAGGGTGTGATTCATCCAATTTTTGGGCTCCTGAGGCCAACTCCAGTGTATATTTGGGCTCCTGCTGCTGCTGCTGCCAACTTCTGCCAACTCCAGGGTGTGATTCATCCAATTTTTGGGCTCCTGAAGCCAACTCCAGTGTATATTTGGGCTCCTGCTGCTACTACTGTCAACTCCTGCCAACTCCAGGGTGTGATTCATCCAATTTTTGGGCTCCTGAGGCCAACTCCAGTGTATATTTGGGCTCCTGCTGCTGCTGCTGCCAACTTCTGCCAACTCCAGGGTGTGATTCATCCAATTTTTGGGCTCCTGAGGCCAACTCCAGTGTATATTTGGGCTCCTGCTGCTGCTGCTGCCAACTTCTGCCAACTCCAGGGTGTGATTCATCCAATTTTTGGGCTCCTGAGGCCAACTCCAGTGTATATTTGGGCTCCTGCTCCTGCTGCTGCCAACTTCTGCCAACTCCAGGGTGTGATTCATCCAATTTTTGGGCTCCTGAAGCCAACTCCAGTGTATATTTGGGCTCCTGCTGCTGCTGCCAACTTCTGCCAACTCCAGGGTGTGATTCATCCAATTTTTGGGCTCCTGAGGCCAACTCCAGTGTATATTTGGGCTCCTTCTGCCCCTCATAGTGATGCCACTTCAACTCTCTGCAATTGTGCCGCTCTGCGATTCTATTAGCGATGCCTCTGATCTGCATGTGATATTTCTTCAAAGTATTATTTAACAAACCCAGCACGCATCCTGTGCGTGTTACAGCAAGGCTGAATGGTTTACAACCCTATTGAGGCTGTAGGAGGCTCAGAAATAGCCGTTTTTAATAGCGATTCGTCGCGAATTTATTCGGGTCGAAACGATTTTTGTCGGAAAATTCGGCGAATCAGTCGAATCGAATTTTTCAAAAGTTCGCTCATCTCTAGTGACCTTTTTTATGCTTCTAATTTTTTTTTTTTAAACTGGAATAAAAAAAGGTTTGGGATGACAGGTACAATTCTGCAATCATTGCTATTTCAGTTATTCTCTAGATGTTTTACACATTATGCAATGCTTTGTGCATGAGGAACAACACCCAAGAAATTGAATACCTGATTTGAGATGCGCCGTTGTGCATATTTCCCCCAATAACTCATTTATGGGCACCTTTTCCTCTTTCCCAGTGGGTATCCATGGGCCATTCAGCCATTCAGCGATGCTTGTCCTATTCAGATTCAGAATAGCGTGAGCACCACCAGTCACATCCCTGCCCCAGCCTTTAGCTGTGAGTGTGCCTGTGCCGGCCACCTAGAAAGGCCTGGCACGGGCGTGTGCCAGTATACTGGGTATGTGACTGTGGCGCAGAGATGTAGGGCAGGCTCATTGAAGAGTTTAGTGGATCGGGCAATCCGGTGGGTTTGACACAGGGGGCATCCCAAGCAGGATGCCCCATAAAGTGGAAAAACCAACCCCCCCAAGAATTTTATGAACTCCAGAGGGGTGTTGCTCCTTTCCTTAAGTTGTAAATGCAGCTTGATAGTTTACATAGATAGTTTATATAGATGCATAGCTCATCTTGTTGGCTAATAGGGGCCTACCAATTGCTGCATGAACTAAATCTTTTTAAAAAGAGCCAAACCCAGAATTTGAACTATACCAGATTTTGATCTGTGAAACCCCATAGTTCACTGGTATCCTTACTTCACAGGCAAGAATCCTGGTAAATCCGGGGTTTCACACAGTGGGGCATCCCAAATTGGGATGTCAATTGGACAGGGAAATTACTAGCTCAATAGTCTTATAGACTTTAATTGCCATCCTGAGATATTCTGCTGGCAGATTCACTTTGAGCTTTGTTCACAGGTTGCAGTGGCAATGCTAACTAATAGTTAGATGGCTGCAATTGCATTTTGCCAGGTTTTAATTGTTTTACCTGCAATGTAGGAAATATGTGTTACTAAGCCTACATATACACCTATCCATCGCCCTGCAACAAGGGTGTAAGGGAAAGTAACTAAGGGCTGGTATATTTACATATAAACATAAAAATATAGTAGTTTGATGGTAGAAGAAGACCATACGGTCCATCTAGTTGCCCTTATGTGCCCCCATCAGCACACCCTCCCCTGGGCAGACACTTATTGGGCGGGATGGTAGGAGGCCTGTTGTGGGACGGTACAGGATGCGCGCGCATTAGGCATGCAGCACACGCACAGCGGCATGGAGGCAGCGGCGATAGACGTGAGGTGCAATGCTGGACAGGTAAGAATTATGCTGGTGCCAGGCGTACCTTCAAAAGAAGTGGTGCAGGTAGCAAACGACGGGTCCCCTTGTTCCATGGTCCGGATGCCTCCCCTGCATAAGATGTATGTTTATCCCAGGGATATTTCACTTTCCATACTGTAGATTTTCCAACTACCTCTGCTGGAAGTTTGTTCCAAACATCTACTACTCTTTCTGTAAAATAATATTTTTGAATGTTGCTCCTGATCTTCTTTCTGACTAGCTTCAGGTTGTGCCCCCTTGTTCATCATTAAAGTAGAACAGGGTTTTGATCCCCCTTCCTGAGCGCTTTCGCTAGTGATGTCATCCGGCTACCGGCACTATGGGACAGAAAATCGGAGGCAAACATTTTTTTTTCTCGATTGTGGTTATCATTTAAGCCTTTGTGAACTGGCAAGGGATCCACTACTTTAACTACCACTAAGTTAAACTAACTGGCCTATAGTTACGACCTTCTCCTCTAGTCCCCTTCTGATGGATAGGTACAACATTGTCCATTCTCCAATCATCTGGAACCTCACCTTTTAGCAAATACAAATCTGAGTTCCTTTAGAACTCTGGGGTGGATGCCATCTAGACCCATTGCCTTACTTACCTTTAAATGTGCAAGCTCAGCTAAACCTCTGCAGCTGAACCCTCCCAGCTGGATGCAATGCTAAGGCAATACATGCTTTGGGTTTGAAAGCCGCTGTTAGATGTATTATTTTACAATTAACTAAATTGAGAAGACCCGGATAAGCACAGCCTACTATGTGGCCAAATTACAGATATGATATTAATGAAAGAGCGGAGGTGCCAGGGATCTGGGTACATGTATATAATGAACACAAATACAAAGAGGGGACACTCTGGTATATCCCATACAAGCGCCCCAAGATCTCTGCACTCACCCTCAATAAGTCAATCTGTGCAAAAATATGTGAAGAATATATAAACGGTATTTTATTAATATTTTGCAATAGAAATAACAATAAACCCCATATGGGCCACACAATTTTAAAAAACATATACACAACACATTAAAAGACTGGGTGGTGGGGGCTCGGACCCGCCAAATGCTGAATAGTAAAGAATAATAGTCTAATGGTCTATTTATAAAGGTATGCCACATATATATGGGAGCATAACCTGCATGCTCGTAAATGCCAAGCCAGCGCGCGTCAGCCAAGCCAGTAGATGTGAACTGTGCAGTGCCAGAATGTAACCAAAAGTGAAAGAGAGTGAATGAAAGATATGTGTGAGTATGTGGAGGGATATGTGCGGGAAGTGATTGGAAAAGGAAGAGTGAGGAAGAGAAGGGGGGAGTGAAATGGCGAGGCGGACGAACACCGGCTGGCAGGCCCACAAGAAAGCAATGCAAAAAAATCAAAGTTAATCAAAAAACTGAGTACATCACCGTGTTAAAGCATGGATGACCGAGCTGCCCAAAACACCCAGGTGAAAACCGCCGACGCGCTGCGTGGATTCACCACTTCTCCTGGACGGGACACCAAGCATCTAAAAACAGCCCCTTATATGTGTATGAGAGTACTCACGCACGCCCACCGCATCATCTGCCCCCGCCAGCGTGGTCCGCCGGAGCACCCGGAATGACGAGCAAAACAGGAAGCAGCGGTAGACGCCGGACGTGCGTCACATAGCCCCGCTGCGTGGACGGCAGCGGCCGCGTCCCCTCAGGCGGCCGCGCGCCCCGCCGCCACGCCCCCCACACACCCCCTATGACAGGAGGTGTCGGGAACGCGCCGGCGGGGCGCGCGGCCGCCGGCAGCGACGCGACCGCCCCATGCAGGCACACGGGTGGGGAAAGGATAAACCTATTTACTATATATAAATATATATACACTGTATACAGACAAGCCCATAGGGATAAGAATTATATACACATCTCTGTTAATATATAAGGTTACATAGCATTAGGAAGCATGGGACACATTGAGAATAGTACTAATCAAAGTATAATTAATGTTAGTGGCAGTAATACTAATAACCAATATTGGTAAGTAATAATCCAATGATATCAAAAGAAAGAAGCATAATAATGAATGAAAATTGCTGGCACCAACATTAACCAAGAATAATGTTTTTTCATTTTACAATTAAGACTTAACATTTTTCATATGCAATATATTTTTTGCATTTGGTAATTTTCTTTGCACAGTCATGAGAGATTGTTATAACGTGACGTGAAGCTTACCTGAAGATGGTTGCTTGTCTTTCCTGCACTGGGAGACCTGGTTGTATTCTCATCAATAGGCATTCATATGCAAAAAAGGTATCAGATTCCAAACTAGGGAGGATGGCATGTCTGAACAGAACCCGTTCTGTAACCTCTGTGAAAACACATAGATGTGTGATAAAACACAATTTTAGTCTAAATAGTTCTTGGGAATTTAAGGGAATATTTAGCTTTAGCTCCCCTCCTCAATCACCCTTTGGTCAATTCATGTCCCATATGTGGCACTCGCTCAACAGATGCCCCCTCCCCATGGCTAAGCCCAATATAGGGGCTAAAGGAGCCGGCATATACTGACGGTGTTCCTCACCCACCTAGGGTGATGGTTCATGCCCGTCTTAATCTTCTTCTGGTTTGGAAACTTGTCCAGGTCACCGCCAGTGCACAATCTATAGTTGCAGAGCAATACAGTTTTTAGTGACAGAGCAGACTGTCTGAAATTACACCCACTCTGCTGTTGCGGGCTTTCATGTGAGTGGAATAGATGGCCTCCATGTTCTGAATTTAGCCTTATGTCTCCTCTCAGCAAAGAGACCTACATTGACTGCATCTACTGATCTTTGACATCTCTCAGCAACACAATTTGGCTTTGCCAGTGGATGCAGCCCTGCTGAGAAGGACAATCTGCCGGAAACAGGTAAGTATATTGGGTGCTGGTCAAGACGTATGTTAAAACAGTTGAGGTCATTGTTTGCTGCCCATGTACCTTAAAATTTATTGGTACACTCAGAAGAGTAGCTTGGCTTTCCAAATGGCGCCCCCCACCTGTTCTCAGGCCCCCTGACTTGCTGCACCCAGGGCGAGTGCCCCCTCTGCTCCCTAGCTACCCCCCTGGGTACACTATGTAATTGTACCAAACCTTTGCAGTCTGCAGAATATACTGCAAGGACAAGAGAAGACTGTACAATTCAGAATCTTAAGAAGTTTTAGTATAAGTGTGAACCTATATATATTGAAAAAACTAAGGTTTATTTGGGCACAACAGAAAGGCAGAATATATCCATATATCAAACTGAAATATTGACACAGTATAATAATAGCCCATGTCGCTACAAACAGCCTCCTGGCTTACTCATGGTTCTAACCAGTATATGGCTTCAACTGGTAGCAGGCTTCTCAGGCTCCCCCTGGTTAGAATTCCTGCTCTAAGTTACTAAAAGCTTTTGTGCTTCTAGTTGCTGACTGCTTCCCAGCAGCTCAGATTTCTTGTCCTGGCATCAATCCTGTGCAGACATGCATGATTGGCTGCAGGCCACCATGCAACCCAGCCATCAGTCCATGTTGCAGCATGGCTGCAGACCTCTTCAGGACCGATCCAATGTCAGAAGCCTCCCGATCAGGCTTCTCAGACCATTTTTAGTCCTGCCGGTATGGATCAGGACTGGACTGGGCTAATCTGCCCAACCAGCTTTCCTTACTGGCCAGACTCTGGCTCCCTATAAAGCACTCTACTGGCAATCCCTAAAAAGGACGGTAACTAAAGATATTGCACTATTTTCTGCAATTCTTATGTTACCCATTACAGTACAGTATGACAGTATATTTGACAGTACACTACAATATGCCAGTATATATACTGTGATATACAGATGACATTTGGGGCCAATAAATGGTACAGCATTTTAGCTAAAACCACATTATATTCAGCACAGGCTCCATAGATAGAGGATTAGTGCATTGCATTTCAATATGTTGGGGTCCTATACTGGACCAGGTTATATCAGTACCCACCTTATTTCGGACTGTGCTATATTGGGATATAATATATATATATATATATATATATATATATATATATATATAGCGAACTGGCAACCTATAAAACAGTAGGCAACAATTCATGAGAGCCAGTCAGGTTGAATGTTTTCTATATTGGACTCTGTGTCCTGGTTATGTGCAGCTATAATCATTCCCGTGTCAGTGAAAGTGGACCATCGGTCTATTAAACCGCACCAACGCCCTTACAACAAAGAGTGCTCATGTGCAACCCTCTCCAGGGCAATTTAAATAGGCGCACATAAAAATTGATCTACCTTTTTCTAACTCATGCTGTGGTCAATTAAAAATACAAAATAGCGTCTCCTGGAGCTGCAGGTCGTCGGCAAACAGGAAGTGCTGCTGGGTTTTCCATTACTGTGCATTTTCAGTTATGTTGAAACCAGGCAGCATCACAAATGGGATGCAGGAAAAGCAAGCTCCAAAATAGCCGCTACCATTAGAAAATCTGAGAGGCAGTGTTTTATCTTTGAGTGGATGTAGTTGCAAATGTAAGTTCTGACAATGCTTCAGTATCATGCATGCAGATGGGGCAAAGGAGTTTTGGGGTGTTTTCTTTTCCATCTGTGCAAGGCGGCTTAAGAGAAATAGTCATGGCAGCCTCAGACATTGGTGTACCCAATCAGAAGAGGAAACAGCAAGGCGAGGACTGGTAGGGGAAACAATACTGGACCTGAATAAAATTTTAAAACGTTTTAAAATTTTTAAATGTTAAAATATATATATATATATATATATATATATATATATATAGGCTTCTCATTGCTGGAGCTCCATGCAAAGTTGTGCCTGGGGTCCTGTTCATGTACAGGTACAGTGTACATGTGCACTGTGTAATGAGTGCCAGACAGGAACAGGCTCTCTGTTTCTTGGTTCCGCCCGAGCACTCAGTGCCGGGCTGTACCTAAACAGCTTTCTTTTTCATGTAGCCTCAGCACTGACAGCATCACCTTCTGGTGCTCCTGGCATAGCCCCTTCAGCGCCAGTATGACTGTAAGATATCAGCCACATTCAGAGTGTGCTCTGCAGAGTTTTGGGGGGCCCTGAGAGGTGGGGGCCCATGCAGTCGTAGTGGCAAAGCGCGGCACTGTAAATATACCATTTATATTTAACATCAGATTCAGTGTGGGGGCTTTTTCTGGAGCCTATACTTAAGCTGATTAACAGTCATAAATTACTTTATGTCCCTTTAAACAATCTTCCTTGGGGCATCCCATTTTGACAGAAAACGATCCTTAGGAAGCTAAAACCCGGAATTAAGCACTTAATGATGGGGGTGTGCAGAAGAGCGCACTTCAGTGAAGCAAGTCTCCCATTGGTTGAGCTGCAAATAGCCGCACATGTGTGTAGCTATTAACTGCCTCCCGACTGTCTCTCAACGAATGCAACTTTGCTAGGTAAAAGTCAGTATCTCTCTAATGCAGGGTTCACTGAAGATGTAAGAAGGTAGGTTAGGTTAGTGAAGTGTACCTGTGAACCAGGACCCACTCTGGCACAAAGTTGCAAGAGAACGTTTAGGTTTGCTTTAAGGTCATTTGAGGGATAATAACAAAGTACATCTATACTAATCTTACTCTCCACTTGAACTCTCAACGCCTAAAATTAAATTTTGTCTATTGGACTTTTTCTTTAGGCTTTATGGCTCTTTCCCTGCTTAGTCCACAAAGGAGCTAATTGAAATTTAACCCCACTGGGTTTTGTTCTGCTTTAAAGACCCATAGCCGGCCCATGCTGTACATGAGTGCTAAAGCATTGCAGGGAAAGATCATGGGCAGAAGTGGGTGTGGTACTGAAGCTATAGAGCCTCATTTAAGAGGTGTCAGTGCCACATAACATTAGATAGCCCCTCTTTTTTGGCCTCAGCCAATGCGGCTGCAGGCTAGCATCTTATTTAGCAGTAACACCAAAAAGGATGAAACCTGGCGCTGTAGCTCAAGATCCCATAGGGCACAATGGACAGAACTGGATTGAAGTGTTAAATGCTCATATCAATATTAAACACATTTATTTGTACAGAACTTGCACTGGGGCTTGTCAATAATTGAAACACAGGTCTAAAAGGATTTCTTTTTCTA
This sequence comes from Gastrophryne carolinensis, assembly GCA_027917425.1. Classification (NCBI taxonomy): domain Eukaryota; kingdom Metazoa; phylum Chordata; class Amphibia; order Anura; family Microhylidae; genus Gastrophryne; species Gastrophryne carolinensis. The sequence continues at coordinate 393,277,090 of CM051234.1, read as the reverse complement.
TTACTAAAAATATTTCAATTGCTTTTTTTGCATTACAATGTGTCATTTGGAGAATAACTGAAAACACATACAAAACACGCAGTAAAGTTTGCCCCCTTTGTCCCCAGCAGTGATTTCTGGTTACTGTAATGATGAAAGACCCACCAGTGCCAGCAAAATATAGCACCAAAGATTTTATGGAGGAAAAATTACAAAACTATGCTGGGGAGCGCCGGAAAAGCTGCAGGACAAAGTGGCGCTCACCAGGCGCTGGTAAAGGCCGGACAATACCTAGTGCAACAATCCAAGCTAACCCATTAGTGTTCTGTGTAGCGTCTGATAGCGCCAATGTAGACCACAGCACTGTGCATGATAAGAAAAGTATGCCAGCGCTCTGGAACTGGCGTTACAGCCACAAAACAGATGCGGCCAGACGCACATCATAAATTAGGCCCTTAGTATTGTTGTTGCACATAATGTTGCAGGGCTGGGTAGGTAATTATGATGCTATAGTATTATAGGGGCAGATCTTAGGCTGGGGTGAATGAGACTAGCACTGCAGGGGTGGTACTGTATAGCCAGTCTCACAATTATGGTGCAGGAGAAAGTGAATTTTCTCTAAATCTTCCTATAGCAGGTGCTGATGTTATAAATCACAGGGTTTTCTCATGCAACCAATCAGGTATAACTATCTTACGAGGCTTGGCGATTTCCCCAATATTGCTCCGTTTGTCACTTGTTTGGTACCCCACTCTCCTCAATAAGCTTACTGAAATCAACCATTAATCACAAAAACAGACCTTGCAACTTTGTGTCATAAAGGGCCTTGGTTTACAGAAACATAACCTACCCCCTTACTATCAGTGATCCCTGCATTGGACAGATACCTTTTCCTAACAGAGTACCATCTGACTGGGAACAGGTGCGGCAGCTGCACCTTCTGTAACAGGAAGCATGTGTCAGTGCAGTTGGCACTGGCAGTCACATGGTCTGGACTCTTTCGGCAGACAAAAGCAGTTTGGACCACATGACCAGCCAATTGTCAGGATATGCAAAAGTAAAAATGAATGTTGAAATATGAAACATAACACACTCATATAACAAAGCTGACCTAAAAGAAACTGTGTGAATGTTCCTTGATAAAAAGAAAAACTGCTAGCCAGTATACAGCTTTGAGCAAACTTTATATGGGATGCGTACCTTTGTGCAGATACAGGAAATCAGTGTTTCTTGTGCCAGCATATTACTGGGGAGCTGGGAGGGGTTTCTTTACAAAACAAAAGAAATGTATCTGTAAGGAATTGCCCAGCCCAGTGTGTACCGCTCAGTTCAGCTATAAATTAACCGTGCCGCTTGCCAGTTCTTTATTTATCAGGGGTCACTTTACACCTGACAGGAAATTTCAATACAGCAGATCCACTGGAATATGTTGAGGCTGATTCACTAATAACGCCAGGTATTGCCAGATGAGCATCTGTACAGCGGCGCTTAGAGCGACCGCTAGTAGACACTGTGCGGGTATCGGGCGCTGTAACAGAGCTGACTCGCATTGATGAATGTGATGTATAGCGCTGCAGCGAGCGAGAGGTAGCGCCAGCTCAGTGCGTCCGGAACTCGGCGCTCCACACCATATTTAACATAACACTAGACACGCACATCGTCGGCGCTCTATAGTTGGGCGCTGTAGCATAGAGTGCTATAGAATGCCAATAAATCCTTTATTGATGCAGATCTGCATGTTACACCTCAAAGAGGGACAAATGAGAACAACGAGGGACAGAGGGACGTGGACTTAAACAGTCCCTCCAAATGAGGGACACTTGGGAGGTATGCCGAAGATAAAAGAACTCCCTGAGCGGTCAGCAAAAAAAAAAAAAGCAGCACAGAGGACGATTGAAATTACAAAGCTCATTCTAAGAAAAATAAGAAGCATTAAAGGAGTAATAGTGTGCACTGCAGTAGCCACTGATAAAAAGCACAAAATCCAAAGTTAAAGTAATACAGTTCATTGGATAATTCAATAGCTAGTGAAGGTGAGATTAATTCAGGCATAACACACTTATGAATGTTACAACCACACATACATACACAAAACTACAAAGAGACACGCATGCTCTTTTAGTCATGGTCAAAGTCATAAAGTTTGGGAAATGTAGATAATGGTCAGGGTGATTATTGATAATAAATAGAGTTCATCACACGTGAGTTTGTGAATGATTCTGAGGAATTTTTATGGCACTTCATCACCTCAGTCACCTCAGGACACAGGACTGTGCAATAACCAGGAGTGGGGACTGGCAACCAGGGTTTGATTGGCCATCAGGAAAATTGCTGGTGGGCCATCAATCCAGCGCTGACGGTTTTCATGACTATCCAGTTTGCTTGTCTACTATGTGCAGGTAGCATCAGTTTCTCTTTCTTGGAGCCTTCATGGCATAATACTAAGGATTAAAGAGGAACACCAATCTTTTAATAACCCTGCATCCACCCACCCCTCCCCCATGTGCCAAACCCATTTGGGCATTAAAATGTTAAAACTCCTCACCTGATCATCGCAATCCTCCCCTGATTCTGGGGAGGGACCCCTGCGGTGCCCAAGGGCTCACATAAACCTGGAGCTGGTCATTATTATCTGCAGTTCACAAACTTTATGGCTTTTGCCATACCTGGAGCTGGTCTTGATTATCAGCAGTTCACAAACTTTATGGCTTTTGCCATTTTTTATTTGTGTCAATAGAATAGAATTTGTGTCATTTTTTGTATACATATGTAGATGTGGCATTCATATTTGCATTATTCCAGAAGGAGAAAGTTAAAGGGTTTTGAAAACTTGCCTGAGTTAGCTAATGTATGGTATTAATTTAACCTTCAATGTTGCGCTGTTTAAAGTATGTCTGGAACTCGCTTTTGCTGAATTAGGGAGATGTAAGTTGGACTTTTTAAAAATGGACTTACTAAATGGTGATTCAGAATGTTATATTATTTTTATTATTATTTTATAGTGAAGACTGAGTATTCCTTTAAAGCCACGTTAGCCCAATCAGAGTGTATCCTGAAAGGCATCAGCATTTCACTCTTAAAAAGCAGCCTCAGAAGAGAGCGTTGAAGCAGCTCTCATGAATACATGGGAGAGGAATTTTCAGTACACGCTTTGTACTGGACATTCAGGCCCGCAGCAGCTCTGGGAGAGCAAACATCCTGGAACTCCCACAGCGGCTGGTCCAGCAGGAAAGCAATGTGGTTGCTGGACATTCTGTTAGTGACAGTTCACTGCAGTTGTTGTTGCCAGAGATCGGGACTTTGGACTCTGTTCTAGAATCATCTGGGGTTTTCATTAACTCGGATACTGTAGATGATTTCAAGTCATAGCAATAGTGTAAAATTATTCATCTGTGCTTAACTAGGTATATTAAGGCATTATATATTTCATCAAAATCCAGTGCAAAAATCCCTTATGCAGTCTCTGTATAAAAAGCTTGCTTTATTTATGTCTGCTCATTCTATAGGTTGCTATAGGCAACTGCTGCAGTTTCATTTCACTTTAAAATGACTCCTGATATATTTGGTGTTGCCAAAATTGTGTTGCCATATTAAATATGATGCTGCTCACTTCAGAGTAACCTGTTATATCAAAAGCCATTTTGACAGCCCACATATGGTGCAACTGAATCTGTCCTAGACTAGATTGTATCATCTGCCCGATGTCTCGCATAAAATGCAGTGAATGAGAAAAGGTCCACAGAAGCTGACCAAAAGCCTGGTGTAAAGGACTCCAGGGCCAGCCACTAGCCTTGCCCTGGAGCATCCAAATCAGAATGTGTGAACCCCCTCCAGGTCACCCCAGGTACCTTCCCTGGGCTCCCACGGTGCATTTGCTGCCTGCAGCCACATTTGCAGCTTACCATTAGTTAATTAGTTAGATACCTCCACTGCAATGAATAGAGAGGGTGGGGCAGCACTTTGTGATGGTGAATCGCAATCCTGACCCTCCTTATCCAACCTGTCTACATGTTTGGTCCCGGAAGTCGTGGGGTGCGGCAGCTGTGATAGGGGCTCGGATTCAGTGATCAGGTGAGTTTCTGATCGCTATACTGGCTCTGATTAGGTGCACTGGACAAAAGGTAAGTAACCTCTTGTTTTTTTTATCTGCCTGCTGAATTGCATTGGACCTGATTTATCAAGCACTTCTGCCAAACAATGCCATTTCCTTGCAAATTAGAGTAATGCAAAATATGATTTCTAACATTTTCAGCATGTTGATGCACCACTAAGGTTTTAGTAATTGTGTTTCTTGCAGTGCAGCAACGTGCGCAAGTTTAAAAAAATATATATAAATCTTATTTTTCACTACTCTAATTTGCACTGATGTGGCACTGTCTTGCATTAAAATGTAAGCATTTAGAAATCTGGCTGAAGGGTGGGCTTTCGGGGGTTATTTACTAAAGCCATCAGTCACTAGTGTTTGAGAAATGTCTTCCCCCCTCAACAAAAACATGAAAAAATCGAATTATTTTAAAATCCTGTTTAATGAAGGAGGCTCCCCAGTAAGGTGGTGCTTATGGGACCTTAGGAAATAACGGTCCCATAAGCATATCTCCAGGTAATCTGAATACAAGTACAGCCATGCTCTTTCCATACAATGGGCCAGTGCAGTAAATGTATCAGCTATATCAATGTTTGTTTAATAGTATAATGTAGGGGTTCCCAACCGGTGGCAATTGGCATACTATCAGGTGGTACTCGCCAAGACCAAACTGATTTACTGTGATTTATACCCCAGTGTGAGTTGCTTTCTCTGAGTGCAGGGCTCACTTCTTCATTTATTACATAAGAAAAAAATTCTAGATCAGCTCAGCAGCACCTTAAGGCCATTCTTTTGGCACCAAAAAAATACATACTTTCAAAATTGCGGTGGGTGATTGAAAATCGAAAATCGCACATACTATTGACATGTGATTATCTAAAAACAATTGCAGCTATGTAAATCTGAGACTTGTTTAGTTTTGGCTTAAAGTGGACCAACACCCAGGATTTTGACTATCCTGGGTTTTGGTCCACTTCAGGGGGGCACCCCGATTAGGGGTGCCCCCCTGTTTAAAACCCCCCAGAAACCCCGAAACTCACCTCACCACGCTCCCACGGACAAGCGGCGGACAAGGCAGCGCGTCCGCCGCCGCCGATCAGGTGAGTTCTTTTGGGGTTTTGGGGGGGGTCCCTCACCGCGGGACATCCCGATCTCGGATGTCCCGCGGTGAGGGGGGTGATCGGCCCGGGAATCTTATAGATTCCCGGGCCGATCACCCATGGGTGACGGTCCACTTTAAACACTTCAGTTGTACATGCAAAGCACCTGCAAACACATTATATCTGCATAATAGCCCAGAAATGCCCCGCAAGGCTGATTTCTGCATCTACTGCAATAAGAGAAAGTGCCCGAGTACTGGATGTCAAGAAGTATCTGCATTTTCCACATTTTTTAAGATCTCAAGGAGCTAAAATCTGTGTAGGTAAGCCAGGCTGCAGGCAGGCTCAAACATGTCACTAAACAATAAATGGGCATTCTCAAAATAGCGGGCATTCCCTGGCAAAAATCATATAATACAGTATGTTTCATTGCAGTCTAAGCACAGTATTGGGACTAATATTACTTCTATAGTCTACCATTGCCTTTCTGCCATTCTGTCGGACAATGTCACCACGTTCCATTGAAGCACTACACCATTAACATTTCTATAAAGACTTTGCAACAACTTAAAGCATAACACTATATGTTCCGTGGACAATAGTATTGGCACATGTATCTAATGACAGCCTATTGAGGACTATTCTTTAAAAAATGACCCAATGATATAAATCCATATAAACATGCTGGATGGTGGGAGGAGGGGTTACTTATACACCCGACATCAAGAAATATTCAGCCAGGCCTTTTTTTAATGAAAGGAAGGGGAAGTCAGGGGGACAGGTTATGTCTCTCCTGGTACATTCAAACCTGTTCTCCCTGGATTTTATTTACACCAGGAGAAGAAACTACAAGCTTGGCGGGAGTTTTAATCAGTTTGAGTGTATAAGTGACCCCTCATTAGCCAACGTGTTTATATGGATGCTTTCCCATAGTGCACCACTCTGGTCTAGCAGAACACGCATAACATGATAGAAGACCTTGTTTTTTCCAGCTACACTGGGTCTTGTGTGTATACCATCTAATATATTTGCAACAGTGGCTTTGACTCATGTCATGTCTCATGGCTAGTCTTGGTATATATTAGAGGTGAGATTATTGCAACCCCATACTAGGCTTAGAAGCCCCCCCCCCCAACTGGATTAAGATATACTTTTTTTTAACATTTAGCGTGTGGATCAATATAAGGTTGCATGCCTGGTATAACTAGTTGTGAGACATAGACTGGAGAATCGAGACAAAGAGTCAAATGTGGGGGGAAGATTGGGAAGCACATATCAGTTATAATCATTTATGGGCAATGGCTAGGGGCAGATATAAAGCATGAGCACAAATTTAATAAAACAACACAATTGTTGGCACATATTGATAGGCAACAGACTCTGCTGCTGGTATGTTTAGATCAAGATGGAAAATAGGTTGATCAGATGAAGACCTGAGTGGTGGTTGCAGTGTCATGATTTGGGTGGTCAAATAGTCAGGTAGTCCTCTTCTGTGTGTAAATGGAATGGTTTCTCCCGACTTTATCACAGCTGATCCAAGTAGGCACCGTAACCACATCCTTATTTTCTAAATCGCACTCACTTTTTTTGGGCTGATCTTTTATCAACCTACAATCCCAAGAGAGTAAAAGGTATATTATAACTCTTTCCAATTTTTTAAAAGTCAAGAAAAACTATTGCAACTAACCTAAATAACTTTTACTGTATAGTGTTGGGTGCAATGTCAATCTTAATAAATGTTTACCATACCTGGTGAGCTTACCACTTAATGATACAAACTATCAAGGTTGAGCTTGCAACATTTTAGTAAATTGCCCTGTTACTATACCACCCTCCAAAACATCCTTGTTACGGGACAATTTAGCGATATCAGTCAGTAACTTATCAGATTATTTAAAAACCTTAAATAGACAGTCTAGTGAGAATTACTCTGCAATTAGAATACATATATCTTTCGCCATATTTCTCCAAAGTGTTTGGCAAGTCAAAGGTTAAAAAATAAATATCAGTAGCTAACCTTTCATTAAGTGGCTCCGGTGCTCTGCTTCCTCATTTGTCTGTCTCCTTGGTGAGGAAAATTACTTGCTCATTCAGCTTTCAGTCCCGCTGACCTGGTCCATCAATCAACCTTCAGTGAACCAAGAACGGAAACACCCCCACTCTCTGCCCAGACGTCTTGATTGGCTGCCTCTCTCTCTGCAGTTCTGGAACCTCACCCTCCTCTCTCCTCTCACACTATCACAGTGTACTTGCATTACATCACTGTTGCCACACCCACTACTTCTCTTCATTTTTTCATGACTCTCCAATGCTCTAATACTTTTAAAGATAACTTAGGAACTACAGGGAGTTTATAAAAATAAATTGAAGTTTAGGGCAGTGCAACGTGTAGATCACGGGACAACAATTGGGCTTGCCTTTAGTATAACTTTAACTGACTGGCTTTTAAATATCTCTGTAAGAATATTGCAATTAAAGTTAGATCTGTGATTCTTAGTGTCTAGACAGGGTGAGGTATAATATTAATATTGTTATTTTTCATTTTGCAATAGGTCTGTTTTAAGATGGCTTCATTCACTGATTTTATCTAATACCCGCGTGCCTGAGTTGCAAGAGTAATAGGTCTCAAATGTCCAGTCGGAGCTTGCCTAGTGTCTCAAGCTGCTACTAACATGCATTAATGAAAATCCTTCCACAATAAAAATATCACCTGCTTTATAGTCAAGTCAATATTCTATATGATACATTCAAATTTAAATAGTACATGTAACCTTCTATTCATTTTCATACAGATTTTGCCTCAGACTGGTCTTTGTTACATGAAGCAGCAATACATGGTCGCCTAGGCTCCCTGAGCAAACTAATCACACAGGTAATCTAAAGAAATGACATTATTACTTTTGGTACTTTCAATATTAGTAAAGCATTATGTGGAGGCTGATTCACTACTAACGCCAGGTATTGCCAGATGAGCGTCTGTACATGGTGCTTAGAGTGACTGCTAGTAGATGCTGTAAGCGGGTATCGGGCACTGTAACAGAGCGTCTCGGTCGCTGTAGTAACCTGGCCGGCATTGATGAATGTGATGTGTGTTGGGCGCTGTAACAACAGTACAGTGCTTCAGCGAGCGAGAGGTAGCGCCAGCTCAGTGCGTACGGCACTCGCCGCTCCACACCATATTTAACAAAACAGGGCGCTCTAAAGCTGGGTGCTGCTGCACAGATCGCCAGACACTGTGTGATCAAAGTCTGTTTTTGAACACATATACACCATTAACAAAGCGAAAACACATGGAATGACATTGTTTTAATACTGGGACAATTTTCACTTTAGTGCCAGACCTGTAGATACAATCCTGCATACAAATATAAAAAGTAAAATATGTCTAAAAGTGTTTGTTTGCAGCCAGGAGAGGTCACACAATGATTTGAGCAAAAAAAAAAAAATAGCAACACTGAGTGACAGGTACTACATGGTACTACATACTGAGCCTAGAGCGCCGGCGATATACGCTGAGCCGCCTGGATTAATACATGTGACACTATATGGCACTGTTAGAGGTGCTCACCAGATTGGCTTTCTTAAATGTGGTTTTGCGTACAGTGCCCCGCGTTCACGAGACGCTGCCTGCCGCTATGAGGCGCTACCTGACACTAACCCCCTTAGTATTGTGATTGTATATCTGAAATGATGTATGACACTAGAGAGAATTAATTCAGATTCTGATTCAGTCCAAAAAGCTTCACATTTTTGGAACAAGTCAGAATACGAACTTTGGTAGTTTGTTTAGACAAAGCATTATAAATTGCTGTTGAGACGCCTGGATGTTTGCACTGTAGAAACAGGCCGAAAAACTATTGGGCTACTTCATAGTGCCTCGCATGCAGCGATCAGGGGGTGGGGGTTTTGGTGAAAGTAATGGCTGGCCAGATAGGCAGGCTTTATATGTGAAATTTAACTTTTTGATCAACTTTGTTTTTTTACCTTTTAGGGACAGAGTGTTAATCTAAGCACATCAGATCAAGTAACTCCTCTACATGAAGCTTGTCTTGGTGGTCATCCTGGCTGTGTCACATTTCTCCTAAAACATGGAGCTCAGGTAGGAATATTTCGGTCTCACCACTTTTTCAATCTAGTTAAGGCCGGTTGTCTTACATACTGTAAGAGTCTCAACTTATTACCTTAATGGTAGAAATAAAGCTTTCTTTTAATAGTTCATAAAAGTGGGCTCCAGTTATGATTGTGAAAGGTATGAACAAGTCAGTATGACACCGCGTTCCCTTTATCAGTTAACTGAATGGCAGGATAGGTACAGTACTTTGGATCAGGGTAATCCAGGGCTGCCATTAGGGCAGTACAGACAGGACTTCTGTATGTGGCAAGGTTGCTCAGTGGACCTCAGCTGCTGGCCCTGATGACAACCCTATGACTTCTCACCTGCTCACATGCTTTCAGGAAATCCTGAAGGATGACACCGATAAGCCACAATTGGAATTTGATCTGCATGAAACTTAAAGGAGCACTAAATTGTGTAATATCAAAAATCCTTATAAACAGGTCTGCTAATGAGAGGAGGGGTCAATCATACCCCAAATTGAAATAAAACTCACGCCAAGCTTGTGGTTTATTCTTTCATGGTAGTAATAAAATCCATGGGTGACAGCTTTAGTCTATCGGGGGTGACAGAACCTGACCCCCCTGATTTCCTCTTCCTTCCATTAAAATAAAAAAAGCTTGGCTGGATATTTTGCAATAGTGCTCCTTTAACAGAAAAAGAGGTCTAATAAAGAATTTAGCATTAGTGTTGTGGCAGACATGCAATGTTCTGCAGATCATCATTGTCACATCTATGGAAATCCATGTCAGGATAAGAAAGGGCCTGGGGGAGGAGTTGACATTGAGATTGTAAGGGGCTGCTGAAGCTTGCAGATGTTAGTGTCTGCTGCAGCTAGTGTCGTTAGAATATGTATCTGTTCTGTTATTTCTGTTATTCTGAATATTTCAGAATATTTCAGTATTTATGTTTGACAGACACTCAAAAAGTAAACCTGAACAGTAACACTATAACTCCAAGGCTAAAGCCAATATTGCATGTTGCGTTTTACTGTACTTTCTACATATTTAGTCTTCCTGGTTCCTTTAAAGTGGACCAAAACCCAGGATTCACTATCCTGGGTGTTGGTCCACTTCCGCGGGGCACCCCGATCGCCCACTGTGTGAAACCCCCCAGAAAGCCCCAAAAACTCACCTGACCCTGCTCCCACATGACTCGCTCCACCAATCACCACCGACAGACAGGGGAGGTCCGTCGACGGACAAGGTGACAGGGAGCGCGCCGGCCATTCACAAACGGCCGGCGCGGGTGCGTGTCCTGCTAGAGGGATGCGCGAGAGGCGGCGGGCGCTCTCACCCTGTCCGCCGACAGACCTTGCTTGTCTGTCAACGGTGATTGGTGGAGCCGATGTGTTTATATGGATTTTTGAAATCACACAATTTTGTGATAGTGCTCCTTTAATGCACTGTAAAGTTTGTCCCCTTTGTTTGCAGCAATGATAAATGCCGAACAGCACATGTTACATACATCACTGATCTTTTCAGTGTGCCAAAAAATAATAAATACAACCTGCAGCTTCTAAAAGTTAGTGGTACAGAGTGGCGCACCATTCAATATAAAGAACAGTGCCGCATATAAAAATAGATTCCAGCGCTCAAAAATGGGCCAAATGCCAGCAAAATGGAGCTACATTGCGCTAATCATTAAGGCTCTAAGTATTACACTGCTCTGCGTTAACAATTCTCCTTCTCTGCTATCTTCTCTTCAGGTCAATGTCCCTAATATCGACTGGAAAACTCCAATATTTAATGCCTGTGTCAGTGGCAATGCAGCATGTGTAAATTTACTTCTACAGCATGGAGCCAACCCTCACCCTGTGTGTGATGTAGCATCTCCAATACATGAGGCATCCAAGAGAGGTAAAATTTACTTTCATATTTAGCACCTTTAGCAGCTATCATTTTGTAAATAGGTAACCAGTGTTTTAACATACCTTCCAACTATCCCTCTTTTGATTCCATGTGCTCCTGTCCCTTGTTCTTATTTGTTGCAACCTATATGCTATATATCAGACAATGGGGGAAGGTGGTTAAATTTAACAATTGTCCCTCTTTCCCACCCTAAAAAGTTGGGAGGTATGGTTTTAATTAATATCACCGGTGATGTAGAGGGTTATTCAGTACTAACACAGATGAACGTCTGTATAGCAGCCCCTAGAGCAACGGCTAGTGGAAGCTGTAAACATGTAACACCAGTACAGCGCTTCAGGAAGCGAAAGGTAGTGGCAGCTCAGTGTGACCGTCTCTCAGCGACTCACACCATATTCAACAGAAAAACAGACTCACAGAGAGTAGGCGCTCTGGATCTGGTCGCTGTAGCATAGAGTGGCAGATGCTGTGTGATTAAAGTCTGTTTTTGAACACATATCCACCAGTAACAAAGCGAAAACACATGAAATGACATTGTTGTAACATTGTGACATTAACACTTTAGTACCAGACCTGTAATGGCAATTCTGCAAGACTAAAAAAAATCAAAAAAGTTTTAAAAAATGACAGGAGGGGTGACACAATTATTTGAGAAAGAAAAAAATGTATTAAAAAACAAAAAACCCTGTTTAAACAGAAGAAAAGGAACGTCCATCGCAATGTATGGGAGAGTGACAGGTAATACCTGGCGATCTGGAAGCTAGAGCGCTGGCGCTATATGCTAAGCCCCCTATAATGATGAATCGGACGCTACATGGCGCTGTTAGAGACGCTCACCAGAATCGCTTTCATAAATGTGGTATTGCGTACAGCGCCCAGCGTTCACTAGACGCTGCCTGCCACTAGGAGGCACTACCTGGCTCTATCCCTTGATGAATAACCCCCTTAGCAGGGGCGGGCTGGCCATAGGGCATACCGGGCAAAATCCCGGTAGGCCGGCACTAGCAAAGGCCACGAATGACAGATGCGGGAGGGTGGACAGCATCTGCCATTCGCAGCCCCTCGCTGCTGTTCCCCCGGCCACCGCTGCCGCTCTCACACACACACAACACACACACACATACACATGCTTACCGGCACTTCCTGGTTGTTACGCGGTGGGCGTCTATGGGCGGCGTCCATTGTTTTCATTGGATGCCGGCCATCTGGGGCCCGCCCACCGACCAGGAAGTGCCAGTTAGCATGTGTATGTGTGTGTGTGCTGTGTGTGTGTGAGAGCGGCAGCGGCGCCGGGGGAACAGCAGCGAGGGGTCGCGAATGGCAGATGCCGCCCACCCTCCCACATGTGTCATTTGCAGGCTATGCATGGCTTCGGCGGCAGCAGCAGAACAGCAGTGAAGGGCAGACTGGCCCTCCGCCCACCAGGAACCAGGGTGAGTGTGTGTGTGTTTGTGTGTGTGTACAGCGGGGGGGCGGATTGAGGGATGCCCCCACTGGCTGCACTGAGGGATGCCCCCACTGGCTGCGCTGAGGGATGCCTCCACTGAGGGATGCCCCCACTGGCTGCACTGAGGGATGCCCCCACTGGCTGCACTGAGGGATGCCTCCACTGAGGGATGCCCCCACTGGCTGCACTGAGGGATGCCCCCACTGGCTGCACTGAGGGATGCCCCCACTGGCTGCACTGAGGGATGCCCCCGCTGGCTGCACTGATGGATGCCCCCGCTGGCTGCACTGATGGATGCCCCCACTGGCTGCACTGATGGATGCCCCCACTGGCTGTACTGATGGATGCCCCCACTGGGTATTCTGAGGAATGACCCCACTGGCTGAACTGAGGGATGCCCCCACTGCTTGTACTGAGGGATGCTACTTAATGGTTGTAATGAGGGATGCCGCTCACTGACTGTAATGGGGGGATTTTATAACACCATTTGGTTCATAATATTTTCTTTCTTTATTTTGTCCTCTAAACCCTGTGTGCGTGCTGTGGAACGAAAAATAAGGCTTATATATAATGTGACATTACGATACTATACTGGGCCAGAGGCAGTGCAGCAGGGCCGGTGTGCCCCAAAAAGTCCCGGGCCGTTTTTTAGCCCCAGTCCGCCCCTGCCCCTTAGAATGGTATTCATCCAAAGCAAGTTTGGTAGATGTACAGTAGGTGACCAAGAACCGCTGTTGGATGGCATTGCAATAGGTATATATTTAAGTATATGTAGTGGTTATTTACTTCTGAGACTTTATTTACGCTATATGGGGCTATTCATCCAATTTGAACAGGTTGAAAAATCATTAGCAAGTGCACGTGGAAACCCTACATCAATGCGCCCCTTTGCATACATAGGTGATCCTACTACAATGAGAACCGCACATTTCGGACATACACAGCAATGGATAAACTGTTACTGTATGTGATTGCCATATACCTCTAGGGCTGCATATGGGGAAGCGTTGAAGCCCCTCATACAGTTAAAGACCCCCATAGGCTTGTGCACATGGCATTATAGTGATGTACAATATTAGTAGTGGGTGAATGTTGAGAGAAGTGTTAGCTCTTTTTAAGGAGTCAACCATTTCTATATTTCTAGGTTTACCAGGAACTTATGCCACTGAAAGTCTCAGTCTCAGTGGCACATATCTTAAAGGAGCCACAGCACTCAACCCTGTTAGCTTGTAGACCAACCTAAAATCTGTCTCTAAACTTGGTTAAAAACAGAGGACTCGGTCACACACATCTGCAGAAGTATGTTTAAGCTGCACCACCAGCGCCAAGGTGCCCCTGTGAGGTGCAGTCCTAACTCTGAGAGCCCCATTTGGGACATACAATGCAATAGATAAACTGGGAGCAGGCTTTCCTGAGGTTGCCCAAACCTCAAATGCAGTCCATGGGGTGGAAGGGTCAGACCTTTTAATACAGCCTAGACTCCACACCCCATGTGCTTGCACAAATTCAAAAGAAGCAAAGGAGAGGTGGCAGCCGCTCAGACCATTTTATAACTAACCTGGGAGGTTAGCTTGTAGATCAACCTAAAATTTGTCTCTAAACTTAGTTAAAAACAGAGGGCTATCGCAAGGTCTTTGACCCTTCCACCCCATGGACTGCATTTGAGGTTTAGGGCAACCTCAGGTAAGCCTGCTCCCAATTTATCTATTGCACTGTATGTCCCAAATGGGGCTCTCAGAGATTAGTTAGGACTGCTCCCATAGAGGCACCTTGGCACTTGGTGGTGCAGCTTAAGCATACTTCTGCAGATGTGTGTGACCGAGCCCTGTATTTAACCAAGTTTAGAGACAGATTATAGGCTGGCCTGCAAGCTAACAGGGTTGAGTGCTGTGGCTCCTTTAAGACTTTTGTGTGTGTTTGTGTGTGTGTGTGTGTGTACAGCGGGGGGGCGGATTGAGGGATGCCCCCACTGGCTGCACTGAGGGATGCCCCCACTGGCTGCGCTGAGGGATGCCTCCACTGAGGGATGCCCCCACTGGCTGCACTGAGGGATGCCCCCACTGGCTGCACTGAGGGATGCCTCCACTGAGGGATGCCCCCACTGGCTGCACTGAGGGATGCCCCCACTGGCTGCACTGAGGGATGCCCCCACTGGCTGCACTGAGGGATGCCCCCACTGGCTGCACTGAGGGATGCCCCCACTGGCTGCACTGAGGGATGCCCCCACTGCCTGTACGGAGGGATGCCCCCACTGGCTGCACGGAGGGATGCCCCCGCTGCCTGCACGGAGGGATGCCCCCGCTGGCTGCACGGAGGGATGCCCCCGCTGGCTGCACTGAGGGATGCCCCCGCTGGCTGCACTGAGGGATGCCCCCGCTGGCTGCACTGAGGGATGCCCCCGCTGGCTGCGCTGAGGGATGCCCCCGCTGGCTGCGCTGAGGGATGCCCCCGCTGGCTGCACTGAGGGATGCCCCCGCTGGCTGCACTGAGGGATGCCCCCACTGGCTGCACTGATGGATGCCCCCGCTGGCTGCACTGATGGATGCCCCCACTGGCTGCACTGATGGATGCCCCCACTGGCTGCACTGATGGATGCCCCCACTGGCTGTACGGATGGATGCCCCCACTGGGTATTCTGAGGAATGACCCCACTGGCTGAACTGAGGGATGCCCCCACTGCTTGTACTGAGGGATGCTACTTAATGGTTGTAATGAGGGATGCCGCTCACTGACTGTAATGGGGGGATTTTATAACACCATTTGGTTCATAATATTTTCTTTCTTTATTTTGTCCTCTAAACCCTGTGTGCGTGCTGTGGAACGAAAAATAAGGCTTATATATAATGTGACATTACGATACTATACTGGGCCAGAGGCAGTGCAGCAGGGCCGGTGTGCCCCAAAAAGTCCCGGGCCGTTTTTTAGCCCCAGTCCGCCCCTGCCCCTTAGAATGGTATTCATCCAAAGCAAGTTTGGTAGATGTACAGTAGGTGACCAAGAACTGCTGTTGGATGGCATTGCAATAGGTATATATTTAAGTATATGTAGTGGTTATTTACTTCTGAGACTTTATTTACGCTATATGGGGCTATTCATCCAATTTGAACAGGTTGAAAAATCATTAGCAAGTGCACGTGGAAACCCTACATCAATGCGCCCCTTTGCATACATAGGTGATCCTACTACAATGAGAACCGCACATTTCGGACATACACAGCAATGGATAAACTGTTACTGTATGTGATTGCCATATACCTCTAGGGCTGCATATGGGGAAGCGTTGAAGCCCCTCATACAGTTAAAGACCCCCATAGGCTTGTGCACATGGCATTATAGTGATGTACAATATTAGTAGTGGGTGAATGTTGAGAGAAGTGTTAGCTCTTTTTAAGGAGTCAACCATTTCTATATTTCTAGGTTTACCAGGAACTTATGCCACTGAAAGTCTCAGTCTCAGTGGCACATATCTTAAAGGAGCCACAGCACTCAACCCTGTTAGCTTGTAGACCAACCTAAAATCTGTCTCTAAACTTGGTTAAAAGCAGAGGACTCGGTCACACACATCTGCAGAAGTATGTTTAAGCTGCACCACCAGCGCCAAGGTGCCCCTGTGAGGTGCAGTCCTAACTCTGAGAGCCCCATTTGGGACATACAATGCAATAGATAAACTGGGAGCAGGCTTTCCTGAGGTTGCCCAAACCTCAAATGCAGTCCATGGGGTGGAAGGGTCAGACCTTTTAATACAGCCTAGACTCCACACCCCATGTGCTTGCACAAATTCAAAAGAAGCAAAGGAGAGGTGGCAGCCGCTCAGACCATTTTATAACTAACCTGGGAGGTTAGCTTGTAGATCAACCTAAAATTTGTCTCTAAACTTAGTTAAAAACAGAGGGCTATCGCAAGGTCTTTGACCCTTCCACCCCATGGACTGCATTTGAGGTTTAGGGCAACCTCAGGTAAGCCTGCTCCCAATTTATCTATTGCACTGTATGTCCCAAATGGGGCTCTCAGAGATTAGTTAGGACTGCACCCATAGAGGCACCTTGGCACTTGGTGGTGCAGCTTAAGCATACTTCTGCAGATGTGTGTGACCGAGCCCTGTATTTAACCAAGTTTAGAGACAGATTATAGGCTGGCCTGCAAGCTAACAGGGTTGAGTGCTGTGGCTCCTTTAAGACTTTTGTATCCTAATTGCCCTGCTCCCAGGTTAGTTATAAAATGGTTTGAGCGGCTGCCACCTCTCCTTTGTTTCAATGGCACATATCTCCCATCCAGGACCAACCCTGCTGACTGCTTACAATATATATATATATATATATATATATATATATATATATATATATATATACTTTTTTTTAAATAGAAAGCGTGCCCTCCACTAAAACCAACTCAGGCACTGGGCATAGGGATAACCCAGAGATAACCCAGACCAGCCCCTTTCCCTTGTGGTTCACAAGTCCCTATGCCCTTCAGTCTGGGCCCCCCCCCCCACCGATAGGCACTAGGCTCTTCTACTCCCCCAGTGCCCCAAAGAGCGGGTAGTTGGGTGATGGTACCAGTATGTCATTTGCCAGACCCAGCATATAATATGCCGCCCTCCTACACTGTGAACTGCCTCAGACAGGATGTACAAACTGGGGATAGTAAAAATCCTGGGTTTTGCTCTTCTTTAGTTGGTGTTATAATTTGATGCAGCTATATACATTTTTTCTTTTTTTTCAGGTCACACAGAATGTGTGGAGCTACTTTCAAATGCTGGCGTTAGTATACAACACTATATCAAGCACATGGGTACTCCACTTTATGTCGCCTGTGAGAATCAAAAGGTAGATACTGCAAAGAGACTTCTTGAATTGGGTAAGGATCATAAGTTGAAGATAATGGTAAAGCAAGGTTAGCCGCAGCTTATGTAATGGGCAGGAGTTAATCTTTTCTATAATCTTCTTTATTTTATTTACTGTGGATATTCACTGAATTTAGACATGCTTTCATATCCTATCTTTTGCCTCTTAAGTTCTGAGCCTCTTAACCATTTGACTGTCAGCCATGTAAAATGTACATGGCTGCCTCTCCTACAGTTAAACGCCTGTCACATAAATTTTACGTGCCTGGCTTTCCCCCCTGATAGTGGGCAAAAAAAAGTAACTGACCCCTCAGTCGATCCGGCCAGGTCTCCTCTTCACCTGGGGGGTTCACCTGTAAAAAAAAATAAACAAATGTAAATAAATAAATATGACATTTACTCCTCCCCCTCCCCCCACTTCCACCATCGCCACCGCCATCTTCACCACTAGATGACGTCATCCCTCTCCCGGCCTGACAGTTGTCAAATGCGATGATGGCTGAAGAGAGGGGTGGGGGGCATGGGATCCTCTGATCCCCTTCAGCGATCACCGCATATGTCATCGAGATCAGCGAGGGACAGAGGAGCTGACAGAGGTGAGTAAAGAAAAAAACGTTTTTGTTGGGATCCATGAGATTCCTTATCGGGACTGTGGGAGTTCTTGCACACAAATGTTATGGGGTGATTAGAGAAATTCTGCCATGTCCTGTAAGGTTCTGGGGGGGGGGGGGGTATTTTAGCTCACTATTTGGTTCAGAAAATGTTTTTCTTCTTTTTTCTTCTTCCAAATCCTAGGTGCTTTTATGGGCAGGTGCGGTCTATAGGGAAGCAAATACAGTAATTACCCCCTTGTGTTATGTCCTAGCAACATTAAAGTAGACCAATTCCCACCGCTGATGTCCCTGTGTATACAGTACATCCCTGTCAACCCAAGATTTTTTTGCCTGCCCAGTGCTCCCCCAGTTTAATTCAGCCCCATGATTGACCACATGTGGTCCTGTGACACAGACTCTCTCAGCGCCTTTTTTTTTGCTCAGCGTCTGATTTACAACTTTAAAAATGCTAATGCTGGTGCGGAGACAGCTATCGTCTTATTTAACAGGAACGCTGAAAAGGACACTGCGTCAGACACTCTGGTTTTAGCAGTGCCAGAAGTTCCCATGGAGCACAATGGGCTGAATTGGATTATAGCGTTTATTGCTATAATTCATTTTTCAAACATGTTTATTTAATGAACTTGCAGTGGCACTTGTAAATAATTGAAATGCAGGACCTAGATCATTCAAAATGTTTTTTTTTTAATTTTAAAAATTAATTTTAATGGCTTCTTTGGCTTAACAATGTGTAATTTGGACTCAAACAAGTAAAATGCTCTAAAAGCGCAATGTAAAGTTTGTCCTCTTTGTCCTGAGCAGTGATTTCTTGCAACTGTAAGACGGAACGCAAAGCAGCGCCAGTAAAATACAGCGCCGAAGATTTTTAGGCTCAAATAAATGATAAATATTCTGAGGAGAGATGTTTCTGGGCACTAAGCAGCGCTTACCAGGCGCTGGGAAACAGGCGCTGATATAGGCCAGCCGCTACCTAGTGCAACAATGAATGCAAAACTAGTAGCATTCTGTGTAGTGTCTCTTAGCGCCAATACAAAGCATAGCGCCGGAGAATGCTAAATACTGTGCTGGCACTATTGGCCAAAAAAGACCTTGGACTAGGCGCACATCATACATTAGGCCCTTAGATTCCCTTTGGGGGCCTTAACTGTGGAACAGAAACCCAGACCACATAAGCACTGACAGCCAATCACCAGGGGAGGGCCTGACAGATCTCAGGCTGGCTGCAGTGTAATGGATGTGCAGTAGGGTATCAGCATCATGCATCGACAACTTCATTGTCTTTTCTTTTAGAGAAACTTCCCATGGTTTTTGTCTTGACTTTAAACTCTTGATCATGAGCTGAAATATTGTGATTCTGTATTTTATAAAATGTATTCTATCTTCTAGGTGCAAGTGCAAATATTGGTAAAGATCTGGACACTCCGATACATGCTGCTGCAAGAAATGGCAATGCTGAACTAGTGAATCTGCTCATTGACTATGGTGCAAGCACACAGTCAAGAAACACAGACGGAAAGCGACCATCAGAAATTGCCCCACACAATAGGGCACTACAAGACATCTTTTTAAAAAAAGAAGGTAGAATGTAATTGTGAGGACTTTTAGGAGACAACTTTTAAACGGGTCATAAAATTGTTAATTAAACTTTTGTCAGTCTGTATCCCCAACATTAAGATCATGTATCAAGAATTATACTATAGAAACGTTTCTCCTAGATAACAGAAACGTCTGACTGATAAACTAAAACTTAATTAAACAAAAAATGGAGCTGATGGTTTTACCAGCTGTCTTCCTGTTTCTAGCTTAGATTATCTACTACTTTCACTCTAGTATAAAAAGCCACACTGCCAGATAACGTTCAGATGATTCCCTTTTTTTCAGAGCTTAAAAGAGCACTATTGCGAAAAAATCACCCAATGTTAAAAATTCATATAAATATGCCAAATGATGGAATGAAGTGTCACTTAAACATCTAACATCAAAATATGTCCAGCCAGGCTTGTTTTTTTAATTTTAATGGAAGGAAGAGGACATCTCGGGTGACAGGTTCTGTCACTCTTGATAGATTAAACCTGTCACCCTTGGATTTTATTCCTACCATGAGAGAGTAAACCCTAAGCTTGGCGGGAGTTTTATTCGGTTTGGGTTTATAAGTGACCCCTTCTCTGATTAGCCAATGTGTTTATTTGGATTTTTAATATCACACACTTTAACGATAGTGCTCCTTTAATTCCAGTCATGTCCCTAAAAAAACCTTACCTGTCCCAGGATTCCAGTGCGCTCATTGGAGGCTGAACATAGTGGCATCCTCCACTATGTGCACGCTCTCAGTCCCTATACAAGGGACCCTTATATTCAAGTTAATGGACATCCATGAGTATTCTATGCAGCCTCACCAAGATGAACATATTTATGGCTGAAATCTCCGGAGGACAATGCTGGACAGCAGGGTCCAGGTATATCATATCAGCCAAAAAAATGTATAATCCCTCTACACAACTATGGTTTTCACAGCTCAAAGAGGTCATCAAATTGGAATCACCATTTGTCAGTAATCCAGAGAAAAGATCACAGCTGGCTGCTATGTGTTTTTATTTAAATTATGTGAATAGAGAGCAATGCAGGCTGTAGAAGCTTGGAAAACCCACTGTGGTGCAGATCAGTTGGAAACAATATTCAAGCATACAATAATTTATTTGCTATACTTGCATTTTGTTGTGTTTTAAATGCACCATTGTGAAGACACTGGTATCCCTCTTGAGTATTCTAAGATAAAGGGCCTTATATATGATGGGCGCCATTTAACTTCTTTCTGGTGGCTATACCGCCAGTATTGGAGCACCAGTCTTTTCTAGCGCTGACCTATGGACTACAATGGCGCTAGAAGTCACTGCGCCGGATGATAACTAATTAGCTTTGATTGTTGCAAGTATTGGCTGACCTGTGTCAGAACTTGGGCCTGACTGGCGATTAACAAAGCGCCAGTGAGCGCCACTTAGTACCGCAGTCTTTTCGGCACTGTACAGCGTATTTATGATTTATTTGTTTTCTCCTTGCAAAGATTGCCGCTGTATTTTTCTGCTGCTGGTCAGCGTTTCATCATTACAATTACAAGAAATCACTGCTGGAGACAATGGCAAACTTTACTGTGCAATTAAGCTGCGTTTTAGTTGTCCAAATTACACATTTGTAAACAAAAGCCACGAAAAATGATTTTTCAATTAAAAATAAAATGTCATTTGGACCATCTAGGTTACATTTCCATTATCGACAAGTCCCAATGCAAGTTCTATATAAATGTGTGTAATATTAATTATAAACATAAAACACTTCAATCTAGTTCTGCCCATTGTGCTCTGAGATTTTGACCTACAGCACCAGGTTTCATCTGGCGCTGCTTTAACCAGAGTGACCGGTTTTTCCAGCATGTTGCTGCACCTCCTATGTTTTAGTAAATGTGTTTCTTGCAGTGCAGCAACATGCGCAAGTGTGAAAAAGAAATTTTTAAGTATATTTGGCACCACTCTAATTTGCACCGATGTAGCATTGTCTGGCAAAAGTGCTTGATAAATTAGGCCCAGTGTTTCTTAAATCGCACACTGCGGCTGAGGCCCAAAAAGTGGCGCTGTTTGTCGCTGAAGCTTCATAAATAAGGCTCTTAATCAAGTCAAAACAGTGATGTCCTTACTATATGCTAGCTTTCTTCTATTTATTTAAATTAAGAAACATGTTTGAGTGTAATTTCTTTTTTACTGATTTATTTACCGTCATTCCATGTGTGTCCTAAAAAGATGCATATTTTTGCTTATTAATATGGCTGTTATGTTTATTTTTTTAACATTTATGGAATTCTTTTCCCAGGGCCACTGTCTTTGAAGCAGAACTGTCGCCTCTGTATTAGGAAGTGCTTTGGACAAAAACAACACCATAGAATAAGTCATCTAATCCTTCCCGAAAAATTAAAGCAATTCCTGTTACATAGATAAAATTCAATTATTTATTTTATTAATGTTTTTATAATTTTTTTTAATAATGTTTGTTTTCATGCTGTAAAATATTCACGTTACTTGTGCAATTTTAGTAAAACTATGGAATTTTATTATTCTATGGAAGCATCATTTATGACTTTTAATTTTTTTTTGCAATTTGAAATTAGACTAGCAAGGGAAGCAAATGGTTTCCATAGGGCCTGGGGAGGAAAACTAGTTACAGGTCATTTTTGGATATGGGTATTTCAACCCCATGGAGAAAGCAAAAGGTCTCTTTAAATAAATTTAAAGTAAAATATAGATAGACCTGGTCCCCCTGATGGGCCCATGGCTCTCCATTGTCCATGTCGTTGTCTCTGCTGGGCCCATGTTCTGCCATTGTCTGTGCTGATGTCTGAGTGAGCTTGGCCCACGGTCCTCTTTGTCCATGCTGTTTGTGATGGGCCCAAACTCTCCGTTGTCTGTGATGTTGTCTGTGCTGGGCCTACTGCCCTCCATTGTCTGTGCACCATTACCTGAACTAGGGCCCAGAATCTCCATTGTCTGCACTGGGGCCCAAACTCTCCATTGTCTGCACCTGGGCTCAAACTCCCCATTGTATGCACTGGGGCTCAAACCCTTCATTCTCTGCACTGGGGCTAAACTCCATTTTCTGCTTTTTATTGTCTGCACTGGGGTCCATATCTTTCCCAAACCATGTGGAACACCCAATGATTTAGTGTGCCTGGGTCATGACAATTTGTTTATTACATAATCATCACAGGAGGTGTCATAGACACATTTATTTCTCCCCTCAGTGGTGCTAGCTTCACTAATAAGCCATTAGTATTTTGGGACTGTATCCAATGTCATTGTTTTAACCAGCCCTCCTGCTACACCTGGAAGCAGATAATTGGGTGTACAGTACATTTTCCAGCGTTAAAATAATGATGGAGACAAGGGGTTACTATTGCAAAAAAAAAGGTCTGTTTTTTCATTGGAGATCCTCTTTAGGAAGATTAGTTGACCTCATTTATTGTAACTTTACTTTTTGATCCACTTAACTAATGTGCATCCATTGTCCAAATATTTAATTGCTACCAGGGCTGCCATTGTCCTTAACTAGAGATGGGCGAACTCGGACCTCGAAATGCGAAGCCGAAGCTGCCAGGCAACCCATCAACTAGCTTCACCTAAGGTTGCAGCACTAGGAATCTTCTATAACTCACCTGAGCCCCGTGGAGAGGCAGCAGTGGTGGCGTTTCAAACTGGCCAAAAAGATGGCCACCTGCCCCATGGCTGGCACTAGAAGCGTACTAGAGGCCACAGCCACCCCCAAAGTTCGGTTCGCCTTTGATTTAAATGGAGACCGGATTCGGGTCCCTGAACCCCATTTCTACTGTTACCAAATTACATCATTTGGACCTCACTCACAAGAAATGAATAAACCCCTAAGTCGATGTTTAGGTCTACTATGAACAGCTGGGTTATGATAATTTTTCTACGGGGCATAAGTAGAATATGTGCCCCTTTTTTGGAGTAGCTCTTTCCTGCATTTCTTTTTAGTATGCCTATAGTTGTTTGTTCTATGGAAAGAGTGTGTTTATTTTGTCATATAACTACGCAAAGCTAGAGAACCTGTAATTGAAGGGGACAGGTAGATATTGCAGAAATGTTGTATCTCCTAATCACAGCTAATAGACTATAGAAGGCAGTTTGAGAAGTGAAAGTGACCATGCTTTGGGTTTAAAGGGAAAATCCAGACAATGGCAATAAAAAGGCAGCAAGGATCTCCCCTAAAGCCTGTGCAATGTACCTCTTCACCATTTTGAGCAGTGTGCCGTGGATGCTGTAGCATAGTATCCAAAGTTTGCGGCTCATTTCAATTGCATTTGTTCATTACCATGTTGAAAATGTGGTTGCAAAGTCACCCCTGTGCTATGGAGCACCCAACGTGAGTGAGTCCCGTGAGTGGTCTCACTTGCCAGTCTTATAGGTGCAGCCTGTGACATTTATAAAGTGAGGAATATGATTGAAAGGAGGGGCAAACCTTAGAGTCCTGATTCTGTACATCACTTACAGTATAGCACACTGCAAGAAATCGAGGAGATGCACATGGAACAGACTTGCACTGAGTTCCTTGCTGCCTTATTATTGCCATTGCCTGGATTGTCCCTTCAACTGACTTTACAAAACTCACATGAGTGCCCAAACCTGTTCCCACACCCTTTACCTCTCTGGCTTTGTATAATTTAGAAGTGAAGAATTCAGCTAATTGTTTTCAGTGGCCTTTTGAAGCCTGTTATAGCTTGTGGAATGATCATTCTGGTATATCTTTCTAGGAGCATGTGATTCTAAAGGGTTTGGTACTGTATCTACGCTGCTAGACTTCTTCCCTCTTTCCAGACTCTCCTCAGTATAGTCCACCTACTGTAGGTGTCTTTAGGGTTGCCACACATCTTCCACTAACCTAGCGCCTTCATTTTGTCTGCTGCTTTTTGCTTCTGGACTCCCGAATATTACTTAATCCCAGAACTAGGGCAGGTTGTATCTAACTACCTCCCCCTGTACAACACATGGGCATTACTAAATCCCTTTGATGGATTAATCACTTAGAACCCAGAACTAGGTTAGGACTCCCCTTAATTATTAGGATGTATCTAACTGTATATGTATCTCTTCCTGTACAGCACTTGGACCAATCCACCTCAACACATCCTGAACTGGCAACACTGTTATCAGTCTGGTTGTGATTGGTTCATGTTGGACTTTACTAAATCCTTCTGAAGGATTAATCACTTAGAACCCAGAACTAGGGCAGGACTCACCGTAAATATTAGGATGTATCAAACTATCTCTCTCTGTACAACACGTGGACATTACTAAATCCCTTTGATGTATTTATCACTTAGAACCCAGAACTAGGTTAGGACTCCCCTTAAATATTAGGTTGCATCTAACTCTAACTGTATCTCTCCCTGTACAACACTTGGATCAGTCCGCCTTAACACATCCTGAACTGGCAACACTGTTATCAGTCTGGTTCTGACTTGTTCCTGTTGATTAGGCTATGGCCCCTTTCACACCTTGCCGCTTGCATCGCGTTGGAACATATGACGCATCAGTTGAAATAAATGGACCCTTTCACATCCGTGCACTGCGGTTTGCAAAACGCTGCATTTAGTGCAACTGCAACATGCCCTCATACAGGTCTAAGGGCATTGCAGGTAAAGCATATTGCACTTTACCTGTGGTGCAGTGAAAGGCTGTACTGTAAGGCGACTGATCCCCCACCACCGCCTCCACTTCGTCCTCCATCTGCTGAAAATAAGCCCTGGCACATTTTTTGGAACAAAATTAATATAAGTCTCTGTCTTATTTTCAGGAAAACCCAGTAGCAGCCTTCAAGAAAGGAATGAGATAGGACCGAAATAATACATTTGGATAGAAATGCATTCTGTTTTAAGAAAGCTCTCCCTGCCTTGTACCTTTAATCCCTTTATACTGCCTAACATGGGACTTTCCCTAACCTAATTTAGGACTATAATTTAATTTGAAATTTCTAAAAAAAAAGTATTAGTAGTTTCTAATATTTACAATACATAGAAAATATTTACAATATGATAAAAAATGTCGCCTTGAGTGACAGGGGACGTGAAGGACTTTCCTGGCCAAATCAATCCGCGCCTATAAATAGCCCCTCCCTTCAGCAGGGAATGAGCCAGTGCAGGACAGAAGGTCTGTGTTGTACTTCCCACTTAAGATGCGTAAAGAAGGCTGCAGACCATTGTGGGACACCGAAGGAGAATGAGGATTGGTGTAAAATTAGACTTTATTAAATGGCTTTTTCTATGGTGTGGTGTCTTTTTACACTTAACCCTTTGTGAACTGGTAAGGGGGGCTTAAGGCCCCAATACAAGTTCAAAGGGCAGGAGGGGCCAGCAAACAGGTGACTTGGCAAGCCCCCCCCCCCTGCATGATTACCTGCACACCCACTGGAGGCGCAGAATAACCCCGTGCCCATCTGGGCTATGTGGCTGGTAGCCTTTAGGCCTGGAGGCCGGACGCTCAGCCTCCGATCTCTGGGCTAAAAGCCTGCATAGCTGGTGCCAGGCCTAATTTTGTTGGAGAGGGGGTAGACCACGCAATTATTTGTACATTCTTAAGGGTTAAACTCACAGAGCTGTCACTAAGTGCCAAACATACTGGACATTTCATAGATTGCCTAAAAGTCAAAAGAAGAACTAAATTCCTTGATTCTACACAAAAAAAGTGTGGATGGACCAGCGGCCGGCCTGGTATTTAAAGCCGTTGGTGAGTTTTAGTGGGGTGGTTTCACACAATGGGGCATCCCAATTTCCCAGGCTTTGGGCATGGAACAAAGCCCAGGAAGTCAAATTCCTGGGTTTTGTTCCACTTTTAATTGCATTCACACACAATTTTCCTTGCGGTCAGTAACTAATCAAAAAGTACAACAGCTCCCTCTAGTGGCTAACTGGTGTCTATCTGACTCACAATTTATGTTACTATAGCTTACATTTGTATTCATAATGTTATTATCACTAATAATAGTAGGGTAGTGATAGTAGTAGACTTACCACTGTTATTATAATAATCCTCATTATCATAGGAATACTTGATTTTTACTTTGATTTATTAACAATCGAATAAAGAGTGGAGCTCTCTTGTAGTTATTATAAATGATTGACTCACATGTATTACTATTATTTTAATTATTATGAAACAAACATAGTAATAGTTTGTGATCATAATTCAGATATCATCACAAGAAAGCAGTGCTCCAAAGTATGCAGTTTAGGGCCAAAAATGTGTATTCATGGCACTTGTAAAGTGTACAGGGGGCGTAACTGGAGGGGGTACAGGGGGTGTGACTGCACCAGGGCCCAGAAGGTCTGGGGGCCCCATCAGTGTGGCTCCTCCACCTTATTTATCAGATTTGTGCTCACTTGGCATCATTTAGATAAAAAAGCATCTGTTTCAGTCTTTAGTTGTCTAGCTACATCCAATTGAGTCAAAAGACCAAAAAACATTTACTGTGTGAGCCATGAAAGGGCCTCATTTAGCGTTCGCAGCAGGGCCCTGTGAAGTTTCTCCTAACTTGAACAAGTAACTCACTTGTTGATTTCCGATCCCTCAAATCTCCAGGCCAATCTGTGCATACATAACCTCTGGGAGTTGAATATCCTGATGTATATAACTTAAGATATTGCATTCCAGTCTCTTTGGCAAGGCTTGCTTACACGTCTATAAAGAATTCCAACTGAGGCTGTGATATCTAGGTGAGTAGTAGTTGCTAAGGACAAAACCGCCCCACTGATTACGGTAACTTTCATTGTTGGGTAGCAGATCTGCTTCAAACTTCAGGTAGGAAGGATTAGTTGGTGTTGACGCACCTTTGGCTTCTAACATTCCAAACTGGTTTAGGAATTAAGAGATTTTAGAAATTTGGTTGAGAAGAAAACTCATCTTCCTCTCTCTGGATTTGCATTGCCAAATTCTAAGTCACATTTCCAAGGTCTTTAGTGCTGGTTAAGAACTTCACCTAGTGTTGCAGTTTCTCTTTCTTCTTGATGGGCGATGGACATAAGTATTTGCTACACATTTTATGTGTAAACATGGATCAGCTTGAGATCTTTGAAATCCTTCATCAACCAAGACTTTGTTCATTTTGAAGTTCCATGCTCTTGCCGACTTTTTAAGACCATAGAGAGATGTTTGCATTTTTCAAACAAAATGTTCTTCACCCTTTTTGATATAACCTTCAGGTTGAGTAATGTACAGCTATTGCCATTTAGAAAGGCAGTTTTGATGTCTCATTCTCATCTGCTGAACAGCAGCTACTGTCATTAAAGTTTTGAATGTGGTTTGCTTAGCAACTGGAGAACATGTAGCATCATAATCTTCACTATGATTTTGCAAGTATCCTTTGGCTACTAATCTTGCCCTGAACCAGTACACTTTACCTTCATAGTCATATTTGTTCTTGAAGACCCATTTATATCCGATGCTGTCTTGCATTGTGGTAGCTCAGTAAGCTTTCATGTCTGAGTTAGTGAAGAGACTCCATTTCTTCAACTGCTGCTTTAATCCACCTCTGCTTCTCGTGGATAGGCAGTTGTTACATCTACTGTGGCTCTAGTTCTGGAAGTGTTCTGACCATATAAGCAAGGCGCTTAGCTGGGATTCCTTTGTTTGGCCTCTCTGATCTCCTGACTGGAGGTCGAGTTGGTTCTGTTGTACCTTCCTTGGTAATTACAGAGCTTATCTAGACAGTGCTTTCCTTTTCAGTAGCTGGAGATTTTTGTTCTTTCTGCTTTGGTTGAATTACTGGCAAAACTTCATGAAATTTGAGTGATGCAGAGTTCTCATCAATCACTACATATCTACATATCTGCTGACTATTACTGTGCTGGCCTCTGGGTGCAGGATCCTCTATCTCTTTTGAGTTTTACTAAAGCCAACCAGGACCACTTTTGCACAAGTATCCTACTTGCAATGTTTTTCTTTGGAAACATGCACAAATTATTTGCTTCCAAATATCCGGAGGTGCTTCAGGTCAGGCTTCATGCAGTTCCATAGCTAATATGTAGTTGTGATTGTAGCGCAGTCTGTTTCGAAGCTAAAAAATAACTTTTTGATCACCTAGGATCTATTATAATAACCTGCAAAATTTCCTTGTAATATCAACAAACAAGCATAGAAATAAGTTGTGTATGTCTGAAACACATTCAAGTCCATTAACAATCGTGTTCAAAAGGGAAAATGCCTTTAGGTCATCTTTAACATCTTTAACTTCTTTCTAATTCCAATGACACACAAGGAGCAAACCAGTAATTGTAGGTCTACTTTAATGTGGATATAATAGCTCCAATTTAGCTCCGCAATAACTCACTCAGCAACTTCTCCAAAAACCACTTTAGTGCAAGACTCCCAAATTTTTTATATCAATTGCTAGATCATAAAACAAAAAGAGAAGTCTCCCTGCAGCCGCCTCCGCCGCTACGGCTTCGCTCAGGAACTCAGGCATATGCTAACACCTGGCTCCCTGCAGCAGGTGGGCTTGGCCTGGGAGCTCAACATGTGAGTATACTTTTGATTTGTCTTTACTGGAGAATGGGATGGAGGGTTAATGCCAACCTGCCTATGGGAATGGGATGGGGGGTAATGTCACACTGCCTATGAGAATGAGATAGGGGTAATGCCACACTGCCTATCGGAATGGGATGGGGGGTAATGACACACTGCTTATATGGGGAATGGGAGGGGGAATGCCACACTGCCTATAATGGGAAATGGAATGGGGAGGATGCCACACTGTCTCAGGGGAATAGGAGGTGGGAATGCCACGCTGCCTATGGGAATGGGAGGGGGAAATGCCACACTACCTATTGGAATGGGATGGGAGAACTTCCACACTGCCTAAGGGGAATGGGAGAGGGAATGCCACACTGCCTATTGGGAATGGGAGTCCAAGAGACGAACCTTAGTGACTTTGTTATAGCAAGAGTAGGATTATGGGAGCCCACAAATCTGTAAATTGGATAATTTGTGGCTTTCCCATCCTGACCCTCAAAGCTGAATAAAATAGACCCCCCACACACACAATTTTCCCTTTCGGTAGCGCAACATTCCTAAGATACTTGGTGGTAATTTGGACAGGGCCACCATCAAGGGGGAGGGGCAGGATCGCTGTCCTAAGGGGGGTCCAGCTTAAGCTGGGTGGCCCTAATGGCAGCCCTTATCAGGGAAAAGCATAGTTGCAGGCGGCGGAGTGCAGCGAGCTGGAACTCTTCATATCTGCTTGTTTCCACCTAGTGTCTAATAGAGGTAACATCAGTGGAAGCAGCAGCGGGTTTTTTTGTTGGCTGCGGCAAAAATGAAAATTTTCAGCCCGCTGGCCAGTGGCTCTGGCACCTAGCAAGGTGGACAACGATGAGATACTAGCAATCACTGTTAAGAGGGGGCCAGGCCCCTTGTACAGCATCCATGGGATCAGGCTGCTATGGGGCCCCCTGTGAAGCAATCATAGTGCCAGGCTGCCACAGGGCCCCCTGTGCAGCAGCCGTGGGGCCAGGCACCTATGGGAAATTCTGTGCTACAGCCACGGCGCCCCACTTGCCTTGCCCAATGGTTGTTGCACAGTGGGTTCCATAGCAGCATGGACCCATGGCTATGTAAGGGGGGCCCACAGCAGCTTTGTCTCACAAACTCATAACAAGGGGGCCTGTTAGCACCTTGGCCTCACAGACTCCTTATGGAGCAGCCCCATAGCAGCCTGGACCTACGGCCACTGCACAGTAAAGGTAACCTGACCTCACAGCCACCCAATACGGGGGCCCCATTGCAGCCTGTTCCCACATTTGTTGCCCCCACTCATAGCAGCCTAGTTCGACAGCCACCCAACGGGGCCCCTGAGCAACCTGGACCCACAGCTGCCTAACAGGGTCCCAATACCACCAAACAAGCCCTGCAGCCAGCAACTAGGTCCCCTCGCTGACCAGGGCTAAGCTGCCAGCAAGCAGAACCAAACCGCCAGCAACCGGGGTCTGCTGACACCAACCTGGTTGAAGCTACAAGAAATCATGACCCACGCTGTGATTGGCTGTCTTTGAGATCAAGGCGGGTCAAAGCTCTCCCAGCAAAAACTGTTTAGTTAATGTGGATATTGGAGGAAAAGCCTAACGAGAAGTTTATTTTTTTTCTGATTCTCCAAATATGGCATTGTTCTGGAGGAGTGATTGGCGTGCATGGAGGAGGGGGGGGGGGGGGGGTAAGTATTTTGGATGTATGAGGCATGAAAATTCCTGACGACAGTACTGTCCCAACACCTTGTGTGTATACTCTTACACAGTATAGTTTGTATAAGAAGGATTCTGAAGTATTTCTCACTTTACAGTCAGCATTCAATTATTGCTCACTAGGTGGCAACATGGAGCAGTTGTATCCCATTCTATTTAACTGATGACATTAAAGGGACATTGAAGTCAAAATGATTCCTTGCTGGCTGTGAGGGGCAGCATATTTCATTCAGCCTCTTTTATATTACTTTACAAGCCTTAGTGAACGCTCCCCCTTCTGCCGGGCCTGCTGGGCATGAGTCATTACTCTGCTTCTGTGTGAATGTAAAAGTCCCTGAGAAGTAAAATTCACTGAGAGGCTTCACTATCATAAATCAATGGGACTCTAGAGCTGGCCCACTGCAAATCCCACACAACTGGCTGCACACAGTATAATCACAGTCCAAATAAAGTTTATTCAATAAAAATTGTTATCCAACGCATAAAACGTGTTCAAGACAAAACTAACATACATGACAGATTTAAAAAACATAGAACAAAAAGCTGAGTGGGGAGGGGCTAATTCATAAAGATTTATTATTCAATTAATTATTGAAAAAAAAGAATTATATACATGTTGAACGGCCAGGCGCTGAGAAAGTGCTAGTGCCTTTAATAAGAGGGAAAATGTGGTGATCAGAGAACCCTCAGATACAGCTTTTGCCAAAATAATCACAAAAGTAATGCTTGAAAAAGAGGTGCACATATAAAGATGTGCAAAAGTTAAAGTGCAATGTGCAATAGTGCATATCAAGAAAACAGGGCCCTTGGATGCCCATCTCAGTGCTTAGTGCGGAGAGAGCGTCAGCCAGTACAAAATGTATTGTATAGCATAATAAAGGTATCATCAATTAAGGCCCCCTTCCTCCCCACTTACCTCACCGACGCGTTGCGTGGTCCGCTAACCACTTTGCCAGGGCAATACAATACAATACATTTTCCTCCCCACTCAATAGAGGTTTCCTCCCCACTCAGCTTTTTGTTCTATGTTTTTTAAATCTGTCATGTATGTTAGTTTTGTCTTGAACATGTTTTATATACTACCTATATACTAGGCTGTGCATATCCTTTCTGTGTTGCTTGAGCATCATGTGTCAGCAGAATGGAGCAAGTCCAATAGAGTTTATCAGAAAAAACAAAATGCTGGTAAATGAAAGCTGCCACCCCTGACAGGCAGCATGGGACACTCAGAATGCAGGGTAATTATAATTTTGCCTGGAATGTACCTTTCATTTTTCCATGCATATTTCTGTATCATTTCACTCGGGGGGACTTTAAAGTTTTAAGATTTTTTTATATATTAAAGAGGATGTCTAAGCTTTTTGTAACTCCCCTGCCCCTCTTGCCCCCCGCCCCCCTGTGCTAAGATTTAAAGTATTAAAACAAATCATCAGATCACTGCAATCCTTCCCTGATGCCGGCTCGCTTGAGTGACTGTTGGACTTGAGGCACAGCCCAGTACATTTACACTGAGGAACGGGACGGGGTACCTGACCTGTCATTCAAGGTCCCAGCTTGTACTTCCTCTTTGATTATCCACTGGACTCTTTTGAATTGTATGATGGATCCAGAAGCAATGTATTTAAGTGTAACTATCACCACCGGCTGACTAAGTTCACCTAAGTACCCACTGTGTGGACCCCCCTTGCAGGCCTGCAATCACTTACCTTTCCGGCGCATCCCCGGCATACCTGCAGCTGAGGCGCTCTCCCACTCCAAGCCATTCATATAAGCTGGGGGTGGTAGCACACAGCATACTGCAAGGAAACTGAAGATGCAGCCACTCTTACTTCCTATGCTCTGTTTAAAAAAGCGCATTATGCTATGCATTACTATGCACAGCATAAAGCACTAATTAACCGAGAGCCTGCAAATGTGTCGTGGGAATGCCGAAAAGGTGAGTTGTGTGGGCGATCTTGGGGGTTTTATGTATATAAATGGACATTCCACCAGGATATTGAAAATCATGGTGAGAGGTACACTTCTTACTGTAATTCTTTATACAACTGTCATGGCCACTTTTTACAGCTGCCATGCACACCTCTAGTAGAACCCCAAGCCCATACCGATGGTCAACAGGCTCTTACACCCGCATCCCAAATAGGGGTGCTGGTAATCGAGAGGGATACCACCATTTCACCTGCCAATGCCAACAGGTGACAGAACTGCCCTCTACTCTGTGAACTGGAACCCCTTACCAGTTCACCCCAGGTGTAACCAAAAAAAGCACAGAGGAAATAATTGCTGAAGCCCACTAGAAGAAATCATTCTTGGGCCCATCAGAGAAAATCATTTTTGGGCCCCCCAGAGGAAATACTTTTAAGCCCACCAAAGGAAATCATTGTTGCATACTGCTGCTCCATTCACTGCAACAGAGGGGTTGTGCCAGGCACATCGTCTGCGCATTGCCTTTGTACAAGGTACTGAGGTTGCACCAGGAGACTGCAATACTCAGAAAGGGGTATGTTTCTTACACCAGAAACTGAGTTTGCTACTGTGGGGGAGGCTAACATGTTTGTTTGTTGTCCGTACATGAAATTTAATAGATCAGGTCCTTATTGCCTTGTTTTGCATTCTAAGATCTGTTTATCTCTTAGCATTTCATGTTTGACAATGTAAACCTATCTAAAAAAAGATCTAATAGTTATACTAATTAGACCTGCAATCATAATTTAGCTTGGTAAGATAACAGATAACAAGAAATTTGGGGCAGCTTAATCCATAAGCATTCCAAAGTGTTCCTTAATTTATTGAAGTTTAAAAATGTGGTGTTTTAGGTACAGTGGCTCAGACTTTTTTCACTTTGTCCCTTACAGGGTTAGTGTCCAGAATGGTTACAATTCAATCAAATCACACCTTAGCTTGTCATATGGCACCTGCTTTTCCCTGACTCATCTCATCGCTTCATTTCCTTTCTGCAGTGCTCAGTGAAAGGCTGACCTCATTAGACTGAATAAAGCAATGGCAATAAAAGCTGACTATATTTTTATTCTCAGTTACCTGTCAGGTCTCCTTTTTTGATGCCAGAAGATTAGACAGAAAATTAAGGATTAGTCAGTCAGACTTTTTCCATTTTGTTATGTTGTAGGTAATTAAAATGTTCTAAGTGCCAGAAATAAACTAGTGCTAGGTTATTACAAGCTAAGTTAAACATGGCAAGGCTAAGTACTAAGCAGTATTACAGTGGGCCTATACCCAGAAATCTAATGACCAGTGGCAGGCAGCTACTTTATGTCATTTGGGCAACAGATTCGGAACCAAAAGAAGTGGCACTAGAAATATGGACTTGGGGGACAAAAGGTTAGAATAGAAGCCACTGTATTTCTGAGCATAGACCTCAGACTTTCAAACTAACACAGTTTTCAGAAAAAAAATTACCGTGGTCTACATTTGTAGACATTTCCAAAAGCCCTGAATCTACTGGAGCAGATTCGAAGTAGATAGATGCCTACTGTTTAATTACATAGTAGGTGTTAAGCATCACCTTCAACCACCTTCAGGTGAGTCCACAACCCCAATCTCCGCTGCAGCTGCCTATAGACAGCCCCCATTCGCCGGGGCGTTGAATACGCCTCTCCGGACACGGACACAAAGCCGGGTGATCAAAGAGTTCGTGGTACAGAGCAAGACACGGCTCGGGGACAGGCAAGGCAAGGTTGGCAACTGATAACAATAAACAAGCAGAGGCACTATAACACCCAGCAGAACGCTATGACAGGCAATGGGACAGTGAACTGAGTAGACTTTAATAGGGCTATGGTGCTGGGAATTGGCCCGGGACAGGGCTGATGAGCCTACCATAAACAATAATTGGCCCAATAAAATTGTCCTTTGGCAGGCACACTGTTTACAGCACCGCCGGAGGACATAAACAACATGTGCTTGCACATGCGCATGACTATGGACAGAGGAGCTAGGGATACGAGGAGAGGAGGAGAGCCACAGCACCGCTTGAGGCGGTGCTGCTCGAGCGGGTGCCTGCAGCTGAGCGACAGCACGCCATCCAGGCAGGTGCCACTCGAGCAGAAAACCAAGCATGCCGTGGGACCGGGGAGCAGGTAAGTGGATCATCAAGACAGCAAATGTACTACTGTGCATTGTACTACTGAGGAGCAGAGCACCTCCTTTATCTGTTCTAAAAAAGACTAGGAATACTTTCCTTAGATGTTGCACTGTGGATTACTTCTTATGTCCTGTTGAAAACAAATCTGATAAATGATCATTTTAACCCTTTATCTGTCAGTCTACCTAGATATTTTGTCAACCTCTTTTGCCAAACCATTTTTCACTATTTTGGGCTATACATGCATGGTTAACTATGTTTTTTTAAGGAATTTCCAGGGATTCCAGGAAAATTGTATATTGTTTTTCTTAGCAGAGTCTCTGCTTTAACATGAAATGTCTTGTTTGTCATTTTATAGTATATTCTCAATATTTTTGGGTGAAATATGTAATTTTTACAAAATGTCGTTTTTTTTAAATAAAAAATGTAAGTTTTCCAATAACATCGTGTTCAATCATATCGTGTTTAAAAGCCCCATTTTTCCCAATTACACTTAAACAGCGCTTTAGGAGACTTTCAGATAAAATACAACTGCTAGGGGCACCTTGCAGTTTTTCAAGGAAAACAACCCTTTACATTTAAAATACTGCCAACAAGCTGTATATTCTCTGGAAGTACACACCTTAAGCTTTCTAGGTGTACCAGGTTTGTTGATGTGGTCGTAATCGCTTTCTGGAAGTATTTGCTTGCACGGGGTTTTCCTAAAAAGAATAAAAAAGCAGAATCAAATCCACATTTTCCTAAAAAAACAATATGCAAACAAGAAAAAACAAGTTAAATTTAAAACAGCAAGGCCCTCCGAAACAGAACAATACCCAACATGCAAAGCTACTTTGAAGGGTAGGGTTGCCAAACACCCCAAAGTAGATCATGCGCATAAGGGGCATTTTACTTGGAAATTTCAGCTCTGCAGACAAAGTATGTACCTTGCACTTTTTCAACCCAAATAACCCTTCACATCTAAATACCACCTACAAACGCTATATTCCCTGAAATTACACACCTTAAGCTTAAACTTAAAGGATACCACCCCCCAAAGTGAAAAGAGTGCTTTATGGCATTTAAAAAGAAAACATATTCTACTATTCCCACTATCAATGGTTACATTTTTTTAAAAAATGGGCACCCCCTCTTCAAGAGGGGGGGGCTTTTTTTTTTAATTGTAGGGGTTACAACAAACCAGAGCAATGATATTAGAGAAAATGCACACCATACTACAAAGGGCTGTGATTTGCAAAAAAGTGTATTTAGAAAAAGTGCATAATATATACAACTTATATACAGTAGTTTACTCTCGCCGCTTTCATCCCCCTGAGGAAAGACCTTCACGGTCTGAAACGTCGGGTTATATCTGCTCATGCTGTAACGTATGATTCTCTTTTGTAACTCTGCTGTGTCTACTTAATTGGGTTGTGCTTCTATTTGCATTTTTTGCTAAGAGGAGCCCTTGTGCTGCTTATACCACGGCTTTGCATTACCATATATGTATTTTTCTTCATCTTGAAGTCTGGCGCCATCTAGTGACGCCTTCTGTGAACTGCTGTTACTGTTCTTCTGAGGAACATGCTTGCTCTATTTCCATTATGAGAGCTGAGAAATCGGATACTGCTGCCACCTAGTGGCGATGTTTGTGTATTATTACATATATGATTTGTGTTAACTGTGGTCCATTTTACTTCATCTACTGGCGATTTTTTGTATCAAATTTTGAGAGTAAACTACTGTATATAAGTTGTATATATTATGCACTTTTTCTAAATACACTTTTTTGCAAATCACAGCCCTTTGTAGTATGGTGTGCATTTTCTCTAATATCATTGCTATGAATTGTTTGGTCCTATTGGGGAAAGGGACCTTTATTTAAAAGGGATTTTTTTGCACCCACATTTGAACTTATTGCAATTGGTGTGCGGACTTGCTGGACTGAATTCTTTTCTCTGTTACAACAAACCAGCCCAGGCACCAGCTATTGGAAGATTGTAGACCAGGGTGTGGGGGCCTTGAGGGCTACAAGTCCACATAGCCTTTGTGGACCATGGGCTCTCCTTGCCCCCCCCCCCGTCCTTTGGGGAGGCAGGTAATAGGGTCAGGGGTTAATGGCAAATCACCCCCTTGCCGCAGGTGACTTGCCAGCCCATCATGGGGTCTCATGGACCCCTTACCAGTTCAGAAATGGTTAAATATAAAAAAAAACATGCATTCCAGGAGACAAAAGTATTTTATTATTTATTTTTACATACTTACCTCCGATCCATTCCCGATTAGTGTCCCACTCTGATCACTCTGTCTTCTGCTCATCTGCTGCTCTAATTTTACCAGTTTAGCCTGCACTTGTGTGTGATTCTGTGCCCTGATTTGTGTGTTTTCAGACCTATAAAAGTTGTAGGTTTCCAGTTCAAACTTACACCCTCTCTTGCTAGCGGGAGCACTTAAATGGCCTCTTTTGCTAGTGAATACAGCCTATAACTGATGGGCCACTCTCTCCAATGCGTCATTGGGCTGGATCTTCGCTTTTTAAGTGTTTTTGCTGGCTTCCCTAGCTCGTCACATGACGCATTTATCTTCTGAGTTCGAGTTTATACATTAGTTTTGAGAGAGTGGTGAGCTTACTGCCGGTTGGCTAGTAGGTAAGTCTTTTTATTGTTGGAATTGATCCAGTTATTGTTTATATCACATTTGCAATGTGTTTTTCATTTTGTTTATGTGCCCCGAAATTGGCCCAATTTTATTGTGTTTGCCAATTGTTTTACCTGCCCACGGTCAATTTCACTGTGCTAATGTTCCTCTTTGAATGCTTCCTTTTCCCTGTTGCAGTTACAAATGCTTAGTCCGAGCATCCTGCCTTACCTTTTGCTTGTTTTGCCCTACTCTTTTGTAATACTTACTATTTGGTCTAGGCTGCCTTGATGATGTGTTGCCTGTAATTTAATTTCTGTTTTCATTTGGCATGGACCGAAAGGGTGGCAGCATATTTGGAGGAGACAACGCCTGTTTTTGCTTCAGAGATTTCGCCAGCATTTGGAGGACTCCCCTTTCTCTTGATTCATTTTGTTTTTGTGCACTTTTTTGTGTCCATTTGTGATTAATTCTACCCCTTGCATTGTCTTAGTGTGATTAAATAACATACAAAGTTCAGGTTTTTGGTTTCTTTTTTTTCTCTTTTTTTTACTTGGTAATTGTCACAAGTTTTTGGGTTGTGGCACAACTGTGGATGCAAGTCAACAGAAATTTGATCACTAAAAATGTGCCTGTCCTGCATAACTAAAGCTTGGGGATCCCCCAAAACCCAGAGTCCACAATGGCATGCTAGGGGGATGTTGCACAACTTTGGGTGTTAGCATCTTGCTGTGCCTCTAGCCTCTCTAGCCTTTGAATAACGACCTGGTTGGCTTCCAGCCACTCCAACCTTTGAAGAGCAACCTGGTTGGCCTCCACCAGAGCCCCAACCAGTGTCTCCATCTGTTGGTGGTGGTGCTGCTACCCCACAACCTTTTGTTTGTTTTCAAATGAGCTGGAGCCTGTCATTTAGGAGACATAAAATTAATTCCCTTCCGCAACCACTTCCCAAACCACCTAATAATGTATAATATAGCTAGTGACCAGCTTTTGTATTTTGTGGATTTATGGATTACTACAAGACTTGCCAGCTTTACCAGCAGCTCTTGTGCACAGCCTAGAAGTAAAAAGAGATTTATTTGCGTGGCTCCACCTACTGCTAGGGATGGAAGAAATTCTATTATCCTTTGTGTTATGCAGCATGTGAATAGATTCCCTTTTAAGCTCTACCTCCCCCCCAGGACTTTTATAAACCTGATACTGCATGGAAGAAATTAAAAGAAATTTCAAAAAACAACAGTACTGGATGGCATGGGTATTAGAGAGAAACAACACACCCGATTTTCACTTATCGGAGTGTTGTTCCTCTCAGTGGGGGCATCCCAAATTGTCCCAAAACTCCCACAAAGCAGACTCTGGTCTGCTCGCTTTCAATTGTCTCCCTTCGGCTCCACTGCCGAGTGCACCGCCGGCCGCATCCCCCACTCAGCACCTAGCCATTGCGTGTCCACGTGCCCATTCAGGGAGGCCGGGCACGGGTGCATGCACAGCTAGAGGTGAAATAGGATGCGGACGCGGTGCAGAGATGTGGCAAGGGCTAAGGGACAAGGTGAGTGAAACAGGGCTTCTGGGGGGGTTTTACTCAGCGGGGCATCCCAATTCAAGATGCCCCAAAGAGTGGAGTGGAAATCTGATGTCCCTGGAGTCTGTTAGACTCCAGAACTTCTGATGTTCCTCTTTAAATGCTTATTTTTCTTCTTTTTGTAATTTTTTTGTTACTTTTTCTTTTCATGTACATTTAAAATTGTGTGGTTATTTGAAAACATCACAAAATCCTGCTAGTAAAATCTGCTAGCAATTATGTGTTGTACTGTGTTAGCCAGAGCAAAACAAAAGTGGGTGTCAAAAGCAACTGGAGTTAAGTATATTTAAATACATTTATATGTGGAGGCTGATTCACTACTAGCACCTTGTATTGCCAGATAAGCGTCTTTATAGCCGCGCTTAGAGCCACCACTAGTAGACGCTGTAAGCTGGTATGGGGGCTGTAAAAGAGCGTCTCAGTCACTGTAGTAACCTGGCGGGCATTGATGAATGTCATATGTGTTGGGAGCTGTAACACTAGTACAACGCTGCAGTGAGCGAGAGGTAGTTCCAGCTCAGTGCAACCGACTCTCTGCGCTCCACACCATATTTAACAAAAAACTACACACACACAATGTCGGCGCGCTAAAGCTGGACGCTGTAGCATAGAGCGCCAGACGCTGTGTGATTAAAGTCTGTTTTTGAACACATATACACCTGTAACAAAGCGAAAACACATGGAATTACATTGTTATAACACTGTGACAATGACACTTTAGTGCCAGACCTGTAATGACAATTCTGCATAAAAATATAAAAAGTTAAAAACATGCAAAAAACCTGCAGCCAGGAGAGGTCACACAATGATCTGAGCAAAAAAAAAAAGTCAAGCATGCTATTTTAACACAACCAAATGAAATTGAAATGTATGGGAGAGCGACACTGAGCGAAAGGTGTTACGTGGCGCTCTTGAACCTAGAGTACCGACGCTATACGCTGAGCCGCCTCTGGTAATACATGTGACGCTACATGGCGTTGTTAGAGGCGCTCTCCAGATTCGCTTTCTTAAATGTGGTTTCTCATACATTGCACAGCGTTCACCTGAAGCTACCTGCCACTACGAAGCACTACCTGACAAAATACTTTCTTAAATAACTCCCTTAATTATATTTAAAGTGGACCAAAACCCATGGCCCAAATTGGGATGCCCCCTGTGTGAAACCCCATAGTCAAAGCCTTCTCCTGATCCAATGGCGCATGCACAATCCATGCCTGCCATAAGCTATACCTTATGGCCCTTGGCAGACATTTGTGAATGGCCAGTGTGGGCATGCACTCTGTGACAGGGTAGCAGACACACGGCTGCCGGTGCGCTCAGCTCAGCTCAGCTCTCTTTAGCTAGATTCGGCTCTTATCCTCAAGGCAAGGCATTAACAAATGCTGGCTCCAGTGAGCCTTCCTTAAAATGTAACTTTTAATTCATCTTGTAAAACACATTCCATGATTAAAATTCATCAGTCCACAATCTGTTTTGAGTGTATTAAGTTGCTCTTAGTCAAAACTCCTAATAAAATCTGCTATTATGTCTGGAATTTTCCCCATTTAGAGACAAAAAAAAGCTCACCTCCCTCCAGGTTCCAGGGCTGGGGGTCCTCTCATCCCCTGGGAGGCCTCTGATCGTCAGGCCTTGAAATGGGAGTGAGCAGCGAATGCCAAGGGTGAGCATCAGAAGCCGGGAGTGGGGCACAGTACACTGTTCCTCTGTCCTGCTCCGATCCTCTGGTGAGTATAGTGTTTTTTCTTATTTGTCTGATAATGGTCTTTAAATAAGTTGTGCAGGACAAATGTTTATTTCTTCATTTACATTCACAACTTAAACCAGACCAACAGCTTTGCATAGTTGGAAAGAAAAACTCCCCAAAACGTATTTGTCCCATCTGCATGCATGATACTGAATCATTGTCAGGACTTTTATTTGCTCCTACAGCTTCTCAAAGTTGAAACGCTGCCTCACAGATTTTCTCCTGCTCATAGCCATTTTGGCTTACCCAGAATCCCAGCTGTGTTGCTGCCTGCATTCAACTGAGATAAGCCACAATGCACAACGGCAAAAATCCCAGCAGCACTTCCTCATTGCAGGTGGCCTGCAGTTTTAAGGGTTCTTTTAGGGGAGTATCTGGGTAGATGTTACAAGGCACTCACGGATACTCACGGTCTATTGATAATCCAAAGACCGGGCATGGTTACAGCAACTGTAATCCACAGATAAAAGTACTTTTAATCCAACAGGCATATGTCACGGTCAGGCCGATAAACAGACGCACAACTCATCTCTGTCTTAACCAGTGTAGCTCTTCTTTATTGAACTTTCATCATAGTGCAGCTCATAGCACATAACACAAAAACAAGCTGTAGCTTCACACAAGTCAATCTGCAACAGTAGCGTATCAAAGCACAACTTCAGAATATATAACCTATAAGTTTACAAATCACAGTTCACCGTTTAAAGCAGTAATTTCCAAAGGAAGAGTTATGGTATCAACTTTCCCAGGCACAGTTCACAGTTACTCACGGTAACATAGGGCCTACTCCACCCCACTTTGATGTGAACACTAGCTTTTAGTAAAAGCAGAGAATAAAACAGGGGAATGGTTGCTAAAGGGATATTGGTCACAATCGAATTCAGAATTCTTAAAAACTTGGCTTCCAGCGGCCCCACTGGTCTAAGCATCAAATCAGCAAATGTCAAGGGACAACACTCCCAAAGGAGTTTAACACTTCCCTGAAGCTTAAGGGTTTTCTACAGGGCTGCAGCACCTTACCAGAGGTTAGGCTCGTCTCTTTGCCTTGCACACTACTGTCCGTAGGTGGTTCCTTCTCTGTTTGTTCCACGCCAAAGACCAATGTGTTCTCCTTCTTCAGACAGGGTCCTCTCCAGGCACCCCAAAAACCCTTATACGCCGAAGCAGTATATCCTCCTGTGCTGTGTTTACTGTTCCTGCCACTCCCTGTTCTGGCACAAAACTGGACTTTTATAGGCTGACCCACAGCTGGGGATGACCAGTAATGGCGCAGGGCTTCCTAGAAAGACCCAGACTAATCCTACTACCTGAAGCACGCATGGCTGGGGTGTACACCTTCCCTGTTTGGGCACACGTGAATCTTCCTTCACATCCTGCCCCAGATTCATTTTCAGTTAGTAACTGAACCGTTTCTTTTCCCTTGACAGGCATCCCCCATTCTAAGATATTCCCTATCCTAAGATATCCATAGAGAGCTGTTTTTAATAATTTTGCAGGAAAAAAACTTACCTTATTGGGAAAATTCTGGAGAAGGTAAATTCTTATTTTAGAGGAACACAATAATTATATACAGATCTTCACTCACAAATTAGTTTCAAATAGTGGGACCTCTGTGCCACTACCACCATGAGTGGCAGGCCAAAGGAGCCTAGCTACCTTCTCTCCTTCGGAAGCTTCCTTCCTTGGGCCCTACTTCCATGAATGCCGCTGCCATGAATGACGCTGCCAAAAGAAGAAATTCACGGCAAGCGGCTCTCATTGGCTATACGCATGCGCCATTGGAACGCAGAAGAGTTTTTTGGGGCTTTCTGGGGG
Organism: Gastrophryne carolinensis; assembly: GCA_027917425.1. Lineage (NCBI taxonomy): Eukaryota > Metazoa > Chordata > Amphibia > Anura > Microhylidae > Gastrophryne > Gastrophryne carolinensis. Next base: position 393,234,395 of record CM051234.1, on the reverse strand, counting down.
GTTTTACACAGCGGGACATCCCAATTCAGAACAAAGCCTGGGAAAGTCAAATTCCCGGGCTTTGTTGTGCTTTACAACACACAACAACACACCAGAATTTCACTTTCCCGGGTGTTCTCAGGTATCCCAAGTTGAGGTGCCTCATTGTGTGCATCCCCATAGGAAACTCACCTTCATGGTTTTGCCATAGCCATCAGGGTGCTCAGTTCCGCTCGGCTACATTCAGCTCGTAAATTAGACTGGCGAAGGTGACAATGAGTGGAACCGGCGATCTGGGAGGTTTTCCCACAGCGGGGAATTTCAATTGGGCATGTCCCAGAAGCTGAGAATGCTGGGATTAGTTCCACTTTGATATCATTTGGGGCCCTCACTTCTAATTTTGTCTGAGGTTAAAACCGGTCTTGGGTGGTTGTTCCTCTTTAAGTTTTTTATCTTAGGATAGATGTGTGCTTATCCCAGGCATGTTTAAATTCAGTGACTGTTGATTTTTCAACTACCTCTGCTGGAAGTTTGTTCCAATGAGAATGCTGGGATTAGTTCCACTTTGATATCATTTGGGGCCCTCACTTCTAATTTTGTCTGAGGTTAAAACCGGTCTTGGGTGGTCAGGAAAGATCTGGTCCAATATAATTGAAACTGAGATCCAGCTAGTTACTATTATAAACTGCCTGTCAGATTTAGGGGGTTATTTATGAAGGGATAGCACCAGGTAGCGCCTCGTAGCAGCAGGCAGCATCTGGTGAACGCCGAGCGCTGTAGGCAAAACTACATTTATGAAAGAGAATCTGGTGAGCGATTCTAACAGCGCCATCTAGCGTCTGATGTATTATTACAGGCGGCTCGGCATATAGCACCGGAGCTCTAGCTTCCAGAGCGCCAGGTATTACCTTTCGCTCACTGTCGCTCTCTCATACATTTCAATGGCCGTTCATTTGCTTGTGTTTAAACAGCATGTTTGAGATTTTTTTTCTCAAATCATTGTGTGACCTCTCCTGGCTGCAAACACTTTTAGAAACTTTTTTTTGACTTTTTATATTTTTATGCAGAATTGTCATTACAGGTCTTGCATTAAAGTGTTAATGTCACAGTGTTAAAACAATGTTATTCCATGTGTTTTCACTTTGTCACAGGTGTATATGTGTTCAAAAACAGACTTTAATGACACAGTGTCTGGCGCTCCATGGTATAGCGACCAGATTTAGAGCGCCAACGCTGTGTGTGTGTCCTTTTTTGATATGTATGGTGTGGAGCGCCGAGAGTCGGTCGCTACCTTTCACTCCCGGCGCTATCTTTCACTCCCTGCAGCGCTGTACTTGTGTTAGAGCGCCCAAAATACATCACATTCATCAATGCAGGCCAGGTTACTAAAGCGACTGAGGCGCTCTGTTACAGTGTCCGATACATGTTTACAGCGTCTACTAGCGGTTGCTCTAAGCGCCACTATACAGACGCTCATCTGTCGATACCTGGCGCTAGTAGTGAATCAGCCTCTTAATGTTTGCTATTCTGATGCTACTAATGTTATCATGTGATTAGAGTTTAATTTCTAATAAATTTCTTACTCCGGTGGGATTATGAAACACCATAGTACTAATGTTGACATACAATGCTATGTTAATGATAGCTAAATACACCTGTTATACAATAGAATACAATATCAACTGGCCTTACAACACACTTGTTGTGCATTCCATATAAAAAATGTACTTACATAGAAACATAGAAGGTTGATGGCAGAAGGAGACCATACGGTCCATCTAGTCTGCCCTTATGTGTATACTGTATGCACTCTTTATCTTAGGATAGATGTGTGCTTATCCCAGGCATGTTTACATTCAGTGACTGTTGATTATTCAACTACCTCTGCTGAAAATTTGTTCCAAGCATCTACTACTCTTTCTGTAAAATAATATTTTCTAACATTGCTCCTGATAATTAATTTTCTTAGGAAAGGTTGTTCATCATTTTTTACAGTATTTGCTGCTTCACTGCTTAAATAATTAAAACCAATGGGCAGTAAAACTTAAACCGGACCAACAGCCTGGCACAGTTAGAAAAGAAAAGTAGTGGCCATTTTGGAGCTTCCTCTCCCAGCATCTAAGCCATGCTGCTGCCTGTATTCAACTGACATAACTAACAATGCACAGTAACAGGAAGCCCAGCAGCACTTCCTGTTTGCAGGCAGCCTGCAGATGCATGAACCGACATTTTCTTTTTAAAATTCACCAATGTTGTATTGGTCTGGTTTAAGTCATTTTTAATTTTTAATTTTTTATTTTGACCACTTTAATAAAACCATAATCTAAGACCATTTAACATTCACTACACTAATGCACACTAAAAACTTTTGTGGTCTTTCTTCTTTTTTTCATTTTTTAGGTGTGTTTCAGTCTGATCGGATTATTAAACACCAATTAGTAATTGCTGCTAATTATTTAACACCAATTTGGATTTCCAAAAGCATCCTGTTTTCCTTTTTTCTTACTCTCTTAAAGTTTCAGTACACTTTCTTAATCACAGTATGATTACTAATCACCTCCCTTAAATCCTAGGTAACTGTTTTATAAGTTAATTTGCCAAAGGAAAGCTCTGGATAGACACAAAGGTGATAGAGAAAGAGAAAATTAGTCAACATGTCAAAATGACAATTCACATTTCATGGTTAATAGGATGAGTGGTACGTGCCACTACGTCTGCTAGGCTGTCCTGCTTTTCCAAATAAATTGCTTCCTTTACTCAAGATCATACGAATCGACTCCAACATGAAATGGTAGACCTGTTATACTCCAAGCTCTACAGATGAAAGTGAAATGCTAGATCTAATCACCAATTGCTCAAAGTAAGAATCAAACTTTTATTTAAGTTTAGTCTTCTAGCATTACATTTTTTTTAGAAAAACTGTTTTGTAAAAATGTTTTTAAATTTTGTATAATTGTATTGGTTTCATGTGCTTATTGATGCTTGATCTATTTTTCTTCTTCAAAGCATCACTGTATATATTTCTGTATATTTTTCTTAATTGTATATACATTTATCTTTTTATTTGTCAGTTGTTTAATATATCTTTGTTTTACCCATTTTGAGTTTTGTTTTTTTTTTTTTTCTTGAATTTTAGGTTTGACTTTTACTCTCCTGCAAGTCAAGCTCATATTATAACAAGATTTAAAAATGTTCTTTTTGCACATTAATGAAAAAGAGCATAATATATTATTAGACCTATTGTTTTATAACTCACTCGCACACTTAATCAAATATTGGCAGTAAATAGAAGGTATACATAAAGCCAGAACAAAACATAACATGCTGTTATTTGCTTTTAAACAATAAGGTCATCGTCAAACTGGAATTTTCACATAGCAATGCTTTCTTTCAACGTTTTATTTTTTTATATTTCTGTATTCTGTTAAAATGTTCTTCTCCCATAACTAGGATAGCATTGGGGGTCATGCTAATTATTAGATTAAGCAAGGCGCACCCATTCTGCATCAGTGTAATTAAAATGTTTGTTCATTTTTTTCCCTAACAATTGTTACAGGTGAGGTAGATCATTGTTTAAACTGAGTTAAGGATATTTTTAAAGAATTGAGAAATAACAGCACCCTATAGGGGAAGGAAGAAAAAAATGCCAAAATATTGTGCATACCCCAAATGGTTCTGTTTTTTCCTAACCACATCGCGGGTACAGATCATTTTTGGGGAACAAAACAGAACAATTTTTTAGTGACACTTTTTGTGGGGTAAATTTAAAAAGCTCACTGATGTGCAGATTGCAATTTGCACTGCAGCACTTCACCAAATAATTTCCATGCCCCCCAATGGTGTTTGGGAGAAATCTCTATTCTTGCAAATGGCTTTCGGTATATGACATTTTAGTTACCTTTTAACTAATAAATGTCGAAAGAAAGTGGTTACAATGCAGATTTAGAGCCTTATTTAAGGAGCATCAGCCCCACACAGCGCCACTTTCTTGGCCTCAGCGACACTCAGCATCAGATTTACCAACTGTAAAAAAGCTAGTGCAGATGTGGATGCCGGCTAGTGTCTTATTTATTGGTAGCGTCGAAAAGGAGATATAAGGAGGTTAAATACAAAAACCATCCATTTTTCAGTGACCTGTGATAACTGTTATTTTCTGATGTAGCCAGTGTTGATTTGTATTGTGTTTTGTATCGGTGTTGTGTTGTAAAGTATAAATGTATCCCATGTGCAGACTTCCAGACGCAGACATGCTAAATGTAAGGTTGAAAGTGAAAAAAAGTAGCACACTTTTGCACCCAGTGCAAAATAAACCCTAATGCCAGGAAAGTGTGTGTGTGAGTGGGGAGCATAGGATAGCTAGGCACATTCCTGGGGGATGCTGGATAAATTGAAGGGGACTGCTGATTGACTACAGATGGAACACAGAGGGGTGAGTATTGATAAATGTAACATGGAATAGCATATTTTAAAAGACCACTAAAAATTAAAAAAACAGCTAACAAAAGTTAATTAAATCATCAAAAATGGTGTAAAAGGAAAGACAAGTTTGAATTTACGTAAATAACACATGTTACAATAAAATCAAATAAAGAAAGTCTAAAAGCAGTACATATCTTTGATTTTTGTGTAGATACTTATAGGTATGCTTAAGGGAGAAAGTATGTATCTAATTGTAAGTCCGTAAGCTTTTAAGAATGTATCTGCAAATAGATACGTGCTTTCTCCCCTAGACAGATAAGCATCCATAAGCAGCTATGCATGTATCTGTGCAAGTAGATCCATGCTTTTTCACATAAGCAGACAAGCATGTATATATTCACACAAATCACATTCGGATGCTGCTGCTTTTTCGCTTGTAAGCACTCTTTTGCATCCATACACAAATAGGTCGCGCACACACAAAATGGATTCAACTGCAGTGCTAAATAGCATATAAATTCGAACTTAACTTATGTCATCATAAGAATATATATTTGAATCTTGCTGAATCCACTCTATTATGGCTTAATTTGTGTTAATAAAGGTAGTGTCTATTTTTCCATATTTATAACATTTTATAGTTGTGTATATACTTTGATTGTAGGTAGTTATACATTTTCAGTTTTTGGCCTTGACTATTGATATTAATTTGTGATTTGCGAAGTAAGCCATTTGAATTGCTGAAGCCAGATAATCATGACAGTACATTTTTTTTCATTGAGTCCAAAAATAAATGGAGAAATAGAAAATGATCACTTTATTAAACTAAGCTTTTAAATTATTTTAAAAAGCTTGACTATATCCAGGCCACTTCACCAGATAAGTTAGCATCTTTCTTTAGAATGGGAAACAACTTTGTAAGGGTTGTTTATTCTTGCAAGGGATTCTGTCTATGTTAGTTACATACAGACAATAGTACATAATAGTATAGTGGCATAATGCAGCACAGCTATGCTGAATCTTGCTGACTTGATAAGAGGAGGGGGACAGGAGAGGGGACATTAAACTCCTCCATTTCTGTGATTTTATTGTCCATTTAATAGTGATCCAACAGTTTGGCCCTTATTCATCAAGCGATAGCGCCAGGTAGTGTCTGACGAGCGCCAGGTAGCGGCAGCTAACGGCGACTACCGACTCAAGTACGCCCGGCGGCGCTCACAATGACGCATTTATCAAGCAAAATGAGGCTAGCGCCGGCGAGAGCGACGGCTAGCGCGGCATTCATCATGAAGCCGCCTGGACCGAACAGCGCCGCTGCAAATTCCCTCACAGCGCCAGGTATGAGCTGTCGCTCCCTGGCGATGTCCAATGCATTTCAATGGAGCAATCTATAATTAATCATAATTAATTTGGATTAATTTTTTTTTTTTTTTTTTTAAATGTCAAAAAATCGGAGAACACTTCTGCAATGTTAGGCTTTATTTTTAAGTCAAAAAAAAAAAAAAAAAAATATGTGCAGAATTGATCTAACAGGTCTGAGATTAATGTATTCAGATAACAAAATGATTCTAAAAACATGTATAATGTTACTTTCAAAAAATATGGTTGTTTAGGGGTTAAAAACTAGTTAATACAGATCGCCGCAAGCGCTCTGGGGTTTAAACAAGGAATGGACAGCGACAGCACATTCGGAGCGTGATTTTTTGATGAATATGAAGCTAGCCGTTCGCTCTGGCCATTCGTTGTCAGGCGCTCACATACAACGCTGGACCTGTGAAACAGCGACCCCCCAGCCCGTATTCAACATTACCGCACACCGACTGAGTCGCTGTCATCAAGCTAATGCCGGCCAAGCACAGCGAATACTGGCTGGCGCTGAAAAAATCACGCTACAGTCACTCATCTGTCGCTACCTGGCGCTATTGATGAATCGGCCTCTTTATCTTCTCTCATAGCTAGATACATGTGTTGGAAGATGACCAACAATGTATTCGCAAGATGGTCATTCAGAGAGGCAAGCAGGTGTGCTATGTCCAAAACACCTTTTAGGAATTTGATTGATATATTATATTTGTCTTGATTCAGCACCATTTGTAAAAAGTGCAGTTAAGGTGAAAAAAATAACATAAAATAAAAAATAAAAAAATTACGGTATACCTGGTGCTAAATAAACCACTGGGTAGACAAAAAAGTGAAAGCCTCTTTTTTACACCCAAAAAAAAATATTTTGTACTTTTTACACATGGTGCTAAAGCAACTAGTAAAAAGTAGTATTAACATTCATTGTCTACCTAGCAGATGATTTAGCCCCAGGTGTTTTTTTACTTTTCACCTGAAATGTACTTTTTACTAATGCTGCCGAATTGACCAAATTGTGTTGAGTGGATGTCACCAAAAAATGTAGTCTTTACCAAATTCCAGTTTAGGTAAAAATATACACATCCGTTAAATTATTTTATCTCTTTGCCAAATAACTGAGGCTGTGTAGTCAACCAAAAGAGTGCCACCCCTACCTCAGAAAAGGAACACCACTAATACATTGTTATCAAAATAATCCTATTATTTTATTAACAGAGAATAGCACCAAGACATACACCAGAAAATACACAAGCCACAAAACACAACACATTAGACACATTAAAAAGCATAGCTCCACAATCAATATATAATATATATATATATATATTGTGATAAGTGTCCGGGATCGCCCTCTTCTGATGTCGAGGGACACGTATTTTGTCTGTATCCAATCAGGCAAACAGCAGAAAGTTCGTTCAATCTGACTCTTGGTCAGCTTTATTGGTAAAGGTTGCAAAAGCAAAATAAAGATAACACAGCAACAAAAGAAAATCCTTGCCTGTCCGGCACTAACTAGACAAGTGAAAACCCTCACTACTAGCTGGAGGGCTTCTCTCTGCCAGCTACAAAAAACACTTCCAGCAACCTTTACTCACATGAGTCTCTCCACAGACCTGGGCTGTGTCCTCAGCCAGAGAGAGATCGCTTTGCCCCCTGACTTCCTCCTTTTGTCAGCCTCTCATTCCCCCTAATTAATTACCTGACAGGTGAGAGGCTCAGCTATTACCTCACATAGGAAAGGAACCTGGGAGAAATATACCTGTCTTCTACTATCCGGCCTGCATGAATGTCACATATCCCCCCCCTCTGCTCAGGCCACCGGGAATGAGCATTTGTAACCAGAAGGCAGTGCACACGTGACAGTGCATCTGCATTTCCCTGCAGTCGCCCAGCCCTGTGCTCCACTGTAAAGTTGTAGGCCTGCAGAGCTAGAAACCACCTTGTTACTCTGCTATTTTTCTCTTTATTAAGGTACATCCATTTCAGAGGGGCGTGGTCAGTGACTAGCCGGAACTTTCTTCCCAACAAATAATATTTGAGGGACTCGAGGGCCCATTTAATAGCTAAACATTCCCTTTCTACAATTGCATAATTTCTTTCGTGTTTATTCAGCTTCCTGCTTAAATAAAGCACAGGATGTTCTTCTCCATCCCGGATTTGTGACAAGACAGCCCCTATTCCTGTCTCGGAAGCGTCTGTCTGGACCACAAATTCTTTCTTGAAATCTGGTGTGATCAATATTGGCAGGGAACAAAGGGCCAATTTTAAGGTTTGAAACGCTTTTTCAGCCTGAGGGTTCCACCTTATCATCACTGAGTCTTTTTCTTTAGTGAGATCAGTCAGGGGATTTGCTATGGAAGCAAAATTGGGTATAAACCGCCTATAATACCCTGTAATTCCGAGAAATGCCCTCACCTGTTTTTTATTTAACGGTTGAGGCCACTTCTGGATTGCTTCAACTTTATCTACCTGGGGTTTAATTACGCCTCTTCCAATAATATAACCCAAATATTTGGCTTCTTCTAACCCAATACAACACTTTTTGGGGTTAGCTGTCAAACCTGCAGCCTGTAAGCTGTCAATGACTGCCTGCACGTCAGAAAGGTGTGTCTCCCAGTCAGGACTATGTATCACTATGTCGTCAAGATAGGCCGAAGTATATTTCCTATGTGGTTTTAACACTCTATCCATCAACCGTTGGAAGGTTGCAGGAGCCCCATGTAAGCCGAAGGGCATATTTACAAATAAACCGTCAGGTGTGGAGAATGCTGTCTTTTCTTTGGCAGATTCAGTCAGCGGAATCTGCCAATAACCTTTCGTCAGATCTAGTGTGGTGATGTAGCGAGCTGTACCTAGCCGTTCAATCAGCTCATCCACCCTTGGCATAGGATAGGCATCAAATTTAGACACAGAGTTTAACTTCCTAAAGTCATTACAAAACCTTATAGTACCGTCTGGTTTTGGAATTAACACAATTGGGCTGGACCACTCACTATGGGATTCCTCAATCACTCCCAATTCCAGCATGTCTTTCACTTCTTTAGACACTGCCTCACGCCTAGCCTCAGGGATTCTATAGGGCCTAACATGTACCTTTACCCCAGGTTCGGTCACAACATCGTGTTTTACCAGTGGAGTCCGCCCTGGTTTGTCAGAAAAGAAATTTTTGTTATGAATTATCAGTTGTCTAGCCTCTTTCTTTTGTGTGTCAGACAAGGACTCAGCGATAATAACGTTAGGTATTAGAGAACCATCACAGGCTGGCCACGCAACCTTCGCAGCTAGAGTTTGCCTGTCTTTCCAAGGTTTAATCAGATTCACATGGTAAATCTGCTCAGGCTTTCTTTTATCTGGTTGGTGAATTTTATAATTTACCTCACCTACTCTTTCTATAACGGAGTAGGGACCCTGCCATTTGGCCAAGAACTTACTCTCTATAGTAGGAACTAGTACTAACACCCGATCTCCTGGTGCAAATGTACGTACCTTAGCACCCCTATCATAGATTCTTTTTTTCACACCTTGAGCCTGTTCCATGTAGGTTTTTACAATTGGCATCACAGCTGAAATTCTGTCCTGCATTTGTGAAACATGTTCTATTATACTTCTGTAGGGAGTGAGCTGCCCTTCCCAGCTTTCCTTTGCCACATCTAACAACCCCCGGGGATGTCTACCATATACCAACTCAAATGGAGAAAACCCGGTGGACGATTGAGGCACCTCCCTTATGGCAAACAACAGATATGGAAGCAACAAATCCCAATTTTTTCCGTCCTTGTCCACCACTTTCTTTAACATCTGCTTTAGAGTCTTGTTAAATCTTTCAACTAAGCCATCGGTCTGAGGGTGATAGACGGACGTGCGTAGTTGATTCACCTTAAACAATTTACAAAGTTGCTTCATCACATTAGACATAAAGGGTGTGCCTTGATCGGTAAGTATTTCTTTTGGGATGCCCACCCTACTAAACACCTGCACTAACTCCTTTGCGATAGTCTTAGATGATGTGTTTCGCAAAGGTATGGCCTCCGGATAACGTGTAGCATAGTCCATTATAACTAAAATATGTTGGTGACCACGCACTGACTTTATCAGGGGACCAACCAAATCCATCCCAATCCGATCAAATGGGACCTCAATGATTGGTAAGGGAACTAGAGGGCTGCGGAAACGAGGCCTAGGTGCAGACATCTGACAGTCTGGGCAGGATTCACAATACTCTTTAACATCATGATGTACCCCAGGCCAGAAGAATCTGAGCAAAATTCTCTCTGTAGTTTTCTGGACTCCCAGATGTCCCCCCAATATGTGCCCGTGTGCCAGATCTAAAACTGTTCTCCTGAAGGCTTTGGGAACCACTAGCTGCTGTATGTTATCCTCGCCCTTTTTGTCAACCTGGTACAGTAAATCATTCTCTAGCACCATATATGGGAAAGCAAGCCTAGCCCCGGGCTCCACAGGTACTCCATTGATTATTTTTACATTTTCTCTGGCTCGGGTAAGGGTAGGGTCTTTTAACTGCTCACTTTGAAAATCATCTTTTCTGACCTCTAAGTCAGGTATACACTGCTGAGAAGTCCCCGGAATTTCTGTCTCTGTTAATGGTTCTCCTGAATCCCCCGCCATAACAGAAAAGGGAAAAGTTAAAGGCTTTTCTACCCCAACCACATCTTCCATTGGGGAACTATCAAATGGATCAGGGCTTAGGTTGGAGGTTGTGGGCCTATCAGGTGTACCATCTTTAATCGCGAGATTGTCTTCCCACAACTTCCAAAAATATGGAAAGTCTCTACCAAGAATGACATCATGCATTAAGGCGGGGACTATCCCCACCTTGTGACATACTGAACCATAAGGAGTTGAAATACAAGCAATGGCAATTTGATATTCACGCGTATCCCCATGCACGCAAGATACCGTGTAAGTGTCTGGATACCTGTTAGCAGTACTTATAAGGTTGGCGTTTACCAGACTTACCACACTCCCTGAGTCTAGTAAAGCCACCACCTTTTTATCCTCTACTGTTAGCTCATACAGGTGGTTTTTAGAACTGTCTGAACTGACAGCAGTACACATTACTTGGGCAAACATAGACATACGTTTTTTCAAAAAGACTGCGTCACATTGCATAGGTTCAATAGTCAAAGGACAGTTCATTGCAATATGGCCCAACTCATGGCAACGAAAACATCTTATGTTTTCTCTACCTAGCCCAAAGTCTCGCATTTTAGGCCTCCCTGAGCCCACAGTCTCATCTTTTCCATATAAAGTCTTTACATTTTTCCCAGCTCCCATAAACCCCAGAACAGTCTTACCGGGAACTTTGGCTGTCCGGTTGGTTGAGGCCTGGGTCTGGGTGTTACTTAAGAGCTCTTCTGCTGTAGAGTACCGTTCAACAAGATCCACAAGCTGATCTGCAGATTTTGGGTCTCCGTGGCTCACCCACTTCCTTAACGCTGGAGGTAGTGCCCTTAGATATCGATCCATAACCACACGTTGAACCACGTCTGGTGCGGATAGAACCTCTGGTTGTAGCCACTTCCTGGTCAGATGGACGAGGTCAAACATTTGGGAACGTGGCGGCTTACCCACGTTATATGTCCACTGGTGTACTCTCTGGGCTCTGACTGCTATGGTTACACCCAAGCGTGCCAGAATCTCTGCCTTGAGTTTGTTAAAGTCCTGGGCCGCAGCCGGTTCCAGATCATAGTAAGCCTTTTGTGCTTCTCCTATGAGAAATGGGGCCACCAAGCCTGCCCAACTTTCTCTCGGCCAGGCCTCCCGTGTAGCTGTTCTCTCAAAGGTTGCAAGGAAGGCCTCCACATCATCTGCCGGCGTCATCTTTTGCAGATATCGGTTTGCACGGATATCTCTCTGCGGAGTCGGCATCTGCCCGCTTGGCAGATTGGCCACACTTTGCATCAGCTCCTGCAGCGTCTGGCGGTCCTTATTTGCGGCCTCCGCTAGAGCAGTCAACTGCGTTGCCAGCAGGTGATTGGTGTGTTGTTGCTCTCTGAAAGACTCCTGCTGAGCTCTGGTAGCCTCTTGCTGCGCAGCGACCGACTGCACCAAGGCCTTTACCACGTCATCCATTTTGACACTGGGCTGTTGCCCGCATCCTCCACCACATGTGATAAGTGTCCGGGATCACCCTCTTCTGATGTCGAGGGACACGTATTTTGTCTGTATCCAATCAGGCAAACAGCAGAAAGTTCGTTCAATCTGACTCTTGGTCAGCTTTATTGGTAAAGGTTGCAAAAGCAAAATAAAGATAACACAGCAACAAAAGAAAATCCTTGCCTGTCCGGCACTAACTAGACAAGTGAAAACCCTCACTACTAGCTGGAGAGCTTCTCTCTGCCAGCTACAAAAAACACTTCCAGCAACCTTTACTCACATGAGTCTCTCCACAGACCTGGGCTGTGTCCTCAGCCAGAGAGAGATCGCTCTGCCCCCTGACTTCCTTCTTTTGTCAGCCTCTCATTCCCCCTAATTAATTACCTGACAGGTGAGAGGCTCAGCTATTACCTCACATAGGAAAGGAACCTGGGAGAAATATACCTGTCCTCTACTATCCGGCCTGCATGAATGTCACAATATATATATGTATATATAAAGGGTTCAATCAATAAAATAGTTAGTGGACGGAGGGCCCTCCAAAAATATTTACAATGGGGTCCTTTTATAATTTCTTTGCCGGCACAAAAACAATGTAATAATCTTAACCTAATCCAAAAAAGACAATAGGGTTGATTCAGAGCCCCTTTCTCACCATTTTTTGCGTTAAAATTTCCCTTCTCGTTCATTTTTCCCCCTCATCTAATTCAATAGAGCCTTTTTTGTGTGAACTGTTTTCATTTTTACATGATTTTTCATTTGGTAACTCCTCCAAAAAACTGATGAGAACATGTGATACACGAGAGGGACAATTTTTCCTAATAATGTGCAAACAATTCAGTCATAGATAAACAAACCATATATACACACGATCCAATACATAAATCTTAACAACCAATAGTGCAAACATTTGTCATCAATAATTAATAGTACATAAATGCAACCATAAAACATTAATTAATGCGGTTGTGGACACAAAGTGCATCTGTGCAAGTGAACAATAGATGATATCAAGCATAAGCAAAATGGTTACCACACAAAGAAAGATGTCCAGCATAACCGTCCAATGGAAGAGGGAAGGCCAGCAGGGGGCACCTGAATACACTGCTGGGTGAGGGTGAAAAAACAAACAAGCAGCTGCTCTTATATGCTCACCCTCTGAGAGCTCTCCGTCCACTGACTATTTTATTTATTGAAATATATATATATATATATATATATATATATATATATATATATATATTATATTGCTTGTGGGGAAGGTCCAGCTATGTTTTTCTAATGTGTTGTGTTTTGTGGCTTGTGTATTTTATGGTGTATGTCCGGGTGCTATTCTCTTATCTCCTAAACTGAAAAAATAAATATATATATATATATATATTGATATGTATAATTGTCTAATGTAAACTCTAGTTTTAAACTGGTTAATATGGTCTAGTAGAAGGAGTGGAGGTCCGAGAGATTTCCCCAGCACTGCTGATTTTAACTCCCTCCTCCTCTCCCTGCCTCCATATCTGGCCCCACTATACCCCATGCCAAGACATCCCAGCTTATGTTCAATTCCTGAAAAACTATAGCCTCAGCATCATAGCTGTTGGGTGCCATACTCACCCCTCCCACTTGGTGCATTGGGGTCAGGGCAGGGCTCAGTGGGAACGCCTTTCACTAGTGTTCCTACTGCCACAGGAAAATCAGCCTCCTTTTTTAACTACAATTGTGGGCCTGACCCATTGTATCCCAATAGTTCAAGGCACCTCTGTATTAGTGCCCATTTATACTAATAGTTCATGGTACCTGTGTGTTGGTGCCTAATGTATACCAATAGTTCAAGGCACCTCTGTGTTAGTGCCCATTGTATACCAATATTTCAAAGCACCTGTGCATTATTCCCCATTGTATACAAATAGTTTAAGCCACCTCTGTGTTAGTGTCCATTTATACTAATAGTCCGAGCCACCTCTGTGTTAGTGTCCATTTATACTAATAGTCCAAGGCATCTCTGTGTTAATGCCCATTGTATACCAAGAGTTCAATGCACCTCTGCGTTAGTTCCCATTGTATACCAATAGTGCATGACACCTCTGTGTTAGTGCCCATGTATACCAATAGTTCAAGGCACCTCTGTGTTAGTGCCCATTTATAATTATAGAATAGGGCACCACCGTGTTAGTGCCCATTTATACCAATGTGTCAGTGCACTTTAAGGGCATTTTCCTGAATTTTTTTTGTCCATTTAGGGCTTCTGTAAATGCAGTTGTCAGCAAATAAGGAACAGGGACGTGACCGTGGTGCTGCTGCTTCTACTGCCACTGCTGCTGCTGGTAATGGAGCTGGTGCTGCAGGGAGAGGACCTGTTTCATCCTTGCTACACGCTCCTCTGGTGCAAGCAGGCGCCAGGGTATGGAGTACATTTTTCTAGGCCCCAATACTGCTGGCAGAGTGGTGAGGACAGAACAAGTTGTGGCAGTCATGGATCATATGGCACGCAGTGGTTCCAGTTCCATGGGATTGTCTTCCCCCCACTCCACTTTTGCCTGGGGTGCTGAGCCAACTGGTGCAGATTTCTGTAATGTTGAGCCTGAGAGGGAGGCTGGCAGGGAGGAGTGGGTGGAAGAGAATGCCAGGGAGGATGATCAGGTCCTCAACTCAATGTGGACTGGGGGCCATCAGAGTTAGGAGGAAGAGGTGGTGGTCACACAGCCCCAGGCAGCCAGCAAAAGAGAGAGAAGGGTGCCAGTTGACATCTCAATGCTGCCACTGCCCTCCACGCCCAGTGCCAAGGCAAGCTCATAAGATCTCACCAGCATGGTATTTCTTCAATGGGCCCACAGTGGACAAGACAGGGGTGATTTGCAAGTTGTGCCACCAGTGTCTGAAACAAGGGAAAATTCTTAATATTCTCAGCTCCATGTCCATTATAAGGCACCTGCAAGCTAAACACAAGCTGAAGAGGCAGAGGCACCTAAAAAACATAGAAAAACCTGAGGCTTCCTCTGCTGCTTTCCTTGACTCAGCCCCTACCACCATCTCCCCAATGACCTGTTTCCCCCCAAAGGGGTGATGTGGGGCTACCACTATCTACAGCAGCACCACCACCATCACTAAGCCAGTCCACACCATCCCAGGGAAGCGTCCAGCTTTCCATCCCGCAACTGGAATTTGGGACCATACCACCCACGAGCCCTGACCCTGAATGTGAGCATTTCCAAATTGCTGGCCTTTGAAATGTTCCCGCTTCCATACTACCTGGTGGAGATGGACCGCTTTAAAAATCTCATGGTGGTGGCTGTCCCACAATATACTGTTCCCAGGCACTACAGGTTTTTGAAAAAATAAGATGCACTGAGCATTGCCATCATTTCCAGTGTCTACTTCACCACTGACACGTGGACAAGTAAGCATGGACAGGGGCGTTAAATTTCTCTAACTGCCCACTGGGTCAATGTAGTGGCGGCTGGGACTGAGGCGGAAGCACTGTGGCGCCTATCCTTCAGGCACCCAGGATTGCTGGAAATCAGTTGGTGCCTCCTCCTCATCCGCTGCTTCCTCCTAAAGCAGTCAGCGCAGCCCTACAGGCCTTTTAGCTGTCTATTACCCGGTTGTTCTCCTTGATTTTCAGCCCTCTAGACCTTTTTACCCCCATTGATTTCAATGGGGCTCTGGTTCGGGTCGAGTGGGTTCGCTCATCCCTAAACAGGAAATAAAATGCAAAAACCATCAAAGGACACTTAGAGGCCGATTCATTAGTAGCGGCAGGTAGCGACAGTTAAGCGACTGTAGCGGCATTTTCAGAGCGCCCGCTAGTAGTCGCTGTGCTTGGCCGTTGTTCGGTAGTTGATAACGACTCAGTCGGTTTGCCGTAATGTTGAATATTGGGTGATGAGTCGCTATTTGACAGGTTCCACGCTGTATGGGAGCGCATGATAGCGACTGGCCCTAGCGACCGGCTCCCACCATATTCATTAAAAAATCACGCTCAAAAAATTCTCGCGCTGTAAAATGCATGTTTAAACCCCAGAGCGCTGGAGGCGATGGGTTAAAAGTAGTTTTTTAACCCCCAAACAACCATATTTTTGGAAACCAAAAAAAACAAGTTTTTTAAATAATTTAGTAATATGAATACATTAATATCAGACCTGTAATATGAATTCTATACAATTTATTTTTTTTATTTTTTTTCCCTTAAAAAAATTATCTAAAATGGCAGAAGTGGTCACAGAATTTTTCACATTAAAAAAAAAAAAAAAAAATGTATAACAATTAATTATTAATATTTAAAGATTGTTCCATTGAAATGCATTGGAGAGCGCCAGGTAGCGAGAGGTTATACCTGTCGCTGTTCAAGGTCGGACGCTGGCGCTGTGGGCTGAGGCTGGAATAATGATGAATGAGTCGCTATATGGCGCTATCTCAGTCGCTAAGCAGGATTGGCTTGATAAATGTGTGATTGTGGTGGGGAGCCGGCGTTCTCGTGGCGGGGCCCGTCATTACCGGCCGCTCACCAGTCGCTACCTGTCGCTATTCCTTCATAAATAAGGGCCTTAGTTTCTGTGCCATTTCTGCTTCAATTTAAAATGTAAAACAGTTTAGGACAGTGCCAAATGTAGCACGATGCAATGATGTAACAATTACCTTTGCTTGCAGTATTACTGCAGTTAGATAATAATACGTAAAAGGGTGAAACTAATTTACATATTGCACACAGGAATTATAGCCACTGTCAATGCTAGATTTAAAAAAAACTGTTGAACTGGCCCTGTTGCAACACTCTTGGTTCCAAATACAATTAGACCAGCTCCAGGACAATTATGGCACATCAATGGTGGATGATCACGTGATGTGTTCCCTTCTGCCAATCGAGTGAGCTTGCTCCTCTATGACTGGCAGCGGGGTTGTGCACAGAGACTGGCCTCACGGGGAGTGAGCTGTCAGCACTGGAGCCAGCAGTGCTAAAACTGGACAGCAGCAGCCCATAGACCTTTATGGGATCAATTCTATTGGCTGGCAGCTAGATCAAGTTTGTTTTCCTATGCACAGTTACTTTAATTTCAATTAAAAAAAGACAGAGGTCTGGAAACTCACAAAAACTATATATTATAAGGCCAAACACTTCATAAGTGCCAACTAGATGGTTTCATTTAACCATATAAATAGAATGTTTTAATATTAGAATTTGAATACATAAAAGTGTAATAATAATAGTAATAATAATAATAATAAATGGCTTTATTGAACACTGATCTCTAAATAAAACCTTTCATTATGATCAGTAATAGTTTAAAAATAAACTGGCAATATAAACATTATAGCAGAATTTAAGAGCTTAAAGCGGTCCTTCACTCTGAATAAGAGTCTATCTTATATGTTTCCCACACCCTGTACATACAGATTGTCCACATTACAAATCATCCTACCTGCATCTACTGCATGTTATTAGCTTTTAAACATCCAAGATAGCGGCTCATAGGGCATCAGACAGCCTGCAAACAGGAAGTGTCTTTTGACTGTGTCGCTCTGCATTCTGGGACTGCTGTCCTTTTCCCTGACCCCAGCTCTGCTCTGTCTGTGCAAAGCAAAGCAACACTATAATCCAGCCCCTGCACTTTATCCCACTTTCCTCTCCTCAGTATGTGTGATGCTTCTGAGTCAAGATGGCGGCACCCGTATCCTAGAGTCCTGAACATAGTTGAAGCCCAGTAGGGGAAAAAAATAATAGGTACGTGACTAAATATATAAAATATATTAATTTTAGATGCTGGGGAATAGCTTTTTAAGGGTTTGGTCTTTTCATTAAATCATGTTGAAGGTCCAGTTTAACTGTATACCAGATGAATTAAATCAATTAAAAAAGGCTTTCTTAAAAGTTTTGAATGGGTGCTCCCTATTTTAGTTTGCTATATACCAGCCATAGAGAATAACAAGCTGTAATATTTAAAGGGACTTCATAGACTGCAGACCTCAAATTAATTACCTGCTCTGCTACTCACCGCATCACTGAGTATGAGATGCTGGCCCCGGGTGGGCGTGGCCTGTGCATGGATGTGCTCAATGGGCTCCTCTGTACACAGGAAACTCATGTAAGGAGGAGGCCGTTTGTATTACTGTACAGGCCACGTCCATACACCGGCTTCTCATTCCCTATCAGCATATGCACACAATAAATCCTATATTTATTACTCTGTTCTGAGTTCTGAAATCAGCTGATGATGAGGTTGTGATCATATTATCAGATCTGTAGTTTGCTGGGGATTTTTAAGCCAAAAGACATATATGTATATATATATATATATATATATATATATATATATATCATAAGGGGTTGAACAAAGGGGGTTATCCAAAATATATATTTTTTTCAGGCTGAGTTTGAAAAGGCAGGCAGAGCTTTTCTCCAGTAAAATTAAATATAGTTGCTTATTACTTTCCATATTTCTCGCCATATACGACGCCCCCCCCCCCCCCCCCCCCCAAGAAATGGAGGGAAGTGTCAGTGCGTCTTATCAGGCAAATGCAAAAATAAAATCCCGGAGATCCCACACCGCCCAGCAGCTCCTGCCGACATAAACACACACACACACACACACACATACATTACCGGCATCTGCCGCCACTCGCTGCCTCTGCTCCAATCGCCACCTCTACACAAGCAAGTTCACGGGTGGGTGTAGCCTGTGGCTCATTCTTTCTGCAACTGTATTCAGGTATTGTTCAGAAATCTCCTGCCAACATTGTTGCAGAAGTTCCCATTAATGTGCACCTGGTTAGAGAACTCTACTACTTTTTAGGAGAGACTTTCATTGTCTGCTTTGGGGGTGATTCAGAAACTGGATATAAATTTTCACCTGGTGCTGAATCAGCCCTAAGGTAGACAGTGAAACATAAAACCTTTTTTTTTCTCCTAAAAAGTAGTTGAGTTTTCCCACGTGGTTCTGAATCGACCCGGATGACCAGAGATGAGCAAATTTATGAAAAGTTTGTTCGGCCGATTTGCCAAATTTTGTCGGAAAAAATTGTTTCGGTCCGAATGTATTTGTGGCTAATCACTATTAAAAACGGCTATTTCTGGCCTTCCGAGAGCCTCAATACGATCGTAGAACATTTTGCCTTGCTGTAACATGCATAGAATGTGTGCTGGGTTACTGAAATAACACTGTAAAGAGTATGACATGCAGATCATGTCAGTATGTCAGTATGACATGCAGGCATCTCTATTAGAATTGCTGTCGCAGAGCAGCACAATTACAGAGCCTTGAGGTGGCATCAGCATAAGGAGTCCATATATTGCCTAAAAAACACATTGGAGTTGGCAGCAGCATAAGGAGCCCATATATTGCCTGAAAGACACATTGAAGTTGGCATAACCATGGGGAGCCCATATATTGCCAGAAAAACACACCCTGGAGTTGGCAGCAGCATGGGGAGCCCATATATTGCCTGAAAAACACACTGGGGTTGGCAGTAGCATAAGCAGCCCATATATTGCCTGAAACACACACTCTGGATTTGGCAGCAGCAGCATAAGGAAGCCCATATATTGCCTGAAAAACACCCTGGAGTTGGCAGCAGCATTAGGAGCCCATATATTGCCAGAAAAACACATTGGAGCTGGCAGCAGCAAAAGCAGCCCATATATTGCCTGAAAAACACACTGGAGTTGGCACACTGGAGTTGCCCCCTGGTGAATGGCAAAGGCTGCTTTAAATGTGAAAAGTGACTTTCTTTACAAAATGCAATAGGTAAGTAGACAGGTACTCTTAAAGACAAGTGGTAGGTAGCAGTCAGAAAGCCCCCTGGTGAAAGGCAAAGGCTGCTTTAAATGTGAAAAAGTGACTTTCTTTACAAAATGCAAAAGGTAAGTAGACAGTTACTCTTAATATATTTATGCTAATATTTGGAATGCCCCCGGTGTAAGGCAAAGGCTGCTTTAAACGTGAAAAAGTGACTTTCCTTACAAAATGCAAAAGATAAGTAGACAGTTACTCTTAATATATTTTTGCTAGTATTTGGGATGCCCCCTGGTGAAAGGCAAAGGATGCTTTAAACGTGAAAAAGTGACTTTCTTTACAAAATGCAAAAGGTAAGTAGACAGTTACTCTTAATATATTTATGCGATAATTTGGGATGCCCCCTGGTGAAAGGCAAAGGCTGCTTTAAACGTGAAAAAGGGACTTTCTTTACAAAATGCAAAAGGTAAGTAGACAGTTACTCTTAAAATATTATGCTAGCACGCTTTTTAAAGAATGACACCAGGAAAAGGAAAAGCTAAATAGGCAGGTGTGTTATTAACACTTAATAGGCTTGAAAGCTATCTATCTATCTATCTACCTCTCGCTCTCTCTGCGTGATCCGCTCTGGGCGCAATACAGTGCCGAAATGAGCTTCCGCAAAATGGCCGCCGCTTATATAGGGCAGTGACATCATCAGGAAGCCTGGCTGCTGATAGGCAGCATGTGATGCCTACTCAGGATTCTTTTCCCCATGGGACATGTCGGAATCGTTACGGATCAAATTTTTCCTGAAATTCGTAACGAATTTGGATTCATCAGATTCGATTTGCTTATCTCTACTGATGACATACATGACCAAAGACTGAAAATTGATTCATGAGCAATGTTGGGCGAACCCCCAAAGTTTGAGCTAGGCAAGTTTGCCCAAGCTTTAAATAAAAGTTCAGACTCCAGAGTCTGCAGCAGGAAGTGCTGCTGTACAACTGTGGCAATAGGAGTGTCCTCACTCATGGGAGTGGCAGACATTTTTCTGTAACCCTAGCCTATTTGAAAGAAACACCAACCAGGGACCAAATCTGGGCTCAGGTAAGTTGTTGTTGTAAGGATATATTTTGATGTGATGTTATCATAGCCAGTGGAGCCAGGAAGCAGGTGAGTTTTGCAGCACCTAACTTCTGGCTCATGAGACCTTACATAATACTAGGATAGTGAACTAACCTGATGAGCAATAACAAACACCGCATACGTTCAAATGGGTGCTCAATTCCAGGTCATTTGCCGACTCTAAATATACTAAAAATATAAAAAAAAAATACAAAATATCTAAATTAATTTCATGCAACACGGTGGTAGTAGTTTACCTTATATGGTGCCCGTGTGGATTACAGTATGTAGGCAAAACCATCCGGCCATTAAAGGTACGCATACGGGAGCACCTGTATAATATAAAAAGAGGCCTGGAAATGCACAGTCTTTTAGCGCACTTTCAGCGCACTTTAGACGGTAACACTCCCAAGAGCCAACAAAGATGTCCTTTATGGGAATAGAGCGAGTGGATCGACACTGGAGGGGGTCTAACATGGTTAGGGATATTTCACGTAGGGAAAGTTATTGGATTTTTAATTTAGATTCTCTTTCACCTAAAGGTTTAAATGTGGAATTTGATTTTAACTGTTTTTTGGACACGGCTTAAAACTCACTTGATTTCAGCTAATGGAGCACTCACTTTTTTGTTTTCACCACTTCCAATCATAACCTATGTACACATTAGATTATACTTTTCACACAGCTAATGATCACCCTACAGCCTAGTTATGATAAGAATCCAATTATTTCACACTGTAGTTTCTCAAGTACTTATTCACACTCTACCTACATCACATATTTACATTATGGTTCTTCACTTACACTTTTTACACATCACTATCACACACTCTCAGGCTGACACCCTTTTATCAGTCACCCCTTTGTCCGATTATTGGTGCTGATAAGAAAACAACATCTGGATACGATATAAATTGATACAAATTAATTTTAATATAAAAAGCCAGATACTTTAATTCATACATACGTGATGAGGTTTCAACAATGCACTGAATAGGATTACGTTGTTTTATCATGTTTCAACAATGCACTGAATAGGATTACGTTGTTTTATTATGTTTGCTTTTTTAAAGTAGGGAAGATTCTCCCTGATACCTCCACCTTGTACGTGGAATATTAATATAAGCCATTACCCCTAACAACATCTATTTCCCTTTGATTATTTCCGCATTACCCTGTTCTCACCTACTGCACTAAGTGCCCAATCTATTTTAATTTTACATTTGTATGCCTTAACTCTATAGGCACCAGTTTCACCCAACGATTAGGGCACTTTATTTAACATGTGAAATGACCAAACATAACCTCCTATTTCGCTAAAAGTCTAACCGCGGTAAAGTGCTTCATTTATCTTATAAGAAGTATTCGTTTAGTGCTAAACTCTCATTCCGTCATTATGGGGTTAATAGATACCAGCGTGCAGCGATTGCAGCTAGCTGGACCAACCCCATATATATGATCCATTTATACAAACACTAACAGCCAATCAGCAGAGCCTGTAAGTAGCTGGATGGCTCAGCGCTGTTTACTGACTACAGTTCCCACAATGCATGGCTTGCACTACGGAACTACGTCACCTTGACAGGCTGTACATGTCAAAATGGCCAGCCAATCACCGACCGGATCCAGTAAGAACCAATCACGGACCGGCGTTAGGATGTATGCGCTTGCTGACCGCCCAAGCCCCGCCCAAAACACACTTGTTAAAAGACAGTGCAGACCGCCGCGCTGCCAGTCTTGAAAAAGTTGCGTGATTGCAACGAAACGTGTTGACGGCGGCAGGGCGGTTAGATGACAGAAGCCATGCAGTATTGGTCTTTTAGCAGCAATATACAGCTTTCTCCCCCCCTTCCACTCAAGGGCACCAGCGGCCGAGGTGCGGTGTGGATGTGGTGAGAATCTTGTCTGCTAATCATGCTGTTGTCAAATGTGAGTGCGCATTTTATATATTCTTAAGAGGAACGCAATAAAAGCGGTATTATGCTAGATATGTTTATCACTTCTTTTTCATGCTAAAATATTTGAGACTACTAAAGCAATGGTTTGAAACATCTTGATTGGAAAAGACACCTATTTCTTAAAAAGGAAGGATCAAGGCATTGTACAAAGGCTATCTGTGAAACGCTCAGCTGATATTGCCATCTGGTAAGAGTTTAATATACAGGTGGTTGGCACAAGGTGCAAGCTCTCTCTTGGAATTGAGCACCAATTTGAACGCATGCGGTGTGGGATAGCCAGCCAAATAGTGCTGAAGGAATTCTTTTTGAAAGAGACTAATTGCATAAGGACCATTGTGGACATTTAAGCTTCTGTGTGTCCGGACAATCAAGATGAAGGTTCAATTTATTTGGATAAATTTTAATCACTTTTTAATTAAGGCTATTTGAATATCTGCTCTGTGCTTTATTGTTTGTTATTGTCACTTTGAGCTTATCTGGGATATCTAAGTTCTATGCACGTTGAGCAGCGCAGGTTTTTTTTACATCACTTTTTAACTTGATGAGCAGATCAACAAAATTCTGTAGCACCACCATGGATCACGAATTAAGCTGATACACTTTAGTTGGTTTGGAACAGAATATTTTCAGAAGACTGGCCAAATTGCCTACTCTATAACATTTTTGTCCCATGTGTTTTTTAGTTTAGTGTTTTTACATATAAAAGTTTTAACGTAAATCCTGGTCTACCTTGAGCTCCAGCAGGACACGCCAGCACAGTGCCATGAGTACAAACAGTTATTTGAAAATCAGTTAAGTAGGATCCTGTAATGGGTCGTGTAGGATGCAGATTAAGATTTGGTGAATGCTTTCAAAGTGCATACTTAGATCTGAGTCACTGTCTGTATTCTTTAGAATAATAGACACAACTTGTGAACCTTTGCTGACATCATCGAAGGCTTATAAACCCTGAAATTATAGGAAATTATGTTTTAAAATATACCAATTCAAAACAATTAAAAACATTAATTTAAATTGACCATGTTTTACAGAGGACTGTTTTCCTGGGCATTCGTATATCTATGTGCCTCTTAAACATATTTGTGCAGGTGAATTATGAAGCTTCATTGCGAAGCATCATTACAGTTACATTTCAATAATCGAGCCCACCATCTGCTTGTAATGTGGAATTCATTCAGTTTTAGAAAGCAGTTGTCATAAATGGAAAACATTAGATGTAGGTATGAGAAAAGGAATGGACATTCACCTTACCTCCCCTGCAAATAATCAGTCCAGGTTGGTTCATTCAAAATGATTCCTGGTATCACATATAGTACATGGAGCTGCACACTTCCACATTGTGACAACAGGATGAAGCAATGGTCTACTAGATTGGCAAGGACCTGTACTGATCAACACATGTCCATGTTAATTATATTCTTGGTGTGCCACACACCCCGCTTCACCTTTAGATATTCATCCATTATTGGGTTAATCCACAGCAGGTGACGTAGTGCAGAGAGGAAGTCTTGTAACGAGCCCCCTTCCGGCCTATATATACCTGGTACCTCCCTTCAATCACCAGTATTTTTCTCTCTGCTTGCTGACAAGTCAGAAGATGGAAGTCTCCTGCTTACAGGTAGGCCGGGGTATTCTTACCCCGCCACCCCCCTTTTGGTCTATTTCTGCCCGGTTTGAGTTTGTATACCTTTATGGTGAAATGGAAGCCTCCCAGCCTAGGCTGCTCACCGGGCAAATGGTAGATGGCACTTTAAAGTGCCTAGGAGCTTATCTCCTACCGCTCGACCTCATGCGTGGGGCAATGCGGCTAACCGGCATGGTGATTCGGAAATGGGATGCCCCTGTCCCGAGGGTCCCCGTAGCCCCTTACTCTCCCGTTACGGTCCCTTCTCCCTTCACTATGGGGGGGGGGGGGTGTGAGGGTGTGCTTTAGTATGTGTGTTTCACTTGTATCACTGCATGTTAACATATGTGTCATGTTTATGCATTCACTGTAACATGTGTATATTTTTGGGTCTGCTTTAAGGGCAGGCTGCGCTGGGTAAAGGCTGGCCACTTCTCTTGCAGTTTGTTGCTTTGTGGCCCCCTACCCCCTCCCCCCTCTCCCCTCTCCTCGCCTGGCATTCATGTTTGCATTGTACAGCACCATGCGGTTTTTACCCTCCCCCCTCCGCCGCCTGGGCGCACGTGCTGTGGCCCAGCTGTAAGTGATTCCAGCTGATCGGCGTAGGGGGGGGGGCGGGTCCCGCTGACGCGCGGCGCCGACGTCATGTGGCGTCTGCGGCGGGCCCAGCGTTTTGCTTCCTTCAATGCAGGAAATTGCATGGGCGCACGGCCGCACTTTGTCTTCCGTGCTCGCTGCTGGCTGCAGTCTTGTTCCGGCTGCTGCCTTCGCTGACCAGGTAAGCGGCCCCTCCCGTTGGGGCCGTTAAATGGGGAATGCATTCCTTGCAGTAATATAGTGGGGAGTCACTCTGTATTAAGGGGGCGTGATTTAAGGGCACTTTGGTGCCATGCTTATATGTTTGTTTATACACATGTGAGGATCTGATGATTTTTCTTTGCAGATCCTGGGATCCCTGCTTATGGTGGCCCTCCGGCTCTATGTGCCTGGCTAATTATTGGGATATCTTTTTAGATGTATATATACATAGACTATATATAAATATATATATATAGTTTTTTAAAGGGGACCTTAACTTAAAAAAAAAAAATATAAAAAAAAAAAAAAAATCCTCCCTTCCGGGACATTACTAATAAAGGGGCATCCCGGGTTGGCTTATGCCTTAAAAGTCCCAGTATTGCGAATACCATAAATCACCATATTGAGGCTTCCGTAATTTCCGGAAACGGTTCTGTGAGCCGTTTGGGGGGTGCGTAGGTTGTAGGGTTCCACTCCCAGCTGATGATGTCTTTATTTGCATCCCTTATGCAAAACAGACTATTGCGCGCCAGTCCGTTGCTTCGGCTGCGGGGCCATCGCATCCTTCATCATCTCCTACCTCTCCCTCCCTATTTCCGGACCCAGCATGACACTGTCAAAAGTGGGGATTCGCATTCCGAGGTGGCAGCACAGCCCAGCCCCCGGAAAGTAATGCCCGTTAAAGCAGCGTTAAAGGCCGCTGCAAAACGAAGGCACCTGACTCCGGTACCTTCGGCTCCACAGGACCAGTTTTGTGTACCTGTGGAATGGTCCGATGGATCCCCGGACGAGGATGAATTCCCGTCTGAGTCAGATGAGCCGACAGGTCAGCTTGTGGCTGATGAGATTGGCGATTGGTCAGAGGGGGTTGTTGTGGACACCCCCTCCATTCTGGCTCAAATGTTTAAAAATTTTGAGTTTAGATACGCCTGAGGCGGCCGCCCCGCCAGGGGGTCGGTTGTTTAAAGAGCCTCAGCTGCGTTTGGTTTTTCCCAGACAACACCTCTTTGAGAGGGTGGTTCATAAGGAATGGGAACATCCCACGCGGTTATCTGGAATTCCTTCCAGTTGGCCATTGTGCTAATGATTTGTTGACTATAAGAGCACAAGGGGGCATATGCTAATTACATTTATTGAGGCCTACGGCCACACCACCCTGAATGCGCCCGATCTCGTCTGATCTCGGAAGCTAAGCAGTGTCGGGCCTGGTCAGTACTTGGATGGGAGATCGCCTGGGAGAAAAGCATTATCTTTTTCCACCAGAATTGGTGAAGCTTTGGTCTGTCCCTCCTGACGTTGATACCCCTGTACTAGGGCTCTCCAGCTCGGCTATGGTACAATCTGCTGAGACCACTGTCCCTAAAGATGGGGAAGATCGTCGGATTGACCAATACGCTCGACATGGTTTTAATTTATTCCGGGTCAGCGTTGCGCCCGGTATGTGCTTCAGCCCTTCTGCTATTGGCAATTAAATCCTTAATTCAAGGGCTATATGAGGATCTTAATCCCGCTTGCAAACAGTTCACTGCGCTTAAGCAGTGTGAATCTTTTGTGGCTTATGTCCTGGCTGCTCAGGACGATGCGCTGACTATGAGTAGCAAGGCAGCAGCTATGCTGGTGGCTATTCGCAGGTCAGTATGGCTGAGTCAGTGGTCAGTGGACACGGCTTCCAAAGAGGTGCTCACAGCTCTCCCCTTTTTGGGGTTGCGTCTGTTCGGGGAGAAAATTGATTCTGTCGCAAAGGGTGGTAAGATGCCACAACGCAAGAGGCCCCGTGGCCCATTTAGGGGGGCAAGTTCCGGTAGGCCTTCCTTTCGAGGATTCAGAGCGGGCAGGGGTGCGTCCTTTCCCGCTACCAGTGGCGCAGGTTGGACTCGGGGGTGGGGCCGTGGCCGGCCCACTCAGTCCTGGGGCACCAAGCCCAAACCTGCTTTAAGCTCACTCAGCAATGAGGGGCTGCCCTCACCCGTGCGGGTGGGGGGACTATTGCGACACTTCTACCATTGGAACCAAGTGGTTCCAGGCAGATGGATCCAGGAGGTAGTGTCGCCCGGTTATGACCTGGAATTCGAGTCTCACCCTCCTTCACGGTCCGTTCATGGGTCGGTTCATCTTGGCCTGAACTCTCATCAAGACGGAGTGTGTCTTTCTTTTGCCAAATTCACACGAGAACGCTTCAGCTATTTCTGTTAGCTGTTAGGACCAGCAACCTCAGTCGCTGGATCAGTCCTTCCAGTTGTCCTCCCGTGTACGGCAGTCCCTCCTGTGGTGCTTGGTCTCGACCAATCTTGTGTAGGGCAGGCCTTTCCTGACCCCCCTCTGGAAAATTGTCACCACGGACGCCAGTCTGTCGGGATGGGGCAGATTCTGGAAGGAGCTGCGGTTTCAGGGGCAGTGGAGACCTTAAAGGCCCCACTTACCCATCAATATACTGAATCTGAGAACCATCCATCAGGTGCTTGCTCTCCTGACTCAGTACGTTCTGGGCCTTCTGGTCCAGATGTGTTCAGACAATCGATCAGCAGTTGCTTACGTCGGTCTTCAGGGAAGGACGCGCAGTCTGAGTACTCTCAGAGAAGTGTCCCTGATCCGGACATGGGCAGTGTTCCATGTTCCCTGTCTCTCGGCGGTTTACATTCCAGAGGTGATGAAACAGGTAGCGGGCCGGTTGAGCAAGGGCTCTCCCCGTCTGGAAGAATAGGCTCTCCATCCTCGGGTGGTTCGCTTACTGTGTCTCCAATGGGAGACCCCGGAGGTGGACCTGTTAGCCCCTCATCACTATCACAGGCTCCCGAACTTCGTGTCGCTCTCCCAGGATCCTCTGGCTCTGGCAGTGGACGCCATGTCCCTGATCTGGGGAGTTCTGGGATTTCTATACCTGTTTCCTCCGATGCCCATGCTGGGCAGGGTTCTTCAGAAGTTGGCTCTGGAAAAGGTGTACGCCGTTCTCGTGGCCCCAAGGTGGCCAAGATGAGTGAGGTTCGCAGACATCGTTCGGCTGGCAGTGGACCAGTTAGTTCTGCCTCTTCGGCCCGATCCGCTCACTCAGGGTCAATTGTGTTACCCCAATTTACCAGCGCTGGGTTTGATGGCCTGGCTGCTGAAACCTCCATCCTGAAGGAGAAGGGTCTTTCTGATTCTGTCATTAAGACTCTGATCAGTGCCCGGAAGAGGTCTTCTTCCATCACCTACTATAGGACTTGGAAAGCCTATATCGCTTGGTGTGAGATAAGATCTTTTCCTTGTAGGGTCTTTTCGGTCTCCAGGATTCTGGAGTTTTTAAAATCAGGGCTGGACTCTGGTCTCCAGCTAAGTATCCGGGTCAAGCATACAGCACAACATGCACGGACGTGTATTGCTGGGCGGGCCCCCTTAGATCTGCCCTGGATGGTTACCGGGCAGACCAGCGGATTACATCTTAGCTGAGAGAGCGGACCCCAAGCCTGTATTTCTGCTTCCCTTATCATTGAGGAATAGAGAACCTCGCAATATAGGGCAGACGCCATTCCTTCATAATTGGCGAACGGAGCACTAACTAAACTTGGGATATCTAAACCTGTCCATCCAGCATCAATTTTGGGATTGTGCACCTGGACATGAGGCTTTTGGTAATAATCTAACGGGCCTGGATGGGCTGATCAAGTGCCCTTAAGTGCGGTTTGGTACTGAAGAAGCCCCCTAGTGGGGGTGAAACTAGTTTACCGCTTATTACATGATATTACTCACTGCTATGATTTGGGCAAGTGAATCATTGAACAAGTTTAGTTGTCTGTAATGTACAATATGTTCAATTGTATTAGTAATAACCAGCACATTGGCAAGTAAGACAGTTGACAACTGTGAAAAAGAAAAAAAAAAATTTTTGTAGTACAATGATGATTACATTTGCATTGTGGAATTCAATGGGGGATTGAATTGGTGCATGGCAAGCACCAAGAATATTCTTCTATAACAAACTTTTGCGTTTGTATTTTAACTTGATTCTTATAAAAGTGTAATAGCCAATTTTACTTCAGGCGTGGTCACACATTGAGTTCCCACAAACACTGGGTCGGTTCATACCCAGAAATACCTCTGGTATACTCCAGCTAAGTTCGTTGAAAGGGCAGGTCTCTGCCTTATCTATCTTTTTTTCAGAAGCGTGTTGCGCTTAAACCTTTAGTTAAAACTTTTTTCCAGGGGGTTACGCATGTGCGGCCTCCCAGGAAACCATTACTCCCTGTTTGGGATTTGAATTTGGTTCTTTCTGCTCTTCAGGCTCCTCCTTTTGAGCCTTTGCGAGATATTGCTTTGTCTACCCTGACTCAGAAGATTGTCTTCTTGGTAGCTATCACTTCTGTCCTGCGTGTCTCAGAGTTGGCGGCCTTAACTATCCAGGCGCCTTACTTTGAGAGGCATCAGGATAAAGTGGTGTTTCGGTTCAAGCCAGACTTTCTTCCCAAGGTTGTTTCTGCTTTTCATTTGAACCAAGACATTGTTCTTCCCTCCTTATGTCCTAATCCTAAGAATGACAAAGAGAGGGTGTTGCATTGCTTGGATGTAGTACGCTGTGTTAAGTACTACTTAATTATCACGTCTCCTTTTCGTAGGACGGATTCCTTTTTTGTTGTGCCCCATGGGCCTAAGAAGGGTTTGGCACCAGCCAAATCTGCCATTAGCAAGTGGATACGTCAGGCCGTTACTGCGGCCTATTCTGCTAAGGGGAAAGTTCCCCCTTTTCGTATCACTGCTCATTCTACTCGCGCCATTGGGGCGTCTTGGGCATTTCAGCACCAAGCTTCTGTTGAACAGGTTTGTAAGGCCGCCACTTGGTCTTCTGTTCATACTTTTTCTAAGTTTTACAAAGTTGATGTGCGGGCCTCAGCGGATGCTGTTTTTGGCCGCAAAGTTCTGCAGACTGCAGTCATTTAAGTTATGCTTCACCTGGCCTTGAGTTGCCCAGCCCTTGTGGACACTGCTTTTGGATGTCCCAATAATGGATGAATATCTAAAGGTGAAGCGGGGTGTGTGGCACACCAAGAATAATACCATTTTGTGAGTACTCACCTGAAAAATGGGTATTGTTGGTGTGCCACACACCCCGCTTCACTCCCACCCTTTTTTTCGGTAGTTCCGAAGCCTTTATATGGTGAAGCTTTTTGTTTATATCAAATTTGATTTTGAGGTTACTGGTGGAATACTGGTACCTTGTATTACTGCTTTTTAAATATACTGGTGATTGAAGGGAGGTACCAGGTATATATAGGCCGGAAGGGGGCTCGTTACAAGACTTCCTCTCTGCACTACGTCACCTGCGGTGGATTAACCCAATAATGGATGAATATCTAAAGGTGAAGCGGGGTGTGTGGCACACCAACAATACCCATTTTTCAGGTGAGTACTCACAAAATGGTATTTTGGTGCAGCCAGTGTGACTTGCAGTGTGCATTGCGGTGTGGATTGCAACCTGCATCCTGGTGAGATTTTTAGCGTTTAGACAAAAAAAAAGGTTCTACATACCCCCCCCCCCCCCCCCCCCCCCCCATCAAATGACCTGTACCTGTGATGGGGCATTTTTACAGGTTAGGTACATCTTTTTCCCAATTAGATAGGGATCTTTATTTTTGTGTTTGGAAACAACAGAACCCGGGCAATTGCCATGAGCCCTGGCATCTTCAGGGGCTCACACTTGGTAATGGTATTATTTTACAGTGGACCCAAACCACCGAATGCTAGGTGTGTGTGTGATAGCAATGATAAAGTCTTTAGTGGCGATGGACTAATAAATTCCCAAAAAAGGTTCGCCAACATCCTTACTAGATAATAAAGCAAACCCAACTTACCCTCATCTCTAGCAGCCTCACGGTGAAGGGCCCTTTCCGGACAGCCACTTTCTATATTCCGGCCAACTATAATACACAATGAATGTCTATAAATATTCACAACACTACTCTAGTGAATGTTTGTCTTTTAATATACCACAAAAATGCATTGAAATCACTCTAAACAGTTTACTAATGAGCCTGGGGATGGCAAATCCACTAAAAATAGCCATCTTCTAGTTGACATAGAAAACATGTAGATTATTACACTAACCAAATAGACCCAGTGTAACGTAACCAGCATAAAGGATACAGTGTTTTTGGCAATACACACCAACATAGGAAGTGGTGTCCAAAGATGAAGCAGTGACTTGGCCTACAAATAAAAAAGATGAATGAAAGACATGCACTTGTGTTAAAGCGGCTAAAGCAAGGTTGACACATGCACTTACCGGCATCCAAAGAGTAGCTTGGCTCCTGAGGAGATGCTGGTGCCAATGGCGGTGCAGCTATCCAAAAGCAAAGTAAGGATTTAGGCATTGGTAATGTGCGGAACAAAATAAACCATGAATAAAGGTGTGTGTGTGAGCAGCTCAATCACTAATATTTAGACACCAAAAGTCAGATTACGCAGGCCCGAACTAGAGATCCCATTATTCAGCATTGTATGGGCCAACTTTGTGCAGTCAGATTTAAGAGTAGGCAAACCACAAAACACAGAGTGCCTTCGCGGGCCAGTGTGGCTTCCACATGTATCTGCAGATATATGCCAACACATCTCTGGCTTCCCACATAGCTGCACATGTTTGGGCCTTGTTATTTAGTTGATGAGAGGGTTAAAGTGGGTGTGAAATTAGTCCCCAGGCCCATATTACTAATCCTAAAATGTGGTACACTATTGTTTGAGGTGCTCCCACACCCATTTTTTAAAAACAAACCATCTCATAAATTCGTGATAAATACCTTCAATGGCAGACTGGGTTAGGCTTGAGGTTGGTTGAAGGGCAGGAGTTGGGGTGTCCTCCTCCCCCGAATCATAGACATCACCATGTGCACCTATGCATAAAGCAACAGACAGGAAAGTAAAACATTTATGAGGTATAATGTACTACTTCACATGTCCTACTGTTAGTTGCCCAGAAAAAGACAAAGCAAATCACATACATTAACATCACCAGAAAAAAATATCCAAAAAATGTGTACCTTCTGCCCAACCTGTGGTGTCATCCCCAGCATCAACACCCTGCAGCCGAATGAGTGGAATTTTGGACTTCAGCATCTCCTCATATGGCCTGTAGGTACTCTTTGGACCCTGGATGGTCCCACTCTCGACCTGAAGATCATGCTTCATCTTTTGCATAAGGGCCCTTTTCAAAGTGTAGAAGCGTTTCTTGCAGGATGGGCAACTACGTGGGTATTGAGCACTGCTAGTAAGCTCCTCACCAATGGCATCCCACAATTTGCTCCTTTCTTGCTTGCCTATAGACTGGCTTTGGGAGCCAAAGATTAGCTCCCATTTTGCCAGGGTAAGACGCACAAGAGTATTGTTATCCGCTAAATTAAATTCTGGCTCCTTCTTGGCAAATGGGCGCCTGGCCTTGGGTGCAGGCTCACCTTCGGCCTGGGCCCTTTTCCTTAAGGGAGGTCTGCGCACAGCACCCAACACACTCCTACTTGGGCCAGCTGTGGCCGGCAGATGTCCAGAATTTGGCTCCATCCTGTAGCTGCACACACACACCACTATACAACACACAAGCACGCATACAGACTACAGAATGGCAAGAAGATCTTTTGGGGGGTGGCAGATTTTATGTGCTCTAACAACCAATCACAAACAGGTCCACTTAATTGCTTCATACATACTGGCCAGGTGCTTGTAGCAACAGCTACACTGCAATGACTGATGTTTCTTGGAACCATGTGTGGTAGCCAATTAACTAATTACAGAGCTCATTAAGCAAACAACACACAACCAAAGACAACAATGTACTCAGGTATATTAAACACTTGTTAAATGTGGCTCTACAAATGGCTATTTAAATTAAGAGCAGCTTACCTTTCATTGGTCCAAAACGGAATGTTCAAACATGTCCGCTAAAGCACGCAAGTATCTGCTCACGTACGCTAGTATGTTTTAGCGTACGCATGCGCAATCCGTTTCTAGCACACCTGGGTAAGCTAATTGCAGACAGGAAGTAGCAGAGCAACGCAAAAGGTGGCAAAGCGGACCAGTCCTTTTCCCAAGTTAAGTATAAATGGCTTTATTTGACAACCTTCTTGTATTGTTACACTGTGGCAAAGGCTGTGGTGTGGTGCTTTGTTCCCTTAGTTCATTTTAGTGTCTGGCTGGGTTTGGTCCTTACTCTCTGTGGCTTGTTGGGTGATTTCTGACATCAGTGCTGTTTCTTTAGGAGATTTATTTTGTTGGCATATGCTAATATTGTGTAGCATACAGCAAGTGAGGATTGATTTTGGGGCCTTTTGTGGATTGTGCAGCAAATCCCCTCTTGGTTGTGCCTAACTTAGACAGCACACTTTCAGCAGTCTGGTGGTTCTGACCACTATACATCTGGTTTTGTGGTGAGCTGCATTGTGTGTGAGGAGTGTGCTTGTGTCTGTGGTGTGTTTGTGGATTTATTTTGGTTTGCCTTCTTTTGGATATCTGGTCAGTGAGTGTGAGATGGATAAGAGGGTGATGTATGGCTTATGGGTGCATGGATGTGCCAGAATGCTGGAAGAACAGGAGGCCAGGGAGGAGGGTGCTGTGAGGCTTAGGGCACCGCGATCCTTTGGCATCCGTCTTTCAGTGTGGGATTTAAGTGACGAGCAGATCAGAAGCCGCTTTCGTCTGAATTGTGCAGCACTACAGTCCCTATATGATCAGTTTAAAGTGGACCAACGCCCAGGATTTTGACTATCCTGGGTTTTGGTCCACTTCGGTGGGGCACCCCGATCGGGGGTGCCCCGCTGTCTGAAACTCCCCAGAAAGCCCCAAAAAACTCACCTCTCCCCGCTCCCACGTGACCGCGCCAGCCAATCACAGCGCTCAGAGCCGCTGTGGTATGCGCGTCCAAGGCCGCCTGGACGCGCATACCAGCTCAGCTGGCTCTGAGCACTGGAGGCCGCGTCTCGCGCTTCCCTCTAACAGGGAGCGCGCCTGCACCGGCCATTCACAAACGGCCGGCGCGGGTGCGCGCCCTGCTAGAGGGAAGTGCGAGACGCGGCCACGGCTCGCGCATGCGCCGATGGAACACGGCTGAGGTAAGGTTTGTGGGCCTCCTGGGGGGTTCCTCCCCGCGGGACATCCTGGATGGAGGGAGGGATCTGATCGGTCCGGGAATCTTATAGATTTCCGGGCCGATCCCCCCTGGGTGTTGGTCCACTTTAAGACCAAAATCGAGCCATCCACCAAACGCACCCAATCCATTCCAGGCATAGTTTGCCTATGTGCCACGCTTAATATTGTGGCACGAGGGAATTTCCAGGCAACCTCTGCCCTCCTCAGCAGGATCAGCCAGGCTACAATGAGCCGCATATTTTTCCAGGTAGTACTGGCTATTTGTGACCTTATCCCTGTTTACATCAAATTTCCTGAGGATGAGGTTGGCCAAATCAAGCATGCATTCTATCGCATGGGAGGGATTCCGAATGTGCTAGGGTGCGTGGATGGTACACATATCCCTTTCCGCCCTCCCCGTGCACAGGAGCTGCATTATAGGAATAGGAAGCAATACCATTCCATGAATGTCATGGTGGTCTGTGACCATGACATGAAGCTGCGGGCCGTGAGATCTGGCTTCCCCGGCTCATGCTACGACTCTTACGTGCTCCAGCAGTCAGTCCTGTGCCGGAAGCTGTGCCAGCTGGCTGGCTACTGGGTAAATAAATAACCATGACAAAGTATTTTGTTAAAAATATGTGGCCTAGTAAGCTAAACTTAAAATATTGTGAAAAATAACATGTACTAGTACTAATTGCTGTCTCTCTCAATGTGTTTATTCCACAGCGGACAAGGGATATGGGCAGAGAACGTGGGTCATGACTCCGGTCAGAAACCCACAGACCTCTGCCCAACGACGCTACAATGCAGCACATCGCAAAACCAGAAGCATTGTGGAAAGAACCATTGGACTGCTGAAAGCGCGCTTCCTGTGTTTGGCACGCCCAGGAGGAGAGATGTTGTACAGTCCACAAAAGGTCTCCAAAATTATCCTCGCATGCTGTGTCCTACACAATATTTGCATATGCCACAGAATACAACCCCCTGAAGAAACAGCACTGGTGCCAGAAATCCCCAACATGCCCGCAGAAACGAGTGAGGACACCCAGACTGGATTTGATCTAAGGGAAAGCATGATCACTTCGTTTTTCTCGGTAAGCTACCTCACCTTCACTATAATACAAGTACTGGACTACAGGGGAACTATTTGTTGGATACAATCATAAGGGGGAGGGTGAAAGTTGACCCAAACCACTAAAAGGGGGGGGGGTGTAAGTTGACCCAAACCACTAGAAGGGGGGGGGTGAAAGTTGACCCAAACCACTAGAAGGGGGGGGGGGTGAAAGTTGACCCAAACCACTAGAAGGGGGGGTGTGAAAGTTGACCCAAACCACTAGAAGGGGGGGGGGTGAAAGTTGACCCAAAGCAGAATAAGGGGGGGGGTGTAAGTTGATCCAAACCACTAGAAGGGGGGGTGTGAAAGTTGACCCAAACCACTAGAAGGGAGGGTGTGAAAGTTGACCCAAACCACTAGAAGGGGGGTGTAAAAGTTGACCCAAACCACTAGAAGGGGGGGTCTGAAAGTTGACCCAAACCGCTAGAAGGGGGGGTGAAAGTTGACCCAAACCACTAGAAGGGGGGGTGTGAAAGTTGACCCAAACCACTAGAAGGGGGGTGTGAAAGTTGACCCAAACCACTAGAAGGGGGGGTGTGAAAGTTGACCCAAACCACTAGAAGGGGGGGGGGAGTTGACCCCAAGCAGAATAAGGGGGGGTGTAAGTTGACCCAAACCACTAGAAGGGGGGGTGAAAGTTGACCCAAACCACTAGAAGGGGGGGTGAAAGTTGACCCCAAGCAGAATAAGGGGGTGTGTGTAAGTTGACCCAAACCACTAGAAGGGGGGTGTGAAAGTTGACCCCAAGCAGAATAAGGGGGGGTGTGTAAGTTGACCCACATAACAATTAGGGGTGTTGTGCAAGTTGGCAAAAAATATCCCCCCCCCAAAAAAAAAATCTAATTAAATGCTACAAACCAAAATTAGTAATAAAAACTAACTACACTTTTTCTTCTTTTTTAGGCACCATGAAGATAAAGCCACACTTTTTCTAATTTTTATTTGCACAAAAAAACACAAAAAAACAAAAAAATAACCAAATAAACATGGTGCAATGTGTTTACTACTGAAGGTCCTAACATTGATTTCAATCCGACAGCAAACCAACGCGCAGGCGCTGTCTTGAATAGCGTGTGAAAGCTGATCTGAAACATCATATTCACCAATGTAGGCATTCTTCCCAACAACGCCAGATAGTGACTGAGGAGGCCTGCTATAGCGAATCACAGCTGTTCGTGGCGTACGCTAGCGGCGCTCATAGCGCTGCACTTCAGGCGCTCATCTGTCGCTACCTGGCGCTATTACTGAATCGGCCTCCCCGTTTGAGTCTCCCTCTCTGTGCCTGTCACTGTCTCTTTCTCTGTGTCTGTTAGACTTTATAGGGGTTACTTAAGAAATGCTAACACCACGTAGTGTCAGGTGAACGCCGGGCGCGGTATGTGAAAACCATATATATGAAAGTCAATTTGGTGAACGCCTCTAATAGCGTCATGTAGCGTTGAATGTAATACTGGCAGCGGCTAAGTATAAAGAGCCGGCACTGTGTGTTCAGCAGCGCCATGTAGTACCTGTCGGTCAGTGGCGTTATCCCATACATTTCAATTGTGTTTTTTTTCTTGTGTATAAATAGCATTTAAATTCATTATTTTCTCAATTTTAGGATCAAATTATTGTGTGACCTCTCCTGCCCAGCAACCAAACACCATTATCTTTATATTTTGTTTTTGTTATGCAGAATTATATGTGCAGGTCTGCCATTGCGCAGTGTCAGTGTTACAGTTTTAAAACAATGTCATTTCATATGTTTTTGCTGTGGTGCTGGTGTATATGTGTTGAGAAACAGACTTTTTTCATATAGCGCCCGGCGCTCGCCTCTAGAGTTCCCAGTTTTATAGCGCCAATGTAGGTTTTGTGTCTTTCTTAAATATGGGCTTCAGCGCCGAGCGTCGGACGCACTTAACTAGTGCTACTCATCTCTCACTGCAGCGTTGTCCTATTGATATATGTGTTGTTGCTCTGGGCGTCTTTTCCTGGGAGCACTACATATGCATTTATTGAGGGAAAGCGCTTCTACAGCGCCCTCTAGACATCACATTTATCACTGCTGGACAGCATACTACATCGTCACTCGCCCGGCCGCTACACTAGATTATAGCGCCAGGCAACTGCTTGCAGCGTCCACTAGCAGACGCTCTAAGCGCTGCTACATAGATGCTCAAATGGCAATACGTGGAGCTAGTAAATTAGCCTCTATGTTTTTTTACCATTTACTAAAGCAATGACCAATCTGGGTGTGGTTTGAATGATGGAGCCCTGATTAAAGTGGAACAAAACCTAGCAGCAACTGGCCAGAACCAGATCTGAAACAGATTTGAGGGCCAGCCACCAGCTTTTCCATGAATTGGGATGCCCCACTGTGTTGAACCTCCCCAGGGTGCCCATAAAATCTCACTTTTCCTCGCACCAATGGCATGCACAAGCTTTCGTCCAATGAGAGCCACCTGCTAAGACTACGCCAGTTGGCAGGCGACTCATTGTTTACAATACAGAGCACGCACTGCTGCATCCTTGGTGGCATGTGCATGCTCCCATCCCAGCTGGGGCAGTCAGGGATGTGGCAGCACGAACTCCCCATTTTAGTAAATGACAACTGTCTGCCGAATAACTTAGTCACAGCAGACGGTTCTCATTGGATGAGCGCCCATGCATACGCAATTTGAGCCTTGACAGTTGAGTTTTTTTTGTTTCCTGGGGGGTTTCACACAGCGGGGCATCCTACTTCGGGATGCCCTGGGGGTACAGACAAAACCGCGGAAGTGAAATTCCCAGGTTTGGTCCAGCTTGAAATATGTATTTAGGATTAGTGTAGTAGAGGTTTTATGGCATCCTGTCATGTCTTCAAAGGGAGGAAGATGGATCTGTTCTAGATGGATTTTAGTTGCATTGGACTATATATGGCTTTGGCAGTTTACCTTACAGAGGAACAAAAGTATTTCACTTTCTTGGGTTTTATTCCTCTCTGGCAGGCCAATTCGGGATGCCTCGCTGTGTGTATCCCCACAAATTGCTCAAAAAACACCTCTTCCTTGATCCCATGTATCTTACTCAGCGCAGCAGCGCTCGTTCCATTTAGATTTCCTTTGCCACACTGATGTCAGTGCAGCAAGGAGATCTGAATGGAGCGAACACTGCCCTGCTTATCTCTAGCTGTTGACATTTCATTCAGAAAGTGCACTACAGTTAGTATGCTTAGGATACCTTCACCGCGCAGCGAGGGCTCCAGGAAGAGGTAAGTAAATTGGGCTATCCAGGTGGTTTGGCACAGTGGGGCATCCTAATTCTTATAGACTCCAGGCCAGTTGGTTGTTCCTCTTTAAAGTAGACCCAAACCTTGTCCCCCCGGCCTGGAGTCTGAAAAACTCCAATTTGGAATGCCATGTGATCAAAGTCTGTTTTTGAACAGATATACACCAGTAACAAAGCGAAAACACATGCAATGACTTTGTTTTCACACTGGGACAATAACACTTTAGTACCAGACCTGTAAATACAATTCTGCATAAAAATATAAAAAGTCCCAAACATTTATAAAAGTGTTTGTTTGCAACCAGGAGAGGTCACACAATGATTTGAGCAAAAAAAAGAAAAAATGTAAATTGCCAAACACGCTATTTATACACAACTAACGAAAGCCCATTGAAATGTATGGGAGAGCGCTACAGAGCGACAGGTACTACATGGCGCTCCTGAGCCTAGAGCGCCAGTGCTGTTAGAGGCGCTCACCAGATTCGCTTTCTTACATTTTTTTTTTGCGTCCAGCGTTCACCTGGCGCTGTCTGCCGCTATGAAGCACTACCTGGCGCTAGCCATTCTTAACCCCCATAGTTTAATTTTTCAATTTGTCCTTCGAAATACTTTGATGAAGGTTGCATTCAGGTATGCACTTTAAGTGGGGAGGAGGTACATTACTGTGTCAGTATGAACAATAAAATAGTAAATAAAATGTATATTCTACCTTGTTCTTCTTTTTATTTAATAAAGCACACACTTATAAGACTGACATCTCCCTTAACACCATCCATGATATATATTTTTTCTGATTCCGCATTGTATGTTTCATAAATAAACAATATATATATATATATATATAATATATATATATATATATATATATATAATCAGTTACACGGATATCTGATATACAAAGTCTGGCAAACAGAGATATAAACTTAACAGCAGAAAATAAAATAGCAAAGCAATTTAGAGGCGGTACTTCTTGGAGTAGTGTTCTGTTTCCCGACCATGAATGAAACTGTCCAATCAGCTCTTTGTATGCAAATAGTCTTGCATCCAATCTTGACTTTAAAACAAGGGGCAAGATAGTTTTCAGTCAGGGAGACACATTCTGTGAGCCTGACTAATCTTCGACTTTATTCCACCTGTTTTAGAAAACAGCCTGAAAATGTCTTGTGCCGTGCCTGCGCCACTCAGCAACCTGGAAATTAAATACACCAAGGTAAGATTTCATTCAATTAGTAAATTCTGCCTTTAAAAAAAAATTATCGTTTTCATTTTCTTTCTACCATTAAACTTTACCTCATACACACTATCAGATACAAGCTGTCAGTAGTGAATGGTTTAAATACTATTTATTATTCCCTGCAGCCTGAAAATGGTAGTAGAAAATGTAACTTTCCTCTGGTTACTAGAAAGTTTTCATCCATAATGCCTAGATGTCTATAGGAATATATTAGGTCAATTCGACTTGATGTTTTTATTCTCTTTCAGCCATTTTAATAGTCAACCAACTGGCTTCAATTCTAAGGGGGTTATTTAAGAGGGGATAGCGCCAGGTAGTGCCTGGTAGGGGGAAGGTAGCGTCTGGTGAATGCTGGGCGCTGTACACAATACCACATTTATGAAAGCGAATCTGGTGAGCGATTCTAACAGCGCCATGTAGCGTCTGATGTATTATTACAGGCGGCTCGGCGTATAGCACCGGCGCTCTAGCTTCCAGAATGCCAGGTATTACCTTTCGCTCAGTGTCGCTCTTCCATACATTTCAATGGGCGTTCATTTGTTTCTGTTTAACCCTTTAAGTGCCAGCCTACCTGCAGCATTTCCCACTCCCTGTTGCCAGAGCATTTTTCACTATTTTGCGCTCCCCATGTTCAACTGTAATTTTTGAAGGGATTTTCTGGGACTTCCCATAAAAATTACATATTGTTTTTTTCAGCAGAATCTGGGCTTTAACATCATATCTCTTGTTTATCAATTTTGTAGTTTTATCATAATTATTTTGGGCAAAATATGTGAAAGAAAATAAAAATACACACGTTTTTACATTTTGCAGTGTTTTTTTTTAATCGAAAATAAAGGTTTTTCAATAAAAACATATTGAGAGTAAAAGCCCCATTTCTCCCGGTTACAACGGTACCACACATGTATTAGTAGACACCCTTTCCTGCCCAGGAGACCCCAGAAACTGCAAAGAGCGCTAGAGGAGATTTTCAGATAAAATACAAATACTTTGCGCTCCTCGCAGTTTTTCAAAAAATACAACCCTTTACATTTGAAATACCCCCCACAAACTATATATTTTTGGAAAGTGCACAATTCAAGGTTTCTAAGCATACTAGGCTTGTTGGCGTGGGTCCATTGGTTTGAACTCTATTGATTGGCAGAATCTCTGGTTCCAAAGGATTTCGCTAAAAAAAAAAGCAAAAAGCAGATTCAAAACCATATTTTCCTATAAAAACAATAAGCAAGCAAGAAGTAACACAGTAAATCTGAAAGCACAACATCTGCTGAACAAAATAATACCCCACATGCATAGGTACGTTGAAGTGTAGAGTTGCCAAACACCCCAAAGTCAAGCATGCGTTTGAGGGTAATTTTACTTGAAAAAATCAGCGGCGCACACAAAGTGCGCACCTTGCAGTTTCTCCAAATTTACAACCCTTTACATTTGAAATACCCCCCACAAACTATATATTTTTGGAAAGTACATACCTCAAGGTTTCTAAGCCTACTGGGCTTGTTGACGTCGGCGACTTCCTTCGGAATCTATTGATTGGCAGAATCTCTGGTTCCAAAGGATTTCGCTAAAAAAAAAAGCAAAAAGCAGATTCAAAACCATATTTTCCTATAAAAACAATAAGCAAGCAAGAAGTAACGCAGTAAATCTGAAAGCACAACATCTGCTGAACAAAATAATACCCCACATGCATAGGTACGTTGAAGTGTAGAGTTGCCAAACACCCCAAAGTCAAGCATGCGTTTGAGGGTAATTTTACTTGAAAAAATCAGCGGCGCACACAAAGTGCGCACCTTGCAGTTTCTCCAAATTTACAACCCTTTACATTTGAAATACCCCCCACAAACTATATATTTTTGGAAAGTACATACCTCAAGGTTTCTAAGCCTACTGGGCTTGTTGACATCGGCGACTTCCTTCGGAATCTATTGATTGGCAGAATCTCTGGTTCCAAAGGATTTCGCTAAAAAAATAAGCAAAAAGCAGATTGAAAAACATTTTTTCCTATAAAAACAATAAGCAAGCAAAAAGTAACGCAGTAAATCTGAAAGCACAACGGCTGCTGAACAAAACAATACCCCACATGCATAGGTACTTTGAAGTGTAGAGTTGCCAAACACCCCAAAGTCAAGCATGCGTTTGAGGGTAATTTTACTTGAAAAAATCAGCGGCGCACACAAAGTGCGCACCTTGCAGTTTCTCCAAATTTACAACCCTTTACATTTGAAATACCCCCCACAAACTATATATTTTTGGAAAGTACATACCTCAAGGTTTCTAAGCCTACTGGGTTTGTTGACGTCGGCGACTTCCTTCGGAATCTATTGATTGGCAGAATCTCTGGTTCCAAAGGATTTCGCTAAAAAAAAAAGCAAAAAGCAGATTCAAAACCATATTTTCCTATAAAAACAATAAGCAAGCAAGAAGTAACGCAGTAAATCTGAAAGCACAACATCTGCTGAACAAAATAATACCCCACATGCATAGGTACTTTGAAGGGTACAGTTACCAATCACCCAAAACTAACACATGCGCTATGGAAAAACAAAACAATTTCTTACCTGTTCTAAGAAGTGCAAGTAGGATACTGTAGCTGTGCCATCAGATTATAGGATACTGTAGCTGTGCCATCTTATAGGATACTGTAGCTGTGTCATCAGATTATAGGATACTGTAGCTGTGTCATCAGACT
This sequence comes from Gastrophryne carolinensis, assembly GCA_027917425.1. NCBI lineage: Eukaryota > Metazoa > Chordata > Amphibia > Anura > Microhylidae > Gastrophryne > Gastrophryne carolinensis. Next base: position 393,191,946 of record CM051234.1, on the reverse strand, counting down.
ATAAGATCAGTGCAGTGATCAATGACCAATATTAGGAATCAAGGACCTGAAATTGGTCACATTTTATCATCACTTGCCACAAGTAACCAGCTGCTCCTGCTCCACCATTTCCCTTCGGATTAGCAACAGCGAAAAGAAACTAAAAGAAAATAAAATATAATGGCAACACAAAATACCTAAGAAACCTAATCCTAAAAGGGGCCTACCTACCAAAAAAAAAAATGCATTGCTCAATAATTTAGTTGAGTATGGTATACCTCAAAACAATCTTCGAGGCATAACCCGGGTTGGCTGGGACAGGTCGGGCAATAATACTGCACATCTCTTCTAATGCCACGCTTCCTACAAACCCTACAAGCTCTCTGGGGATACCACTTTTTACCAACTTCGGGAAGCAACTTTATAAAGTGCTTCCCTACTAATCTGGCCTGGTTGTCATTGCTAGGCAGATCTGGTTCTTCCGCAGTATCCCCAAACAACAAAGCAGGGAGTAACTGCTGCTGGTATTTTATGTACGATAAATTGGAGCCTGGCACTGCTGCCTTGAAGGCAACAAAGCTGTTGTAGGTTGCCATTTGGACCAAATGGATAGCAACTTTAGTGTACCAGGCTCGAGTTTTTCGGGTGGCGTTGTAATAAGTTAATATTTGGTCCGTTTTATCAACGCCACCCATGAATTTATTATAATCGGTTATGCAACGTGGCTTTTGGGAAGGGGCTCGGGGACCACGTTGCCTTACATTCACAACTGACTCATCGTGGAGTGTTGTCAGAAGGAATACATTTTTTTTGCCCATGTATTTCATGGCCAGGACCTCATCGCTTCTTAGAGCATAAGACTCCCCCCTTTTTAATTTTTTTTCAAGTAGTGGCCTGGGCAATCCTTTGCGTTTAGGGTTGATGGTGCCGCAGGCCGGGGTATCCAACGAATAAAGGGCGCAAAATAAGGGGATGCTGGTATAGAAGTTGTCCACATATAAGTGGTAACCTCTACCCAACAATGGAGTCATAAGGTCCCAAACGATCTTTCCACTTATTGACAAATCAAGGGGACAACCAGGGGGGTCCAGATAGGTGTCCTTTCCTTCATAGATTCGAAAATATTTGATGTAGCCGGTCACACTATCGCATAATTGGTAAAATTTAATCCCGTAGCGGGCACGTTTGCTAGGGATATATTGCCGAAAAACAATGCGCCCTTTGAAAAGCAGTAGTGACTCGTCAATTGATAATTTTTGGCCGGGGGTGTACACTACTGCGAAGCGATCTGACAGGCTGTTGAGCAGGGGCCGTAATTTATGCAGCCTGTCGTGACCGGGCTCACCACGGGGAATAGCAGTGGAATTGTCGTTAAAATGCAGAAACCGCAGTAAAATTTGGTAGCGGTTTCTGGACATTACGGCCGGAAATAATGGAGTTGCCAATATGGTTTGGGTATCCCAGTAGGAGGAAATACTAAATTTTTTTAGGATACCCATTGCTAGAGTGAGCCCCCAAAATTTCTTTATCTCACTCAAATTTGTGGGATGCCATGCCTGAGCTCGGGCGTGCCTCTGCTGGGGGTTTTGCGCTAAGACCTGCTCGGCATACAGATTGGTATAGAAGACCATATCCAGTAGGATGGCTTCTGTGAGGAACAATTTGAAAAAGTCAATGACACCAAAATTTGTGGTGTCTACATTGACCCCGGGGACCGAATCAAAAGGGGGAATTTCGGGGGAAATATTATTAGGAGGCCTCCACGGAGACGCTCCTTCACCAGCTGCAGCACTCGATGCCTCATCCTGCACTACACTCGCCTGAAGCGTGGCCTCACTTTGTGCGGTACTATCCCTTCTACGGTGGCTACTACTGGTAGCACTGCGCGGCTGTGTTTCCTCAGTAGAGTATACACTGTCTGACTCGCTATCTGATGGGAAGAACTCAGACCCTGACTCACTAAAATCTTCCGAGTCAGACGCCATCAGGTAAGCCGCAGCTTCCTGTGCAGTGTACCGCTTACCAGCCATACCCCAATGCAAAAAAAAATCTAAAAAAAAAGGCTAAAACTAAAGGCTAAAACTAAAGGCTAAAACTAAAGGCTAAAACTAAAGACAAATTACAAAAAAATACAATACAATAAAACAAAGCAAAAAAACAGACAAAAAATGAAACAAAAAAATACAATACAATAAAACAAAGCAAAAAAAACAGACAAAAATAGAAATAAAAGTGTATAGTTACAACCCGATGAGAAGTGGTGGAGTCAGGAGCAGCAGGTCACGGGATCCCAGCTAGGCTCCCAAAAGGAGGGGCGGGGGCTAGGCTCCCAAAAGGAGGGGCGGGGGCTAGGCTCCCAAAAGGAGGGGCGGGGGCTAGGCTCCCAAAAGGAGGGGCGGGGGCTAGGCTCCCAAAAGGAGGGGCGGGGGCTAGGCTCCCAAAAGGAGGGGCGGGGGCTAGGCTCCCAAAAGGAGGGGCGGGGGCTAGGCTCCTAAAAGGGCAAGCGAAAGGTCCAAACAACGAAACAAAGGCAGTAGAGATCTCAGCGAACAACCTAAGAGAAAAAGTTAAGATTAGGGAGTGTTTAGGACGCATGCATGGACAACAGCCGCACTATGCTATACCTAGAGCGGTGGTAAGGTAAGGTAAGTTTTACTGGCAATCGAGGGGATTCACTCTGACCACCGGCACACGCACGCACCCACCCACCGGCAGATCTCTGACCGCCGGCACCCACACACGCGCGACCGCAGATCTGACCGCCGGCACCCACACACGCGCGACCGCAGATCTGACCGCCGGCACCCACACACGCGCGACCGCAGATCTGACCGCCGGCACCCACACACGCGCGACCGCAGATCTGACCGCCGGCACGCACAGATCTGACCCCAGATCTGACCGCCGGCACGCACAGATCTGACCCCAGATCTGACCGCCGGCACGCACAGATCTGACCCCAGATCTGACCGCCGGCACGCACAGATCTGGGGTCAGATCTGACCGCCGGCACACACAGATCTGGGGTCAGATCTGACCGCCGGCACACACAGATCTGACCCCAGATCTGACCGCCGGCACACACAGATCTGACCCCAGATCTGACCGCCGGCACACACAGATCTGACCCCAGATCTGACCGCCGGCACACACAGATCTGACCCCAGATCTGACCGCCGGCACACACAGATCTGACGCCAGATCTGACCGCCGGCACACACAGATCTGACCCCAGATCTGACCGCCGGCACACACAGATCTGACCCCAGATCTGACCGCCGGCACACACAGATCTGGGGTCAGATCTGACCGCCGGCACACACAGATCTGACCCCAGATCTGACCGCCGGCACACACAGATCTGACCCCAGATCTGACCGCCGGCACACACAGATCTGACCCCAGATCTGACCGCCGGCACACACAGATCTGACCCCAGATCTGACCGCCGGCACACACAGATCTGACCCCAGATCTGACCGCCGGCACACACAGATCTGACCCCAGATCTGACCGCCGGCACACACAGATCTGACCCCAGATCTGACCGCCGGCACACACAGATCTGACCCCAGATCTGACCGCCGGCACACACAGATCTGACCCCAGATCTGACCGCCGGCACACACAGATCTGACCCCAGATCTGACCGCCGGCACACACAGATCTGGGGTCAGATCTGACCGCCGGCACACACAGCTCTGACCCCAGATCTGACCGCCGGCACACACAGATCTGACCCCAGATCTGACCGCCGGCACACACAGATCTGACCCCAGATCTGACCGCCGGCACACACAGATCTGACCCCAGATCTGACCGCCGGCACACACAGATCTGACCCCAGATCTGACCGCCGGCACACACAGATCTGACCCCAGATCTGACCGCCGGCACACACAGATCTGGGGTCAGATCTGACCGCCGGCACACACAGATCTGGGGTCAGATCTGACCGCCGGCACACACAGATCTGACCCCAGATCTGACCGCCGGCACACACAGATCTGACCCCAGATCTGACCGCCGGCACACACGGATCTGACCCCAGATCTGACCGCCGGCACACACAGATCTGACCCCAGATCTGACCGCCGGCACACACAGATCTGGGGTCAGATCTGACCGCCGGCACACACAGATCTGGGGTCAGATCTGACCGCCGGCACACACAGATCTGACCCCAGATCTGACCGCCGGCACACACAGATCTGACCCCAGATCTGACCGCCGGCACACACAGATCTGACCCCAGATCTGACCGCCGGCACACACAGATCTGACCCCAGATCTGACCGCCGGCACACACAGATCTGGGGTCAGATCTGACCGCCGGCACACACAGATCTGACCCCAGATCTGACCGCCGGCACACACAGATCTGACCCCAGATCTGACCGCCGGCACACACAGATCTGACCCCAGATCTGACCGCCGGCACACACAGATCTGACCCCAGATCTGACCGCCGGCACACACAGATCTGACCCCAGATCTGACCGCCGGCACACACAGATCTGACCCCAGATCTGACCGCCGGCACACACAGATCTGACCCCAGATCTGACCGCCGGCACACACAGATCTGACCCCAGATCTGACCGCCGGCACACACAGATCTGACCCCAGATCTGACGGCACAACCCCCCCCCCCACACAGATCACAACCCCCCCCCCACAGATCACAACCCCCCCCACACAGATCGCAACACCCTCCACCCCCCCCCACAGATCGCAACACCCCCCCCCCCACACACACAGATCACAACACCCCCCCCAGATCACAACCCCCCCCCGGATGGCGGCGGCGCACTACAAGTGCTAGAATGACCCTACGGCCACCCACCACAACCATGATCCCCCCCACCCCCCCCCCCCGGGTGGCGGCGATCAAGGGTACCTACGGCCACCCACCCCAGATCACAACACCCCCCCCCCCGGATGGCGGCGGCGGCGGCGGCGCACTACAAGTGCTAGAATGACGCCCCCCCCCCCCGGATGGCGGCGATGGCGGCGATCAGGGGTACCTACGGCCACCCACTCACTCACCACCCCCCCACACACCCCACTTACCTCAGAATCGGCGATGAAGGAGAACAGCATGAGGACCGAATGCTGTTATATAGGGGGAGGCGCCGGCTGATGACAGCAGCCATGCGCCTCCCTTCCTATTGGTCCAGCGCCGATCTGATGGCTGGGGTGAGGTAAGGGTCACCTCCACATGACCCTCCGACGTCTTCTCTTCAATCCTGCGCTGGAACGGATGTCTTCTGCAGCCCCTGATCGCCACAAGGTAAGTAAGTGTCAAGCACGTAACACCTACGTGCTTGGCACTTAACGCCCAGCCAAGCCAGCACGTAGGTGTTACGGGCTTGGCAACTAAAGGGTTAAACCGCATGTTTAACAATTTTTTTTTTTTTTTTTTTTTTTTTTTTGCTCAAATCATTGTGTGTCCTCTCCTGGCTGCAAACAAACACTTTTAGAAACTTTTTCGACTTTTAATATTTTTATGCAGAATTGTCATTACAGGTCTGGCACTAAAGTGTTAATGTCTCAGTGACAATGTCATTCCATGTATTTTCGCTTTGTTACTGGTGGATATGTGTTCAAAACAGACTTTAATCACACAGCGTCTGGCGCGCTATGCTATAGCGACCAGATTTAGAGCGCCGACGCTGTGTGTGTGTCCTTTTTTGATAAGTGTGGTTTGGAGCACCGAGAGTTGGTAGCACTGAGCTGGCGCTACCTTTCGCTCCCTGCAGCACTGTTCTGGTGTTAGAGTGCCCAACATACATCACATTCATCAATGCAGGCCAGGTTACTACAATGACTGAGGCGCACTGTTACAGCGCCCGATACCCACTTACATCGTCTACTAGCGGTCGCTCTAAGTGCCGTTAGTGAATCAGCCTCCACGTGACTCTGAATTGAGAAAGCTAGTTGCATGACTAGCGCAATGTCTTTAAAAAAATAAAACAGTTGGCACGATTTATTCTTACACATGACATGACTTATGCCTTGTGCTAGTGAATAAACATACACAAGTAAACATAGCTTAATTATAGAGGGGATTTGCACAGCCTAATGTATCTTACCAGTTTAACCCTTTAACCGCCAGCCTACCTTGAGATTTTGTCACCCTTTGTTGCCAGACCATTTTGCACTATTTTGCGCTCCCCTTGTTCAACTGTGATTTTTGAGGGGATTTCCAGGGATTTCCCAGGAAAATGATATATTGTTTTTTTCAGCATAGTCTGGGCTTTAACATGAAATGTCTTGTTTGTCATTTGTTAGGTGTATTCTTAATATTTTTGGGTGAAATATGTGCAAAAAAAAAAAAAATAAAAAAATTTTTACATATTGTAGTTTTTTTTGGAATAAAAAATGTAAGTTTGTCAATAAAATCTTATTGCGTGTGAAATCCCAATTTCTCCCGGTTACAGCGGTACCACATATGTATAGGTAGACACCCTTTCCTGCCCAGGAGACTCCCCCAAACTGAAACAGCGCTTTAGGAGATTTTCAGATAAAATACAACTATGCTATGCAATATGCGCACCTTGCGGTTTTTCCAGAAAAACAACCCTTTACATTTAAAATACCCCCAACAAACTATATATTCTCTGGAAGTACACACCTCAGGCTTTCTAGGCGTACCAGGCTTGTGGATGTGGCCATAGTTTTCTGGAAGTAATCCCTCAACGTAATCTTTGGTTGCAAAGAGTTTCCCTAAAAAAAGGATAAAAAAGCAGAATCAAAGCCACATTTTCCTAAAAAAACTATATACAAACAAGAAAAATCAAGTTTAATCTGAAAAAGCAACATCTCCCGAACAGAACGATACCCAACATAGGTTCTGTCAAGGGAAGAGTTGCCAAACACCCCAAAGTAAAGCATGTGCGTAACGGTAATTTTACTTGAAAATTTCAGCTCTGCAGACAAAGTGCGCACCTTGCGATTTTTCAACCAAAACAACCCTTTACATTTGGAATATCCCCCATAAACCATATATTCCCTGAAAGTACACACGTTAAGCTTTCTAAGGGTACCCAGCTTGCTGTAGTGGGCTCATCTTTCTGGAATTAATTCCTCAAAGAATTCTTTGGTTGCGCAGGGTTTCCCTAAAAAATTTATAAAAAAGCTGAATAAAAAACACCTTTTCCTAAAATATAAATATGCAAACCAGAAAAAACAAGCTAAGTCTGAAAGCGCAAGGTCCCCCGAACAGAACAATACCCAACATGCATAGGTACTATTAACCCTTTTAATTGCCAGCCTACTTGAGATTTTGTCACCCTCTGTTGACAGGCCATTTTTCCCCATTTTGCGTCATGTTTTGCGACATGTTTTGCGCCATTTTTGCTGGAACTTTCAGAAAAATTATATATTTTTTTTTTTGCAGCAGAGTTTAGACTTTAACATGAAATGTCTTGTTTGTAATTTTTTTTTTTTTTTTTACAATATTATTAAGTGAAAAAAAAAATAAATAAATAAAATTTTTTTTTTAGAAAATTGACTCCTTTATTTTAAATAAAAAATGTATTTTATTAAGGAAAATCATATTGCATGTGAAAGCCCCATTTCTACCGATTAGAACGGTACCACATATTTATCGGTAGCCCCCCGTTCCTGCCCAGGAGACCCCCCCTAACTGAAACAAGTATTTTATAACATTCACAAAAAAAAAACACAAAAACCATCCACACTACAAAGGGTTAAATCGAGAAAAAAAATGACATAGGGTCCCCCCTCCCAGGGGAGGGAGACCCCATTTTTTTTTTTTATTTTTAAGGGTTAAAAACCCTTAAAAATCAAAAAAAAAATGACGTGGGGTCCCCCTTACCCACAGTAACCAGCCCGGGACCAGCTATGGGGGCTTGTAGGCACAGAGTGGGGGGGCCAGCTTTTGTGGCCCCCCCACCCTGCAGCCTACGAGCCCACATAGCCCATGTGGGCCCGGGCTCTTCTGCCCCCCCCTGGCCTTTGGGGAGGCAGGTAATGGGGGTGCCGGGGGTTAATGGCAAGCCACCCGCTAGCGCAGGTGGCTTGCCATCCCCCCAGCCTTGTGAACTGGTATAGGGGTCATGGACCCCTTACCAGTTCACAAGAGGTTAAAAGTAAAAAATGACACAGACACACAAAAGAGAAAAAATATCTTATTAATTTTTTTTTTTTTTTTTTTACACTGTACTCACCTCCCATCCATCCTGGAGCACTCTGTCCCTCGGCGATCACTGGCTTCTGCTCACTTGCTAGAAGCCTTTTATAGCTGCTGGATGACAGAACACAAAGGGTTAATCAAAAAAAAAAATGACATAGGGTCCCCCCTCCCAGGGGGGGTGGACCCCATTTTTTTTTTTGATTTTTAAGGGTTAAAAACCCTTAAAAATCAAAAAAAAATTGACGTGGGGTCCCCCTTACCCACAGTAACCAGCCCGGGACCAGCTATGGGGGCTTGTAGGCACAGAGTGGGGGGGCCAGCTTATGTGGCCCCCCCACCCTGCAGCCTACGAGCCCACATAGCCCATGTGGGCCCGGGCTCTTCTGCCCCCCCCTGGCCTTTGGGGAGGCAGGTAATGGGGGTGCCAGGGGTTAATGGCAAGCCACCCGCTAGCGCAGGTGGCTTGCCATCTCCCCAGCCTTGTGAACTGGTATAAGGGGTCACATGGACCCCTTACCAGTTCACAAAGGGTTAAATGGTAAAAAATAAAAGACTAGACACGTTTTTTAAAAAAGTTTATTAAAAAAAAAAAAAAACTTTTACTTTACTCACCTCCGATCTTCATCTTCTGTGTCCCGCGGCGATCTGCTGTCAGTGACGGCTGGGCAGAGAAGGGGGGAGGCAGGCGATCGGAGGATCGCCTACCTCCCTCCTTCCCCGCCCAGCCGTCACCGGCATCTGAGAGACGAACTGCCGGGTGCCCCGATGACACCCGGCGGTGACGTCATCTGGCCCCGCCCCGTGACGTCACCAAGATGGCGGCCGCCATCGGAAGGAAGCAAGGGAGGAGGGCTGTTATGCCCCCTCCAGAAGACAGAAGAGCGGGGGGGGGGGATCGGAGCCTTTCCTGCAGCACAGGTTAAAAACCATTTTTCAAATGTATTTCATCAGAACCAAAAAATGGTCCTATAGCTAGCTACTCTGTCCCTTGGAGCTTGCAGCGTGAGCACAGCAAGCCACAGTAGCCCCACCCCTGTTTCTGACCACAGCAGAGCATGCTCAAGACTAATAAAGCTGTTTCATTACATGTTTTTCCTCAGCTTGGACACCACCCAGAAATTGAAATCAGTTTCACCTAAACTACTTAAGGAATTTACATGCAATCTGAAATGTTCAGATGCATTGGAATGCTTTATTTTAGTTATTTTCTAGGTTGGAGAAAGTTAGTGTGCGTCTGTAAAGGACAAACACCATTTGCCAGCTGGTCTGGCAATGGGATAAATATATTTATCACAGACAAAAAAATTGGCAGCCAATCAGCCATTGCATAGGTGTAGCAATGACATCATTGCCACACACAACAGTGGCAATGAATGGAGGAGGCGGAGCTTTACAGCTAAAACTGGGATTAGAGTGAAGCAGGAGCAGTGAAAATTGGTAAAAGGTATTCTTCATAGGGGGAGCAATTGAGTTAAAAATGTGGGTTTCGGTCCACTTTAAACCAGTACTTCTGTGTCCCTCTAAGAATAAAGCAGAGATGAGGCCCTTCTTGCTTTTAGAGAATGAAAAAATAATTATTTACACCTAGTAAACTACTATACTGCAATTAATAAGCAGAGGATATACAAAAACTCTTGATGTTTACCATTTGTCTCTACTGGTTAAGTCTTTAGTTGTCCATTATATCCAATGCAGTTAAAACAATAGGAACATAACCATTGTATGGACTATTATTGGTCCCATTTAAAGTGGAACAAAACCCTAAATTTTTTCTATCTAAGGTTTTGGAGTCGCCTGTAAAAACGTACCTTTACCCGGTGCCATGGTGCATGCACAGGCTTTCATCCAATAAGTGCCATATATATATACCGTGCATATTAATTATTGGCATATGACTCTGTTTAGACACAGAGCTCGGAAGTAGTGAGCAGGAGCATCCAAAACCCTAGTTTCCCCTTAGACGTGGGAGCTCTGAATGGCTGGACACAGGAGCGCGCCCCAGCCCAGAGATGCTGGGGTTATGGATGCCGTGGTTTTCATTACCGTGGGAGCCAAGGCAAAGATGAGTTTTGCGGTATGGTATTTAACCCTTTAAGTGCCAGCCTACCTAGAGATTTTGTCACCCTATGTTGCCAGACCATTTTTCACCATTTTGCACTACACATGTTCAACTGTCATTTTTGAAGGGATTTACAGGGATTTCCCTGGGAAATTATATATTGTTTTTTTTCAGAAGAGTCTGGACTTTAACATGAAATGTCGTGTTTCTCTTTTTTTTATGTGTATTCTCAATATTTGGGGGTGAAATATGTGAAACCAAAAAAAAAATTACATTTTAAAATTTTATAGTGTTTTTTTATAATAAAAAAAAAAAGTTTATCAAACAATTATATTTTTTGTAAAAGCCCCATTCCTCCTGGTTACAACAGTACCACATTTGTATCACTAGACACCCTTTCCTGCCCAGGAGACTCCACCTAACTGCGCTTCAGGAGATTTTCAGCTGTTATGTGCACCTTGTAGATTTTCAACCAAAACAACCCTTTACATATAAACCCCCCTCACAAACCATACATTCTCTGAAAGTACACACCCCAAGTTTTCCAGGCATGCCAGGCTGGTTGTTATGGGAGGGGTTCTTTTCTATTAGCCCTGCGACAAATGACCTGATTCCGGAAGGTTTCCCTAAAAAAATTTTAAAAAGTTGAATCGAAACCAAATTATCCTAGGAAAAAACACACTAACTATAAAAGAGCAAAGTCCCCTGAACAGAACAATACCCAACATGCATAGCTACCTTCCAGGGTAGGGTTGCCACACGCAAAGCATGCACATAAAGGTTTCATGTCAAATTTCAGCACTGCCCGAAAAAGTGCACACCTTGCAGATTTTCAACCCAAAAAACCCTTTACATATAAAATACCCCCCACAAACCATAGATTCCCTAAAAGTACACACCTCAAGCTTTCCAGGCATGCCAGGCTGGTTGTTATGGGAGGGGCTCTTTTCCAGTAGTCCTGCGACGAATGACCTGATTCCGGAAGGTTTCCCTAAAAAAATATTTAAAAAGTTGAATCAAAACCAAATTATCCTAGGAAAAATATATGCCAGCATGAAAAAACACACTAACTATAAAAGAGCAAGGTCCCCTGAACAGAACAATACCCAACATGCATAGCTACCTTCCAGGGTAGGGTTGGCACACACCCAAATGTAGAGCATGTGCTATAAAAGCACACAAGCCAAACCTTTACAATTCTTAACAGTAAGTACTAAGATGTGCAATCGAGGTTAGCCGTGAGGTGCAATTAGGATACAGTAGCTGTGGCATCAGATAAGATCAGTGATCAAGAACAGTTATCAAGATCCTGAAAACAGGCCTACATTTTAATCATCACGTGCCACAAGTATCCACGCTGCTCCTGCTCCAGCGCTTCTCTTTGCATCACAACGTACCTAAAGAAAAAAATACACTGACCACACAGAAAACTTAAATAATAAAATAATAAGTCCATCTCTGGCTAACCCGGCCGCCCTGACACCCTCCCCTGGCGCAGAGGTTCTAAAAAAAAAAAAAAAACCTTTTTTGTAACCTCTGTGTCAGAGCGGGGGGATTACCCCAAGACTGGACATCTGCTTTAACTAAAAGGGATTCCACATATAGTCAAATATGAAAACCAAGATGCAAAAAAAAAACTCCCCCCCTCCCTCATCAAGGGCTTAGCAGAATCACCCGCCTACGACTGATCAAATCACAGGCAGCATGGCGGCAGCTCCCCCACCCCATCACAGGCAGCATGGCATCAAAGCATTAAAAAAAAAAAAAACTTGCTACTGTATGAGCCATGATGGGGGCCCCATTGAATTTTTGCTACAGGGTCCCCTCATATTTAGTTGCCACCACTGCCCCAACCTAAAGGAGGATTCCAAGGGAGCATCTCTCCTCACTTCAAGGGAGCATGTGATCGTTGCTAGGGAGCAAGCAATTGATGGGGGGGTGGCAACATTCTGTCAGTGTTCGATCACTGACAAAATGTCGCAGTCCCCCCCATCGATCGCTCGCTCCCTAGCAGCGATCACATTCTCCCTTGTAGTGAGGAGGGGTGCTCATGGTGATCTGATCATGGACTAAGGACAGCAGGGCACAGAGTGACCAATTCACTGTATATATGTTTGTTTCACAGTTTAATACCTATGTTTGTACACAGACTGCATGCAATAAATAAATTGGATTGTATATATATATCTGTTTTTTAAGGTAAATAATTAGGTGCATTTTGGCTACTCTCCGAGGAGGAGCCAATCCCAATTCTTTTTTCCCTGTGAAATGGGGCTTACAGGGAGGGTATGCATGGGGGACATTGGCAATCCTCAGTATCCCAAGTGCACTATATTTATATGAGGATAGTATAATGGACCATTTTCTTTTGGACATAGAGAACAATTATATGGGTGATGCATACATACTATAGAGGCAAAGGAAGCAGTTGTGTGGCAGAAGGGGGCCTAGTGCAAACTGCCTGCCCCTGCCTTACAAGCTGTCTCAGTATGCAATGTTGGTGTGCTGTATGCAAAGAGCAATAGGGGGTCAGAGCTGAACTAAGGCACTCTAGAAAACAAGGTGCTTGCTGTCTTTCCAACAATACTGTTCTGAGAGATCAGACTGCCTTTCAGGGAGGTAAGACACGTATGCCGTTATTTTGTGTTCAGTATTTACTGTTTCTTTAAAGTGAATCAAAACCCGGGGCATCCAAAATTGGGATGTTCTGCTGTGTAAAAGCCCTGAGTCACCAGTAAACACAACTTTACTGGCAACTCCCACCATACGCTCGGCCGTGTCCACTTAGCCTGCTTCCCTGTCTCTGTGGCATTATCCACCATCCACTCTAATATCTAGCTAAAGAATTGCATGATGGGTAAAGGCTTCAACACACATCAGAATTATGGCAGTAAGCGATTATTCCAGCAGAGGCTAGCTCAGGAGATCGACATTCTGAGTTGGGCAGTGCTACCTTGTAAAAGCAGAATAGTACATGTACAAACCTGTTTCCTCTGATTCTTTTTGTTTTTACTAGACCAGAGCTCCTTTAATTTAATTTATTTTTAAATAAATATAATTTGATTATAATATATTTATTTATATTATATCTATATTTAGATATAATTTAAACATATTAGCTAATAATTAATAAAAAAAAATTTAATGCCTAAAAATAACTTTAAGAAAGGGGGGAGGAATTAGAAAAGAAAGTCCAAGCATTATGTAATACTTTACCCACCCCTTCCTCCCCTGTACTAAGCCCAATTTAGGGCAATAACATAAAATTAACTCACCGTGAGACATGCAATATGCATGGAAGCTGAAATCGGGATCTTGAGTGACAGGTCAGTCACCCAATCCCATGCAACATGCAGCAGCATGACTGTACTGATCTGTCACTCACCAAGCTGTCACTCAAGTCTACAGTTGCCATGTAGCTGCCATGTAGGGTCCACAGCCGGAGGCTTTTGGTGATGAGGTATTTTATTTTAATGCCATAATTGGGCTTAGCACAGCTTGGACTTCCTCTTTAATGTGAACCAATAACCAGGGTTTTAATTATCCCGGTAATTGGTTCTTGCTCCAGGAAATCCCGAATCGGGTTGTGCCTCTGTGTGAGATCCCCCAGATCACCCACTGTACTCACCTTTCTGTCATTGCCACAGCGCATGCACGAGCGCTTGTCCAATCACCGCTTTATGCCATACATACTATTGTACAGTATAAAGCAATTGTTTTGAATGGCATAAGCACAGATAGCAGTGGCTGGTGATCGTGGTGAGGTCTCAGGAAAGGTAAGGCTCTTGTAGGAGATCTGGGGGACCACACAGGGGGCATGCCATAGTTCTTCCTCCTGTGTAAAAAAAAACAAGCATGATTTCACTGGAAGGAAGAAAAAACAGGTAAACTGGGGGGGGGGGGGGGGAGTGCTGCTCGCTCCAGGGCAGTGCTGAATCCAGGAAAAAAAAAAAGGAGCCCACAGGACCTCATTGTATTGAAGGATGGCTGGCATTTAAGTGCCATTTATTTATTTTTTTTGTCTGGCTTGTCCATTTAAACAATAAGATCTGATTAATGATTAACTTTAATTGACCAGATAAATAATACACAGAATAGTTTCATAACACATATATATATATATATATATATATATATATATATATATATATATATATGAATTAATGACCAAGAGAAGAGTTTAATTTAAGCAACATTCTCTCCCCACCACCTACAAATAACAATAAGTAACACTCAGTAGCATACATCACCAATTAACTGATTTTACATCAATTCTGCATTAGCTACTCTTTCAGCAAGGCCATGAGATTACAAGGAAAAAGGTTTCTGTACATAAAACAGGCTCATAAATCTAAAGTGATAACAGCCCACATGACTAGGTCATGCAGACGCAGTTGCTTAAAACAGCTGATATTTACACAATGTCAGGAACGTCTACACAGTGGCCAAGTTCCAGGCACACCTGAACCGTTGGACTAGCAATACTAAAAATAAGCAGAAAAGCAGCTTGTAAGGGTATATTAAGCAAAAACAAGTAGTACGAGTTATATAAGCATGATTTAGCCAGCAAATCACCAACATGCATACAAAATGATGCCAATGATAAGTGATCAACCTATTAACCACAATACACCCCATCACAGATTCAATGCCAGGTATTACCTTTCGCTCAGTGTCGCTCTCCCATACATTTCAATGGGCGTTCATTTGTTTCTGTTTAAACAGCGTGTTTAACTATTTTTTTTCTTTTTTTTTGCTCAAATCATTGTGTGACGTCTCCTGGCTGCAAACAAACACTTTTAGAAACTTTTTCGACTTTTAATATTTTTATGCAGAATTGTCATTACAGGTCTGGCACTAAAGTGTTAATGTCTCAGTGACAATGTCATTCCATGTATTTTCGCTTTGTTACTGGTGGATATGTGTTCAAAAACAGACTTTAATCACACAGCGTCAGGCGCGCTATGCTATAGCGACCAGATTTAGAGCGCCGACGCTGTGTGTGTGTCCTTTTTTGATAAGTGTGGTTTGGAGCACCGAGAGTTGGTAGCACTGAGCTGGCGCTACCTTTCGCTCCCTGCAGCACTGTTCTGGTGTTAGAGTGCCCAACATACATCACATTCATCAATGCAGGCCAGGTTACTACAATGACTGAGGCGCACTGTTACAGCGCCCGATACCCACTTACATCGTCTACTAGTGGTCGCTCTAAGCGCAGTTAGTAGTGAATCAGCCTCCACGTGACTCCGAATTGAGAAAGCTAGTTGCATGACTAGCGCAATGTCTTTAAAAAAATAAAACAGTTGGCACGATTTATTCTTACACATGACATGACTTATGCCTTGTGCTAGTGAATAAACATACACAAGTAAACATAGCTTAATTATAGAGGGGATTTGCACAGCCTAATGTATCTTACCAGTTTAAAGTGGAGTTTTAGTCAAACCATAACCCCCCTACCATGTCACCCTACCTTGGCGCTGAGGCAGGATGGGGGGTTTTAAAGAAAAAGGCCCTTACCTTATCCAGGAGCCCCAACTGCTTCTCTCAAACCTGTACAGCCACTGCAGGAAGAAAAGGAAAGCAGCATCCCCTGGTAGCGTACAAGCTCCTGCACGCTCCTGCCGCCAATTTGCTTGAATAGGTGGACGGGAGCGCACACAGAACCAGGGGGTGCAGCTCTGTGTTTTAGTCCAAGATGATGGTGCCCAGTATCTAGGCTCCTAGATAAGGAATGTTTATTTGTTCTCTGTAAACCCCCCCCCCCCCGGCCTGTCCTCAGTGCCAAGGTAGGGTGGCAGGGCGGGGGGTTATACATTGACTAAAGTTCCACTTTAAGCAAAGGCCAAGCTGATATAAGCCAATATATATATATATATATATATATATATATATATATATATATATACAAATATACAAGTTATGGGCTGATTAATCAAGGGTGGAACAAGAGTGCCGAAAGTTGTTCCAAGGGGTAACTTTTGGGAGGCAATTATAGACATTCTTAACTTAAAGGGACTGTAAACCCAACGACAATAACTAGCCAGCTGACCCGATAACTGTCCCATGTGTCTCTCCTCTATTTCCTGCAGCACAGGTTAGAAACCATTTTTCAAATGTATTTCATCAGAACCAAAAAATGGTCCTATAGCTAGCTACTCTGTCCCTTGGAGCTTGCAGCGTGAGCACAGCAAGCCACAGTAGCCCCACCCCTGTTTCTGACCACAGCAGAGCATGCTCAAGACTAATAAAGCTGTTTCATGACATGTTTTTCCCCAGCTTGGACACCACCCAGAAATTGAAATCAGTTTCACCTAAAATACTTAAGGAATTTACATGCAATCTGAAATGTTCAGATGCATTGGAATGCTTTATTTTAGTTATTTTCTAGGTTGGAGAAAGTTAGTGTGCGTCTGTAAAGGACAACCACCATTTGCCAGCTGGTCTGGCAATGGGCTAAATATATTTATCACAGACAAAAAAATTGGCAGCCAATCAGCCATTGCATAGGTGTAGCAATGACATCATTGCCACACACAACAGTGGCAATGAATGGAGGAGGCGGAGCTTTACAGCTAAAACAGACGGCATTAACTGGGATTAGAGTGAAGCAGGAGCAGTGAAAATTGGTAAAAGGTATTCTTCATAGGGGGAGCAATTGAGTTAAAAATGTGGGTTGTGGTCCACTTTAAACCAGTACATCTGTGTCCCTCTAAGAATAAAGCAGAGATGAGGCCCTTCTTGCTTTTAGAGAATGAAAAAATAATTATTTACACCTAGTAAACTACTATACTGCAATTAATAAGCAGAGGATATACAAAAACTCTTGATGTTTACCATTTGTCTCTACTGGTGGGGAGGCCGATTCATCAATAGCGCCAGGTAGCGACAGATGAGCGACTGTAGCGTGATTTTTTCAGCGCCAGCCAGTATTCGCTGTGCTTGGCCGGCGTTAGCTTGATGACAGCGACTCAGTCGGTGTGCGGTAATGTTGAATACTGGCTGGGGGGTCGCTGTTTCACAGGTCCAGCGTTGTATGTGAGCGCCTGACAACGAATGGCCAGAGCGAACGGCTAGCTTCATATTCATCAAAAAATCACGCTCCGAATGTGCTGTCGCTGTCCATTCCTTGTTTAAACCCCAGAGCGCTGGCGCCGATCTGTATTAACTAGTTTTTAACCCCTAAACAACCATATTTTTTGAATGTAACATTATACATGTTTTTAGAATCATTTTGTTATATGAATACATTAATCTCAGACCTGTTAGATCAATTCTGCACATATTTTTTTTTTTTTTTTTTTGACTTAAAAATAAATCCTAACATTGCAGAAGTGTTCTCCGATTTTTTGACATTAAAAAAATTTAAAAAAAAATTATTACCAATTAATCATGAATTATTATAGATTGCTCCATTGAAATGCATTGGACATCGCCAGGGAGCGACAGCTCATACCTGGCGCTGTGAGGGAATTTGCAGCGGCGCTGTTCGGTCCAGCCGGCTTCATGATGAATGCCGCGCTAGCCGTCGCTCTCGCCGGCGCTAGCCTCATTTTGCTTGATAAATGCGTCATTGTGACCGCCGCGGGCGTACTTGAGTCGGTAGTCGCCGTTAGCTGCCGCTACCTGGCGCTCGTCAGACACTACCTGGCGCTATCGCTTGATGAATAAGGGCATAAGTCTTTAGTTGTCCCATTATATCCAATGCCGTTAAAACAATAGGAACATAACCATTGTATGGGCTATCATTGGTCCCATTTAAAGTGGAACAAAACCCTAAATTTTTTCTATCTAAGGTTTTGGGGTCGCCTGTAAAAACGTACCTTTTCCCGGTGCCATGGTGCATGCACAGGCTTTCATCCAATCAGTGCCATATACCGTGCATATTAATTATTGGCATATGGCTCTGTTTAGACACAGAGCTCGGAAGTAGTGAGCAGGAGCATCCAAAACCCTAGTTTCCCCTTAGACGTGGGAGCTCTGAATGGCTGGACACAGGAGCGCGCCCCAGCCCAGAGATGCTGGGTTATGGATGCCGTGGTTTTCATTACCGTGGGAGCCAAGGCAAAGATGAGTTTTGCGGTATGGTATTTAAACCTTTAAGTGCCAGCCTACCTAGAGATTTTGTCACCCTTTGTTGCCAGACCATTTTTCACCATTTTGCACTACACATGTTCAACTGTCATTTTTGAAGGGATTTACAGGGATTTCCCTGGGAAATTATATATTGTTTTTTTTCAGAAGAGTCTGGACTTTAACATGAAATGTCGTGTTTCTCATTTTGTTATGTGTATTCTCAATATTTGGGGTGAAATATGTGAAACAAAAAAAAATGAAAATTTTATAGTGTTTTTTATAATAAAAAAAAAAGTTTATCCAAAAATTATATTTTTTGTAAAAGCCCCATTCCTCCTGGTTACAACAGTACCAC
Source organism: Gastrophryne carolinensis (assembly GCA_027917425.1). Classification (NCBI taxonomy): domain Eukaryota; kingdom Metazoa; phylum Chordata; class Amphibia; order Anura; family Microhylidae; genus Gastrophryne; species Gastrophryne carolinensis. The sequence continues at coordinate 393,173,316 of CM051234.1, read as the reverse complement.
ATTTGTATCACTAGACACCCTTTCCTGCCCAGGAGACTCCACCTAACTGCGCTTCAGGAGATTTTCAGCTGTTATGTGCACCTTGTAGATTTTCAACCAAAACAACCCTTTACATATAAACCCCCCTCACAAACCATACATTCTCTGAAAGTACACACCTCAAGTTTTCCAGGCATGCCAGGCTGGTTGTTATGGGAGGGGTTCTTTTCTATTAGCCCTGCGACAAATGACCTGATTCCGGAAGGTTTCCCTAAAAAAAATTGAATCGAAACCAAATTATCCTAGGAAAAAACACACTAACTATAAAAGAGCAAAGTCCCCTGAACAGAACAATACCCAACATGCATAGCTACCTTCCAGGGTAGGGTTGCCACACGCAAAGCATGCACATAAAGGTTTCATGTCAAATTTCAGCACTGCCCGAAAAAGTGCACACCTTGCAGATTTTCAACCAAAAAAACCCTTTACATATAAAATACCCCCCACAAACCATAGATTCCCTGAAAGTACACACCTCAAGCTTTCCAGGCGTGCCAGGCTGGTTGTTATGGGAGGGGCTCTTTTCCAGTAGTCCTGCGACGAATGACCTGATTCCGGAAGGTTTCCCTAAAAAAATATTTAAAAAGTTGAATCAAAACCAAAAATATATGCCAGCATGAAAAAACACACTAACTATAAAAGAGCAAGGTCCCCTGAACAGAACAATACCCAACATGCATAGCTACCTTCCAGGGTAGGGTTGCCACACACCCAAATGTAGAGCATGTGCTATAAAAGCACACAAGCCAAACCTTTAAAATTCTTAACAGTAAGTACTAAGATATGCAATCGAGGTTAGCCGTGAGGTGCAATTAGGATACAGTAGCTGTGGCATCAGATAAGATCAGTGATCAAGAACAGTTATCAAGATCCTGAAAACAGGCCTACATTTTAATCATCACGTGCCACAAGTATCCACGCTGCTCCTGCTCCAGCGCTTCTCTTTGCATCACAACGTACCTAAAGAAAAAAATACACTGACCACACAGAAAACTTAAATAATAAAATAATAAGTCCATCTCTGGCTAACCCGGCCGCCCTGACACCCTCCCCTGGCGCAGAGGTTCTAAAAAAAAAAAAAACCTTTTTTGTAACCTCTGTGTCAGAGCGGGGGGATTACCCCAAGACTGGAAATCTGCTTTAACTAAAAGGGATTCCACATATAGTCAAATATGAAAACCAAGATGCAAAAAAAAAAAAATGAATCAAAAATTTTATTGGGTATGAAGGCACAGACCGGGATGGCTGGGACATGTCGGGCAGGAGTACCTCACCCCACGCTTCCCACATACTCTACAGGCCTTCTGGGGAAACCTTTTATTGGTGGGAGGAATGCACTTTATAAAGTGTTTTCCTACTAGCCTGCACTCATTGTCATTACCCTCTGGTGCCTCACCATCCCCAAACAGCAAAGCAAAGTAACTGCTGTTGGTACTGTACGAAGGTCAAATTTGAGCCTGGTACTGCTGCCTTGAAGACAACAAAGCTGTTAAAAGTAGCCAATTGAACCAGATGAATCGCTAATTTTTTGTACCAGGTTCGCCATTTTTCGGGTGGCGTTGTAGTATGTGAGAATTTGGTCAGTTTTATCCACGCCACCCATGAACTTGTTGTAATCTTTTATACAACATGGCTTTTGGGTAGGGGCTTGAGGACCACGTTGCCTTACACTTGTTACTGACTCGTCGTGGATGGTAGTCAGCATGAACATATTCTTTTTATCAATAAATTTAACGGCCAGGAGCTCATCGCTTCTCAGGGTGTAAGACTCTCCATGCTTTCGTTTTTTATTCAGCAATGTCCTTGGCAAGCCTTTCCGGTTACGGTTGACTGTGCCGCAGCCTGGAGTGTCTAAGGTGTAAAGGGCTCTAAACAGGGGGACGCTGGAATAAAAATTATCCACATATAAGTGGTACCCCCTCCCTAGTAGAGGGGTGATGAGCTCCCAAACGATCCGGGCACTGGCGCTTGAAACAAGGGGACAACCAGGTGGGTCTAGTTGTGTGTCCCTTCCTTGATAGATCATAAAGAATTTAGTATACCCGGTTGTACTTTCACACAATTTATACAATTTTATCCCATAGCGGGCACGCTTGCTAGGGATATATTGCCGAAATACAAAGCGTCCTTTAAATAGCAGAAGAGATTCATCTATAGTTAAATTTTGTGAGGGGGTGTACAGTTCTGCAAAGTGCTCTGACAGGCTATTAACTAGGGGCCGTACTTTATGAAGCCTGTCATGACCGGGCATATCACGTGGAACAGCAGTGGCGTTGTTGTTGAAATGCAGAAACCGCAGTAAAATTTGGTACCGGTTTCTGGACATTATGGCCGGAAACAAGGGGGTTGCCAATATGGACTGGGTATCCCAGTATGATGCTAGGCTAAATTTTCTGAGAAGACCCATTGCTAGAGTGAGCCCCCAAAATTTTTTCATCTCACTCATATTGGTGGGGTGCCATGCCTGAGCTCGGGCGTGCCTCTGGAGGGGGTTTTGTGCCATGACCTGCTCAGCATAGCAGTTTGTATAGAGGACCATATCCTGTAGGATGGCCTCTGTAACAAACAGATGGAAGAAGTCAACAAGACGTAAGTTACTTGTGTCTATGTTGACTCCAGGGACCGAATTAAAGGGGGGAATATTGGGGGAATAATTATTAGAGGAGGCCTCCACGCCGGCTCTCCTGGACCAACAGCAGCACTCAATGCTTCCACCTGCTCTATACTGTCTCCCAGCGTGGCGTCATCTTGCGCGGTACTAGCCCTTCTACGATGGCTACCTATACAGGTACCACTGCGTGGCTGCGGCTCCTCAGTAGAGGAGCCACTCTCTGACTCAGAGGGCAAATACTCTGAACCAGTCAGAAGTCAGAAGCCATCACATAAGCCACAGCTTCCTGGGCAGTGTACCGTCGCCCAGCCATACCCAATAAAAAAAAAATAAAAAATAAAAAATAAAAAACCTAAACTACAAAGCTAAGAAAAAAAAAGACTACACCTAAACTACAATACTAGGATGAAACTAAACGAATATACAGAGAAAAATAAAATTGCAACTAAACAACTAAACATAACACAATGCTAAGTAATTCAAATAAACAAAATGCAGTCAGTATATTACAAAAAAGTGTACCTAAATTGTAAAAAAAAAAAAGGGCAACGTGTAGCTAAAGTGTATTGAAAAAACTAAATTAAACAGAAATAAGCAGAAATTAAATGTATAGGTGTTGTGTATCTGATACGTTACGATGCGAAGCAAATCGGTGGAGTCCGGAGCAGCTTCAAAAGAACAGATCCATGGAGAAGGGGGGGAGGGGAAGGGGGAGAGGGATAGGAGGAGAGGAGAAAAGAAGGAGGACTGGGTACCAAAGGCGAAAACAAGAAGAGACAAAGTATAAGGGCGACGATCAAGAAGCGATGATCCAGAAGCGACGATCCAGAAGCGACGATCCGGAAGCGACGATCAGGAAGCGACGATCCAGAAGCGACGATCCGGAAGCGACGATCCAGAAGCGACGATCAAGAAGTGACGATCAAGAAGGGACGATCAAGAAGCATCGATCCTGAAGCGACGATCCTGAAGCGACGATCCAGAAGCGACGATCCAGAAGCGATGATCCAGAAGAGACTCGGAAAGCAGTTAACAGATTACTTAAATTAGACCAACACATTACAGGCATTGTGGCAGCAACTCCCCCCCTCCCTCATCAAGGGCTTCGCAGAATCACCCGCCTACGACTGATCAAATCACAGGCAGCATGGCGGCAGCTCCCCCACCCCATCACAGGCAGCATGGCATCAAAGCATAAAAAAAAAAAAAAAACTTGCTACTGTATGAGCCATGATGGGGGCCCCATTGAATTTTTGCTACAGGGTCCCCTCATATTTAGTTGACACCACTGCCCCAACCTAAAGGAGGATTCCAAGGGAGCATCTCTCCTCACTTCAAGGGAGCATGTGATCGTTGCTAGGGAGCAAGCAATTGATGGGGGGGTGGCAACATTCTGTCAGTGTTCGATCACTGACAAAATGTCGCAGTCCCCCCCATCGATCGCTCGCTCCCTAGCAGCGATCACATTCTCCCTTGTAGTGAGGAGGGGTGCTCATGGTGATCTGATCATGGACTAAGGACAGCAGGGCACAGAGTGACCAATTCACTGTATATATGTTTGTTTCACAGTTTAATACCTATGTTTGTACACAGACTGCATGCAAGAAATAAATTGGATTGTATATATATCTGTTTTTTAAGGTAAATAATTAGGTGCATTTTGGCTACCCTCCGAGGAGGAGCCAACCCCAATTCTTTTTTCCCTGTGAAATGGGGCTTACAGGGAGGGTATGCATGGGGGACATTGGCAATCCTCAGTATCCCAAGTGCACTATATTTATATGAGGACAGTATAATGGACCATTTTCTTTTGGACATAGAGAACAGTTATATGGGTGATGCAATCTGGCGTACATACTATAGAGGCAAAGGAAGCAGTTGTGTGGCAGAAGGGGGCCTAGTGCAAACTGCCTGCCCCTGCCTTACAAGCTGTCTCAGTATGCAATGTTGGTGTGCTGTATGCAAAGAGCAATAGGGGGTCAGAGCTGAACTAAGGCACTCTAGAAAACAAGGTGCTTGCTGTCTTTCCAACAATACTGTTCTGAGAGATCAGACTGCCTTTCAGGGAGGTAAGACACGTATGCCGTTATTTTGTGTTCAGTATTTACTGTTTCTTTAAAGTGAATCAAAACCCGGGGCATCCAAAATTGGGATGTTCTGCTGTGTAAAAGCCCTGAGTCACCAGTAAACACAACTTTACTGGCAACTCCCACCATACGCTCGGCCGTGTCCACTTAGCCTGCTTCCCTGTCTCTGTGGCATTATCCACCATCCACTCTAATATCTAGCTAAAGAATTGCATGATGGGTAAAGGCTTCAACACACATCAGAATTATGGCAGTAAACGATTATTCCAGCAGAGGCTAGCTAAGGAGATCGACATTCTGAGTTGGGCAGTGCTACCTTGTAAAAGCAGAATAGTACATGTACAAACCTGTTTCCTCTGATTCTTTTTTGTTTTTACTAGACCAGAGCTCCTTTAATTTAATTTATTTTTAAATAAATATAATTTGTTTATAATATATTTATATATATTATATCCATATGTATATCTATATTTATATATAATTTAAACATATTAGCTAATAATTAATAAAAAAAAATTACATGCCTAAAAATAACTTTAAGAAAGGGGGGAGGAATTAGAAAAGAAAGTCCAAGCATTATGTAATACTTTACCCACCCCTTCCTCCCCTGTACTAAGCCCAATTTAGGGCAATAACATAAAATTAACTCACCGTGAGACATGCAATATGCATGGAAGCTGAAATCGGGATCTTGAGTGACAGGTCAGTCACCCAATCCCATGCAACATGCAGCAGCATGACTGTACTGATCTGTCACTCACCAAGCTGTCACTCAAGTCTACAGTTGCCATGTAGCTGCCATGTAGGGTCCACAGCCGGAGGCTTTTGGTGATGAGGTATTTTATTTTAATGCCATAATTGGGCTTAACACAGCTTGGACTTCCTCTTTAATGTGAACCAATAACCAGGGTTTTAATTATCCCGGTAATTGGTTCTTGCTCCAGAAAATCCCGAATCGGGTTGTGCCTCTGTGTGAGATCCCCCAGATCACCCACTGTACTCACCTTTCTGTCATTGCCACAGCGCATGCACGAGCGCTTGTCCAATCACCACTTTATGCCATACATACTATTGTACAGTATAAAGCAATTGTTTTGAATGGCATAAGCACAGATAGCAGTGGCTGGTGATCGTGGTGAGGTCTCAGGAAAGGTAAGGCTCTTGTAGGAGATCTGGGGGACCACACAGGGGGCATGCCATAGTCCTTCCTCCTGTGTAAAAAAAAACAAGCATGATTTCACTGGAAGGAAGAAAAAACAGGTAAACTATGGGGGGGGGGGGGGGGGGGAGTGCTGCTCGCTCCAGGGCAGTGCTGAATCCAGGAAAAAAAAAAAAAAGGAGCCCACAGGACCTCATTGTATTGAAGGATGGCTGGCATTTAAGTGCCATTTATTTATTTTTTTGTCTGGCTTGTCCATTTAAACAATAAGATCTGATTAATGATTAACTTTAATTGACCAGATAAATAATACACAGAATAGTTTCATAACATATATATATATATATATATATATATATATATATATATATATATATATGAGAATTAATGACCAAGAGAGGAGTTTAATTTAAAGTGGACCAACACCCAGGATTTTGACTATCCTGGGTCTTGGTCCACTTCAGTGGGGCACCCCCGATCGGGGTGCCCCGCTGTGTGAAACCCCCCCTAACCCCCCGAAAAACTCACCTCTCCCCGCTCCCAGCGCCGACGTACAAGGGAAGATCTGGAACGTGTAAGCGGCGGCGGCCGCCGCCGCCTCCCTCGTGTCACTTTTGACGCGCGCGCGCGCCCGCGCCGGCCATTCGCAGAGAGGCGGCGGCGGCCGGCCGCCGCCGAAGATAAGGTAGGTGAGTTGGGGTGTTTGGGGGGGGTTTCACCCCGCGGGACATCCCGATCTCGGATGTCCCGCGGGGTGGGGGGTGATCGGCCCGGGAATCTTATAGATTCCCGGGCCGATCACCCGTGGGTGTTGGTCCACTTTAAGCAACATTCTCTCCCCACCACCTACAAATAACAATAAGTAACACTCAGTAGCATACATCACCAATTAACTGATTTTACATCAATTCTGCATTAGCTACTCTTTCAGCAAGGCCATGAGATTACAAGGAAAAAGGTTTCTGTACATAAAACAGGCTCATAAATCTAAAGTGATAACAGCCCACATGACTAGGTCATGCAGACGCAGTTGCTTAAAACAGCTGATATTTACACAATGTCAGGAACGTCTACACAGTGGCCAAGTTCCAGGCACACCTGAACCGTTGGACTAGCAATACTAAAAATAAGCAGAAAAGCAGCTTGTAAGGGTATATTAAGCAAAAACAAGTAGTACGAGTTAAATAAGCATGATTTAGCCAGCAAATCACCAACATGCATACAAAATGATGCCAATGATAAGTGATCAACCTATTAACCACAATACACCCCATCACAGATTCAGGTAATTTTCTTAAAAAGAAAAACATTTTTGTAAAACCAAAAGTTAAAAAAATGAATGACAGCTAAAGTAGGATCTGAATCTGGTGAAGTCTTTAATATCAACAGTTTTCCCCCTTTTTTAAATCACTGCCAAAAAATAAACTCAACACAACTGTACACAACTTGGACATACAGAAAGGTACTTGTACTTTATACAATAAAAATATTTTGAACTATATTGAAATTAAATTGAAATATTGAAGAAAATGCTTTATTGTTAGTTAAGTGAGAATGCAATTGGCATTAGAAGTGTCCTCACTCATGGGAGCCGGTGGGCATCTTTCTGTAGCCCCGGCTGGGGCCAAATTAAAAAGCCGCTGCCACTCCGACTCTGCTGCCAGCATGCCTCTGCTGCTGAGGAAGAGGATCAGGGCTGAGGTGAGTTAGAGCAACATGCTTACTGCTGCACACTCTGTGCCCCCTCACGCCACAACAACCCCCCAAAGGTCATGTCCCATTGATTTCAATGGGGACCGGGTTTGGATTTGCGCTTGCTACAAGATAACTATATAAATCAGTTTGTTGGGGCACCTACTAGGGGTGATGCTCTTTTGGATCTGGTAATATCAAATGATGATGCCCTGGTAGGGACTGTAATAGTCTATGAAAATCTTGATAACAGTGACCTCAGTTGTATTCAACATAAACTGTAAGAAAAAATTTCTGTCTGGGAGGGCAAAGACTCTGAATTTTAGGAAGACCAACTTCCCCAGGTTCAGGGCTGCACTCTAGAACATAGACTGGGAGCATCTGTTGAGAAATAAGGATACAGATGCCAAATGGAAGTGCTTTAAATCAATTGTGAATACCAACATTGCAAAATGTATTCCTATGGGTAACAAATATAAGCGGCTAAAATTAAACCCTTCATGGCTGATACCTGCTGTTAAAGGGTCAATAAAGCACACGAAAAGGGCATTTAAAAGTTGCAAAGCTGAGCTCTCAGCTGTAACCCTTGAAAAGTATAAAGCAAACTCTTAAATTGGTTTTTTAATTCTGTGTACACATGAGATGAGCAAGGAGCCAATATAGGAGATGTCACTGATAGCAATACCCGAAGTATAATACTCAACAAGCTAAACATGGATATCATCCAAGAAAGACTAAATCATTTAAAGTGAATAAGACTGCACCCAAGAGTTCTTAAAGAACTCAGATCAGTTTTCTTCTCATTCCTGTTCTTGCTCTTTAAAGAATCACTAAATACTGGTATAGTGCCAAGGGATTGGAGCAAGGCAAATGTAGTGCCCATTTTTAAACAGGTCTTCTCCAGGTACCTACAGACCTGTCATTTTATCCATTGTGGGAAAATTGCTTGAGGGGCTATTAAGGGACTACATGCACAAATATGTAACTATGCATAATACTATAAGTGTCAACCAGCAAAGTTTCACTAAAGACAGAATCTGCTAGACTAAACAGATTGGCTTCTATGAAAAGGCCTGGACAGAGGGGAGGCTGTAGATATAGTTCTTTCTGGATTTTGCAAAAGCATTTGACACAGTCCCTCATAAATTATTAGGGATATTTTAGGTTTTCATGATTAGAATATACAGTTTGTAACTGGATTGAAAACTGTCTGAAGAATCTGCAGATATTTGTGGTTAATGATACCTACTCTGAATGGTCCCTGGCTGTAAGGGGGGTACCCCAGGGTTCAGTGCTGGGCCCACTATTATTCAACTTGTTTATAAGCAACATAGAAGATGGAATTAATGGCACTGTCTCTATTGTTGCAGACAACACAAAGATATGTAGCACAGTGCAGTCTATTGAAGATGTTCACATGCTCCGGCTGACTTGGGCACTTTGAATGTCTGGACATCCACTTGGCAAATGAAGTTCAATGTGGAGAAATATAAAGTCAGGCACTTGGGGTCTAATAACCTGAAGGCCACATGTGTCTTCGGGGGGTTGAAACTGGGAGAATCACTTGTTGAGAAGTTGAGGGCTAAATAACAGCATGGAATGTCAAGAAGCTGTTTCCAAGGCTACCAAAATATTATCATGCATTAAAAGAGGCATAGAATCATGGGATATGGATGTAATTTTGCCTCTTTACAAGGCACTGGTGCACCCTCATCTGAAATATGCCATCCAGTTCTGGGCACCAGTTCATAAAAAGGATGCATTGATTATGGAAAGGGTGTAGATGAGAGCCACCACACCGATACGAGGAATGAAGGATCTTACTTATAAAGAAAGATTACAGAAATTAAATCTGTTTAGTCTAAGGGGGGACATGATTAATGTATGTGGAATTAAGTTATGTAAATATGTGGAATATCCTCCCACAGAAGCGTGTTACAGCATCAACAGCTAACAGCTTCAAAAAGGATTAGATGCTTGTTTAGAAGAAAATAACACTGACAGTTAATATGAACTGCTATCTGTAAAAAAAAAAAGAAATAAAAAATAACTGACCCTTGGTTGAACTTGATGGATATGTTTTTTTTTCCACCGTATTAATTATGTAACTATGACACAACCCATATATAGCCCTCGTTCTCCTACTGATTTGTATAAGGGGTGTTTAACATGAAATTGTTATCAATATTGGTTATATTTTATTCATGAAAGAAGATTGTTTATTAATTTATTACTGGATTATAGGGATTATGTGTTCTAAGCTCCTCTCCTTTGCTATAAACTCATCTACAGTAATCCATACTGTTTGGCGATGATAGATTATCCTAGACAACACTGTCATTTATACTGTTGATTTAGGGAACAGAGATACCTCTGTCTATGAGATGATGATGCATCTAAAGCAGTATGGCTGGGTCAGGTCAGTAGAGGTCCGGTAACAAAGAGGGGAATGAAGTGCGCTCACTATGTGCATGATATCCAGTCGAGACTACTGTACAACTCATTTCACATTGTCTTAAATTATTTTAGAATAAGTTAATGTAATGCTAACTTCATGGTTTTACCCAAGAGATTTTGATTTTTATATTTTTATTAACCCCCATAGACTTTTTGCACCATAGGACCCCATTGAAAAAAAACATTCACTACCTTTAAGTAATTATTCTAGCTGCTATCCATTTTTAATTAGAACTTTACAAAATAAAAAGTAATTGTTACAAAGTGGCACAAATTGCAAAGTTAGCTTCAATGCACTCTGGTATACACATTACAGAGCTTACAGACACCCCAACAGATGTTTTGCTGAGACACGCTACACAACGTAGGCCTATAAGCTTGCATCCCCTATCAAGACACTCGTTTAGTGTGTAGGAATTGATCGGATATTCAGGCCTGATGACAACAAATGCTATCAAACACAATGTTATTTGTGGGACAACCTCTGTTTTGCTCCAAGGCTACACAATAAACAATCATTCTCCTGCTAGATTTCTATGGGTATTACCAATAGAGATGAGCGAACTTTTGAAAAATTCGATTTGACTGATTTGCCGAGTTTTCCGACAAAAATCGTTTCGACCCTAATTTATTCGCGACGAATCGCTATTAAAAACGGCTATTTCTGAGCCTCCTAGAGCCTCAATAGGGTTGTAAACCAGTTTGCCTTGCTGTAACACGCATAGGATGCATGCTGGGTTAGGTAAATAATACTGTAAATAAATATCACATGCAGATCAGAGGGATCGCTAATAGAATCGCAGAGCGGCACAATTGCAGAGAATTGAAGTGGCATCACTATGAGGGGCAGGAGCCCAAACATTGCTTTAAAGAGACACTGGAGTTGGCAGCAGCAGGAGCCCAAAAATTGGATGAATCACACCCTGGAGTTGCAAGCAGCAGCAGGAGCCCAAACATTGGCTGAAAGAGACACTGGAGTTGTCAGCAGCAGGAGCCCAAAAATTGACTGACACACCCTGGAGATTCAAGCAGCAGCAGCAGCAGCAGGAGCCCAAACATAGCTTGAAAGAGACACTGGAGTTGGCTGCAGGAGCCCAAAGATTGGATGAATCACACCCTGCAGTTGCAAGCAGCAGCAGCAGGAGCCCAAATATTACTTTAAAGAGACACTGGGGTTGGCTTCAGGAGCCCAAAAATTGGATGAATCACACCCAGGAGTTGGCAGCAGCAGCAGGAGCCCAAACATTACTTTAAAGAGACACTGGGGTTGGCTTCAGGAGCCCAAAAATTGGATGACTCACACCCTGGAGTTGGCAGCAGCAGCAGCAGGAGCCCAGACATTACTTTAAAGAGACATTGGAGTTGGCTTCAGGAGCCCAACAATTGGATGATTCACACCCTGGAGTTGGCAGCAGCAGCAGCAGGAGCCAAAATATTACTTTAAAGAGACACTGGGGTTGGCTTCAGGAGCCCAAAAATTGGATGAATCACACCCTGGAGTTGGCAGCAGCAGGAGCCCAAATATTACTTTAAAGAGACACTGGGGTTGGCTTCAGGAGCCCAAAAATTGGATGATTCACACCCTGGAGTTGGCAGCAGCAGCAGCAGCAGGAGCCCAAACATTACTTTAAAGAGACACTGGGGTTGGCTTCAGGAGCCCAAAAATTGGATGAATCACACCCTGGAGTTGCCAGCAGCAGCAGCAGGAGCCCAAACATTACTTTAAAGAGACACTGGGGTTGGCTTCAGGAGCCCAAAAATTGGATAAATCACACCCTGGAGTTGGCAGCAGCAGGAGCCCAAATATTACTTTAAAGAGACACTGGGGTTGGCTTCAGGAGCCCAAAAATTGGATGAATCACACCCTGGAGTTGGCAGCAGCAGCAGGAGCCCAAACATTACTTTAAAGAGACACTGGAGTTGGCTTCAGGAGCCCAAAAATTGGATGAATCACACCCTGGAGTTGGCAGCAGCAGCAGCAGCAGGAGCCCAAACATTACTTTAAAGAGACACTGGGGTTTGCAGCAGGAGCCCAAAGATCAGATGAATCACACCCTGGAGTTGGCAGCAGCAGCAGGAGCCCAAACATTACTTTAAAGAGACACTGGGGTTGGCTTCAGGAGCCCAAAAATTGGATGAATCACACCCTGGAGTTGGCAGCAGCAGCAGCAGGAGCCAAAACATTACTTTAAAGAGACACTGGGGTTGGCTTCAGGAGCCCAAAAATTGGATGAATCACACCCTGGAGTTGGCAGCAGCAGCAGCAGGAGCCCAAATATTACTTTAAAGAGACACTGGGGTTGGCTTCAGGAGCCCAAAAATTGGATGAATCACACCCTGGAGTTGGCAGCAGCAGCAGCAGCAGGAGCCCAAACATTACTTTAAGGAGACACTGGGTTTGGCTTCAGGAGCCCAAAAATTGGATGAATCACACCCTGGAGTTGGCAGCAGCAGCAGCAGCAGGAGCCCAAACATTACTTTAAAGAGACACTGGGGTTTGCAGCAGGAGCCCAAAGATCGGATGAATCACACCCTGGAGTTGGCAGCAGCAGCAGGAGCCCAAACATTACTCTAAAGAGACACTGGGGTTGGCTTCAGGAGCCCAAAAATTGGATGAATCGCACCCTGGAGTTGGCAGCAGCAGCAGGAGCCCAAATATTACTTTAAAGAGACACTGGAGTTGGCTTCAGGAGCCCAAAAATTGGATGATTCACACCCTGGAGTTGGCAGCAGCAGCAGCAGCAGCAGGAGCCCAAACATTACTTTAAAGAGACACTGGGGTTGGCTTCAGGAGCCCAAAAATTGGATGAATCACACCCTGGAGTTGGCAGCAGCAGCAGGAGCCCAAACATTACTTTAAAGAGACACTGGGGTTGGCTTCAGGAGCCCAAAAATTGGATGATTCACACCCTGGAGTTGGCAGCAGCAGGAGCCCAAACATTACTTTAAAGAGACACTGGAGTTGGCTTCAGGAGCCCAAAAATTGGATGAATCACACCCTGGAGTTGGCAGCAGCAGCAGCAAAAGCCCAAACATTACTTTAAGGAGACACTGTGTTTGGCTTCAGGAGCCCAAAAATTGGATGAATTACACCCTGGAGTTGGCAGCAGCAGCAGCAGGAGCCCAAATATTACTTTAAGGAGACACTGGGGTTGGCTTCAGGAGCCCAAAAATTGGATGAATCACACCCTGGAGTTGGCAGCAGCAGCAGCAGCAGGAGCCCAAACATTACTTTAAAGAGACACTGGGGTTTGCAGCAGGAGCCCAAAGATCGGATGAATCACACCCTGGAGTTGGCAGCAGCAGCAGGAGCCCAAACATTACTCTAAAGAGACACTGGGGTTGGCTTCAGGAGCCCAAAAGTTGGATGAATCGCACCCTGGAGTTGGCAGCAGCAGCAGGAGCCCAAATATTACTTTAAAGAGACACTGGAGTTGGCTTCAGGAGCCCAAAAATTGGATGATTCACACCCTGGAGTTGGCAGCAGCAGCAGCAGAAGCAGGAGCCCAAACATTACTTTAAAGAGACACTGGGGTTGGCTTCAGGAGCCCAAAAATTGGATGAATCACACCCTGGAGTTGGCAGCAGCAGCAGGAGCCCAAACATTACTTTAAAGAGACACTGGGGTTGACTTCAGGAGCCCAAAAATTGGATGATTCACACCCTGGAGTTGGCAGCAGCAGGAGCCCAAACATTACTTTAAAGAGACACTGGAGTTGGCTTCAGGAGCCCAAAAATTGGATGAATCACACCCTGGAGTTGGCAGCAGCAGCAGCAAAAGCCCAAACATTACTTTAAGGAGACACTGGGTTTGGCTTCAGGAGCCCAAAAATTGGATGAATTACACCCTGGAGTTGGCAGCAGCAGCAGCAGGAGCCCAAATATTACTTTAAAGAGACACTGGGGTTGGCTTCAGGAGCCCAAAAATTGGATGAATCACACCCTGGAGTTGGCAGCAGCAGCAGCAGCAGGAGCCCAAACATTACTTTAAAGAGACACTGGGGTTTGCAGCAGGAGCCCAAAGATCGGATGAATCACACCCTGGAGTTGGCAGCAGCAGCAGCAGCAGGAGCCCAAACATTACTCTAAAGAGACACTGGGGTTGGCTTCAGGAGCCCAAAAGTTGGATGAATCGCACCCTGGAGTTGGCAGCAGCAGCAGGAGCCCAAATATTACTTTAAAGAGACACTGGAGTTGGCTTCAGGAGCCCAAAAATTGGATGATTCACACCCTGGAGTTGGCAGCAGCAGCAGCAGCAGGAGCCCAAACATTACTTTAAAGAGACACTGGGGTTGGCTTCAGGAGCCCAAAAATTGGATGAATCACACCCTGTAGTTGGCAGCAGCAGCAGCAGGAGCCCAAACATTACTTTAAAGAGACACTGGGGTTGGCTTCAGGAGCCCAAAAATTGGATGATTCACACCCTGGAGTTGGCAGCAGCAGGAGCCCAAACATTACTTTAAAGAGACACTGGAGTTGGCTTCAGGAGCCCAAAAATTGGATGATTCACACCCTGGAGTTGGCAGCAGCAGCAGCAGCAGGAGCCCAAACATTACTTTAAAGAGACACTGGGGTTGGCTTCAGGAGCCCAAAAATTGGATGAATCACACCCTGGAGTTGGCAGCAGCAGCAGCAGGAGCCCAAATATTACTTTAAAGAGACACTGGGGTTGGCTTCAGGAGCCCAAAAATTGGATGAATCACACCCTGGAGTTGGCAGCAGCAGCAGCAGCAGGAGCCCAAACATTACTTTAAAGAGACACTGGGGTTTGCAGCAGGAGCCCAAAGATCGGATGAATCACACCCTGGAGTTGGCAGCAGCAGCAGCAGCAGGAGCCCAAACATTACTCTAAAGAGACACTGGGGTTGGCTTCAGGAGCCCAAAAGTTGGATGAATTGCACCCTGGAGTTGGCAGCAGCAACAGGAGCCCAAATATTACTTTAAAGAGACACTGGAGTTGGCTTCAGGAGCCCAAAAATTGGATGATTCACACCCTGGAGTTGGCAGCAGCAGCAGCAGCAGGAGCCCAAACATTACTTTAAAGAGACACTGGGGTTGGCTTCAGGAGTCCAAAAATTGGATGATTCACACCCTGGAGTTGGCAGCAGCAGGAGCCCAAACATTACTTTAAAGAGACACTGGAGTTGGCTTCAGGAGCCCAAAAATTGGATGAATCACACCCTGGAGTTGGCAGCAGCAGCAGCAGCAGGAGCCCAAACATTACTTTAAGGAGACACTGGGGTTGGCTTCAGGAGCCCAAATATTGGATGAATCACACCCTGGAGTTGGCAGCAGCAGCAGGAGCCCAAATATTACTTTAAAGAGACACTGGGGTTGGCTTCAGGAGCCCAAAAATTGGATGAGTCACACCCTGGAGTTGGCAGCAGCAGCAGCAGGAGCCAAAACATTACTTTAAAGAGACACTGGGGTTGGCTTCAGGAGCCCAAAAATTGGATGAATCACACCCTGGAGTTGGCAGCAGCAGGAGCCCAAACATTACTTTAAAGAGACACTCGAGTTGGCAGCAGGAGCCCAAAAATTGGATGAATCACACCCTGGAGTTGGCAGCAGCAGCAGCAGGAGCCCAAACATTACTTTAAAGAGACACTGGGGTTGCCTTCAGGAGCCCAAAAATTGGATGAATCACACCCTGGAGTTGGCAGCAGCAGCAGCAGGAGCCCAAACATTACTTTAAAGAGACACTGGAGTTGGCTTCAGGAGCCCAAAGATCGGATGAATCACACCCTGGAGTTGGCAGCAACAGCAGCAGCAGGAGCCCAAACATTACTCTAAAGAGACACTGGGGTTGGCTTCAGGAGCCCAAAAGTTGGATGAATCGCACCCTGGAGTTGGCAGCAGCAGGAGCCCAAATATTACTTTAAAGAGACACTGGAGTTGGCTTCAGGAGCCCAAAAATTGGATGATTCACACCCTGGAGTTGGCAGCAGCAGCAGGAGCCCAAACATTACTTTAAAGAGACACTGGGGTTGACTTCAGGAGCCCAAAAATTGGATGATTCACACCCTGGAGTTGGCAGCAGCAGGAGCCCAAACATTACTTTAAAGAGACACTGGAGTTGGCTTCAGGAGCCCAAAAATTGGATGAATCACACCCTGGAGTTGGCAGCAGCAGCAGCAAAAGCCCAAACATTACTTTAAGGAGACACTGGGTTTGGCTTCAGGAGCCCAAAAATTGGATGAATTACACCCTGGAGTTGGCAGCAGCAGCAGCAGGAGCCCAAATATTACTTTAAAGAGACACTGGGGTTGGCTTCAGGAGCCCAAAAATTGGATGAATCACACCCTGGAGTTGGCAGCAGCAGCAGCAGCAGGAGCCCAAACATTACTTTAAAGAGACACTGGGGTTTGCAGCAGGAGCCCAAAGATCGGATGAATCACACCCTGGAGTTGGCAGCAGCAGCAGCAGCAGGAGCCCAAACATTACTCTAAAGAGACACTGGGGTTGGCTTCAGGAGCCCAAAAGTTGGATGAATCGCACCCTGGAGTTGGCAGCAGCAGCAGGAGCCCAAATATTACTTTAAAGAGACACTGGAGTTGGCTTCAGGAGCCCAAAAATTGGATGATTCACACCCTGGAGTTGGCAGCAGCAGCAGCAGCAGGAGCCCAAACATTACTTTAAAGAGACACTGGGGTTGGCTTCAGGAGCCCAAAAATTGGATGAATCACACCCTGTAGTTGGCAGCAGCAGCAGCAGGAGCCCAAACATTACTTTAAAGAGACACTGGGGTTGGCTTCAGGAGCCCAAAAATTGGATGATTCACACCCTGGAGTTGGCAGCAGCAGGAGCCCAAACATTACTTTAAAGAGACACTGGAGTTGGCTTCAGGAGCCCAAAAATTGGATGATTCACACCCTGTAGTTGGCAGCAGCAGCAGCAGCAGGAGCCCAAACATTACTTTAAAGAGACACTGGGGTTGGCTTCAGGAGCCCAAAAATTGGATGAATCACACCCTGGAGTTGGCAGCAGCAGCAGGAGCCCAAACATTACTTTAAAGAGACACTGGGGTTGGCTTCAGAAGCCCAAAAATTGGATGATTCACACCCTGGAGTTGGCAGCAGTAGGAGCCCAAACATTACTTTAAAGAGACACTGGAGTTGGCTTCAGGAGCCCAAAAATTGGATGAATCACACCCTGGAGTTGGCAGCAGCAGCAGCAGGAGCCCAAACATTACTTTAAGGAGACACTGGGTTTGGCTTCAGAAGCCCAAAAATTGGATGAATTACGCCCTGGAGTTGGCAGCAGCAGCAGCAGGAGCCCAAATATTACTTTAAAGAGACACTGGGGTTGGCTTCAGGAGCCCAAAAATTGGATGAATCACACCCTGGAGTTGGCAGCAGCAGCAGCAGCAGGAGCCCAAACATTACTTTAAAGAGACACTGGGGTTTGCAGCAGGAGCCCAAAGATCGGATGAATCACACCCTGGAGTTGGCAGCAGCAGCAGCAGCAGGAGCCCAAACATTACTCTAAAGAGACACTGGGGTTGGCTTCAGGAGCCCAAAAGTTGGATGAATTGCACCCTGGAGTTGGCAGCAGCAACAGGAGCCCAAATATTACTTTAAAGAGACACTGGAGTTGGCTTCAGGAGCCCAAAAATTGGATGATTCACACCCTGGAGTTGGCAGCAGCAGCAGCAGCAGGAGCCCAGACATTACTTTAAAGAGACACTGGGGTTGGCTTCAGGAGTCCAAAAATTGGATGATTCACACCCTGGAGTTGGCAGCAGCAGGAGCCCAAACATTACTTTAAAGAGACACTGGAGTTGGCTTCAGGAGCCCAAAAATTGGATGAATCACACCCTGGAGTTGGCAGCAGCAGCAGCAGCAGGAGCCCAAACATTACTTTAAGGAGACACTGGGTTTGGCTTCAGGAGCCCAAATATTGGATGAATCACACCCTGGAGTTGGCAGCAGCAGCAGGAGCCCAAATATTACTTTAAAGAGACACTGGGGTTGGCTTCAGGAGCCCAAAAATTGGATGAGTCACACCCTGGAGTTGGCAGCAGCAGCAGCAGGAGCCAAAACATTACTTTAAAGAGACACTGGGGTTGGCTTCAGGAGCCCAAAAATTGGATGAATCACACCCTGGAGTTGGCAGCAGCAGGAGCCCAAACATTACTTTAAAGAGACACTCGAGTTGGCAGCAGGAGCCCAAAAATTGGATGAATCACACCCTGGAGTTGGCAGCAGCAGCAGCAGGAGCCCAAACATTACTTTAAAGAGACACTGGGGTTGCCTTCAGGAGCCCAAAAATTGGATGAATCACACCCTGGAGTTGGCAGCAGCAGCAGCAGGAGCCCAAACATTACTTTAAAGAGACACTGGAGTTGGCTTCAGGAGCCCAAAGATCGGATGAATCACACCCTGGAGTTGGCAGCAACAGCAGCAGCAGGAGCCCAAACATTACTCTAAAGAGACACTGGGGTTGGCTTCAGGAGCCCAAAAGTTGGATGAATCACACCCTGGAGTTGGCAGCAGCAGCAGCAGGAGCCAAAACATTACTTTAAAGAGACACTGGGGTTGGCTTCAGGAGCCCAAAAATTGGATGATTCACACCCTGGAGTTGGCAGCAGCAGGAGCCCAAACATTAGTTTAAAGAGACACTGGAGTTGGCTTCAGGAGCCCAAAAATTGGATGAATCACACCCTGGAGTTGGCAGCAGCAGCAGCAGGAGCCCAAACATTACTTTAAGGAGACACTGGGTTTGGCTTCAGGAGCCCAAATATTGGATGAATCACACCCTGGAGTTGGCAGCAGCAGCAGCAGCAGCAGGAGCCCAAATATTACTTTAAAGAGACACTGGGGTTGGCTTCAGGAGCCCAAAAATTGGATGAATCACACCCTGGAGTTGGCAGCAGCAGCAGCAGGAGCCAAAACATTACTTTAAAGAGACACTGGGGTTGGCTTCAGGAGCCCAAAAATTGGATGAATCACACCCTGGAGTTGGCAGCAGCAGCAGCAGGAGCCCAAACATTACTTTAAAGAGACACTCGAGTTGGCAGCAGGAGCCCAAAAATTGGATGAATCACACCCTGGAGTTGGCAGCAGCAGCAGCAGCAGCAGGAGCCCAAACATTACTTTAAAGAGACACTGGGGTTGGCTTCAGGAGCCCAAAAATTGGATGAATGACACCCTGAAGTTGGCAGCAGCAGCAGCCTAAAAATTGGCCTAAAGACATAAACATGTTTTGCACCATTTGGAAAGTGTAAAACGTGGCACCATGCTGAATCTAGTCGCATGCATCAGCCATTGGTGGGTGGAAATCCTGGCTGATCCATCCCTGATTCATTTTGACAAAGGTGAGTCTCTCCACATTTTTAGTTGACAGACGAGTTCTCCTCGCCGTAACTATGGCCCCCGCCGCACTAAACACCCGCTCAGATGGCACGCTACTTGCCGGGCAGGACAGCTTTTCCAGGGCAAACTCTGCTAGTTGCGGCCACAAATCAAGTTTGGCTGCCCAGAAGTCCAGCGGATCCTCAAGGTGTGTTGGCATGGTCATGTCAAAGTATGACATGACCTGCTGGTTCAGGTCCTGCTCCAGGTATTCCTGCTGCTCATGAGTAGCCTCACTATGCGGGTGTAGAAAGCTACTCATTAGCGACTGAAGACTGAGGCTGCTGCTGATGGAGCTGCTGCTGCTGCTCCTGCCAACCCCCCCAGCAGCCATGACAGTGGAAGGTGAGCGCAGAGGTCCCCTCGAGTCAGACCTGCGAGAGTATGGACCATGGCGCAGATAGGCATCGGCCAACTGCCTACGTAGAATGTCTTTGTAGTAGTTCAGTTTGTCCTCCCTCTCGGTGGGTTTAAAAAATGCCCCCATTTTGTGCCGGAAGTGAGGGTCCAATAAGGTGGACAGCCAGAAGTCATCCCGCCGACAGATGGAAACAATTCTGGGGTCACTACGCAAGCACGTGAGCATGCTTCCTGCCATTTGCGCAAGTGACTCGGATGGACTACCTGTCTCCATCTCCACTGCATACTGCCACGGTGTGCCCGGGTCCTCTGTCTCGCCTTCCTCAAAAACCTCTAGCTCCTCTGGCTGCTCGTGCTCCTCCACTCCTGTCTGCTGACTAGATAAACCAGCCATTTCGCCAAGCCTAAACTGTGTTTCGCTGGGCAACTCCTCCTCCTCTTCCTCCTCCTCCTCCTCCAGTTCAGCTCCAACGGGGTTCATGTGGCCGTAAGATGTAAACGCCATGTCTCCAGTGCCCTGACCAGCCATGGTTTCCAACATGTGCTGTAGTACATGAAGCAGTGGAATCACGTTGTTCATCCCGTAATCCTGCCGACTGACAAATAAAGTGGCTTCCTCAAAGGGCCTGAGCAAACGGCAGGTGTCACGTATGAGCTGCCACTGGTTGACATTGAAGTTACACAGGGGAGTCCCCCTATCTGCTTGGATCATCAGGAAATCCGTAATGGCTTTTCTCTGTTCATATAATCGGTTCAACATATGAAGGGTGGAATTCCAACGGGTGGAAACATCGCAAATCAGACTATGTTGGGGGATACCGTTCTGATGCTGTAGCTCAAGAAGGGTGTGTTTGGTGGTGTATGAGTGGCTGAAGTGCATGCAAAGTTTCCTTGAAGTTGTTAGGATGTCTTGCAGATGGGGGGAACACTTCAGAAACCGCTTGACAACCAGATTGAAGACGTGAGCCATGCAGGGGGCATGGGTCAGGCTTCCTTGGCGCAGCGCAGACAAAATGTTCTTCCCATTGTCGGTAACCATGATTCCCATTTTAAGTTTTATTGGAGTAAGCCATGTTTGGATTTCCTGATGAATAAATTTAAGCAGTTCCTCCCCTGTGTGACTCCGTTCGCCAAGACAAACCATGTGAAGCACTGCGTGACACCTCCGTGCCCTGCACACATGGTAGACTGGAGGGGCACTGAGACTTGAGCCTACAGTGGAGGGTGAGGAGATGGCGGAGGATGAGGAGGCACAGTGTCACAGGCCCAACGGGCAGGGAACGCGGAGGCCGAAGCGGCGTGACCTGTCCAAGTTGCTGCTGCAAAGGGACCACATTCACCCAGTGGGCCGTAAACGACATGTACTGTCCCTGACCGTAGTTACACCTCCAGACGTCGGCGCTGCCATGCACTTTGCTACACACTGACAGGCTCAAGGACTGGCCCACCTTCTGTTCAACAAAAGTGTGCAGCGCTGGTACTGCCTTCTTGGCAAAGAAATGACGGCTTGGGACTCTCCACCTCGGCTCGGCACAAGCCATCAGTTCTCTGAAAGGTGCAAAGTCCACCACCTGAAAAGGGAGCGACTGCAGCACCAGCAACTTGGACAGGAGCACATTCAGCTTCTGCGCCGTAGGATGAGTGGGCGCATACTGCTGTCTCTTGGACATGGCTTCGCTGATGGATTGCTGGCGGGATGCATGACTTGGAGGAGGAGGAGGAGCAGGAGCGACAGAGGATGGGTATGACGCACAGCTGCCTTCGGCTGAGATGCTGGAGCCTTGGCTGGCAGAAATTGGGAGCGGCGTGCCACTCGGTGAGGAAGCAGTCTGGTCCACCTCTCCGGAGCCTAGGTTCTCCCAGGCCGCTTTATGGTGATGCTGCATATGTTGACGCAGGGCCGTGGTGCCAACATTTGGACCCTGGCCACGCTTCACCTTCTGCCTACATATCTTGCATGTGGCCATGTTACCCTCCTGCGGATGCTTCAGGTAAAACTGCCACACTGCCGAGTAGCTACTTTTCCCAACAACAGGCCTCACTGATTCGCTGCTATTGTCGCCAACTCCAGGAACCCCTGCCCCACTACCTCCCGATAAGGTAGCCTGCCGCGCAGCAGGTGCTCTACCCCGGCCCCGTTTGGCTCCAGGCTTTACAATTGTGCCCCCATGCTGCCTGCCAACCATGCTGCTAACATCTTGCTGCCTGAGCTGCTGACTCCGGGGCAACCTGCGCCCCTCTTCTCCTGATGATGACGATGAAGCCCCTTCATCACCCGGCTCCCAAGTGCGATCGGCTTCATCGTCATCATCATTATCACCGAGTTGTGGCTGTACGTCACTGATGTTCGTGGATTCATCAACAGTGTCTGGCGCAGGAGCTGGAACACTCGCAGCACCCACGACACTGTCCACATCACTATTTGTCTGCCTAGCTAAAGAAGCCACCTCCATTTCTTAGCTGGGCAGTAGCTGCTGACTGTCCTCTATCTGATCATCCTCCTCACTAAAGAGTGGAGCTGAACCCAAAGCATAGGATACGTCGCTGGGGGAGGGAATGGCGTAGGACAGAGGCAATGGGAGGACAGGGACTGCTCTCGGGGCATGCCAACTCAGGGTTGTGTCAGAGGAACCTACCAACCCTAGACTGGGGGTCTCAGACGTAAGTTGTGATGATGTTGTTGATGAGCGCGTTAACCAATCTACCACGGCAGATGCGTTACTGGTGGAGACCCGACTGCTAGCAGATACTGGCAGATTAGGTCTCTCAGCGTGACTCCTGCTGCTACTGGCCCCCAGTCTGCTGCGACCTCTGCCTCTGGAATCTTGGCCTCTGCCACTCCTCTTTTCACTTCCAGGCACTTGTCTGCCCGACATAGTCTAACTGGCGTGGTAGTAGGTGATATTTTAAGAACCCCCAGGCAGCGGTGGGTCTATATGAAACAGAATATAATGCACACCAAAAGTGAGCAGTGTAAATAAGAGAGCTGCTTAGTGTAAATAAAGAGGGGTATGGTATGTTACAGAATGGGATGCCCCAACAGCAGAGCACCTGGGAGCAGTAGTACTATGCACAGCAAAAGTGTCTTTATCAGGCCAAATTACTTTTAGAATAAGTGCAAAGGGTTATAGTAAATAGAGGCTGGTGTAGTCACAGAATGGGATGCCACAACAGCAGTGCACCTGGGAGCAGTAGTACTATGCAAAGCAAAAGTGTCTTTATCAGGCCAAATTACTTTTAGAATAAGTGCAAAGGGTTATAGTAAATAGAGGCTGGTGTAGTCTCAGAATGGGATGCCCCAACCGGAGTGCACCTGGGAGCAGTAGTACTATGCACAGCAAAAGTGTCTTTATCAGGCCAAATTACTTTTAGAATAAGTGCAAAGGGTTATAGTAAATAGAGGCTGGTGTAGTCACAGAATGGGATGCCCCAACCGCAGTGCTCCTGGGAGCAGTAGTACTATGCACAGCAAAAGTGTCTTTATCAGGCCAAATTACTTTTAGAATAAGTGCAAAGGGTTATAGTAAATAGAGGCTGGTGTAGTCACAGAATGGGATGCCACAACCGCAGTGCACCTAGGAGCAGTAGTACTATGCACAGCAAAAGTGTCTTTATCAGGCCAAATTACTTTTAGAATAAGTGCAAAGGGTTATAGTAAATAGAGGCTGGTGTAGTCACAGAATGGGATGCCCCAACCGGAGTGCACCTGGGAGCAGTAGTACTATGCACAGCAAAAGTGTCTTTATCAGGCCAAATTACTTTTAGAATAAGTGCAAAGGGTTATAGTAAATAGAGGCTGGTGTAGTCACAGAATGGGATGCCCCAACCGGAGTGCACTTGGGAGCAGTAGTACTATGCAAAGCAACAGTGGTTAACCAGGGTGAAACAGCTAACAAAGCCAGTGACCCAGGCAGTAACACTCAGGCTGGATGAAAAAAAAAATCTCCCTGTGACTGCCTCCGATTTTTCCTAACTTTCCCTGCTTCTCGCTGACTTCCTGCCTGTCTCCTGCCTGTCTCCTGCCTGTCCCTGTCTCTCTAACTGTCTCTCCCTGACTACAGCAGCGTCCTGTCTCTCACGAATGCAATAGAGAAATGAGGAAAAGCAAGATGTCCGCCTCCTTAAATAGCGCTGTGACGTCACCGGGCTTGCTGGCTGCTGATAGGCTGCATGTGACTGCCCCAGCATGCACTGGTGCAGGGTAGATGTCTGGACATGTCCCGTCCGCCATCTTAGAAGGCCTGTAATGTAAATGAATGGATGTTAAAGGAAAACTTCGAGCGATCGAAGCATGGGGAATTTCGGATTCGATCCGAATCGAATTTTTCATGAAATTCGGATCGAATCCGGGTTCGTCCGGATCGATTCGCTCATCCCTAATTACCAACATACACCATTTACTAGTTGATAAGGGTCTGAAAACGTTTGACAGCCTAAGACAAAAGTATAGCTTTTCTAAAACAGAATGGTTTAGATATTCAGAATTAGTGCATTGGATTAAACTATTAATTAATCTGGTATCATCATGCAGGAAATGGTCTAACTTTAAATCTATATGTGGAAAAATTCATATGTACTAGGCTTGATTATACTAATTTACTCTTTGATTAATAGTGTGCCCAGGCTTTCAGATTATAGATATATGGTAAGATGTGAGAAGCACAGCAAAGTGTTCCATTAATACTCTCACAATGGAGTAGGCTACATTAAATATATCCAGTGGTATAGTGAAACACTTGCAGTAGGAGTTGGATAATTTTAATTTACAGAAATGTGACTATTTAGCTGTAGTTTGGCAAACTCTGTACTGTAATGTGAAGTTTGCTGATCCATTTAACGCCACGGAAAATAGACCAACGTAGAAAACACCTTGCTGGTTTGCTGGATAGTCATCAGATTGCAACCCAGCTGTTTAAGGACTGCCCGACCCTAAGAATAAAAGAACTGGCTAGATATGACCAAACAATTTACTATTATTTCTCTCAATATTAATAGGCAACCGGGTCCTGATGACTTTACAGCCACTTGTTATGAGATATTTGAACCAAACCCTACTCCCTACTTGCTGGCAACTTTGAGGTGCCCTTTTAAAAGTGGATTAGTGTACAGATTCCCTAACAGCTGTGGTTTCTATTATACCTAAACCTTGTATGGACTATACATTGTGGTCCATTATGAGCTTATTTCTATGCTAAATTTAGATGTAAAAATCCTGGTGAAAATCTTAGCTGTCCACCTAAATACATCTATTGACTCCTTGGTTTAAGAGAACAAGTGGGGTTTATCCCTGGGAGGCAGGCAGGGGATAACTTTTCGGAACATAACAAATCTGATTCACGTTGCCAAGAACAGGCTAAAGAGGCAATGCTTCTTTCCTTGGATGTTCGCAAAGCCTTTGATACGGTAGCTTGAGATTATTTGCTTTATATGTTAGAAAGATGGGGTATAGGAAGTAACCCCTGGTGCGCTTGTGAAATATAGTGGACATAGGTCAGAGAGATTCCTGATAACCAGGGGCACGAGGCAAAGATATCCATTGTCACCATTTTTGTTGGCCCTGCTTACTGAGCCTCTGTATGGACTAATTATGTGTAATAATGATATCTCTGGTCTTGTTGTCTCTTGCTATGAACATATCTATCTTTGCAGATGATATCCTGATGCTGGTGACTAACACAATAATATGTTTACCAAACCTTTTATAACATTTTAGAAGCCTTTTCTCAAATACCAAGGTTACAAGTTTCGCAAAGTCATAAGCGCTTAAAGCTGTCCTTCACTCTGAATAAGAGTCTTCTTATATGTTTCCCACACCCTGTATATACAGATTGCTCACATTCAAATCATCCTACCTGCATCTACTGCATGTTATGAGCCTTTAAACATCCAAGATGGCAGCTCATGGAACGTCAGGCAGCCTGCAAACAGGAAGTGCCTTCTGACTGGGCTGCTCTGCATTCTGGGATTACTGACCTTTTCTCGACCCCAGCTCTGCTCTGGCTGAGCAAAGCACAGCTATAACCCACCCCCTGTACTTTATCCCACTCTCCTCAGTAAATGTGATGCTTCTGAATCAAGATGGCGGCGCTCGTATCCTAAAGTCCTGAACAGATTTGCAGCCCAGTGGGGGAAAGGATAATAAGTAAGTGACTAAAAACTTAAAATATATTAACTTTAGATGCTGGGGAATCATTTTTTTTAAGGGTTTTTAATAAATCATGGTGAAGGTCCGTTCTAATATCTCCATCAAAATTTTGATTTTCAGTGGAGAACCAGCTCTATCATCTATCTTGGGGTCCAGATTACTAATGGTTACCTTTCTCTATTTAATGCTAACTACCCCCCTCGTATGAGCCATCTGCACTCACTGCTAAAAATAGTCTAGACTTAATATATCCTGGCTGAGTATCATTGCAGCCATTAAAATATTATAGTTACCGAAATTGATGTATCTCTTTCAAGTACTACCTATCACAATTTTAAATGCTATGTTGTGAACAGGTTACAGTCTAAGATGCTCTGCTTTAAATGGGGTGCTAAAAAGTCAGTTTTCTTTAGAAATAAACTTGGGGGGGCTTTAGTGTGCCAACTCTTGTGCTCTATTATAGAGCAAGTCAAATAGCACAGTTGGTTGCTACGCAAGTAGAGATTCTTAGACCATTATGAGTAGACATTGAGGAGGTGCGTAGTTCCCAAAGTTGTAAAAGTAATTTGTTATGGCTTAAAAAAAATGGTGGTGAATCAATAATCCTGTTTCGACCCATGCCCTTAGAACGTGGGATGTGGCGATAAAAAGAACCAATCTGGTATCTCCACATCTTCCACTACTTTCTTTAAATGCAAATCCAGATTTTCCCTCAGGTATTGTGGATCCAGAAGCATATTCTTGGTGGCTGCTTAATAAGCCTATTACTATTAATTTATATTCCACTAATGTAGGTGTAAAGTCTTATGCTACTCTCCAGCAGGAGGCAGAAATATCGGATAAGGAAATATTTTGTTATTTGCAAGTCTGGCACTTTGTGGCATCTAAACTTAAAGCAGGAATGTCACAGTTTCCAATGGCAGCTTTTGAGAAATTCTGCTATGATAATCCCATGGACAAAGGGCTTATCTCTTTATAATATGATTTATAATTTGCTTCTAGAAGGGATTGGTGTAATCAAACCAAATTATGTAGCCAAATGGAAATCAGATCTGAAACTTAATTTAGGCGATTCAGGCTGGATCAACATCTGGAAAAATTCTAGGCAGAATCTGGCAAACTCTACTGTTTCAGAAGTGAATACAAAGGTGCTGTTAGGCGGTACTTAGTGCCTGAACAAATTCATGGGGCTTTGGCCTCCTATTCCCTATTACGCTAAGTTAATCATCGCTGGAGCCTGGAAAAAAAACTATTATCCCTTGGGTGAATTGATAGCCTGTGTAATTGACGTTATGTTTTTTTGTGTCCTTAAATGATTCCTCCCTAAAAGTTCAAGATATTTGGGATTATTGGATTAACAATTTCTTCCAGTCTACCTATGATCATATTTTGTTAACCATTTAGTTTGCCTGCCACTCCTTCTTTTCTTTTTTCTGCTCTGACTCTCTTCTTTCTCTTCCTCTCTCCTTATTTTTTGTTGTTAGCCTCTTTTTACTTTTTTTATTGGTATTTCATATACCAATAACTTGAGTACTCGAGTACTTTATTAGGTCATTTATATTTGTACTTGACGACTGGTCATTTTTTTCGTTTTAAGAGCTGACGGATGTCGGATTAGACTATACTGTACCAACTATGTGTGTACCTTGTGGATTTTAAATAGTTTCTGTTTTGTAAGCTTTATCTTTTGCAACAATACTCTGTAATACTTTATTTATGAAAACTTCAATAAAGAAGTTATAAATAAAAAAATTGTTATAGTTAAGCAAAACAATGAACGCAGGTGCCTTGATTGGCAGGCGTACACACGCTTAATGAGGATTATAGATCATTAACAATACAGTATTTGTACATAAAATGTTCAACGTTACTCATGTACATGTCTGAACTCGTGCTACACAGGTTTCAGGGTCCTCAGTTAGTTCATTGAAGGGGGGGGGGGTTATACCCATATGTCAGGGATTTCTAAACGGAGAAATCACAATTGTAGTAAGTGACCAGAAATTGAGACTGAGAGACAGAGGAGGATATGTGGCAAACCGTGTTTAATAGTAACAAACAGTGAGTACACACCAAGCAGGCTGCTATACACATGTATACACATGGAAGCCTAAATATACTGCAATGACTAAACAGGAATACAGGTGATCACGTACATATATATACGTGAAGTCAGAAAACATACATGCATAGGAGTCCAAGGGAAGTCCAAAGTCCAAGGCTGGATACAAGGCTTAGAGAGGGAAACACAATGGCTAAGGCTGTGGCTATGACTATGACTATGACTAGAGTCCTGGGTACAGAGATCTGGGATCAGAGTTCAAGATGGCAATGCAATTCACTTCAATGCTGATCCACTGCCTGAATGAGTGGATCAGCTTATATAGCCTAAGAAGCCACAGGTGCTGGCTGATTACCAGCACCTCTGCAGGACAGAGCCATCTGTTGGTAGAGCAGCATATTGCAGGGGAAAGTTCCAGAAAAGGAGCCAGCCGGAAGCAGTACTAAACAGAGGCATGCTCCGAAGCTGTGGAGGAACTCCAGACCTGACACCATAGTAGTTTGTAGCAAGGCGTGCCAATATCCAGCACTGATGTAATTTGGAGTCTTTTGAACTATAGCAGGGTAAGCTGCAAGGTTTGCATTGAATGAGTTATAGTTACAACCTAACAAATTATTGATATGGCTGGTACAATAACAATTCAAACTTTTCACTAAAAATATTGAAAAAGAAAAAATAAAGACCAAAAGTAAAAAAAAATAGACCAACAAAGACCAAAATACTGTAATCTTGTTTTTATATAATTTAACTAATGAGATGGGGCTTATCCAAAGGATTTTGGAGGCCAGGTTTGGAGAGGCAGGGCAGAGCTTTACTCGCTTCACACACAATAAAGTGAAATAAAAATGTTTTTTCTTGTAATAAAAAAATAAAATCCCCAGCACATGCGAGGGGGGAGTTCTATGTGTTACATTTAATGGGGTAGATATTTTATTTTAGCCTGTGGAAAGCCATATATATTTGGAGATGCACATTTTTAATGTGTTTAGATTTTCCACAGGCAGCTTTTTATTGTTATTTTTTAGTCAAATCTGCACTCAACCTTGTTAGCTAGCAATATGTCTCTAAAATCTAGTTAAAAACATAGGTCTCAGGTGGCACACATCTGCAGTGGAATGTCTCTTTGTAGGTGCAGACAGAACACTAATTTGTGAAAGCCATTTTGGGACATACCATCTGATATAAAATATCAACCCCATTTTAACCCTTTTGTTGCCAAGCACGTAACACCTATGTGCTCGCTTGTGTGTTGTGTTACATGCTTGACTTTCCCCTCAAAAAACACCTCACCTGACCCCTCGTCCTCTTCACCCGGTGGCATCCGATCCCTCCCCCCAGGGCTCTTCTGTCTTGTTGTGGCTTCCGAAACCCCCCACTTCTACCGCTGCTGATAGCTGTAAAAAATAATGACATTTACTCACATGCCGCGGCGATCCATCCCTCCGCGTCTCCTCTTCACTGGGGGTGCCTCCGATGGCCCCCTCCGGACTCTCCCGTGGTGAGGAGAGGGCGAAAAATCGACCTCTCCCTCACTTCCTGGGGCGCCGGCTGCTAACCCCGCCCTTTGTGGGTGGGGCGGATAAAGTTATCTTATACATCACCCGTCGGACAGCATTTCTCTTCCACCCCGAGAAGCTCAATCGCTCCGGGTGTTCGGAGGAGGAAGGCTGAAGGGGCGAGAGGGCTGTGATCTCTTGCCCCCCTGGCCCTCCTCCACCGAACACCCAGCAGCTGTCATCAGAGATGATCTCCAGGGGACAGCAGAGGATCAGAGTTGAGTAGAGAAAAAAAAATTAATCATTATGTGTGGTGTGTTTATTTTTACAGTTAACTCTTTGTGAACTGGTAAAGCTAGTGGGTGACTTGCCGTTAAGCCCCGGCTCCTCCATAACCTGCCTCCCCAAAGCCCGGGGGGGGGGGCAGACAAACCTGGACCCACGGAGGCTATGTGGGCTTGTAGCCAGCAGGGCTGGGTTACCACCAAAGCTGGCCCCTGCGCCCTGTTCCTATGAGCCCTGCATAGCTGGTCCCAGACTGGATATGCTGTGTAGGGGGGACCCCATGTAATTTTTGGGTGGATTTTTAAGGGTTTTCAACCCTCAGAATTCCAAAAAATGGGGTCCCCCATGTCATTTTTTTTTAAATTAACCCCTTATGTTCTGTCGCCCAGCAGCTATAAAAGGCTTCCAGCAGCAGCAGGAGAACAGGAACCAGAGGGATCAGCATGGGACACAGTGCCTGGGGCTGGATGGGAGGTAAGTAATAAAAAAAAAATAAAATAAAATATTTTTTTATCCTTGTCTCTGTGTGTTTTTTTACACTTAACCCTTAGTGAAGTGGTAATGGATCCATGAGACCCCTATACCAGTTCACAAGGCTGGTGGCTGGCAAGTCACCTGCGGCAATTACCTGCCTCCCCAAAGCCCAGGGGAGGCAGAAGAGCCCAGGCCCACTGAGGCTTGTAGCCGGCATGGCGGGAGGGGGCCACCAAAGCTGGCCCCTGCTCCCTGTTCCTACAAGCCCTGCATAGCTGGTCCCAGGCTGGTTATGCTGGGTAAGGGGGACCCCATGTCATTTTTTGAGTGATTGGTGTGGGAAGGAGAGGACTGAGAAGTATGAATTATTAAAAAAAAAAAAAAAAAAATGAAATATTTTTTTCTCACTGTGTGTGGGTTTATTTAATATTTAACCTTGGGGCTGGCAAGTCACCTGCGGGGCTACCGATACATAAGTGGTGCCCATGTAATCAGGAACAATGGGGCTATCACATGCAAATGTTTTATTTTAAAAATGGGGACAATTTTCTAAAAAATATTTTTTTACTGTTTTTTTACGCTAAAATATGAAAAAAAAAAATGTAGAAAAACAAGACATTTCATGTTAAAGCCTAAACTCTGCTGCAATATATATATATATATAATTTTCCTGGAAATCCCTGAAAAAAATCACGGTTAAACATGGCGCAAAATGGTGAAAAATGACCTGTCAACAGGGGGTAACAAAACTTCAAGTAGGCTATGCATGTTGGGTATCAGGGGACCTTGTGCTTTCACATTTAGCTTGTTATTATTTTCATATATTCACTGAAAGTACACATATTAAACTTTTAAACTGTACCCAGCATAAAATGGGATCATTTCTCTGGAAGTAATCCCACAAAGAATTCTGAGGTTGCACAGGATTTCCTAAAACATGTTTTTTTTCTGCTTTTTTATATATTTTTAAGGGAAATCCTGTGCAACCTCAGAATTCTTTGTGGGATTACTTCCAGAGAAATGATCCCATTTTATGCTGGGTACACTTTAAAAGTTTAATATGTGTACTTTCAGAGAATATATGATTTATGGGGGGTATTCCAGATGTAAAGGGTCGTTTTGGTTGAAAAAGTGCAAGGTGCGCACTTTGGGGTTTATTTATCAAGGGCTTGCGCCAGGTAGTGTCTGACGAGCACCAGGTACCGCCAGCTAACGGCGGCTACCGACTCAAGTACGCCCGGCGGCGGTCACAATGACGCATTTATCACGCTAAATGAGGCTAGCGCCAGCGAGAGCGTCAGCTAGCGCGGGATTCATCATGTAGCCGACTGCAACGAACAGCGCCGCTGCTAATCCCATCACAGCGACAGGTATGACCTGGCGCTCCCTGGCGTTGTCCAATGCATTTCAATGGAGCAATCTTTAAATAATCATAATTAATTGCTATTAATGTTTTTTTTGTTTTTTTTTTATGTCAAAAATTCTGTGACCACTTCTGCAATGTTAGGTTTTTTTTTTTAAGTAAAAAAAAAAAAATTAAAAATTGTGCAGAATTGATATTACAGGTCTGATATTAATGTATTCATATTACAAAATGTTTAGAAAAACTTGTAAAATTTTTACATTAAAAAAAAATGGTTGTTTGGGGGTTAAAAACTACTTTACACACATCGCCGCCAGCGCTCTGGGGTTTAAACAAGGAATTCACAGCGCGAGAAATTTTTGAGCGTGATTTGTTTATGAATCTGCAGCAAGCCGTTCGTTCTGGCCATTCGCTGTCAGGCGCACCCATACAACGCGGAACCTGTGAAACATCGACCCCTAACCCCGTATTCAACATTACCGCACACCGACTGAGTCGCTGTCAACAAGCAAACCCCGGCCAAGCACAGCGAATACTAGCTGGCGCTGTGAAAATCACGCTACTGGCGCTCATCTGTCGCTACCTGGCGCTATTAATGAATCGGCCTGCCCGTCTGCAGACCTGAAATTTTCAAGTAAAATTACTATTACGCACAAGCATGTTGGGAATTGTTCTGTTTGGAGGGTCTTGTTTTTCAGATTGAACTTGTTTTTTATGTTTGCATATAGTTTTTTTAGGAAAATGTGGCTTTGATTGTTCTTTTTTATTCTTTTTTAGGAAAGCTCTGTGCAACCAAAGAATTTATTGAGGGATTACTTCCAGAAAACTATGCCCACGTCAACAAGCCTGGTACGCCTAGAAAGCTTGAGGTGTGTACTTCCAGCGAATATATCATTTGTGGGGGGTATTTCAAATATAAAGGGTTGTTTTTCTCGAAAAACTGCAAGGTGTGCATAGCGCTTAGCATAGTTGTAGTTTATCTGAAAAAATTCCTAAAGTTCTGTTTCAGTTAGGGGGAGTCTCCTGGGCTGGAAAGGGTGTCTACCAATACATATGTGGTACCGTTGTATCCAGGAGAAATTGGGATTTCACACGCAATAAGATTTTATTGACAAACGTACATTTTTTATTACAATAAAACACTGCAACTTGTAAAAAATAGAATTTAAAAATTTTTTTTGCACCCAAAAGTATTGAGTATACACTAAAAAAGACCAAACAAGACATTTTCTGTTGAAGCCCAGATTCTGCTGAAAAAGCGCAAAATAGTCAAACATGGCCTGGCAACAGAGGGTGACAAATACTCTGGCTAGGCTGGCACTTAAAGTATTAATGTCACCTGTAGAACTGCCCTATCACATGTGAAGGGAAATGTGTTTGTTAAATCAAAGGAAACTTTTTTTTATTTCACTTTGTCATGTCCAACGAAAAAAAAAGATTTGACTGCCCCCCCAAACTTACCCTCTCCAGAATAATCCAAAATCATTTGGTCAACCTCTCTGGCCTTATGGATTTAGAATTTTAGCATTTGAAATGCTACAGTCTATCACAGTATGATAATTTTTTTCAGATCTTTATTAGCAATGAGTGGCATGATGCAGTTAGTGGTAAGACGTTTCCAGTCCTCAATCCTGCTACCGGAGAAAAAGTATGTGATGTAGCAGAAGGAGATAAGGTAAAATTCATGCCAGTTTTTATTAACTCTTTAAAGCAGACATAAACCCGCCTACATCCCTAACTACACTACAACAGCCAAATTCCCTGCCTTCACTGTATGCTTGGCTTCCGGTTTTCCAGCAACAGACTGGCTTCTTATAGCAGACCAGCAGTCATAAATGAGTTAAATCAGACCAACACAACAAATATACATCCCTCCCCAGGGCAATTTAGATTGCTGCACATAAAAATTTAATTTACCTTCTTCTAACGCTTATTGGGATAAACTTTAAAAACAAGTAGGCCGCTCATACATTTGCAGGCCACCTGCAAACAGGAAGTGCTTCTGGGCTTTCTGTTATTGTGCATTTTAGTTATGTCAGTTGGGAGAGAAAGCTTCAAAATGGCCACTACCTTTCTCTTCCAACTGTGCCAGGCTGTTGGTCCAGTTTAAGTGACTTGTTCATCGCCCAATCACTGTTGTACTTCGGCTGCTGCTACTGCAGTGATGGGGTGATGAATGAATCACTCATCATCCCCTGTGCTGTGGTTGCAAAATAAAATGAGACTGCAGTACCCAGCTTTGAGTCTAGTATCACTACGGTCCAGATGCCACAAACCATCTTCGTGCATTGCCGGAAAACACCAGCCCCTATGCCCTTTGGTCTAGGTTTATTTCTGGTTTTATGCCATTAGCCCCCCACACACTCATTAGCACCCTAGAAGAGAACAGGGCTCATTCTGATGAAAAAAAAAGGCTTTTCCACACCTCCTCTGGGGTGGTGTGATCAAGTGGGCATATTAGCAAGCCACCTGCCCACATGGCATTACCAGTTCACAGTTATTGAGAAAAGCAGCAAAACACAACTCAACCACATCGTTCACCACTGATAAAAAAAACTAACTAAAATAATTCAAAACCTGATGTTTTTTTACTTGCTCCAAAGCTTTCTCTTTGCTTGTGGTTTTTCCCTGACACAAAGCGTTGCTTGTAATATTCTTCAGGCCCAGTGTATTTCTTGCAAGTGTCTTGGTAGTCTTCTGGACTCGGCCCAACATGTTATTGCTTGATTGAAATAGCTGGAAACTCCAGAAATTATTCTTTAGAGGAGCTTAGCCCTACAATTTCTTCTCTCTGGTTGGTTGCCCAGGTTGTTTACATTTATACAGAGACGACCACAACGAAACTAGTGATGGGCTTCAGGACTTTGCCTACTGAATTCCATATTTAGATATGGCTTGCAGAAAGTTGATTATAAACCCTGACCCACCCTGCTCTTCCTCGCTTAGTTGATCCTTCTCTGAATATTCCTCAGAGGATTCCTCAGAGGATATTAAGGTTTTTGTAACAGTGCATAGAATATCTTAATCCTTTCACTTAGGTTAATTAAAGTCCTTTGACTTTAGGCCTGACACACTAATGCCACACCTAACTTCACTGCTCATTCCTTACAGTCTGTATGTGTCTTATTTCAAGTATGTCTCACACCCTGCTTCGGAAGATTGATTACACATGGGTTATAGTCCAGTAGAGGGCGAACTTTTGCAGAGATGACTAGAAAAAATTAAGCCCCTCCCAGTCCATAAATACCTGGGACCTCCCACACATTCCCCAGTAATCGTCTCTGCAGACGGCGAGCGAGTCAATAGATGGCTGTCTCTTCCTTGCAGGTAAGCCGGGTTCACACCCGGCCATCTTTGTCCCTATTTTCTTCCCGGACCTAGTTACTTTAGTCCCCTATGCCTCCTAGCCTTGGCTGTAGGTCCGGGTGAAGGTAGGGTTCACCTTAGCAGGTGTATTGATAGGAGCCATGCTCCTCCGTGAGACGCCATTACAAGGGGTAGGCGGCTACCAGGTTGGTGACCCTGGTTTGGGATGCCCTGTCTGTTTTCCCCAGTTCTACTATTGTAGTTGGGGACTCCCCCCTTACATTACTCCCTTTTCCCGCAATGGGGGGGGGGGGGGCTTTGCCTTCTCCATTGTGACCTTTTCCCTTCTTTTCCTGTATGAGTGTGTGTGTGTGTGTGTGGTGTGTTTTATTCACTGCATTGCTGCAGCCGCACTGGGAGCTGGCCGCCCTGGCTGGAATCGCGCTCAGTGGGGAGAGCTTCTTCTCCTCCTTTCTGTCAGGGGAGGGAGCAGGGCCGGCACTCAGCGTGCTGGCGGCGGCCCACCCCCCTCTCTCTGGCGCCATTTGTGGTCTCCAGACATAGGGCGGGAACCGCTTTGCTCTTACATAGCGCGGTGGCAGCCATTAGCCTTTATTGTGCTTACTGCGCATACATAGTTATCAGGTGTTTTTATGGATATATATATATATATATATATATATATATATATATGTTTGTATATAATTTCCACTCTTTTGTCAATTTCTGAAAAATAATGTATAATTGCCTTTTGTGGTTAGAGTGTGCCTTGCTTATGGGGTCCCCTTTTTTATTATGTCTTTCGGGAGGACTCCCTGATTCGTTAAAAAAGGGGGGTTCTCCCGGTCCTAGGGTCCCTTGGCTAAAATTTGGGCATTACAAATCCTTCCACTAACGGACTTAAGGGGCATCCCGGGTAGCTTTCTAGTGTAATTCCCTCTGGTCATTGCGACTACCAAAAAATCACCATATGGAGGATCCCCAGGATACCGGGCTCGGGCTCCCTTCGGGGCATTCCCGGCATTCCCGGCAGTGTATGGGTTGTGGGGTATCCCTTGCGGGGGATAATGTGCTGGTTTGCGTACCATGTGCACAGTAGGCCATAACGCGGCAGTCGGGGTCCCAGGCGTCTGGGTCAGTGCCTCCGGACTCATCACCTACTACACCTCGCCTGATCCGTACCCCAAGTGACACGGTCATTAGCAGGGAGTCGCAATCTGATGTATGTGCTAGATTGGCCAACATTGAGAAATTGATTTCTAGCCCTGCGGTCAGTAAGGCCCCGGCTAAGAGGAGACATTTGTCACCGGCCGCGCCGGGTTTTGAATTTGATGATTATGACTCCTTTGACTGGTCTGACCATTCCCTACTGGAAGAAGGGGAATTGTTCTTTGAATCTGAAGGCTCTGAGGATCAGCAGTTTTTGGATGCTGATGTTGGCTGGAGCGTAGGGATGCCGTTGATACCCCCAAGATTCTGGCCCATATATTTGGGGTGCTGGCTATTTCTCCTCCGGCGGAGGCCCCTCCACAGAAGGGGAATTTTTGGGGATCTCCAAGCCTAGATTGGAGTTCCCAAAATCAGAAGCATTTTGACAATTGATTCTTAAGGAATGGGA
This sequence comes from Gastrophryne carolinensis, assembly GCA_027917425.1. Classification (NCBI taxonomy): domain Eukaryota; kingdom Metazoa; phylum Chordata; class Amphibia; order Anura; family Microhylidae; genus Gastrophryne; species Gastrophryne carolinensis. Next base: position 393,136,809 of record CM051234.1, on the reverse strand, counting down.
AAAGCCTAGCCGACTTCCTTCAGGGATGGGATAGGAAGTATCCTTTTCCGGTGGACGTGGTGAAGCGCTGGTCTTCCCCTCCCGAAGTCGATGCACCCGTTCTGGGTTTGTCCAACACATCCATTGTGCTTTCACCAGACGCCTCCACGTTGAAGGATAGTGAGGACCGACGTATTGATCAATTGCCATGTCATGCCTTCGCCAGCGTGGGTTCGGCTTTGCGGCCTGTTTGTGCTTCTGCGCTCATAGCTGTGGCTACCAGGTCTGTGGTTAGGGGCCTGTTGAGTGGTTCCCAGCTTAATCCAGCCAGGGATGAATTTGCAGCTCTTACGAGATGTGATTTGTTCATGACCTTTGTCTTATCTGCTTTGGATGACACAATTTGTATGTATAGCAGAACTTCTGCGTTGCTTGTGGCTATACGCCGATCGGTCTGGTTGCGCCAGTGGGCAGCTGACATTGTGGCTAAGAAGTCACTTACAGGGCTACCCTTTTTGGGTATGCGGCTGCTTGGAGATAAATTGGACTCGGTAGTGAAAGAAGGAAAGCTACCACAACACAAGAAGCAGCGTCGCTCCTTTTGGGGTGCAGGCTCCTTTAATCCTTCTTTTCGTGGCACCAGAGCAGGCAGAGGAGCTGCCTACTCTGCCTTCAGAGGTGTCTCCTGGGGCAGGGGCAGAGGACGTGCCCGTCCAGGACCTGCCTGGGGTTCCAAGCCCAAGGCCGTTGCCAAGACAGCTCAGCAATGGGGGGGGGCGCCCTCACCCTTGCGGGTGGGGGGACGGCTACGGCACTTCGTCCAGGTCTGGTCCCGGGAGGTCACAGACAAATGGATCCTGGAAGTGGTCTCTTCCGGGTACAAGCTGGAGTTCGGGTACCGGCCTCCTCCCAGATTCCTCAGGTCTCGGGTTCCCTCGGACCCCCGGCTGCGCAGGGACTCCTGTTGGCAGTACAAAATCTTTTGGACATGGAAGTCATTTGCTCGGTGCCTTTCTCAGAGAGAAGCCGGGGCTATTATTCCAACCTTTTCACCGTGCCCAAAAAAAGAAAAAAAAGGATGGTTCCATAAGTCCTATTCTGGATTTAAAGCTTCTCAACAGGTTCATCAGAACCTGGAGGTTCCGCATGGAGACTCTCCGTTCAGCCATCAACTCTCCGCGTCAAGGGGACTTTATGACGTCCATAGACATCAAGGATGTTTACCTTCATGTTCCGAGCTTCCCAGGACACCAGAGATTTCTCAGGTTTGTGGTGGGAGATCAACACTTTCAGTTTGTGGCTCTCCCATTTGGGCTGACCTCGGCACCAAGGGTGTTCACCAAGGTGCTGGCGGGTATAATGGCCCTTCTCAGAGTCCAAGGCATTCGCATTGTGTCGTATCTGGACGACCTCCTCATAACGGCATCCTCTCTCAGACAGGCGGATCTAGACACCAGGACGGTGGTGGCAACGCTGGAGAGGTTCGGTCGGGTGATCAACTACCCCAAGTCTTATCTCTCCCCGTCAAGAGAGATTTCCTTTCTGGGTATGAATCTGGATACCATTCAGGCAAGGGTGTTCCTACCTCAGTCGAAGGTGCAGATGGTTCAAGATTTGATCCGTCTTCTTCTTCTTCTGTCCAACCCTCGCCCATCCATTCGGCTAGGGATGAGGCTGGCGGGGTTGATGGTGGCTTCCTTCGAGGCAGTTCCTTTTGCTCAGTTTCACATGAGGTCGCTTCAGCTCCATCTACTGCTTGGGACAGATGTCCGCTGTCTTTGGATCAGTCATTTCTGATGTCTCCCCTAGTTCGGCAGTATCTTCAGTGGTGGCTGGAACCAGGGAATCTTCTGAGGGGCAGGTCCCTTCTGGCCCCTCGTTGGGAGACGGTCACCATGGATGCCAGCCTGTCGGGCTGGGGGGGTTTCTAGAAGGATCATCAGTTCCAGGGACTGTGGGGTCCTCAGGAGGCTCACGCCCCCATGTCTTAGAGCTGAGAGCCATTCGGTTGGTGCTGTCACGTTTGACACATCACCTCGGACTGCAGACCCTCTCGCCGAGGGGAATGGTCCCTCAACAACAAGCTATTTTGGTTCCTTTGTCACAAGTGGGGGTCCCCGGAGGTGGATCTTTTTGCCTCTCGTCACAATCACAAGCTTCCTGCATTTGTGTCTTGGTCTCAGAATCCTCTGGCCCTGGCAGTGGATGCCATGTCCCTTGCCTGGAGGGATCTGCGGTTCCTGTACCTGTTTCCCCCCTTCTCCATGGTAGGCAAGGTGGTGCGCAAGCTGGCTCAAGAGGGTGTGCCAGCAATTCTGGTGGCCCCAAGTTGGCCAAGACAGTTTTGGTTCCCAGACGTCGTGCGGCTGGCGGTCGATCAGTACAGGTTGCCCCTGTTTCCGGATCTGGTCACTCAAGGTCACCTTTGTTACCCCAATTTACCAACGCTGGTTTTGACGGCATGGCTGCTGAAACCTCCATCCTAAAGGAAGAAGGTTTGTCTGATGCTGTTATTCAGACACTTGTCAGGGCTAGGAAGAGATCTTCCTCTAAAATTTACTACAGGACTTGGCGGTCCTATATTGATTGGTGTGAGGCTAGGGCCTTGCCTTGCAGGGTGTTTTCGATTCCTAAGTTTTTGGAGTTTCTTCAACAAGGTCTGGACCTGGGTTTCCAGCTTAGTACCTTGAAAGGGCAGGTCTCTGCCCTGGCGGTCTTCTTTCAGAGGTATTTTGCTCTTTACCCTTTGGTTAAGATTTTTTTCCAGGGGGTCACTCATGTGCGGCCCTCTCGAAAGACTTTGTTGCCGGTTTGGGACTTGAATTTGGTGTTGTCGGCCCTCTAGGGGCCTCCTTTTGAGCCGGGGCAGGATGTTGCTCTTTCTATTCTCACACAAAAGGTTGCCTTTTTGGTGGCTATTACTAGAGATGAGCGAACTTTTGAAAAATTCGATTCGACTGATTCGCCGAATTTTCCGACAAAAATCGTTTCGACCCGAATAAATTCGCGACGAATCGCTATTAAAAACGGCTATTTCTGAGCCTCCTACAGCCTCAATAGGGTTGTAAACCATTCAGCCTTGCTGTAACACGCACAGGATGCGTGCTGGGTTAGTTAAATAATACTTTGAAGAAATATCACATGCAGATCAGAGGCATCGCTAATAGAATCGCAGAGCGGCACAATTGCAGAGAGTTGAAGTGGCATCACTATGAGGGGCAGAAGGAGCCCAAATATACACTGGAGTTGGCCTCAGGAGCCCAAAAATTGGATGAATCACACCCTGGAGTTGGCAGGAGTTGGCAGCAGCAGCAGCAGGAGCCCAAATATACACTGGAGTTGGCTTCAGGAGCCCAAAAATTGGATGAATCACACCCTGGAGTTGGCAGGAGTTGGCAGCAGCAGCAGCAGGAGCCCAAATATACACTGGAGTTGGCTTCAGGAGCCCAAAAATTGGATGAATCACACCCTGGAGTTGGCAGGAGTTGACAGCAGCAGCAGCAGGAGCCCAAATATACACTGGAGTTGGCTTCAGGAGCCCAAAAATTGGATGAATCACACCCTGGAGTTGGCAGGAGTTGACAGTAGCAGCAGCAGGAGCCCAAATATACACTGGAGTTGGCCTCAGGAGCCCAAAAATTGGATGAATCACACCCTGGAGTTGGCAGGAGTTGACAGTAGCAGCAGCAGGAGCCCAAATATACACTGGAGTTGGCCTCAGGAGCCCAAAAATTGGATGAATCACACCCTGGAGTTGGCAGGAGTTGACAGTAGCAGCAGCAGGAGCCCAAATATACACTGGAGTTGGCCTCAGGAGCCCAAAAATTGGATGAATCACACCCTGGAGTTGGCAGGAGTTGACAGTAGCAGCAGCAGGAGCCCAAATATACACTGGAGTTGGCCTCAGGAGCCCAAAAATTGGATGAATCACACCCTGGAGTTGGCAGGAGTTGGCAGTAGCAGCAGCAGGAGCCCAAATATACACTGGAGTTGGCCTCAGGAGCCCAAAAATTGGATGAATCACACCCTGGAGTTGGCAGGAGTTGGCAGCAGCAGCAGCAGGAGCCCAAATATACACTGGAGTTGGCTTCAGGAGCCCAAAAATTGGATGAATCACACCCTGGAGTTGGCAGAAGTTGACAGTAGCAGCAGCAGGAGCCCAAATATACACTGGAGTTGGCCTCAGGAGCCCAAAAATTGGATGAATCACACCCTGGAGTTGGCAGGAGTTGACAGTAGCAGCAGCAGGAGCCCAAATATACACTGGAGTTGGCCTCAGGAGCCCAAAAATTGGATGAATCACACCCTGGAGTTGGCAGGAGTTGACAGTAGCAGCAGCAGGAGCCCAAATATACACTGGAGTTGGCTTCAGGAGCCCAAAAATTGGATGAATCACACCCTGGAGTTGGCAGGAGTTGACAGTAGCAGCAGCAGGAGCCCAAATATACACTGGAGTTGGCTTCAGGAGCCCAAAAATTGGATGAATCACACCCTGGAGTTGGCAGAAGTTGACAGCAGCAGCAGCAGGAGCCCAAATATACACTGGAGTTGGCCTCAGGAGCCCAAAAATTGGATGAATCACACCCTGGAGTTGGCAGAAGTTGGCAGCAGCAGCAGCAGGAGCCCAAATATACACTGGAGTTGGCTTCAGGAGCCCAAAAATTGGATGAATCACACCCTGGAGTTGGCAGAAGTTGGCAGCAGCAGCAGCAGGAGCCCAAATATACACTGGAGTTGGCTTCAGGAGCCCAAAAATTGGATGAATCACACCCTGGAGTTGGCAGGAGTTGACAGTAGCAGCAGCAGGAGCCCAAATATACACTGGAGTTGGCCTCAGGAGCCCAAAAATTGGATGAATCACACCCTGGAGTTGGCAGGAGTTGACAGTAGCAGCAGCAGGAGCCCAAATATACACTGGAGTTGGCTTCAGGAGCCCAAAAATTGGATGAATCACACCCTGGAGTTGGCAGGAGTTGACAGTAGCAGCAGCAGGAGCCCAAATATACACTGGAGTTGGCCTCAGGAGCCCAAAAATTGGATGAATCACACCCTGGAGTTGGCAGGAGTTGACAGTAGCAGCAGCAGGAGCCCAAATATACACTGGAGTTGGCTTCAGGAGCCCAAAAATTGGATGAATCACACCCTGGAGTTGGCAGAAGTTGGCAGCAGCAGCAGCAGGAGCCCAAACATTACTTTAAACAGACCCTGGGGTTGGCCTCAGGAGCCCAAAAATTGGATGAATCACACCCTGTGGAGAGTCATGTGGAGAAAAAGTAGCTTAGTTAGTAATATCTACATAAAATTATGAATAAACAAATGCAAAAGTTTGCCAAAGTGAAGTTTTGTTTGAGGGTGTGTTTCCACCTTTTAATTAAATCAGAAACAAGAAGGTGTCATTGCCTCTGACTAATTAGCCCTCAAAAATTCTTGGAATTTTTAATCTGGAATCATGTCTGATCCGTCTTATCCGAAGAATATTAATAAAAAGTAAGAGTAACGTAAAGGATTTTTTATCAATACTTACTTGTGGTCCGATGCGGAGGAATGTCTGTAACTTGAGAGCAGCGCCTTAAATCTGTTTTGCACGATCCATCTTTCTTGGTCTGGCCCCGTCATCAATCTACTGGAATACATCAGGCATTGTTGGGAGGAAAGCTTGGCTGATCCATGCGCCATTCATTTCCACGCAGGGCAGTCTCTGGAAAAAAAAAGTCTGTATAAACCAGGGTCTTTTTCATATAAAAACAAATGGTTATTCTTGCTTTTCAACCATATGTTCCACAGCTTTACCAGTCATTGTGTCAGCCAATGAAGCAACTTTGTCTGGAAGTGCTGCAAAAGCAGTCCACTGCATCACAAGTGGCATCTGACACCCCCAGTCAACTGTCTGCCTGTTATGCTTTGGGTTCAGCTCCACTATCCATTGATCTGATATCCAAGATCTGATAATCATAAAATTCAGCAGCTACTGCCCAGCCAAGAAGTGGAGGAGACACTCGCCTCTTCTTCCACTATCCGGCAACTAGTGATGAGGAGAGTGTCGTGGGAGGAGGTGTTGCAAGCCGAGGTAGTGGAAGAGGGTCCCTGGAGTCTGCGGCGGTGGCGGCGGCAGCAGCAGCGAATTATTGCGGACTGTTGGTAGGAAAAATCAGCTACTCAGCGATGTGGCAGTGTTCCATGCAGCATCCTGTGGAGAAAAAGTAGGTTAGTTAGTGTATATACATAAAATTATGAATAGACAAATGCAATAGTATTGCGAAAGTGAAGTTTTGTTTGAGGGTGTGTTTCCACCTTGCAATTAAATCAGAAACAACTAGCTATCATTTGCCTCTGAATAATTAGCCCTCAAAAATTCTTGGAATTTTTAATCTTGATGTCTGAGGGATTTCTCCTCTCAGACAGCGTCACCATAAGTCCAGCCTGCTGCATTACCCAGTGGTGGACCTTTCAGAGAACTGATGGCTTGTGCCGAGCCGAGGTGGAGAGTCACATGGCATGGTTGTTGAACAGAAGGTGGGCCAGTCCTTTAGCCTGTCAGTGTGTACCAAAGTGCACAGTGTTGTCTACGCCTGGAGCTGTAACTATAGACTCATGGTGGACAATATATATCCTTTTAGGCCCCCTTGGTGATTGTTGTTTCACGCTGTTCTTCACATGGTTTTCCTTGACCATCAGAGTCACACATGGGAGGAACTACTAAAAATGAGAACTCAATCCATGAAAGCATTGCTTAATCCACGAAAACTGCAAATTTGGACCCATGGTGACTGACACTTGGAAGAACATCTTGTTTGCGCTGCGACAAGGAAGCCAGAGTCATGCGTCCTGACATGGCACACGTGTTCAGTCTAGTTTTGAAGTCTTGCCCCCATCTGAAAGACATCCGAACAACAGGAAAGAAAGTTAGCATGCACTTCTGGCACTCCTACACCACCAAGCACAACCTTATTGAGCCTCAGCGTCACAAAGGTGTACCCCACCATAGTCTGATTTGCGATGTTTCCACCCGTTGGAATTCCACCCTCCATATGCAGGATCCACTATAGCAGTGGTCCCCAACCCTGTCCTCAAGGCCCACCAACAGGCCAGGCTTTGCAGATCTCCACAAAGATGCTCAGGTGGAGTAATTAGTGCAGCTGCAGAGCAATAGAGCTGGCTATTTGGAGATCCAAAAAACATGACATGTTGGTGGGCCTTGAGGACAGGGTTGAGGACCACTGCACTATAGGAACAGAGAAAAGCCATCACGGATTTCTGGATGATCCAAACGGATAGGGGGACACCCCTGTGTAAATTCAATGTAAACCATTGGCAGCTCATACGTGACACCGACCGTTTGTTTAGGCCCTTTGAGGAAGCTACATTATTAGTCAGTTGCCAGGACTATGAGATGAACGATGAGATTCCACTGCTTCATGTACTACAACACATGTTGGAAAGCATGGCTGGTCAGGGCACTGGAGACATGGCACATACATTTCACAGCCACATGAAGCCTGTGGGGGCTGAAGTGGAGGAGGAGGAGGGGGTGGGGCACAGCAAACCACAGTTTAGGTTTCACAAAATGACCATTTTATCTAGTCATCTGACAGGAGAGGAGGTGCAGCCACAGGAGCTAGAGGGTTGTGAGTAAGGCGAGACAGAGGACCCAGACACACCATGGCAGTTTACAGTGGAGATGGAGACAGGTAGTCCCTCCGAGTCACTTGCACAAATGGCACGATGCATGCTCACATGCATGCGTACTAGTGAGCGCAGAATTGTCTCCCTTTATTCAGCGGGAAGACTTCTGGCTCTCCAACTTATTGGACCCTCGCTTCCGGCACAAAATGGGGGCATTTTTTACGCCCACTGAGAGGGAGGAAAAACTGACCTACTACAGAGACATCCCACGTAGTCAGTTGGGCGATGTCTATTTGCGCCATGGCCCATACTCCCGCAGGTCTGACTCTAGGGGAACTTTGCGATCACCTTCCACTGCCATGGCTGCTGGGGGGGTGGAAGGAGCAGCAGCAGCTCCATCAGCAGCAACCTCAGTCTTCAGTCGCTAGTGAGTAGCTTTCTACACCCGCATAGTGAGTCTACTCATGAGAAGCAGGAAGACCTGGAGCTGGACCTCAAACAGCAGGTCATGTCATACCTTGACATGACCATGCCAACACACCTTCAAGATCCACTGGATTTGCTGGGAAGCCAAACTTGACTTGTGCCCGCAACTAGCAGAGTTTGCCCTGGAAAAGCTGTACTGGCCGGACAGTAGTTGATTTAGATGGCAACTGGGCTGCTCTATATAACGAAGCAAAATGGCAAATTTACCTCACTATATAAGCTATTGCCCCTCAGATTTACACAGGGGCTGCTCTATATTATGCTGCAAAATGGCAAATTAACCTCACAATATAAGCCATTGCAGCTCTATATAAATAAAAATAAATAAATAAAAAAAGGGCCTGTAGAAGCTTATTTAGTATAACAGATAGGGTGACATGTGCTGGTTTGGGATGCCCATATGGGCTAGTGTTTTGGCAGCAGTACAAAAACCAATGCAAAATGCAATAGCTTAATAAAGCTGATGCTGATCAACGCTTATTTAGTATAACAGATGGGGTGCAACATGCAGGTTTGGGATGCCCTGCGGCCTGGTGTATTTAAAGCAGACCAAAACCAATTCAAAATGCAATAACTTAATAAAGCTGAGGCTGTAGATGCTTATTTAGTATAAACAGGTAGGGTGCAAGGTGCAGCTTTGGGGTGCCCTGCGGCCTGGTTAAATGAAAGCAGTCAAAAAGGAAGTGCAAACTGAAGTAGCTTAATGAAGCTGATGCTGATCAACGCTTATGTTGTATACCAGATAGGGTGCAAGGTGCAGCTTTGGGGTGCCCTGCGGCCTGGTTTATTAAAATCAGTCAAAAACAAGTGCAAACTGAAGTAGCCTGATCAACGCTTATGTTGTATAACAGATAGGTTTAAAATAGCATGTGCCTTGGGATGCCCGTGTGGCCTGTTATATTTCAAGCTGAACAAAAAGTAACAATAATCCAAGTATGAGACATCATTTTGACCTTCTTCACAGCGCCATACTTTGAAAAAAAAAAATTAATTTCATGCCGATCAATCCAAAGGTCAATGCCCCTAACAAAAATAGTGTTCGGTATAAATTTTCCTTCTGGAAGGACGTAACCTTTAGTTTACATGGTTGGGGTAGGTTATCTTACAAATTGGGATACCCCACTGTATATGAAACCGAATATAAATGCACACCCAAAAGTGGACACTCAGCCTCCAAGAGGCCTGCTTAGTTTAAATAAGAGAGCTGCTTAGTATGGTAGGTAGGTTATGTTATGTTACAGAATGGGATGCCCCAAGCAGACTTGAGATCAGTATATATGCACACAGCAGCAGTGTGTTAGCAGGCTCATACAGGCCAAATTTCTTTAAATAAATGTGCAGCTTACAGTAAATGCAGAGGCTAATGGTATGTTAAAGAATGGGATGTCCCAAAAACCAGAGAGCACCTGGCAGGCAGCAGTAAGACTATGCACAGCAAAAGTGTCTTTATCATGCCTAATTTCAATTAGAATAGGTGCAAATGGTTAGGTTCTTAAATAGAGGCTGGTGTAGTCACAGAATGGGATGCCCTAAAAACCAGCAGTAAGTACACCTGGCAGGGTCCAGTAGTGCTATGCCCAGCAAAAGTGTCTTTATCAGGCTAATTTCAAATATGATAAGAGCAAATGCTTATATGGTCTTAAACAGAGGCTGCTGTAGTCACAGAATGGGATGCCCCGGGCAGGAATCGAGCTGGCAGGGTCCAGTAGGGCTTTGGCCAGCAAAAGTGTCTTTATCAGGCCTAATTTCAAATATGATAAGAGCAAATGCTTATATGGTCTTAAACAGAGGCTGCTTTAGTCACAGAATGGGATGCCCTGGGCAGGAATCGACCTGGCAGGGTCCAGTAGGGCTTTGGCCAGCAAAAGTGTCTTTATCAGGCTAATTTCAAATATGATAAGAGCAAATGCTTATATGGTCTTAAACAGAGACTGCTTTAGTCACAGAATGGGATGCCCCGGGCAGGAATCGAGCTGGCAGGGTCCAGTAGTGCTTTGGCCAGCAAAAGTGTCTTTATCAGGCTAATTTCAAATATGATAAGAGCAAATGCTTATATGGTCTTAAACAGAGGCTGCTGTAGTCACAGAATGGGATGCCCCGGGCAGGAATCGAGCTGGCAGGGTCCAGTAGTGCTTTGGCCAGCAAAAGTGTCTTTATCAGGCTAATTTCAAATATGATAAGAGCAAATGCTTATATGGTCTTAAACAGAGGCTGCTGTAGTCACAGAATGGGATGCCCCGGGCAGGAATCGAGCTGGCAGGGTCCAGTAGGGCTTTGGCCAGCAAAAGTGTCTTTATCAGGCCTAATTTCAAATATGATAAGAGCAAATGCTTATATGGTCTTAAACAGAGGCTGCTTTAGTCACAGAATGGGATGCCCTGGGCAGGAATCGACCTGGCAGGGTCCAGTAGGGCTTTGGCCAGCAAAAGTGTCTTTATCAGGCTAATTTCAAATATGATAAGAGCAAATGCTTATATGGTCTTAAACAGAGGCTGCTTTAGTCACAGAATGGGATGCCCCGGGCAGGAATCGAGCTGGCAGGGTCCAGTAGTGCTTTGGCCAGCAAAAGTGTCTTTATCAGGCTAATTTCAAATATGATAAGAGCAAATGCTTATATGGTCTTAAACAGAGGCTGCTGTAGTCACAGAATGGGATGCCCCGGGCAGGAATCGAGCTGGCAGGGTCCAGTAGTGCTTTGGCCAGCAAAAGTGTCTTTATCAGGCCTAATTTCAAATATGATAAGAGCAAATGCTTATATGGTCTTAAACAGAGGCTGCTTTAGTCACAGAATGGGATGCCCCGGGCAGGACTCGAGCTGGCAGGGTCCAGTAGTGCTTTGGCCAGCAAAAGTGTCTTTATCAGGCTAATTTCAAATATGATAAGAGCAAATGCTTATATGGTCTTAAACAGAGGCTGCTGTAGTCACAGAATGGGATGCCCCGGGCAGGAATCGAGCTGGCAGGGTCCAGTAGGGCTTTGGCCAGCAAAAGTGTCTTTATCAGGCCTAATTTCAAATATGATAAGAGCAAATGCTTATATGGTCTTAAACAGAGGCTGCTTTAGTCACAGAATGGGATGCCCTGGGCAGGAATCGACCTGGCAGGGTCCAGTAGGGCTTTGGCCAGCAAAAGTGTCTTTATCAGGCTAATTTCAAATATGATAAGAGCAAATGCTTATATGGTCTTAAACAGAGGCTGCTTTAGTCACAGAATGGGATGCCCCGGGCAGGAATCGAGCTGGCAGGGTCCAGTAGTGCTTTGGCCAGCAAAAGTGTCTTTATCAGGCTAATTTCAAATATGATAAGAGCAAATGCTTATATGGTCTTAAACAGAGGCTGCTGTAGTCACAGAATGGGATGCCCCGGGCAGGAATCGAGCTGGCAGGGTCCAGTAGTGCTTTGGCCAGCAAAAGTGTCTTTATCAGGCTAATTTCAAATATGATAAGAGCAAATGCTTATATGGTCTTAAACAGAGGCTGCTGTAGTCACAGAATGGGATGCCCCGGGCAGGAATCGAGCTGGCAGGGTCCAGTAGGGCTTGGGCCAGCAAAAGTGTCTTTATCAGGCCTAATTTCAAATATGATAAGAGCAAATGCTTATATGGTCTTAAACAGAGGCTGCTTTAGTCACAGAATGGGATGCCCTGGGCAGGAATCGACCTGGCAGGGTCCAGTAGGGCTTTGGCCAGCAAAAGTGTCTTTATCAGGCTAATTTCAAATATGATAAGAGCAAATGCTTATATGGTCTTAAACAGAGGCTGCTTTAGTCACAGAATGGGATGCCCCGGGCAGGAATCGAGCTGGCAGGGTCCAGTAGTGCTTTGGCCAGCAAAAGTGTCTTTATCAGGCTAATTTCAAATATGATAAGAGCAAATGCTTATATGGTCTTAAACAGAGGCTGCTGTAGTCACAGAATGGGATGCCCCGGGCAGGAATCGAGCTGGCAGGGTCCAGTAGTGCTTTGGCCAGCAAAAGTGTCTTTATCAGGCCTAATTTCAAATATGATAAGAGCAAATGCTTATATGGTCTTAAACAGAGGCTGCTTTAGTCACAGAATGGGATGCCCCGGGCAGGAATCGAGCTGGCAGGGTCCAGTAGTGCTTTGGCCAGCAAAAGTGTCTTTATCAGGCTAATTTCAAATATGATAAGAGCAAATGCTTATATGGTCTTAAACAGAGGCTGCTGTAGTCACAGAATGGGATGCCCCGGGCAGGAATCGAGCTGGCAGGGTCCAGTAGGGCTTTGGCCAGCAAAAGTGTCTTTATCAGGCCTAATTTCAAATATGATAAGAGCAAATGCTTATATGGTCTTAAACAGAGGCTGCTTTAGTCACAGAATGGGATGCCCTGGGCAGGAATCGACCTGGCAGGGTCCAGTAGGGCTTTGGCCAGCAAAAGTGTCTTTATCAGGCTAATTTCAAATATGATAAGAGCAAATGCTTATATGGTCTTAAACAGAGGCTGCTTTAGTCACAGAATGGGATGCCCCGGGCAGGAATCGAGCTGGCAGGGTCCAGTAGTGCTTTGGCCAGCAAAAGTGTCTTTATCAGGCTAATTTCAAATATGATAAGAGCAAATGCTTATATGGTCTTAAACAGAGGCTGCTGTAGTCACAGAATGGGATGCCCCGGGCAGGAATCGAGCTGGCAGGGTCCAGTAGTGCTTTGGCCAGCAAAAGTGTCTTTATCAGGCTAATTTCAAATATGATAAGAGCAAATGCTTATATGGTCTTAAACAGAGGCTGCTGTAGTCACAGAATGGGATGCCCCGGGCAGGAATCGAGCTGGCAGGGTCCAGTAGGGCTTTGGCCAGCAAAAGTGTCTTTATCAGGCCTAATTTCAAATATGATAAGAGCAAATGCTTATATGGTCTTAAACAGAGGCTGCTTTAGTCACAGAATGGGATGCCCTGGGCAGGAATCGACCTGGCAGGGTCCAGTAGGGCTTTGGCCAGCAAAAGTGTCTTTATCAGGCTAATTTCAAATATGATAAGAGCAAATGCTTATATGGTCTTAAACAGAGGCTGCTTTAGTCACAGAATGGGATGCCCCGGGCAGGAATCGAGCTGGCAGGGTCCAGTAGTGCTTTGGCCAGCAAAAGTGTCTTTATCAGGCTAATTTCAAATATGATAAGAGCAAATGCTTATATGGTCTTAAACAGAGGCTGCTGTAGTCACAGAATGGGATGCCCCGGGCAGGAATCGAGCTGGCAGGGTCCAGTAGTGCTTTGGCCAGCAAAAGTGTCTTTATCAGGCCTAATTTCAAATATGATAAGAGCAAATGCTTATATGGTCTTAAACAGAGGCTGCTTTAGTCACAGAATGGGATGCCCCGGGCAGGAATCGAGCTGGCAGGGTCCAGTAGTGCTTTGGCCAGCAAAAGTGTCTTTATCAGGCTAATTTCAAATATGATAAGAGCAAATGCTTATATGGTCTTAAACAGAGGCTGCTGTAGTCACAGAATGGGATGCCCCGGGCAGGAATCGAGCTGGCAGGGTCCAGTAGGGCTTTGGCCAGCAAAAGTGTCTTTATCAGGCCTAATTTCAAATATGATAAGAGCAAATGCTTATATGGTCTTAAACAGAGGCTGCTTTAGTCACAGAATGGGATGCCCTGGGCAGGAATCGACCTGGCAGGGTCCAGTAGGGCTTTGGCCAGGAAAAGTGTCTTTATCAGGCTAATTTCAAATATGATAAGAGCAAATGCTTATATGGTCTTAAACAGAGGCTGCTTTAGTCACAGAATGGGATGCCCCGGGCAGGAATCGAGCTGGCAGGGTCCAGTAGGGCTTTGGCCAGCAAAAGTGTCTTTATCAGGCCTAATTTCAAATATGATAAGAGCAAATGCTTATATGGTCTTAAACAGAGGCTGCTGTAGTCACAGAATGGGATGCCCCGGGCAGGAATCGAGCTGGCAGGGTCCAGTAGGGCTTTGGCCAGCAAAAGTGTCTTTATCAGGCCTAATTTCAAATATGATAAGAGCAAATGCTTATATGGTCTTAAACAGAGGCTGCTTTAGTCACAGAATGGGATGCCCTGGGCAGGAATCGACCTGGCAGGGTCCAGTAGGGCTTTGGCCAGCAAAAGTGTCTTTATCAGGCTAATTTCAAATATGATAAGAGCAAATGCTTATATGGTCTTAAACAGAGGCTGCTTTAGTCACAGAATGGGATGCCCCGGGCAGGAATCGAGCTGGCAGGGTCCAGTAGTGCTTTGGCCAGCAAAAGTGTCTTTATCAGGCTAATTTCAAATATGATAAGAGCAAATGCTTATATGGTCTTAAACAGAGGCTGCTGTAGTCACAGAATGGGATGCCCCGGGCAGGAATCGAGCTGGCAGGGTCCAGTAGTGCTTTGGCCAGCAAAAGTGTCTTTATCAGGCCTAATTTCAAATATGATAAGAGCAAATGCTTATATGGTCTTAAACAGAGGCTGCTTTAGTCACAGAATGGGATGCCCCGGGCAGGAATCGAGCTGGCAGGGTCCAGTAGTGCTTTGGCCAGCAAAAGTGTCTTTATCAGGCTAATTTCAAATATGATAAGAGCAAATGCCTATATGGTCTTAAACAGAGGCTGCTGTAGTCACAGAATGGGATGCCCCGGGCAGGAATCGAGCTGGCAGGGTCCAGTAGTGCTTTGGCCAGCAAAAGTGTCTTTATCAGGCCTAATTTCAAATATGATAAGAGCAAATGCTTATATGGTCTTAAACAGAGGCTGCTTTAGTCACAGAATGGGATGCCCCGGGCAGGAATCGAGCTGGCAGGGTCCAGTAGTGCTTTGGCCAGCAAAAGTGTCTTTATCAGGCTAATTTCAAATATGATAAGAGCAAATGCTTATATGGTCTTAAACAGAGGCTGCTGTAGTCACAGAATGGGATGCCCCGGGCAGGAATCGAGCTGGCAGGGTCCAGTAGGGCTTTGGCCAGCAAAAGTGTCTTTATCAGGCCTAATTTCAAATATGATAAGAGCAAATGCTTATATGGTCTTAAACAGAGGCTGCTTTAGTCACAGAATGGGATGCCCTGGGCAGGAATCGAGCTGGCAGGGTCCAGTAGTGCTTTGGCCAGCAAAAGTGTCTTTATCAGGCTAATTTCAAATATGATAAGAGCAAATGCTTATATGGTCTTAAACAGAGGCTGCTGTAGTCACAGAATGGGATGCCCCGGGCAGGAATCGAGCTGGCAGGGTCCAGTAGGGCTTTGGCCAGCAAAAGTGTCTTTATCAGGCCTAATTTCAAATATGATAAGTGCAAATGCTTATATGGTCTTAAACAGAGGCTGCTTTAGTCACAGAATGGGATGCCCTGGGCAGGAATCGACCTGGCAGGGTCCAGTAGGGCTTTGGCCAGCAAAAGTGTCTTTATCAGGCTAATTTCAAATATGATAAGAGCAAATGCTTATATGGTCTTAAACAGAGGCTGCTTTAGTCACAGAATGGGATGCCCCGGGCAGGAATCGAGCTGGCAGGGTCCAGTAGTGCTTTGGCCAGCAAAAGTGTCTTTATCAGGCTAATTTCAAATATGATAAGAGCAAATGCTTATATGGTCTTAAACAGAGGCTGCTGTAGTCACAGAATGGGATGCCCCGGGCAGGAATCGAGCTGGCAGGGTCCAGTAGTGCTTTGGCCAGCAAAAGTGTCTTTATCAGGCCTAATTTCAAATATGATAAGAGCAAATGCTTATATGGTCTTAAACAGAGGCTGCTTTAGTCACAGAATGGGATGCCCCGGGCAGGAATCGAGCTGGCAGGGTCCAGTAGTGCTTTGGCCAGCAAAAGTGTCTTTATCAGGCTAATTTCAAATATGATAAGAGCAAATGCTTATATGGTCTTAAACAGAGGCTGCTGTAGTCACAGAATGGGATGCCCCGGGCAGGAATCGAGCTGGCAGGGTCCAGTAGGGCTTTGGCCAGCAAAAGTGTCTTTATCAGGCCTAATTTCAAATATGATAAGAGCAAATGCTTATATGGTCTTAAACAGAGGCTGCTTTAGTCACAGAATGGGATGCCCTGGGCAGGAATCGACCTGGCATGGTCCAGTAGGGCTTTGGCCAGCAAAAGTGTCTTTATCAGGCTAATTTCAAATATGATAAGAGCAAATGCTTATATGGTCTTAAACAGAGGCTGCTTTAGTCACAGAATGGGATGCCCCGGGCAGGAATCGAGCTGGCAGGGTCCAGTAGTGCTTTGGCCAGCAAAAGTGTCTTTATCAGGCTAATTTCAAATATGATAAGAGCAAATGCTTATATGGTCTTAAACAGAGGCTGCTGTAGTCACAGAATGGGATGCCCCGGGCAGGAATCGAGCTGGCAGGGTCCAGTAGTGCTTTGGCCAGCAAAAGTGTCTTTATCAGGCCTAATTTCAAATATGATAAGAGCAAATGCTTATATGGTCTTAAACAGAGGCTGCTTTAGTCACAGAATGGGATGCCTCACAGCAGACTTAAGATCAGTTCAGTATATATGCACAGTTAGTTACTATAAGCAGCCTGAAAACGCTAACAAAGGCTGGATGAAAAAAAAAAAATCTCCCTGTCAGCCAGCTCCGTTTTTCCTACCTTTCCCTGGCTTTCTGTCTGTCTCCTGTCTGTCTCCTGCCTGTCTCCTGCCTGTCTCCAGCCTGTCCCTGTCTGTCCCTGTCTCCAGCCTGTCTAACTGCCTCAGCTACACAGCGTTCTGTCTGTCTGTCACGAATGCAATAGAGAAATGAGGAAAAGCAAGATGGCCGCCGTTAAATACCGCTGTGTGACGTCACCGGGCTTGCTGGCTGCTGATAGGCTGCATGTGACTGCCCCAGCTTGCACTGGCGCGGGATACATGTCCAGACATGTCCCGTCCGCCATCTTAGAATGCCTGTAATGTAAATGAATGGATGTTAAAGGAAAACTTCGAGTGATCGAATCGCGGGGAAATTCGGATTCGATCCGAATCGAATTTTTCCTGAAATTCGGATCGAATCCGGGTTCGTCCGGATCGATTCGCTCATCCCTAGCTATTACCTCTGTTCGGCGTGTTTCTGAGTTGGCGGCTCTGTCTATACAGGCCCTTACTTTGAAAGACACCAGGACAAGGTGGTTTTTCGCTTTAAGCTAGATTTCCTATCTAAGGTGGTCTTTGCCTTTCATCTCCATCAGGATGTTCTCCCTTCCTTGTGTCCTAAGCCTAGCAATGACAAGGAGAGGGCCCTGCACTCTCTGGATGTGGGTCGTTTTGTGAAGTACTATTTTGGTGGATATTTCTCCCTTTTGTAAGACGGACGCTTTGTTTGTGGTGCCCTCTGGGCCCAGGAAAGGTTTGGCGTCCGTCAAGTCTACCATTAGTAAATGGATACGTCAGGCCATTGTTGGGGCCTATACTGCCAAGGGGAGGGTTCCCCCTTTTCAGATCACTGCTCATTCTACTCGTGCTGTTGGGGCTTCCTGGGCTTTTCAGCACCAGGCTTCTGTTGAACAAGTTTGTAAGGCTGCTACTTGGTCTTTTGTTCATACTTTTTCCACGTTTTATAAGGTTGATGTGCGGGCCTCAGCGGATGCTGTTTTTGGCCGCAAAGTTCGGCAAGCTGCAGTGGTTTAATTTGTGCACTATTGCCTGTTGGGATCCCCACCCTTCTTTTTTGGACACTGCTATTGGATGTCCCACGTGTAATTAATCTTCCGAAGCAGGGTGTGAGACATACTTGGAATAATACCATTTTGTGATTACTCACCTGTAAAATGGGTATTTTAAGTATGTTTCACACCATGCTTCGTCCCACCCTGAGTTTTATCTTGGATCCTCTATATGGTGTAACTTTTTTCTCTTAGATTTATTGGCTCTTCCTGGTCCCCTTACTGCTTTCTTATACTGGGGAATGTGTGGGAGGTCCCAGGTATTTATGGACTGAGAGGGGCTTCTTTTTTTCTGGTCATCTCTGCAGAAGCTCGCCCTCTACTGGACTATAACCCACGTGTAATTAATCTTCCGAAGCAGGGTGTGAGACATACTTATAATACCCATTTTACAGGTGAGTAATCACAAAATGGTATTATTTTAATGTTTTCATTTTATTTACTAGGCTATAGGAACAGCTGACATGAAACACATACCCATTGATTAAGAACTGGTTTAGAAACTGACATAGGACAATACCCCCTGAGTAAAATGCAGTACAGAAAGGACACTTAGTCAGTGTCTAACTGTATGTTTTGTTCACCTTAACTTTTTTTTCCTCTCAAATGGAGGATATATCTAAAAATTCAGATTCATTTAGATGTATCTTTTTGGAGGAATAATCATCCCCTGTGCTGGGAGTCTAAAATTGAGCCTGCAATCTGAAAATATCTTCTGAAATAAAAAAAAAGGATAAAAACATGTAACTGCAATGCTCCCCACAAGATTTTACACCAGTGTCACCATTAGCTAGGTTCTATGGGGTTAATAAGTTTACCTAGGTCTTTTTGAATATTCGACTAATTACTTCAGTGGGTTCCTACATACCTTTACTTATTTAATTAGCCTGTAGGGTTTGATTTTTCAAATACTGCTGCTGTGTTTTTGTGAGAATTTTGTTTATTCCAGGCAGATGTGGATAAAGCAGTAAAGGCAGCAAAAGAAGCTTTTGCTCTCGGGTCATCATGGCGCACAATGGATGCTTCTAAAAGGGGACTACTCCTAAACAAGTTAGCTGATCTCCTGGAGCGTGATCACTTGATTCTAAGTGTAAGTCATTAAAGCCTACTCCATCCAAACTATGATTCTAGTTTTTATAATAAAGGGACAGGTTTAAACACTTCTTGATAGCCTTCATCTCAAAGAATTGTTACCTGAATGCCAAGTGTGTATTTTTTCTTTTACTGAAAAAAAGTTTGACTAGTAAAAGAAAAACAATAAGCTTGGATAGATTAAATTTGGTCAAGGTATAAAATTAACCTCTTCTCTTGCCAGGTTTTGACAGTTCCTTTTCATTAAAACCTGTCAAATGAAGTTTACCCGTTTACCAATGTGTCCAAAATGACACACAATTGGCTCCATTTCTGTTACAGAATATATCTGCCATTGCAATATTCAAATATAAATTTAAGAAGTGATTGTTTTCTTTTAGACACTGGAATCAGTAGATGCGGGGAAGCCATTTTCTGCTTCTTACTTGGCTGACATACCAGGAGCTGTTAAAACTCTACGCTACTATGCAGGCTGGGCTGACAAAAACCAAGGTCGCACAATTCCGATGGGTATGCATTTTAACTGTGCTTTTTTCAGTAGTAATCTGGACCTTTGAGTGAAGCTGTATAAACCAAAAAGCTCTTTAGTGAAGGGGCAGTGAAAAGTTCAGAGCAACCAGGAAGGTGTATATGAATGCAAATCTAACAGTAGTGCATACATTTATGCATTATTCTGTAAGTCCCTTTGATCAACTGTTTTTGTTTTTTAATCTGTCACAACCTGTTGAATGTCTTCCTTACAGATGGAGAATTCTTCTCTTTTACAAGACATGAACCAGTAGGAGTGTGTGGTCAGATAATCCCTGTGAGTATGGATAGTTAAACTGAATTCAGTATCATAAAGTGCAAGGCAGTACATACAAAGGTTCAACTTTTATGGCAGCTCATATCAAACCAGAGAAGCAAACCAACTCGGGGTGTCCCAAGTCCCAAGTCAGTTTAAAAAAAAACCCCTTCAGGTTTACGGAATTGCTATCTTGACTGTCTGTAATTATTTAAATATGTCCTTTTCTAACACATAATAACCAATGTTTTACAATGCATGTGCGAAAACAGACATATCTGGAATTTATTACATTTCTTTCAAATGATACTTTTACCTTACCGGTTCTAAGCCTGATTTCGGCAAAATAAAATGTTCACCTGATCGCCGCTGTCTGATGTTGACCATGGACTTGAATGGCAGTTGCACTTGAGTGAAAGGCCAGTCACCCAATCCCTCCGAGCTGTGCAGGTGTGCTGGATGTGGGATGCCCTGCTCTGTGAAACCCCGGGGAAAGCCCAAAAAACCTTCCCTTCCCCGAGCTTCCATGGTGTATTCATGACCCTGGCTTTTCTTTAGCTATCCATTCAGGCCGGAACGAGAGCGGGCCTCAGACTAGACAGAAGCTGGCATGCGGCCAGTGGGCTAGTCAAGTCAGCTGGCAGATTCAAAGTCAGCAATCTCGAATCTGCCAGGTAGGCGTGGCTACAATGGCGAAAGAAACCATTTTTTAAAAAACCAAGCAGGAGGGGTGTGGTTGAGGGGTGTTTGTGAGGGTTTTAGAAGGTCTTGATCCGCTTTAAGCACTTTAAAAAAATGATTTATGTTTCACTTCCAGTGGAATTTCCCACTTCTTATGTTTACCTGGAAAATTGCACCTGCACTTTGCTGTGGCAACACAGTTGTCATAAAGCCAGCAGAGCAAACACCACTCACTGCACTGTACATGGGATCACTAATAAAGGAGGTGAGTCTTGCATGTAATTTAGCAAATTCTGTAATAAAGTGACTGTTTACACCACTTATTTTAAAGAAATCATGCATATACTGTAGTGATCGTTTTGTTACATGTCCTATAATAATCCCTTCATCATTGACCCTAAATACCTAGTGCAAATTTGCGGATTTGGTTTGCTTACACTTACTTGGATACAGTTTGTCCTGCCTAAATCATTTTGCTGATTTTGTCCTTGATTTACTAAGAGATGAATAATAAAAATTCTCATGGTAGTAAAAAATTCAATTCATGACAAAAAGCATAAACATTTCTCTTTTAGTATATCACCAGACGGCACCTTTTACTACAGAGTAATGAGGAGTAAAAAGTGCCATTGACATTCACTGTCTTCCTATCTGGCGATTCACTAACAGTGAAATGCTCATGCTTTTACTAATTAATTCAGTTTTTTACTACCATGAGAATTTTTTTTCAACTCTTAGTGAATCAAGGCTTTTGTATTAAGGTTCTAATAAGCACAGTATTAAATTGGACCTAAATCCAGGCATCTTTTTTTGAGTGACCATCCACTATTGACTCCCACACTCTTCGTATTGCTGATGTGACAGAAGGCAATCAATAGGGCTTGCCACCAGTTAACCTCTGTGGCTCTGCTTGGTCACACAGACCAATAGTGTGCCATTTGTATGTTTTTACCCTAATTTTACCCACATTTTCAGTGTTTACGGGAACTAAGTGCAGAGGGTGGGGATGCAGCAGCCCTTGTGTTATTTCTGGGTTTAGGCCTGCTGCATTAAAATATATTTATACAGATGTGGTCCCTGATAAGCATGATGGCAATAACATTTACTATGTTATAAGAAATTACTTTCTAATTATTTAGTCCCTGGTTAAGCAGCATTTAATCCAAAGCTTAAATAAATGATAATTTTTTAAACCTTTTCAATAATTTATTTACACCATGAGATTTTCTTAATCCTGCCTCATTGCTGAATAATAATGTTACGCTGGACATAAAAGTGTTCTTTATTTCTTTCCCATTTTTGCTGTTTTACATTGTACTCTAATCTAAGGAGGGAGAGAAAAAAAACCCAAAGACAAAACAAGATCTCCTCACTTGTAGCTGCTAGTTGCTGACTGAAATGTAGTAATTACTTATACATGACATTTAGTTTATTATTATGATGATTATTTTCTAGGCAGGCATTCCTGCAGGGGTAGTAAATATTGTGCCTGGCTATGGACCCACAGCAGGAGCATCCATATCAAATCACATGGACGTGGATAAAGTTGCATTTACTGGATCAACAGAGGTAATTTGCAAATACAATTGTGATGTGGTTAAATACGAAAGGCAGGCCTTGCTAATTCTGAGCCGTTTAGTCAAAAAAGTGCTGCATACCCGCACTGGACCACTGAAATTTAGAGAGCAGCCACTATATAGCAGACCCCATAAATGCCATGGTCCGACTTTTTTACCTCTGGTCCGGAAGTTCAGGGAAGTGGTTCCCTAGTTCAGAGCGTCTCAGTCGCTGTGCAGCATTGTAGAATACATTGTGGGGAGTCGCTATATGAGCAGTACAGTGCTGTATAGGAACGAATGGTAGCGACTGGTCAGTGCGACCGACTTACACCCTATTCATCAAAAAAACAGGCTCACACACCGCCGGCGCTCAAAAATGCTTCGCTGTAGCCCAGAGCGCCGGAGGCTGTGTGATTAAAGGCTGTTTTTGAACATGTATCCACCAGTAACAAAGCGAAAACATATGGAATAACATTGTTATTACATTGTGACATGGACACATTAATGCCAGACCTGTAATGTCAATTATGCATAAATATATAAAAAATGGTAAAAGTTTTAAAAAAATGGCTTTTTCTAGGCCAGGAGAGGTCACAACATTATTTGAGAATAAAAAAAAATTATAAAAACACCCTATTTAAAGAGAAGTAAAAGGACGTCCATTGAAATGTATGGGAAAGTGACAGGTAGCGAGAGATAAGACGCGGCGCTCAGAAAGTTTGAACGCCGGAGCTGTACGCTGAGGCTGGGATAATGATGAATCGTAAGCTACATGTCGCTATCCCAGTCGCTCACCAGAATCCGCTTGATAAATGTTTAATTGCGTGCCGTGGCCGGTGTTCACCTGCCGCTACCTGTCGCTACCTGTTGTTTACAAGGCACTACCTGAGCCTATCCCTTGATGAATAAGGCCCTAAGTTTCTTAGCTTTACGTCTGTTAACATGTGTAGAGAAACAAGGCTAGGGGAAAATAAAAAGTTTCATAGTAAAGCATATGAAGAGAAAGTTTGAGAGGAATAGAGAACATCTAAAGGAAAAATTATCTATAAGTTTGTACTGTAAAATAACCACCTGGGTACATGGTGCACACACATGATTACTTGTATAAAAACCATATCACTTCACAAAAACTGTTTTTCTTGGCTGTGTACATCAATGGAGATTCAGTTATAAGCCAAAGTTCTTCCAAGACTGTCCCTAAGCGTTGCGTGTATACTTAATTACTTCTTCAGGGATTCCCTTTGGGTGTTCTGTCTCTATCTTGAATATAGGCATTTATAATGGAGAAGTGATGCCTCCACAATTAGTCTGATGACTAAAAAAACAAGTTCATAATATAATATTGATATTTAAAGATATACTGGTGCTGTTAATTAGTTAATAAAATAATATAATATACATTTTTATTTAATTAAATCATTTGATTAGATTAAAAACTAAATAATAATTAAAGTTAAAATAATAGGTAAATATATTTTAAAAATACATTTTCTACGCATCCCATTTAAAAGAGGGGAGAACCTTACTTTCTGCTCCTCTTAGTTGAGCATCGGGTGATAGATATATATTTTTCTAATTTAGTACAAACATCACTTTGGCTTATAACGAATGTCCATTGATCAAACTACCAAGAAAACCTGTTTTTGTTTAGTGATTTTTATACAATTTCTGTGCCTCTATGATTACAATCTAATCAAGGCTTGCTTTTTTGAGCACTGAGTATATAGACTTGGTTTAATTGTCACTGAAAGAAAATAAGATTTGTAGATTTTATATATATATATATATATATATATATATATATATGAGTAATCATATTTACTGGTTGCCCCGATAGGCCGTTGTGTGCACCACATACCCAGGTGGTGGAATTTGTTAGTAATGGCCCAGGACAACAGGTTAATTTAAAATTCATTATTTTTCCTTTTATCATCCTTAAGTGGGTGATTACTTTCCTCTTCAACAGAGAACATTAGAATAAGGATTGTACTGTATTAGAGGTTGGGAAGACTCTTAGAGGCCGATTCATTAATAGCGCCAGGTAGCGACAGATGAGCGACAGTAGCGGCATTTTCAGAGCGCCCGCTAGTAGTCGCTGTGCTTGGCCGTTGTTCGGCTGTTGACAGCGACTCAGTCGGTGTGCGGTAATGTTGAATACGGGGTTAGGAGTCGCTATTTGACAGGTTCCGCGCTGTATGGGAGCGCATGACAGCGAATGGCCATAGCGAATGGCTCCCAGCATATTTATTAACAAATCACGCTCGAAAAATTCTCGCGCAGTGAAATGCTTGTTTAAACCCCAGAGCGCTGGCGGCGATGGGTTAAAAGTAGTTTTTTAACCCCCAAACCGCCATATTTTTTGAAAAAAAAAAATAACAAGTTTTTCAAAACATTTTGTAATATGAATACATTAATATCAGACCTGTAATATCAATTCTGCACATTTTTTTTTTTTAACCTTAAAAAAAATATCTAACATTGCAGAAGTGGTCACAGATTTTTTGACATTTAGAAAAAAAAAAAAAAACATTAATAATAATTAATTATTAATATTTAAAGATTGCTCCATTGAAATGCATTGGAGAGCGCCAGGTAGCGAGAGGTCATACCTGTCGCTGTTCAAGGTCGCTCGCTGGCGCTGTGGGGTGAGGCTGGAATAATGATGAATGATTCGCTATCTGGCGCTCTGTCAGTCGCTAAGCAGGATCGGCTTGATAAATGTGTGATTGCGGAGGGGAGCCGGCGTTCTCGTGGCGGTGAGCGTCATTACCGTTCGCTCACCATTCGCTACCTGGCGCTATCCCTTGTTAAATAAGGGCCTTAGAAATTAGGGGTAAATGTTGAGCTGTGACAATATTCAGTGATATTGGTAGCCAGTAAAATGACCAACAGAGAAGAGAAGTATTTGAGGGATTAGTGGAAATCTAAAAGCTTCCAGGGCTGGCCGCTGGCTTTCCTCCAGGGAATCCCAAATCCCTTGTGTGGTCTCGTCCAATGAGAGCCATCTGCTGTGACTATGTCATTTGTCAAACAGCTCTCATTGTTTTCAATAGGGAGTGCACGCTGCCAAATGCCCTGTATCACTGGTGCCATGCAGCATGAAGTCAGTGAGAGACGTTTGCCGAGGAATGTAAACACGGCAAATGGCTCTGATTAGCTGTGTGCCTTCACATGCACCATAGGAACATGGCGTTCTGGGGCAGCGAGGCATTCCATTTCTGGATGCCCCCAGAGAACAGTACAAAACCTGGTAAAGTCAGGTTCCTGTGTTACGTTTTATGTTGTAAAGTTACTCCAAATTAAGGTATGTTATCCAAAATAATTATTCTATAATCTCAATCCAGCAATCCCTATCTCCGTTTTATTCCTTTACTGTTACTTTTTTATATCCTTATACAACATTTGAAATAGCTAAAAGAAGTGTCAAGGTTATTTACATTACAGCAATTAAAATGTATGTATAGTATTGTCTTTCTCTGTAAATAATCAGTTTCTCTGTTCTAGGTTGGAAAGATCATTAAACAGGCAGCTGGGCAAACCAATCTCAAAAGGGTTACACTGGAGCTTGGTGGCAAAAGTCCACTTATTGTATTTGCAGATGCCGACTGTTAGTAATTCACCATTTCATTGATTAAGCTGTCTTTAAATAAATTGATTTATATTATATTATTATATGTATGCAGTCTGACACATTTTTATACTGTGTAAACTACAATATGGCTTATATATAACTTACACTGTATCTAACAACCAGCACTCATCTGCCATTAGTTGTTATGACTTACTCCTGTTAAATAAGCCTCTATCACAGAAAAAAAAAAAAAATGATAGTTTGTTTTAACACCTGTCACCAAATATAACAAACATACAGATATGGGGGGGGGGGGGGGTAAAATAAATATGAAGGAAATGCCTAATAACAGCAGAATTGAGGATTGTGTATAGTAAAAAATATACTTTGTTACAAACAAAATAACAGAAAAACTTTTCACCAGGGGCAAGTAGGTGCTGTAAGTAGGTAATGATTTACAGTAGGGTGCACGACCTTCTTTGGTGTTAGGGCCGCATTGTCTCATTGTTTCTGAGATAAAATGAAACAGGGGAAGTGGGAAATGGTGAGGTGGACAGGGTGTTGTAGAAAGTGGTGAGATTAGAGATGAAGTAAGCAAAGGAGAGGAAGAATTAAGTAAGCAGAGGTTAGACAGGAAAAGGTAAAATGGGCTGAGGCAAGGTGGTCTGAGGTGAGACAGGAAGGGGTGGCCAATGGTCACAAGAGAAAAGGCCATATGGGCTGATATAAGGTGTTCAGAGGTTAGGCAGAAAGAGGTGTGGTAGGAAGAAGTGGGCAGGGTTTAGACAGGAAAGAGTAACGGCTGAGTTGCGGTGGGAAAAGGTGAGATGAGATAAGTAGAGGTGAGATGGGTAGAAATTGGCAGAAAAGGTTGCAGACTGTAGTGAGGTAGGCAGACATATGGCTAGAAAAGGAGAGTTGGGAAAAAGGCAGCAGGGTTCAGTCAGGAAAATGTATGTGGGCTTAGGTGAGGTGGACAGAGCTGAGATGAGCTGAAGTTGGTAGATGTAGGCAGAGGTGCTGGGGGCCTCAACTGACGCAGTGCAGGCCTCAGGTTGACATCAAAAACATAATTACGTTTATATATATACATATTCTGTATATATTAACTTGTAGTAATTGTACAATACCCTTCTTTTTTAGTGGATGCTGCAGTTGAAATAGCCCACATTGGTCTGTTTTATCATCAAGGCCAATGCTGCATGGCGTGTTCAAGAATCTTCGTGGAAGAGTCAATCTACAATGAATTTGTGTGCAAAAGTGTTGAAAGGGCAAAGAAACGGGTTCTAGGGGATCCACTTGCACCTGGTATTGACCAGGGACCACAAGTGAGTATACAAAAATGCAGCTCACCTAAACATTTAAATTCAGTAAATATTTAGGTGCTATCAGGATTTAGTTTAGGGGTACACGTTTTAGTGGCACACGCAAAAAGCCACAAAAGTGGGACTCCCTACCAGTTCACAAGTAGTGTATATTGTTGCAAAACTAAAAAAGGCCTTTATAAAATGGGACACCCTATCAGTTCACAAATAGTACAAAAAGCCTTTACATTTTAAATAACTCCTAAGACTAATGTCTTTTTGCTTGATCCAGTATCTTCTGTGTTTACGGCACTTTTCTAATCCATTATTGGTTTTAGAACTCCAGCAGCTTGATAGAGTTTTGAGGAATGGCGGTACCATCAATGGGTGGACTTTGATACTTCAGAGGTGGAATTCCCTGGGCATCAGATTGATGCCATGCGGAGGCCAGGAAGACAGAAGTCTCTGCAAAGCCCCCCCCCCCGATGGGGGAAAATACTTTAATTCACATAGAAGACACCAAAGTCTGGGGTAAAGATATCAGAAAAGCCAAAGAAGGCTACAGGAAACAAACTGGATCAGGGTGAAGAATTTAATCAACATGGAAACCAGGAGAAGATGATGGGGCAAGCAAGAATACACAATACAAAAAGTAGTATTTGTTTTTTTTAAATAATTTAAAAGATGCCATCGGGGCTTGCCAATACCCCCCAATTACCTACTCCCAGTAAATGGGCTAGTGGAAGATCCTGGTTCCATTGCCATGGGCCTGGTGTTCTTCCAGGGGTGCCCTGAGAACTCCTGGAAGAGCACCACACCTATGCAGAAAGGCATAGGGCTGATATGCCTTTGATCTCCTATGCCTGGTGCGCCAATTTGGTAGCCTTTAAAAAAAAGAGTGGGCCAATTTTTGAATTGCTTGTCAAAATTATTTACTGGACAAACAATAGCAAAATTTGGGTCAAATTTAAATTAATCTCAAAGCCAGACAACAACGTCACTATTGCACTATGCACCTTAATGAAAGAGCATTGTACACATTTTAGATAGAAAACCATAATTATACATCTATGTAAAAGCCTCTGTATCGGTAATGTGTTAGTTTGCCAGGTTCCCAGGCTCCTTATGCTTAGGGATCCAAATCAGCAGGAAGAAAAAATAGTCTAACTTTTGGCCAGACTCCAAAGTGTTGTGTTCAGTCCTTAGCCTAGCCACTTGATTAAACATGCTGCTTGAGCGGCTATCAAATTAAAATCTGATGTGTGCAACAGAAACGGAGATAAGAAAAAAATATCTTTCCGCTTTACTTATTTATCCAACTTTGCAGGATCCCTTGATGTTTTATCATTTGCACTCAAGTTACATACAGTAGTTATTCTATGTTCCAACCTTACTAAATAAAAAGGTTTTTAAATGCAACCAAACAAATAACACACTTTACCCTGGATTCAGCAATCTGGCTTTTGTAATAATTTTATTCTTCTGGCTACTTCAGTCAGGCTCTACATGGACTTCTGTGGCTGGGTTCAGTATTATTTCCTCTCTCCAATACTAAACCCCAGGGCAGGATTATGAGGGGAGCACAAGGGGCGCATGTCCCGGGGCCTCCATCACTTGCCCTGCAAAGGGGGCCTCCACCAACCTTTGGTTTATGGTCTGGTCCAGGAGGCTTTTCAGCCTTTGGTCTGACAAGGCCAGCAACAAAGCTTCCAAAGTGTGTCCCCTTTAACACCACTACGTAAGTCCAACCGTTAAACACCAGCCACAAAAAAATTCTGGGCCTGGAGTTTACCCCTGCTTGTGAATGAAAAAACGCTTACCTTGGGCCATGGTCCAGTCTTCTCTTCATCTGTGGGTCCCCAAACCCCCCAAGGCTCTTCTGCTGTCTGGAGAGAGCCAGAAATGGCCCCTTCTCCCCTTTCCACCTTTGCCGCTGGCCCCGCCCCCTATATACAGAGTCCTTCCTACTCCGATGCCATGTCAGATGCCAGTAGTGATTGATGCAGGGTGGATGGGGGGCAGGGGATCAGAGTCCTCTGCCCCCCCAATCGACCCTGCACAGATCACTAGCAGGACTGGATTGGCATGGGACATAGAATCAGAGGTGAGTAAAGAAAAAAAAATGATTTAATAAAATGACATTTTGCTCTTTTTTTCAGTTGACCCTTTGTGAACTGGTAATCCTCAAGATACCACTGCTACCTGTAAAAAAAAATAAAATTACATTTACTCACCTGCGGCTACGATTCCTCCCGATCTCTTCACCGGTGTAGCCCAGACCAAAAAATTAAATATAATTTTCTTGGGAAATCCCTGGAAATCCATTCAAAAATCACAGTTGAACATGTGTAGCATAAAATAGTGAAACATGGTCTGGCAAAAGAGGGCGACAAAAACTCTAGATAGGCTGGCACTTAAAGGGTCAACCCTTTATAGTGTAGATAGTAGTTCCATTTATTTGTAAATGTTATAAAGTGCTCTTTTCTGTTTGGGGGGTCTTCTGGGCAGGAACGGGAGGCTACCGATACATATGTGGTACCGTTGTAATAGGAAGAAATGGGGCTTTCACATTCAGTATGGTTTTCTTGAATAATAAAAATAAATTAGCAAGACAAATTTTAAAATAAATCCCTATTTTTTATCATTCTTCACTCAAAAATATTTTAAAAAACACTGGAAAATTTTCAAATAAGACATTTCATGTTAAGGCCCAAACCCATATAATGTTTCATGTTAAAGCACAAACAATATATAATGTTTCTGGAAATTCCTGCAAAAATCACAGTTAAATATAGCGCAAAATGGTGAAAAAAGTCATCAGAGGGGGACAAAATCTCAAGTAGGCTGGCAGTTACAATTACTTATGCATGTTGGATATTGCTCTGTTCGGGGCACCTTGCGCTTTCAGATTTACTTTGTTTTTTTACATTTGTATATTGATATTTTAGGAAAATGTGTTTTTTATTCTGTTTTTTATAAATTTTTAGAGAAACCCTGTGCAACCAATTACTTCCAGAAAAATGAGCCCACTACAACAACCTGGGTACATGAAATATATGGTTTATGGTGGCTATTTCAAATGTAAATGTTGTTTTGGTTGACAAAGTGCAAGGTGCAAACTTTGTCGGCAGAGCTAAAATTTTCAAGTAAAATTACCTTTACGTGCATGCTATACTTTGGGGTGTTTGTCAACCCTACACTGTACCTATGTATGCTGGGTATTGTTCTGTTCAGAGGACCTTGCTGTTTCAGATTAAGTTTTTTTTTAGGAAAATGTGGCTTTGATTCTGCTTTTTTATTCTTTTTTTAGAGAAACCTCAGGGCCCAATGCTGATGAGCACCAGGCTTTTCTGCGTCCCCTTGATGAGTGGGGAAGGGGGTATTGGTATGTCTCTCCTTTCTAGTGACATACTCAGTCACATGGGGGAGAGCTGCAGAGGTTCTGTCTCTGTAGTGTAAAAGCTCACCTACCTGGTGGCCTAGCATTGCCCCCAGTGGGACCTTTTAGTGAAAGAATGGATGACCTCTATAGCCCTCAATTCCAGATATGGGGGGGGGGGCACCTGCCTGAGTAACCCTCACCCAAGTAAGCCATGTCAGGTTACCATAATGGTAGGGTTGCTAAGCTTGATTATAAACCTATACTCTAGGATTGATTTTTGTATCCTGCACATTTTTAGATTTTCAGTGTTCCAGACCCATCTGGTTTATTTTGTATACATTGTTCAAAATATGTTGTTTTTTTGCGACAACATAAAACGGGAACCTATGAGGTTAGTAGGGTATTGAACATATTTTTGTACAGCAGAATGTTTAAAGTAATATTTTATGGATTTGTCCCCTGTCTAAATGACCAGCAACTTAATCTGTACATCACATCCATAAGGCCAGGGTTACATACTGTACATCATACACCCTATAGATCACACTGAACTTCATTATAACAGATGCCTATACTAAACAAAGGACATTCTTACCATTTAGTAAAATACTAAATAGAACTGTCACAGAAACATGACTCTAGGAAAGTGTTGTTCTAACTGAGGTTTTCATCTGGAAAAATGTTAAAAGCATATTGACTGAGATGCATTACAAGGTATAACAAAACGGTTCTTCATTCTTTAAAAAATAACACTGTAATCTAAAATTACATGCAGAGCAATTATCAGCATATATAAACAATCATTATTAGAAAGCAAGCATGAACATGCTCAGTGATTGCTGGAAACCATAGATTAGGTTATGGCCAGCCATAGGGGTTGTCTCCACAAGCATTGTTCTGCCTTTGACTGCATTCACTATACTGGAAATGCTCCCTGTCACACCTCCATGTTTTTTCCAAGCATGAGAATGGAGCTCAAGAAATCCCTTCAGCCCTAGCCTCTGGGGATTAATTGACCAACCTGTTTCACATGTACTGTTCATGAGATTGTACTCTAACACTTAATCTTACATATTAGATCAATAAATGCAACCAAATGATACTTTGATTTGATTTCTTTCACATTTGTGATATACTGTAGCATCATAAATGTAGATATAAAACATTAAACGTAAACCGTATCCTCCCTAAGCAGAATTGACAGCATTAGCAATGTCAAAGAATCCAAGTGGATTATCATAGGAGTTTTCTAGCCATAATTAAAGCCATAATACTTTTTAGATTAGTCTAATTTCTAAGTATTAGTCTAATTCCAAATGTTTTGCCCTATAAGATGCACTTGCATATAAGAAGCACCCAAGATATGGAGAAGAAAAATTAGAAAAAAATTATTCTGAACCAAATGGTGTGCTAAAATTCCCCCAATCACAGCATTACAGACCCCACATTACAAGCAGTGAGGGGCATCCCACATTACAAGCAGTGAGGGGCATCCCACATTAAAGGCAGTGAGGGGCATCCTACATTAAAGGCAGTGAGGGGCACCCCAAATTACAGACAGTGAGCCATATCCCACATGACAGGCTGTGAGCAATATCCCACATGACAGGCAGTGTGCGGGCATCCCAATTACAGGCAGTGTACGAGCATCCCAATTGCAGGCAGTGTACGGGCATCCCAATTGAAGGCAGTGTACGGGCATCCCAATTGCAGGCAGTGTACGGGCATCCCAATTGCAGGCAGTGTACGGGCATCCCAATTGCAGGCAGTGTACGGGCATCCCAATTGCAGGCAGTGTACGGGCATCCCAATTGCAGGCAGTGTACGGGCATCCCAATTGCAGGCAGTGTACGGGCATCCCTATTGCAAGCGGTGTACGGGCATCTCAATTGCAGACAGTGTACAGGCATCCCATTTGTAGGCAGCGTACAAGCATCCCAATTACAGGCAGTGTGTGGGCATCCCAAATACATACAGTGTGTAGCATGCCCCCCCAAAAAATTTTCCAGCAGCACACACTCTCACACTCTCACACACACGCACACTCTCACACACACGCACACTCTCACACACACGCACACTCTCCTTACTTGCGTCCACTGCATCCAGAATTACCGCCGCTGCTGCCATCACTTCTTGTTCCCAGTAGCTGCTGCTACCTGCCACCTAACACTCCCGCCACTTGCGCCTTGCGGGTGGTCTTGGCCTGTGACTTTTGCCAACATCATTAAATGCTGGCAGGAGTCACAGGCCACGGCACACCTGTTTGCCTGACTCGGCTGGGTACAGTGGGCAGCAGCGGCGACTACAGGGACAACTTCTGCAGTGGCGGCCAGCAGAGACAGCGGCAAGGGCAACAGAAGTCGGTAATGTATATGTATGTGTGTGTGGTTTTATGTCGGCAGGAGATGGCTGCTAAGCCGTGGGAGCTGGGAATGTAAGATTTTTTTGTTGTTTTTTTTTTTTTTTTGCCTGATTAGATGCGCTGACATTTTCCCCTCACTTTTGGAGGAAAATGAGTGCATCTTACAGGGCAAAAAAATACTGTAATTATCTCCAGCATGTTAATTGCCTGAATTTTATCAATCAACATTGATTACAAAATACCAGTATTGAAGGGTCCAATATTGTTGCAATATTGAGTATGGGAAATGGAATCATCTGTGTGGAATGATAAATCACATGTCACAAATTATTTGAAGATGTTTATTCAGACTTATTTCTGCTTCGCAACTTCAATGTCGTCAACCCATGCATTTATATCTGAGGTCTGGACAAAATAAAAAAGTCTTAATTTGCATTGAATATTTGTATAGTTTTTGTAGCAGTGCACATTTTAACAATGGAAGTCATGCTAATAATTTGGTGAAGCAAGGTTAAATTTGGGTGGACATTTAGGCGTGAATTGCTGCCTGCTTCTTATGAGCTTTTTTATTTTAACACACAAATGTGCAATAAAAAATATTTTCTCAAAATTATCCTAAAGAAATCATCTGCACATGTGGCTTTCTTACAGGTGAGGTGTATAATTTTTCCAATGAGGTAAGAAATATTTTTTTAAAGTTTGGAAACAACAGCACTCTATGGGCTATGCTAAATAATTTTTCTGTATACCCCATAGGGTGCCGTTCAACCAAATATTCTTATCTCATTGGAAAAATTATGCACCTCACCTGTAAAAATGCCCCGTTAAACATGCAGGTGACTTTTTTAGGAAAAATTAGAAAAAACTTTTTATTGCACTTTTTTTGTATGTTAAAATGATAAAATCTCATGAGATGCAAGCTGCAATTTACACCCTATTGTGCACCCAGAGTTCAGCTTGCTTCACTAAATGACCCCCATTTATTAAGCCTTTGTGTCACTGATCAAAACAATCGTTGGCGACTTGTCTTTAAGGAGACTTGGCCAAAAGAAAGGTTGATGCTCCCTGCCCTCACAAAATAATTTAAGTTATATAATATGCTTTTGCAGTGTAAAATCCTGCGATGCCCGGCCTGGCCTCTCAACCCAAAAGCTTATTTTGCTAAGCTTTGGGATCACACTCAATTTAAAAAAGATATTAAATTGGTTCAGATGTAGACTGTTTACTTATTTGTGGCAGCTGCTGTATTATTGTACAGTACCCAGAAGGTCCTCTTTTTTGTGATGAATAAATAGTGGAACCTATTGCCACACTCACCTGCTAGTTATACAGGCACTGTCTAAATATGAAAAAATAAAAAAGGCATGGCATTGACATTTCTGGGAATATGGCAACTCCACCTTTGCAGAGGCCAAGATAGTTCCCACGGGTACAATATAGAGGTCTAATGGCAGTAAGCTTAGTAAGAAGGTGTGTTAAGATGTTGTTTCAACAGGTTTCTCTTGTTCCTGGCTTAGAAAATTGGAAAGGAATTGAACTGTAATATTCATCCTTTTTTAAACTCTTTTTATGTTTATAGAATTTTCAACTACATACTGTTTCTCCCATTTTTTGTGTACTGTATTTAATTACAGAACAACTGGCAAAACCACTGAGTACATAAACAACCAATTAACTCTCATTATATTCTCTGTTTAGTCTCCTGCAGAGTGATCTCGTCAGTCAGGAGTCTTTTTGGTTCTGTCCCAAAAGGGAGCTCAGAAGCATGGAGTAGTTTCAGTGCTCTTCAATTACTACCCAACCTAAGCCATTTGTGCAGCTGGAGTATTTTCTTGGCCCTCTTCTACAAGAGAGGATACCAGGATACCAAAGGGTGCTACAGCCTAAATACTGTAGGGAAAAGGACAGAAGTCTTTATGAAGACTTTAGTCTATGCACAAACATGCTTGGCAAATGCATATATGTAATATGTGTTCATAGATACAGCCAATTTTTTTTTTGTTTAAGTGGACATGCCCATATTTTATCAGATTAAGATAGTAAAAACCAAGAGGGTCTCCTTAAACAACTGAATAGGGTTTCATAGACAGTTACTACATCATGTAATATAGAGAGGTTCAAAGGTTTTTCCTGATGTATTTTATCTGCTAAACTGACTTCCTTAAAGCTTCATGATGCATACAGTATATGTCAGATGCCTAAATCATGACAGTCTATACAATTGTCATGAGGCTACAGGAATCTTTTGGATAATCGTAAGGAGAAGACTTCCTGATGAACAAAGTTAATATAAGGTTCAAGCAGGCCCCCGCTGTTGGTGGTAGTAATTGCTGTTTGATGCCCAGGAGATGAGATTTAGGATGTCCTCCAGTCACATCTGAATTGTGTTTTAATTATTGTAATTAATATTTTTTTTATTTTACATAAAAAATCAATACTTATGTATTAGGTTGAGGTGATATTTTAAAGAACATTCCAGAAATTTCCTAGAAGGGGAGTATATACATCTCCCTTCTTATTAGTCTGATATGAAATCATAGAATCAAACAAGTGACTCAAATTTCTACTTCAAATTTACAATGGCTCACATGTATACCGTATTTTTTGCCCTATAAGACGCACT
Organism: Gastrophryne carolinensis; assembly: GCA_027917425.1. Taxonomy (NCBI): domain Eukaryota; kingdom Metazoa; phylum Chordata; class Amphibia; order Anura; family Microhylidae; genus Gastrophryne; species Gastrophryne carolinensis. The sequence continues at coordinate 393,101,769 of CM051234.1, read as the reverse complement.
TATTTTTCCCCAAAAGTGGGGGGAGGGGGGGGTTTGGAGGATGTCCGTGCGCCTTATCGGGGGAATGTAAAAAAAAAAAAAAAAAATTAAAAAAAAAAAAACCTCACCCATTCCCGGTGCTCCCGCGTTTTCTGCCACACTGCGAGAGGCCAGAGGAGTGGCGGCGGGCTCTGTCCCGGTCCCGCCACTGCGATCGCTGTCTTTTCAGGCAGCGATGACAGCGGCGGGGTCAGAGACAGAGCCCCTGCCGCTCTTCCATCTGCTGCCTCTTCCGGGCTCAGAGCACACGCGAGCACGAAGGTCCGGGCAGTGGGTGGGCGTGGCCTGCACCGGTGCAGGCCACGCCCACCCGCTGCCCGGACCTTCGTGCTTGCATGTGCCCAGGAACAACAGATGGAGGAGCGGCAGGGGCTCTGTCTCTGACCCCGCCGCTGTCATCGCTGCATGAAAAGACAGCGATCGCAGCGGCGGGGCCGGGACAGAGCCAGCTCGTGATTGGGGTGGGCATGGCCGATGCTGCGGGGCAGGCCACGCCCACCCCATTCACGGAGCCGGCCGCTCAGCGCAGCGGTGTCAGCGGACAGGTGAGTTTTACTTTTTTTTTTTTTTATATATACATGCCGCCTGCCTATACTAATGGGGGGAGGGAGGTGGGAATGGGGGGAGAGGGGCCACACAGCCTATTCTAATGGGGGGAGAGGGGCCACACAGCCTATACTAATGGGGGGAAGGGGATGCCACACAGCCTATACTAATGGGGGGAGGGGGATGCCACACAGCCTATGGGAATGGGGAGAGAGGGATGCCACACAGCCAATGGGAATGGGGGGAGGGGGGATGCCACACAGCCTATGGGAATGGGGAGAGGGGGATGCCACACAGCCTATGGGAATGGGGGGAGGGGGATGCCACACAGCCTATGGGAATGGGGAGAGGGGGATGCCACACAGCCTATGGGAATGGGGGGAGGGGGATGCCATACAGCCTATGGGAATGGGGGGAGGGGGATGCCACACAGCCTATGGGAATGGGGAGAGGGGGATGCCACACAGCCTATACTAATGGGGGGAGGGGGATGCCACACAGCCAATGGGAATGGGGGGAGAGGGATGCCACACAGCCTATGGGAATGGGGGGAGGGGGATGCCACACAGCCTATGGGAATGGGGAGAGGGGGATGCCACACAGCCTATGGGAATGGGGGGAGGGGGATGCCACACAGCCTATGGGAATGGGGAGAGGGGGGATGCCACACAGCCTATGGGAATGGGGGGAGGGGGATGCCACACAGCCTATGGGAATGGGGAGAGGGGGATGCCACACAGCCTATGGGAATGGGGGGATGCCACACTGCCTATGGGAATGGGGAGAGAGGGATGCCACACAGCCTATACTAATGGGGGGAGGGGGATGCCACACAGCCAATGGGAATGGGGGGAGATAGGGATGCCACACAGCCTATGGGAATGGGGGGAGGGGGATGCCACACAGCCTATGGGAATGTGGGAAGGGGGGATTCCACACAGCCTATGGGAATGGGGGGAGGGGGATGCCACACAGCCTATGGGAATGGGGAGAGGGGGGATGCCACACAGCCTATGGGAATGGGGGGAGGGGGATGCCACACAGCCTATGGGAATGGGGAGAGGGGGGATGCCACACAGCCTATGGGAATGGGGGGAGGAGGATGCCACACAGCCAATGGGAATGGGGGGAGAGGGATGCCACACAGCCTATACTAATGGGGGGAGAGGGGGATGCCACACAGCCAATGGGTATATGGGGAATGGGAGGGGGGGATGACACACTGGGTATACGGGATATGGGATGGGGGCATGCTACACTGTCTATGGAATGGGGGCATCCCACACGGCCTATGGGAATGGGATAGGGGAATTCCACACTGTCTGTAATGGTGCGTTTTTGGTTTAAAATATTTTTTTTCTTATTTTCTTCCCCCAAATCCTAGGTGCGTCTTATGGGCAGGTGCGTCTTATGGGGCGAAAAATACGGTACTTGGTTTTGTAGTCTTCCTAAATAAAAAAGACATAATGTACAGTACTAATTTAACTTATGTATCAGTAATACAAAAATCTAACCCAGCATGAGGGTCTTACAGTATGAAAAGGTATGAAGATGTCCAGATTATTATCTCTTCATCTGTGGTGCCCAATACTGTTGAAATTATGAACTATGGACGATTTGGCATTTTGGACCACTTTTGGGAAAATGTTTTGGCACTGATTTGTTTATCATGTAAATATTTAGCATCATATGTATTTAAATACCAACCCATATGTAATGCCACTGTGTATTGTAGATTGACAAAGAACAGTATGACAGAATTCTGGAATTAATTGAAAGTGGAAAGAAAGAAGGTGCAAAGCTGGAATGTGGAGGTGGCCCTTGGGGGGTCAAGGGGTTCTTTATTCAGCCCACTGTTTTCTCCGATGTCAAGGATCATATGCGCATTGCCAAAGAAGAGGTATTTTGAAACAGAAAAGTAGGTACTTCTTTGAATGGCATATTGAAGTACAATACTACAGCTTGTGCTCCCTTTCTCAATAGATATTTGGTCCAGTACAACAGATTATGAAATTTAAAACTATTGATGATGTAATTAAAAGGGCAAACAACACAGAATATGGATTAGCTGCTGGAGTTTTCACCAAGGATCTAGATAAAGCTTTAACTGTATCTGATGCCCTCCAAGCTGGAACTGTCTGGTAAGCAATGATTTTTTTATTTCTTATTTTTTGTAACATCGAGTGTGAAACCTACTATATCTTCTCTTCTGTGGCATCTTACAGTTTTTTTACTTTACATATTTAGGAATAATAGCAACCTGTGGGATACTCAAACACATAAAAAATGAGACTCTCCATATGGGTTCAAATCTAATGTAGGCTGTGGTCATTTATGAATTTCTAAAGAATCCTACCTCATTAGATACAATCTGTGCCTGATCAGTGGAACTCCCATGTGCAGAAAAACTGGGTGGACTGTAAAGGAAAATTACGGTTAATATTAAAGACTAGGAACTCCCAATTCATGTGTTAATATAGGGTAATATGGAAACAATTCAGTTGATTTTAACCATTTAAGTGCCAAGCATGCAGGCCCTACATGTTTGCTTCTCCTAGGGCCTATGGGCCTGGCTTTCCCCCCCTGCAACTGTAAAAAAAATAAATAAATAAAAACACTCACCTGACCCCTCCTGCGATCCAGCAGGGTCTTCTATCTGATCCCCCCGAGCTCTTTGAGAGGGTCCGAAACAGCCCCACCGCTGTTAATTGTAAAAAAAAGAAAAATAAGAAAAAGACATATACCAGGTCTCCTTTTCACCAGGGGGGCTCCAATCGCCCCCTGGGATTTTCCCTGGTGATGAGAGGGGCTGAAATACACCCTCACCCACTTTCAGCCGTTGCCCAACACTAGCCCCGCTATGACGGCACGTCATCCTACATCCACCCGAAGACGTTCAGTCACGCTGGGTAATCATCATAGAGAGGGTTGGAGGGGGTGAGGGGCTGTGATCCCTTGCCCCCCCCCCCCCAGCCCTCCTCCACGATCACCTGGCAGCTTTCATCTGTGCTCTGTGGGACAGGGTCACCTGCCGACATCAGAGGTGAGTAAAGAAAATAAAAAACTAATAAATGTCATTTTTCTGTATGTGGTGTCTTTTTACTGCTAACCCTTTGTGAACTGGTAAGGGTTCACAAGGCTAAGGGAGCTGGGGGCCTGCGGCTAGCGGGTGACTTGCCATTAACCCCCAGCCCCCATTACCTGCCTCCCCAAAGTCCAGGGGGGCAGAAGCGCCCAGGGCCACAGAGGCTATTTGGGCTTGTAGCCTGCAGGGCTGGGGGCCATTGAAGCTGTCCCCTGTGCCCTGTTCTACAAGCCCCCATTTGGATTTTTAATTCTTAATTAAACAAGACACATTTTTTAAAAATAATTTTCTATTTGTTTTCACTTTTTTTTACTCAAAAATTTAAAAAAACACAGGAAAAATTGCAAACAAGACATTTCAAGTTAAAACCTAAACCACAAAAATATATAATTCTCCTGGAAATGTTTGTAAAAATCACAGTTAAACATAGTGCACAATTGTGAAAAATGACAACAACAGTGACAAAATCTCCAGTAGGCTGACAGTTAAACAGGTTAAAAGTAGCTATGGATGTTTGGTATTGTTTTGTTTGGAAGACCTCACGCTTTCAGATTTTTTTTTTCTTGTTTACATATTGATATTTTAGGAAAATGTGTTTTTATTCTGCTGTTTTATACATTTTGTAGGGAAATCTTGTGCAACCAAAGAATTATTCCAGGAATTCCAGAAAAATGAGTCCACTACAATAAGCTGGGTACACCTAGAAAGCTTAATGTGTGTACTTTCAGGGAATATATTTGCGGGGGGTATTTCAAATATAAAGGGTTATCTTGGTTGAAAAAAGTGCAAGGTGCACACTTTGTCTGCAGAGCTGATATTTTCAAGTAAAATTACCCTTACACGCAGGCTTTACTTTGGGGTGTTTGGCAACTTTTCCCTTGACAGGACCTATGCATGTTGGGTGTTGTTCTGTTCGGGGGACCTTGCTTTTTCAGATTTAACTTGTTTTTTCTTCTTTGCATATTATTGTTTTAGGAAGATGATTCTGCTTTTTTATTCTTTTTTAGGGAAACCCTGTGCAACCAAAGCATTGACTGAGGGATTACTTCCAGAAAACGGCTCCCAAATCAACAAGCTTTGTTTTTCTTGAAAAAATGCAAGGTGCACATAGCAGTTGTGTTTCAGTTTGGGGGAGTCTCCTGGGCAGGAAAGGGTGTCTAACACTACATGTGTGGTACCAGTGTAATCGGGAGAAATTGGACTTTTACACACAATATGATTTTATTGGAAAACTTATGAAAAACTTGTTTTTATTTTTTTGCACATATTTCACCCAAAATATTGAGAATACATTACAAAAATAACAAACAAGAAATGTTATGTTTAAGCCCAGGCACAACAATATATAATGTTCCTGGAAAATCCCTGGAAAGCCCTTCAAAAATCACAGTTCAGGGATTATTTTAGTCTGTATTTATAATACCTGTGCAATTTGTTGTTTCGTGTTTCAGGGAGAATAAGGCTTAAAGAGGAAGTGCAGCCATTTTAATCCCCTGTCCACCCCTCTCTCCCACTTAGCTAGGCTCAATCTATACAATTAACAACAACTTACCTGGTCACAGCTATCCTTCTCTATACAGTAGAGTGGGCAGACTAAGGAAAGGCTTTAAAGGAATAATATTTTAAATAAATCAGCGAAAACAACCTTTACCAGCCTACAGTGTTTGCCTTGGCATTTTTCAGTAGGAGAAGCCCTGTAGTGATTGCATGATCTTGACCTAAACTTATGTACAATGAAGTTACTCTTCATAGAAATGCTTTTCTGAAAAGTGACAGCTTCTTTCTACGCTTGGAACGCTAAGCCAAATCTGATAATGCAACTAATCTAAAAGCTAAAATCTACTTTTGTTTTACACACAGCTAAAACTAAAAATGTAAAGCTTGAAAATTCATAAAAAATATTAATTTGTCATGGATACCTAAGTGATTACTTTAAGTGGCTTTGGCTGGATCTGGAAATAAGAGAAAAACTTGTGCAACCTTGCTTGCTGCTCCGATAGCATGGGAAAGGTCACATATTTTGACTATGATGATTGAAGGTGCTTTGTAGGTTGCTCTGCGAATAAATGTTAGCTAGCATAATAAGCTTCTTAAACAATCTCCAGTCTCTTGCACAGGATTTTTTATTCCCCCGGTTTGTAACACTAATCCTTTCCCCAAATGGTGCTGCCTTAAATGCCAGGATAGATAGGCAAATTTGGAGCTTTATTTCTCATCTGCAGGCTGATATTTTATTGCACTTCAATTAACATTGCTCTGCAGGGCTACCTTGTCCCTTTCATATATATTGGCAATTTAATTTTAATTCAAGTCATAACAGCTGCTTATAAAGGTTCCATATGTGCTTGCTATGGCCAGGGGTGGTACTGCATACATCTGCAAAAAGGAATGGGCAGCACTCCCAATAATGCATTTCTTTTTCTTCCTTTCTGCGTATTTTAATTAATTGATACCTGTTATGTAAGAGTAGCCCAGAGACCTGAAGCACCAGGATAGCAGCCTTGTACCCTGGGCGAGGTAAGCTGTTTTTTTCATTGTAACTCCCCCTTCCTACTTCAGCGGTGGAGGAAGGCAGGGCAGAGGGGTGATAAGGATACTGGACTTCCACTTTAAAGTGGACCAACACCCAGCGTGATCGGCCCAGGAATCTAAGATTCCAGGGCTGATCCAATCTCTCCCCGGGGGCATCCAAAATCGGGATGCCGCGCTGCGTGAAACCCCCAGGACACCCGCTGCACTTACCTGATTGCCGGTCCAACGGCGCATGCGCGGGCCGCACCTTGCGCTTCCCTCTAGCAGGGCCATGCCTGTTAGAGGGAAGCGCAAGATGCGGCCGCCAGTGTGCTTGGAGCCGCTGCGGTAAGAAGTCTCATTGACGCGCATACCATAGCGGCTCAGAGTGCGCTGATTGGACCAGCGGCCACGCATGCGCCTTAGGAGCATGGTGAGGTGAGTTGATCTGGGCGTTCTGGGGGGTTTCACAAAGCGGCTCGCTCGGGGGTTTCACGTAGTGGCCCACACCCCGATCGGGTGTTGGTCCACTTTAAGAGGAGTGAGAAAATAGCCTCCATTTTCTGTAACCTCTTAAAGAGATTTAGGGCCTTATTTATCAAGGAATAGCGACAGATAGCGACTGGGGAGCCGGCCAGTAAAGCCAGGTACCGCAACTAGAACGCCGGCTCCCCTCCACAATCACACATTTATCAAGCCGATACTGCTTAGCGACTGAGATAGCGCCACCTAGCAACTCATTCATCATTATCCCAGCCTCATCCCACAGCGCCAGCGAACACCCTTGAACAGCGACAGGTATGACCTCTCTCTACCTGGCGCTCTCCAATGCATTTCAATGGCAGAATGTATTTTAATTAATAATTATTTTTTAATATATATATTTTTTTTTTTTTAAATTTCAGAAAAAAAATCTGTGAACACTTCTTCCTTTGAAAATTTATTTTTTTGGGATTTTTAAAAACATTTTTTTTTTTTTGCCAAATTGATATTACAGGTCTGATTTTAAACTATTCAGGTTTGAATATTATTTCAAAATCATTCCATTTTTTTTTTTTTTTTGGGTGGTTAGGGGGTTAAAAAACTACTTTTAACACATCGCCTACTGCGCTCTGGGATTTAAACATGCATTTCACAGCACTAGGAATTTTTAAGGCTGATTTTTTAATGAATATGGTGGGTGCCGGTCACTATGTCCAGTCGCTATCATGTGCTCCCATACAACAGCGAACCTGTCAAATAGCGACTCAGCATCTTGTATTCAACATTACGGCACACCGACTGAGTCGCTATCATCCACCGAACAATGGCCAAGCACAGCGACTACTAGCGGTCGCTGTCAAAATACCGCTACAGTCGCTCAACAGTCGCTATCTGTCGCTATCTGTCGCTATTAATGAATCAGCCTCTAAGGCTCACTTCCTGTATGGTTACAGGAGACTGGAAGGTAATTGAACAAAGAACATATGAAAGTAATGAGAACTAAAGCACTGAACTTTTGCAGAAGGAGGGCAAAATTACAAATGTACACAGAAGCCACTGTGAACACAGGACCACATAAAAATGCCTTGTGAGTCACTAGAATTTGTTAAAATGTCAATATCAACTGGCTTCACCTATAGCCTGGGAAGGCACCGTCACAGCACACATTTGCCCTATTTCCAAATTTTTTTTTGGGGGGGGGAGGGGGCGATATTGTCCTGATTTTGTCTCTCTCCTTAATCAGCAGACCATAATCAGCAGATTATTTTTGCAAATAATCTCTGTTATGGGCAAAACTGAAACCTGTGTGATTTAGGGATTTTTTATTTTGGAAGATAGAGACTTTTTTGTGCAGGCTTTTTAAAAGCTAAATAATAGAGACTAAATACTTCACTAAAGGGGAGGGGTATGGGTTTTCATGGGTATCCCCCTCTCCTCCAGTAATATATTTAGTCACATGGTGGGAATCATCAGAGATTTCACCTCTGAAGTATAAAAGCCTCGCTGCCCAGCTCCCAGAAAGGAATGGGAGGCAGGATGGAAGAAGATGACAGCGGCTACTTTTGGCACTGCAGCCAGTTTCAGAGGACCAAAGCACTGCAGGAAGAATACCTGGCAAAGGACCAAACCAGACTAGGCTGGATAAAAAATGGCAGCGGCGGCATAGGCTACTTTTAACACCACCTTCAAAAGACCAAAATGCTGCAGGAAGAAGACCCAGCGATGGACCCAGTTTGAGGCCTGGGTTACCAGCACACAAATGCTGGTGCCTGTGCTGGTTATCTCAAGGAGCGCAGTACACATATTTATTTTTAATTAAAAAAAAAAAAAATTAATGGCTTTTTTATTGAAAAAAGACTGCAGGCATTTGCAACTCACATACTGTCATTCATTTGACTCCCCCTACTGCAAGAGTCAAATGAAAAACTCTCATGCAAGTGGGGAAATACTCTCACAGGGTGGATGATTCTCGTACAGTTTTCTCATGTGCTATCACTTTTGTGATGTGCCCTGGATCATGCAAGAGATATTAGTGTGAGAGAATGCTTGAACATTTTTTATTCTCTTGAGTCTATAAGACTCTAGGCCAGTGGTTCCCCTCTCTATAGGAAATCCCTTGATAAGCAGAGGAACTTTACCTTTCTGGTAATCTCACGGCACATGCCTAGAAAGCGCCAAAATCCCCTGCATCCCAGCTGCTACATGCAACCCATGCAGGGTTGAAGAACTGCTTGTCACTTCCATGTCCTTAGTGTTCTATGCCTCTCATTAATATGCACGGCATAGAATACTGATTGAACAGAAAAGGTAAATAAATCTAGTGAGCTGGGGATGGGGGTAAACAAAGTGGGATATCCTAAATTGTGATGACCAAAGGCATGGAAAAAACCTGGGATACTTAAAATCCTTGGTTTTATTCCTCTTTGATGTGCAATGGATGAGGCTATGAATCGAGGCTAAGAATACTGATAAAAGGCCAGGGCAAAACCGAGGATAGGCATCATTCAGGGGCAGGCTGTCATAACATACAGGAAGTCACTTAACCAAGTGACACAACAGAAGTGTAATCCAGGAGTAGCTGGGTTCTGGCAAAGGGTCAATGCAGGCAGTAAAAAATGAAGGTCAAAGCAAAGACCGCAATGGAGGCCTCATCCTGGAACATAGGAATCGGGACCTCAAAGCTGAATGCAGGGCCTTAGTGCTAGGCACATAACTTCTACACAGGACACAGGACTTGAGTATAGGACAAACACAGGATAACAAGCAGCACAGACACAGAAACACAGGTTCAGGCATGGACACATGATCACCCCAGACAAACAAGCAGCCAGGAACATGGACAGACACAGAAACAAAAGTGATTAAGATCATTGACAGACAGAAGCAAACTAAATCTGGGCCACAGCTACAGACTGTACTGAGCATTTCAAGCCATTGTACAAGATATTTATTAGCCAAGATATTTATTTTTCAAAGAATGAGACCTGATTTATTAAAAATGTTCCCTAGTTCACCTTTCCCTATTTTAAATAAACCCTAGATATATGTAAGAATGTACAGGCTTTTGTATAAGACAGGAGAGAATGTGCAGCGAAAAATGGTGTTCCTCGAATTTCTGCTTAAACTATTTATTAGATGGAAGCAGAAATTAAGTTTGGCAAATGTACCAGAAGTACTTATGTTGATAAATGGGCTTCATGTTGTTACAGGGAAAGATTATGTTCTTTGTAAATGGGACAACAGAACTGTGTATCTCACCTCTTTATTATCCTGGACTTTGATCTATGTACAGGATGGCAGGACTTCAAAGAATATTATGGTTAGAAGAAACACTACAGCTTGGCAAAATCAAGTATCTGAATGCAATGCTTTCATTGTTAAACAGTGAAAATGATATTAATGAAAAAAATACAATATTAGGCAACACTGTCCTCCATTGATATTGATACCTTAGGCCCAGGTCCAGATACTTTTTTCCCTGTAATCCTTCTCCCCGTCTTTTAATTGCAGTAAAAAACTGCCTGACTGTGAGGGAGAAACCTCCGCCAGTCTTCCCTTGAACCAAAAATGGTCCTAAGGGGGAGGTATGCAGTAAAGATTAGCCTGATTTGCCCTTGAGAACACAAGGTAGAAACCGCTCACCGCTTTACTTTCTATCATCCAAACCCCAATGCCAGGATCTTCTTTATTGACTTCAACTAAGGGCCTTATTTATCACGGGCTAGCGCCAGGTAGTGTCTGACGAGCGCCAGGTACCGCCAGCTATCGGCGGCTACCGACTCAAGTACGCCCGGCGGCGGTCACAATGACGCATTTATCAAGCAAAATGAAGCTAGCGCCGGCGAGAGCGACGGCTAGCGCGGCATTCATCATGAAGCCGCCTGGACCGAACAGCGCCGCTGCAAATTCCTTCACAGCGCCAGGTATGAGCTGTCGCTCCCTGGCGATGTCCAATGCATTTCAATGGAGCAATCTATAATTAATCATAATTAATTGGTATTAATTTTTTTTTTTTTTTTTTTTTAATGTCAAAAATTCGGAGACCACTTCTGCAATGTTAGGATTTATTTTTAAGTAAAAAAAAATTTAAAAAAAAATGTGTGCAGAATTGATCTAACAGGTCTGATATTAATGTATTCATATTACAAAATGATTCTAAAAACATGTATAATGTTACAATCAAAAAATATGGTTGTTTAGGGGTTAAAAACTAGTTAACACCCATCGCCGCCAGCGCTCTGGGGTTTAAACAAGGAATGGACAGCGACAGCAAATTCAGAGCGTGATTTGTTAATGAATATGAAGCTAGCCGTTCGCTCTGGCCATTCGTTGTCAGGCGCTCACATACAACGCTGAACCTGTGAAACAGCGACCCCTAAGCCCGTATTCAACATTACCACACACCGACTGAGTCGCTGGCAACAAGCTAACGCCGGCCAAGCACAGCGAATACTGGCTGGCGCTGAAAAAATCACGCTACAGTCGCTCATCTGGCGCTACCTGGCGCTATTAATGAATCGGCCTCCCCGTGTCAAAAAAGTTCAGCCTAATGGTGTTAAACACTCATTTGCTATGTCTCCAAAAATGTGTGCAATAAAATAAGGATACGTATTAGGATAAGGCACAAGTGACCAGCTGATTATAATATAAATATATAAGGTGTATATGAGATGGAGACGTAGCCGTATGGTTATGAATATGTACAAACCAAGTCAGGTTTGTCTGGTCCCAGATCCTTTCAAAAGAGGCGAGACTTTCCTATGCCATGGCTGTACGTTTCTAATTGATCTTGATGTCCGAAATACTGATAAGACAACCATAAAACAGTACAGGAGATGTAGTGGAAACATTTATTAAATCTTACTGAAGTCATGTACACCTCATTAAAATATTAGGAGAGTTGTTACAAAAACTTTTATGTATTGAGGACCATACCCTGTCCCACATCTCCTCTGTATACATCTCTCCTAAATCTGTCTCCCAGTCCTACATGTTGGAAAATGCAACTTTGATATCTCTATATGAGACCATTTGATAAGGATAACAGACACAGTTCAGAACCTCCCCCTGCCAGAACCTCTCAAAATTAGTTGGGGTAAAGGGACGGGTGCTTTTTCAGTATAGAAGTCCATAGAAAGACATTATTAAAGTCCTTCCGTTTGATTAAGCCAGGGTGGAAAAAGAGGATTTTCCATCAAAGGAGGAAGACGGAAGTAAAGGTACTCATCAGCCTTTACTGAATCACAAAGTTACGGGGTGAACATTAGACTAGGAGATGAATTTAATGTCACCTAAGTAAGGGACCGCTTCCAAAGAAAATGCAAGCAAATCATTCTATATCCACCCAGTGTGGGACTTGAAGGTGGCCAGTGGAGCTAATTTTCCTGCACACTAATAGTTGGCAACATTGGGAAAAATCAGTCCCCCTTGATCTCCATTGAGAATAGATTGTTTTATTCCTGAAGAATGGGGGTGCCGTGTGAATTTCAGTACTTTTTGTTGAAGAGTTTTATTAGGTTGCATAGTACCCTGAATGGGAGGACTCCAAACATGTAAAGGATTTTTGGAATTGTTGATTTTCCCCCACCATTAGGTATCTCAGAGTTATCTGAGATCTGCTTGGTGCATTGAAATTTAATCTTTTTGTAGAAGGCAATTAGACTCTGCTTTTTATCAGAACACTTTTTTATCAGTACCCTCAACGGGAGGACTCTAAACAAGTAGAGGATTTTTGGAATTGTTGATTTTCCCCCATCATTAGGTATCTCAGAGTTATCTGAGATCTGCTTGGTGCATTGAAATGTAATCTTTTTATAGAAGGCAATTAGACTCTTCTTTTTATCAGAGCTAGCATGAAAAATTCATATATATATATCATATATTTAAGAACCAAATACAGATGATGGCCTTGAATCAGTAAGAGTTGAAAAGAATTCTCATGGTAGTAAACATTCACTTTATGAGAAAAAAGCCTGAGAATGTCACTGTTGCTGAATCACCAGCTAGGAAAACAATGAAAGTCAATGGAACTATTTTACTCCTAAAAAAAGTAGAGAACGTTTTACTCCTTTTTACACTGTAGTAAAAAGTGCCATTGACTTTCATTGTCTTTTGTCTGGTGATTCAGCAACAGTGAAATCCTTATGCTTTTACCTCATAAAGTGAATTTTTTTTCTAACCATGACAATTTTTTATATTGAATAGAAGCCATTATCTGCCCGCTGTGAATGAAGGATAAGACATGAAAGACATGAGAATGTTTGTTGATATTTAATGGCCATTCCTCAGGTATCCAGAAGGGAATACCAAGATTAATCCTATGAACCGGATCAACCCATGTAAGAAAAAGGGGTAGAATTAATTTCAGTCAAACGTTAATGCGCCTTGAAGCAGAACACTGCCAAAAGGCGGGTAGGTAGGGCAACACATTTTAAGTGCCCAGGCGGACGAGAACCTCATAAAAACTCAGAAACTAGTAGTGCAAGTACAATGACTAAGAAAGTGTAGGTTCATCTTAGGGTACTAAACATGGTTTAGCTATAAAAACATATTATACAAAAAAACATAACTAAGAAGATGAACTTAATAACCTAGGAGTGAGCTTGTTGGCTAGCCTATCATCTGGAAAATAAGATGTTTCTCCGTAGCAGTCCTCAGCTTGAAACAGCTTCTCAATGTTTGAGGAAGCTGTTGCTGTTATTGGAGCGGTGGGTGCTGCTGCAGCCATCTTGCCCACCATCCAGTTGAGGACCACAATATTTTTCCCCCTTATGTTTGGTGGATCCCTACAGGGTAGCTATCAGGGGGAGGAGGAGCAGGCTCCGCCTCCCTGGCCTAGGCAAGGGCGGACCCAGCTCTCCCGGGCTCATAGCAGGGATGCCCGCGCTGCTGAAAAAAAATTGCTAGCATTCCCCCCATGCGTCTCCTCCTGCGCCATTGCCACGCAAACCGAACTCACCAGCTTGGACGGTGGGCAGGTTCCGGGATGGCTGTAGCCTAACCAGGATAAGGTAAGGTTTTATCTTTTTTTTGTATGCTGTTTGTGCTTGTTCTTGGGGTCAGGGATGTAACTTGAAGAGGTGCAACTGCACCAGAGCCCAGGTGGTCAGGGGGGCCCAGGGGAGTAACTTGAGGGGGTGCGACCACATCAGGGCCCAGAAGGTCAGGGGGGCCCCAACATTGTTGCTCCTTTACCTTTTTCTTATAAAATTTGTGCTCACTCAGCACCATTTGGATAGAGGAAGCAGCATTTGTCTTTTCTGTTATTTGTTACCACTTGGCTTCATTTAGAGAAATTAAGTTCCATTCGTCCCTGCTGTTTCGGTCTTTATTTATTTAGCTGTATCCAACAGAGTTAAAAGGAAAAAAAAAACTGTATGATACTTGAAAGGGCCCCATTTAATGTTTGCACCAGAGCCCCATGACATTTAGTTGCGCCACTGCTTGCTGTTCAGTTTGTTTACTGGCTAAGAGAGCCCCATATGCGCACACCTGATAGGGCCACCGTAATGGCACAGGCATTATGGCTGTACGGGTGGCCCTGGATCCGTACATCACCCTGGATGCAGCCCAGGTCACACATAGCTGCACCAGAAAATGTCCAGCTTAGAGCACTATCATACATTGACATAGACACCATATACTTTTTTATAAATAAGCAAGCAGTAGTTTTAGTTCCAAAGAAAACAAATATAATTATGTTTATTACATACTTAACTTAGACTGACATTGCTTTCTTACATTGCAGGGTAAATAGCTACGGTGCCGTGTCTCCACAAGCTCCATTTGGAGGATTTAAAATGTCAGGAAATGGCCGTGAAATGTAAGTAGTTAACTGCATAGATCTTTTGTAACAGTATGCTTGCAAGGGGCAATTCTCCCACAATAAAATGTATTCAACAATATGCACAAGTACGTGTAATCATTCTTACTTTACCCTTTTCTACTTTAATGCTATTCGATCTGTCCAAAACGTCTGCCAGCAGAAGTTGAGCCTTTGCCATCCAAACCAGCATGACTGTACTGGATTTAAAAAATCATTCTGTTCACAATGCTTAATTAAGCTCTCAAGCAAGGATTGTGTAATTTGGCCCTCTTGGGAATTCACTAAATATTGGTCTGTTCCTATCTAAAAAGCTTACATTTATGTTCCAAAGCCCAACATATAGTTCAGCACCCAGATGTATAGATCATTGTGGTTCTCCTGGTGTTTGGTCTTTTATTAGAGCTGGTTATTAAATGGGTGACCAGAATGCAGCTACATGTGTACCGTACATTAAAAGTGGAATGAGATATTAGGTTAGCAGTAAACTTCAAGCCTTGTAGGGGGTAATAGCTTTAGCATAACATATACTGTATATGTACATAACCCAAAGGCATGCAAGTGTAAAAGACATGGTTTCCAGCTTGAGCAGAAGGCAGTTAGTGGCAGGCAGGCTGATTCATTACGAGCGGCAGCTATCGGCAGATGAGTCTGTACAGCGGCACTAAGAGCTGTGATCAGTTATCAGGCGCCCCCCCAGGGGGGACCCCATTCTTTGTCCAATCCCAAAAAAATGACGTAGGGTCCCCTCTACCCATCATAACCAGCCCAGGACCAGCTATGGGGGCTTGTCAGAACAGAATGTGGCCCCCCACCCTGCAGCCTACAAGCCCACATACCCTGTGTGGGCCCGGGCTCTTCTGCCCCCCCCCGGGCTTTGGGGAGGCAGGTAATTGGGGGTGTTGGGGGTTAATGGCAAGTCACCCACTAGCCGCAGGTGACTTGCCAGCCCCCAGCCTTGTGAACTGGTATAGGGGTCTCATGGACCCCTTACCAGTTCACAAGGGGTTAACAATAAAAATAAACACACAGACACATAAGAAAAAAAATGACATTTATAATTTTTTTTTTCTACTCACCTCCGATGTCCTGATCATGTCCCATGACGTTCAGATGACAGCTGCTGGAGATCGATGGAGGAGAGCTGGTAACCAGCCCTCCTCCTCCGATCTCCAACAGCAACTGAGCTTCAGGTCCCGGCTACCGGGTGACAGGTGTCGGGTCACCGATGACGTCACTCTGCCTGCCCCCAAGGGGACAGCCGCGAACCAGGAAGTGATGGAGAGGGATCGGGGCTGCAGGTGAGTGAATGTCATTTTTCTTGAGTGAGTGAATGTCGCTATTTCGGGCGCCCTTCTGAAGACAGAAGAGCCCGGGGGGGGATCGTATGCCCACCCGGGTGAAGAGAAGACCCAGGCTTATATAACGAGGGGTCAGGTGAGTTTTTGAATTTTATATTTTATTTACTGTGGGGGTTTAAAGTCAGCTACGTGAGTTTCACGTAGCTCGCACTTAACGGTAGGAGAGGCTGCTACGTGAGACTCATATAGCTGGCACCAGAAGGGTTAAACATGTTTATGTTTTGCTCCCAACTAAGTTAAATTTGCTACATATAAAATTTGATCACTATCCAAATTAAGAAGGGAAGAGCATGTTCTTGTTTACCACTTAAAGAGAAAGCATAAGGCTCCCTGCTTACAGGGGACACACCCACATGTCGGCTGAAATATGGAAGTGCAATATCGTATGGAGCATGATTACCACCTTGGAATAGGTGACAGGTAAGCAGGGAGCACATGCCCTCTGGTAATCCCCCCGATCTGAGGTATATGGGACAAACCTCTCTGAGATTGACGAAGTGTTACGTTTCCTACCCAGAGAACTTCTATTCTCATAAAGTTACGGGTCCTTGCAATGGATTCACAAAGGGTTCCCAAACCCAAGGAAATTTTGTTTGCAGCAACCAGCTGCAAATATCATGGCAACAGTCTTTTTCAGGATAAAGAAGGTGTTGCTATTGGCAACTGTACACCAAGTTTGTACTGAAGAGAGTTGTGAGTCCTGTACTCATAGAACACTAGTGTTGGGCGTGTCTAAGCATAAGTGATGCCCCTTACCTCAGTAGTGACCATAGAAGCGGTGTTCTGCGTGTATAGGGCTCATGTCTCTCCTTTGTAGGTCTTGATTTGGTGTACAGCTGCTAATAGCAACAGATTGCAGGTAGTGAAAACAGCTTCTATAAAACACACATTTGCTAACATAAGGAAAAAAAATACTAGAACAACTAAACACCTCGAGAACATCCTTCGGGCACAAAAAATGTACTCTTAAAAATGCTATCAAAAGTGGACTTTCTCTTAAATTAGAATAATGCTTCTCAGACAATCCTGCCATGAAGTTTGTAAGAATTTGGCTACCATGGTGCTGTAGACCAGAACACACAACCCAAGAATTTTCAAACGAGATGTTTACTTTCATACAGTAATTACCTTAATTAACTCACACGTGGTCATGTTTGGCTATAAAAAAAACTATTCTCACTGCTACTCAGACATTCTGTAGACCCTACCATCTGTCACAGTGTCCAGGTGGTTGCCACGTCCTTGACTGCAAAGGAGGGAGCGTGTCACAGTCAAGGCCTCTAATGCAGTGAATAGAGATGGAGTGCCAGTGTCACTGTGATGAATCATCATGGAGGCGTCTGTGACAGGATATCAGGCCTAGGTTGTATGGATCAGGTAAGATCCAGAGCACCAGACTAGCAGGCGCGGGCATGTCTTGGCTGCAAGATGAGCGGGGGAGGAATGTGGCAGTGCACTTGGTCAGTGGCGTCGAAGAGAACTGAGCAATCAGCGCGCTCGCTTTCAGCCAAGCCTGCACCATGGGAGCGATTGGAAGGTGAGTTGATTGGGCAAACACACAACAGGGCATCCCAATTCGGAATGCCGCCACATGGAGGAACAACACACGGGAAAGTTACACACGGGAAAGTTACCCCTTACAAGGTAACAATTAGTTAAAGTGGACCAAAATCAGTGTGGTACGCATAAAAGACTCCAGGGCTGGCCACAAGCCTTCCCCTGGGTTATCAGAAATTGGGATGCCACAGGGTTTTGGTCTGCTTTAAATGAGCCTAATATGTGCATTCCACTACTGTAGGCTATTCTCTGAAATCTGAAGAATCTTAATTTTATTTTAAAGATGAACCCCCAGTATTATGGAACTATATACTATACTGATGTTTCAGATTTTTGTATTATATTTATCTTTTATATTGCATTTACCTAGGGGAGAATATGGCCTCCATGAATACACTGAAGTGAAGACCACCATTATAAAAATGTCACAGAAGAACTGTTAAAGACCCCTGTCTTTGATCAGTTTGCATAAACCATAACTCGCTTTGTGAAAACAAATGAAGAAAATGTCACGTTTAATAAAATGCATTTGCTTGCTATTTGGATATATATCATTAAACTTATTATGAGCAACCCATTGTAATGTTCAGTTCGCAGTGCTAAAACAAGCTGGCTTACTGATAGAGAACTGGAAAAACAAAATAAATGTTTCAACTGAAAAACAATGCATTTGTATTTGCCATTTACTCGCCTAAACACTGCTCTGGATTTTTTATTTGAATATCTAAACCCCCAGTAAAGGGCTATATGTGTAGAAAAGTCTGAGCTTGGCACAATTACATCAGCTTACTCGGCCAGTAAAAAAGGCCCCTCCCTGTGGATGAGTAGGTGAGTTTTTATATTTAAGGATTTCAGGGAAAAATTTGGTCGCCTCGAATCACAAGACAACATTTTTAAAAAAAATCTGATTCAAGTGGAAACAAATTTTCCAAATTTGGAGCAAACTCCAGTTCGTTAGAACCCATTCGCTTATCCCTTATAAACAATGTTTTTCCATAAAGCCAAGGAAACCAGCATGGCTTCCCCAAGATAATTATAGTTTGCTTTAATCTATAGGAATTAATTAAGGAGTAAATGGTGTCACTATTTGCTCCTTGAGGTTAGGGTGATTTCAGTGGGCCAATTTAGCCCTGTGTGAGAATTCATTCTCGCACAGTTTCAGTCAAGAAAAACCTGTCACGAAAATCTTCTTGATATATTCTTGAGATCTTCCCCTCTCCACTGAAAGCGCAATTTTTTTTAGAGATTTTTTGTTGTGAGTGAGAAATCACATGAAATTCTCTCAAAAAGTGAAAACTCGTGTGATTCAGAATGGTCAATTCGGCACCAGGTGAGAAAGCTCTACAACTTTTTAGGAGAGAAACTGTCACACATTCACATTCATTGCCTTCCTTGATGTAAAGTTTCACCTGGTGCTAAATCAGTCCCAAGGTAAAGAATGAAAGTGAATAGTAGTTTCCTTTTCTAAAAAATAGTATAGTTTTTTCACCTGGTGCTGAATTAACCCTAGGATGGGTTTGGAACAGATTATTTGGGCGAGATTGTGTTTTTGTATGCTGACATTTAACTTTTGCTCAGAGCTGGTGTAACCCTCTCCCCCCCCCCCCCCCCCCCCAGAACCAACTAGCCCAGACACCAGACACGGGGGGTGATAACCAGGGGATTAGGAAGTCTATGTCAGCTCACTCTGCTTGGTATAATTAACCCTCCCTGCAATGGAGAGCAGAGATGTCAGGTGCCAGGCAGTGGAAGCTGGGCACTTCTGCCGCTCTCTCTGGATGTTAGTGACAGCAGCGGTGGATGGTGTGGGACACAGGGGCTTGGATTTCTGTGGAGACTGGCAATGGATTAAAGGTTAGTGTGGGGGGGTAGTTGTTTAATTCTTGTGTCTTGTACCAGTTCACATGGCAGGAGGTGCTGGCATACTTGGTGACTTGCCATAGCTCTCTGTCCCATTATCTGCATCCCCAAAGCCCAGGGGGTGCAGAAGAGTCGCGGCCCATGAAGGCTATGTGGGCTGATAGCCTTCAGGTCCGGGGGATGGCCACTCGCACCCGAGTCTGGTGCCCAGGCTGGTTTTGCTGGATAGGGAGGATCCCACGCCATTTCTTTTTAATTTGTAAGGGTTTAACCCTTAAAAATGTAAAGATAAAACGCCGGGAAATGTATGTTTTTTTTTTGCGTTTTTGGAGCATGCTTTACACTGCCAGTATTTGGGATGCCCGCACACTGCTTGTATTTGGGATGACCGCACACTGCTGGCATTTGGGATGACCGCACACTGCTGGCATTTGGGATGACCGCACACTGCTGGTATTTGGGATGCCCGCACACTGCTGGCATTTGGGATGACCGCACACTGCTGGCATTTGGGATGACCGCATACTGCCAGTATTTGGGATGCCCGCACACTGCTGGTATTTGGGATGACCGCACACTGCTGGTATTTGGGATGACCGCACACTGCTGGCATTTGGGATGACCGCACACTGCTGGCATTTGGGATGACCGCACACTGCTGGTATTTGGGATGACCGCACACTGCTGGTATTTGGGATGACCGCACACTGCCGGTATTTGGGATGACCGCACACTGACGGTATTTGGGATGACCACACACTGCCTGTAATTGGGATGACCGCACACACTGCTTGTAATTGGGATGACCGCACACTGCCGGTATTTGGGATGACCGCACACTGACGGTATTTGGGATGACCACACACTGCCTGTAATTGGGATGACCGCACACACTGCTTGTAATTGGGATGCCCACACACAGCCTGTAATTGGTATTTGGGATGCCTCACACTGCCTTTAAATGGAATGCCATGCACACTGCCTGTATTTGGGATGCCCACACACTGCTTGTATTTGGGATGCCCGCACACTGTCCGTATTTGGGATGCCCACACACTGCTTGTATGTGGGATGCCCGCACACTGTCCGTATTTGGGATGCCCACACGCTGCTTGTATTTGGGATGCCCGCACACTGTCTGTATTTGGGATGTCCGCACACTGTCTGTAATGGGCTGATTGGGAGGCAGGTATTTTAGCACACCTTTTGGTTCAGAATAATTTTTTTCTAATTTTTCTCCTCAAAATTCTGGGTGCATCTTATGGGCAGGTGCGTCTTATGGAGCGAAAAATACAGTAACATATGTGTTTTTTTAAAACAGTCAATCTTTGGTACAATCTTTGCTTGGCAATTTTCAATGGGACAGTCACAATTTAGGCCCACTGTCCCTTTGAAAACTCTGAAAACACCTAAATGTCCCACCAAATGCAGATGGATGTCTGGGTGGTTACAACTGCTCTGACTCTACTTTGACTCTACTTTGGTGGAATGGTGGTAGGGGAATGTATAAACTTCTGGGAACTGACTAAATCACCAGCATCTTCTATGAACCATATATTCCTAGAGCATGTGTGTAATTAAGCTAAACCACACACCTACCACACTCATCAACCAAAAAATGCATAGATGCCAACCTGACCCATTCCTGCAGGGTGATTTTTCTCCAGTCCTGCAGTTAGCACTGACCATTTACCTCAACACACCTGGGCTCAGCCAATTCATTGGGCTGAATAGGAGATCTAATTATCTAAGTTCATGTGTGTCGAGGTAAATGGCTATTGTGAAGGGCAGGACTAGAGAAAAATCACCACCCTGCAGGAATGATTGACAACCCTGAAACTGGTTTCAACTGTCCCACTTTGAGGACCCCAAAAATGGTCACTTTATTAAAATAGACCTCCTGAATTCTGGTACTGTAGTGAGATACCACCGTTGCAACAAGTTTTCAGGATATCGGCTTACATGTGCCATGAGATTATTCAGACTATCACAAAATTGCAAATAAGGGGGGTCATGAGAGGCCATAACACCATTATTACTCTTGGAAATCCTCCCCTGATGCTGGCAGGGGCGGTGGTCTGCACGACAGTCGGACTTGAGTAGTATCTTAACCATTAATCAATTACCCCCTCTCCCTAACCGTGCTACCCGAATCAAGATGCCCTGCTATGTGAAACCCCCTGGGAGCCCATAAAAACTCACTGTTCCCTGCTTCAACAGCCCATGCATGGGCTCTAGTCCAATCTGATTGTTTACAACAGGGCTACAGGGGATGCGGCAGCTTGTGATTCCTAATTATTTCAATCAAAGCCCTTTGATGAATGATGTAGTGAAGTCAAAATGCTCTGATCGGACCAGAGCCCGCACATGCAGAGAGAGAGAGAGGAAAGGTGAGTTTTAGTGGGTGAACTGGGGGTTTAACACAGCGGGGAATCCCAATTCAGGATGCCCCAGAGGTATGGAACAAAGGCCGGGAAAGTCAAATTCCCAAGTTTTGTTCCCTTTTGGCTAAACACATTGGCTAATGAGAGGAGGGGGTCACTTATTCACCCAAACTGAATAAAGCTCCAGCCAATCCTGTGGTTTTCTTCTCCTGGTATCAATAAAACCCAGGGGAGACAGATTTGAGTGTATCAGGGAGGATAGAACCAATCTATGGCCCATTTCCATGAACAATTTGCAAACACCAAAAATGCAAAAGCGAATGTAGTGACAAGATAACTGATCTGTGGAAATGCCGACTGCAATGCTGGTAGAATGTAGCAAGCCATTATAGCATGAAATAAAAAAAAAAACTAATAGAAGTGCAAGTGATACATTTGAGTAAAAAAGTTAAAATGGACCTAAAACTGACTGACTGAACTGACCCCTGATTGATAAGCTATGGCTGCTATTTCTACAGCCAGGGGTGCATCTTTAATGAGGCCATGTGAGGCAGCTGCCTGGGGGGGGGGGGGGGGGGGAGCAATTGCTGGACTTGTTTTATTTTTCTGATTTATTTTCTCATTAGCGGTTCAGCAGAAATTGGGGGCATCGCTGTTTGCTGTGGTATTTTTACAGTCAGTCATTTGTTGCTCACTGGCTGTGGCCCTATGGCATGCCCTGGGGGGGGCACCATTCTCTAGTTTGCCTCAGACAGCAGAGAAGCTAGGTTCACCCCTGTCTACAGCTAACCTTGTCCACTCAGTTAGGGATACCACTAAGCAGAACTTGCCAGGCAAGAGCACCGTTGGAGCTGTAATGATAGGAATTAGTTGCCTGGTTGATCGCAGTGAGGGAGCTGGCTAAGCTGTGCTGCTCAGATTATTCTTGGGACAGAAGGAGAGAGAAGTCTGCAGAATGCAGGCTGTATGAAGCCTCTTCTGCCCTAAATTTTGTGGCAGTATTTTGTGCGTGTGTGTGTTTGGGGGGCACTTGTAGGGAGTTGTACCTAACCTTGTATTTGTTGGGTTCTGGGTGAGGGTCTATACCATACACTGGGGTCTCAGAGCATCTCAGGGATCTCTCACCCTGCCAAGTAATCATGCATATTTTAGGGATATGGGGGGCATCTAACTCTGCTAGTGATTTGTGGGGTGTGATTTAAGGGGGGATACACTTTCACACTAAATACTCATTTTGGGGTCTGGAGTTGTCTGTTTTTTTTTCTTTCTATTTTTCTAGTACCTAGGAAGCCCCCTGCCTCCTAGGAACTAGAAGTGTAGGTAGGGAGGCCCACTTTAACTTTGCAGGCAGACCCTTGTCGTTGGAATCTGAGCCCAACCCTAGTAGGGTAGTTCACTCTCTTCTTGATTCTCATTTCAGAATAGAATAAAAGTATGTCTGGGGTGACAGCTATGAACCGTGTACCTGCACACATATTTCTATATGAAATGGAAAAAAAATGCATCAAAATTGAAAGATAAGTCCAAATAAATTATAGGGGAGCCAAAACATTTTGAAGTGACTTTAAAAAAAAAAATTGACTACAGTATGTCACTTTGACGTAACTTTTACACTTGAGCCACCAGGGGGTGCTAAGAGATCATGGTATCCTTTGGTGACTAGCAGTCAACAGGAAATGAACTAAAAGTACAGCAACACTAGTTACGCAAGAATGTAAGAATTTAGTAAATAGAATTTCTAAACTAATAATCCATTTTAAACCTAACACAAAGCAAGGGCTAAGAACTGCAAAGTCCTGTAATTTACTTTGTAATGAATAATATGGCTTGATACTAGTAAAAAGATGTATGGTTTTGAATTTGCAGAATGGAACAGATCTTGATTCTTTATTTTTCCTTCCATCGCTGCCAAGATGTGATATCTGCAGGGGTAAAACAATGGATTTCCAAATCTTATTTCCACAGCAAGGTAAAAAGGGCAGACTAGATGGACCGTCAACCTTCGATGTTTTTATGAGGTCCCCAAGAGGTTGGCTGATAATGGTCCGGTTAGCTGTAGTCAGGGGGGGACTGGCCATAGGGCATCCTGGGACAATGCCCGGTAGGCCGCCACCCCCCCACCCCCACCCCCTGCCATGACCGGGCTGCAGAGGCTCCAGCTTCTTGCGGACGGCCGGGTGAATGGGAGCCACTGCGGGCCTCACAGAGTATTTGACGGCCCGTGGCAGCCCCCATTCACCCCGCCGATGGCTAGAAGCCGAAGTAGTGTGTAGTTGGACATTGCAGGAGAGGTAGCGGCCTTCATATGACATCTGGATGGTGCACAGCATCAGCATGAGAGTCCCGGAACTTTCATGCTGCTGATGTGTTGCCGCCCGGACGTCATAGGCCGCTGCACAGAGACTCGGATGGCTGGCGGGCTGAGCTGGCACAGCAGCATTCCTTGGCTTGTGGCGGTGGCAAGCCTCAGCTCCCAGCGGTGGTGGCAGTATCCCCGGCTTCCAGAGGTCGCATCCCAGTACTTCCAGCGGCGGCAGCATCCCCGGCTTCCAGCAGTGGCAGGACAGTGAGGTGAGTGGGGGGGGGGGGAGGTTGGGGGGGTGGATTCTGCCACTCAGCCCATTATGGGGGGGTTCTTCCACTTAGCATGTTATGGGGGGGGGGGGATTCTGCCACTCAGCTTGTTATGGGGTTTTTTGCCACTCTGCATGTTATGGGGGGATTTTGCCACTCAGCATGTTATGGGGGGATTCTTCCACTTAGCAAGTTATGGGGGGGGGGGGGGATTCTGCCACTCATTATTATTCAGGGTTTTTCGAGTCGGCATGTTATGGGGGGTTTTGCCACTCGGCATGTTATGGGGGGATTTTGCCACTCAGCATGTTGTGAGGGGGGATTCTGCCACTCCAGCAGTGGCAGGACAGTGAGGTGAGTGGGGGGGGGGAGGTTGGGGGGGTGGATTCTGCCACTCAGCCCATTATGGGGGGGGGGCTGCCACTTAGCATGTTATGGGGGGATTCTTCCACTTAGCATGTTATGGGGGGGGGGGGGGTTCTGCCACTCAGCTTGTTATGGGGTTTTTTGCCACTCTGCATGTTATGGGGGGATTTTGCCACTCAGCATGTTATGGGGGGATTCTTCCACTTAGCATGTTATGGGGGGGGGGGGGGGATTCTGCCACTCAACTTGTTATTCAAGGTTTTTCCAGTCGGCATGTTATGGGGGGTTTTGCCACTCGGCATGTTATGGGGGGATTTTGCCACTCAGCATGTTATGAGGGGGGATTCTGCCACTCCAGCAGTGGCAGGACAGTGAGGTGAGTGGGGGGGAGGTTGGGGGGGTGGATTCTGCCACTCAGCCCGTTATGGGGGGGGGGGGGGGTTCTGCCACTTAGCATGTTATGGGGGGATTCTTCCACTCAGCATGTTATGGGGGGATTTCGCCACTCAGCATGTTATGGGGGGATTCTTCCACTTAGCATGTTATGGGGGGGGGATTCTGCCACTCAGCTGGTTATGGGGGGGATTCTGCCACTCAGCTTGTTATTCAGGGTTTTTCCAGTCGGCATGTTATGGGGGGTTTTGCCACTCGGCATGTTATGGGGGGATTTTGCCACTCAGCATGTTATGAGTGGGGATTCTGCCACTCAGCTGGTTGGGGGTGTTTTTCCACTCGGCATGTTATGGGGTAATTCTACCACTTATAGGGGGATTCTGCCACTCAGCATGTTATGGGAGATTTTGCTAATCAGCATGTTTTGGGGGCGGTGACTTTTGCCACTCAGCATATTATGGGGGGATTCTGCCATTCGTGGTGTTATGGGGGGGTTCTACCACTCCGCCTGTGTTGGGTGGGGTTCTGCACACTGTCTGTTATGGGGGACACAGATGCTGGGCCGGACACACTGCAGAATGGCCGGAGTGACCAGAAAAGGGCATTTTTTTAAACCCAGTCCGCCCCTGGCTGTAGTCCACGGTGCAGTGGTGCAGACAGAGGCAACCAAAAGGTCAGTGAACTAGATTCAGTGTTTAAAACAGACCCCACCCCCCTTAAAACCAATCAACCAAAAAAAGTATATGTGCTGCTCAACACCTAAGGGAGTTGTGGCAGAGTATAATATTGTGCTGCAGAGTATAATATTACAAAAATACAGTATGAACAATATTCTTAGGCAATATACAGATAGCAATAGTCCCTGCACTCACAAAATGTAAATATATATTTTGAAAATCACATACACAGTCCAGCCATATATACAACATGATGGATCTAGGAACAAGCAGTTCAGTGGTAAAATAGGGTTAATCATGTTATAGGAATGCTGCTGAACTGCCTTAAAAATGTTCTGATGTTTGCATTTCTACACCCCGCAGATGCACTGACTTACATATTGTAGGTTTCCAGAATTTGCACTATAACACCCTGATCCGTCACCACTCTTCCTTCACTTCACTTCAGCACATGTTTCCTATAGTTTAGGCCTTGCTCTGCTTGTGTGCAAAGCACACGGTTATCCTCCAAGACTAAAAAAAAGACATAAGGCAGAGGAGTAGCTAGGCTTTCTGGCACCCGGGGCAAAGATTCAAAATTGTGCCCCCCACCTGTTTTCAGCCCCCCCTTTGGCACCCCCTGACCTGCTGCACCCGGGGCAAGTGCCCCCCTGCTCCCCCCCTAGCAACGCCCCTACATATGGGCTGGTTCAGCATTGTGAGAATTGTAAAATAATTTGCACAGCTAAATATGGTGCTGAATTGCAAAAATTAAAAAAATCCTTATGCTTTTTTTTTTGCTCACAAAAAACATTCTCATGATGCTGAATCAACCCTATAGATCGACGGCAAATGCCACAAAGAATGATAAAAGGCCAGGGAACAGTCCAGCAATATGGCAGGTAATTAATATGTTAAACAGGCCAGGAAGTGTTGTTCCCCAGAGATATACCAGAGGCTCACCATACAGTAAGCCCACATATAAATGGGCTGGGGAGTAGTTGTACAGAGGGAAATTGTAATCCCAATTTTGACTATCCTGGGTTTTGGTCCACTTCCGCGGGGCACCCCGCTGCGTGAAACCCCCCCGATCACCCTAAAAAACTACGCGAGCACTCGTCCAATCAGAGTGCTCAGAGCCGTTGTGGTATGCACGTACAAACGACAGACAACGGCGCGCGCCCTGCTAGAGAGAAGCGCGAGATGCGTCAGCGGCTCGCGCATGCGCCGTTGGAACGGGGATAGGGTAAGGTTTCTGGGCGTCCTGCGGGGTTTCACACAGCGGGGCATCCCGATTTTGGATGCCCCGCGGGGAGGGATCTGATCGGCCCGGGAATCTTATAGATTCCCAGGCTGATCACCCCTGCGTGTTGGTCCACTTTAAAGATGAGGGTTTAATGAAAAAATAAGGTGCAGAGTGTGGGTTCAGCAACGCATTTTGTAATAATAGAGGTTGGCCAAAAGGCAAGTTAAAGCCAAAAGCCAGACCAAAACCAACTAGACCAACACAGAGGGGTAATTCAGCATGCTAGTCAGGTACAGGCAAATGTTGCTACAGGCATTTATCACATGAATGGCCAAAACAGGCCATAGGCAGACAATAAGGCTGGTTTTACACCAGTACAGATTCTGGCGAGCGCCCTACAGCTGCCTGTGAAAAGATCCCCCTTAGAAATCTATGGGTGCTTCACATGTGATTCGGGTGTTTGCGGAGCGCTAGCAATATCCCTCCATGTGAGTGGTGAGCGCTAGTGATAAACACCCTCCACACGCAGCAATAGTGCTCCGCAATCGCCATGGTCTGATACCAGCCTATGCACAATTAACAACTGATGCCTGTTTTAGGCAGAGTGTACTAGGGTTACTTTTTGTGGCTTCAAAACAATTAGTGGTCAACAGGTTGGGACAGCACAATAATCAATTGCTTTAGAGAAAAAAAACTAGTTTTAAAGTGGACCAAAACCCACAGCGATCGGATCGAATTTATAACATTCCTAAGCCAATCAATTTCCTCCCCTTGGGGCATCCAAAACCTTCTTTTCTGGTCCAACGGCGCATGCACGAATTGCAGCCGCATCCCCGCTATCCCTCTAGCAGGCCGCATGCCCGCGCCAGGCATTTGTGAATGACCGGCACAGGCATGCTTCCTGTTAGATGGTAGCGGAGGATGCGGCCATCAGCGCACTCTTAGCCACTCACTTTAGATGAAGGGATGTCAGCGGATCCGAGCGCGCTGATTGGACGAGCGGCCGGTCATGCGCCGTAGGAGATGAATGGTGTTTTTTTTCTCTAAATGATGCCAAGTGAGCGCGAATATTATAAATAATGTGGAGGCGCAACAATGATGGGGCCCCTGACCTCCTGGGCCTCGGTCACACCTCCTGCATGCCATGTGTCCCAGGTGGTGCAGCCAAAGGACTAAAATGCTTGAAGTGCCATAAATAGCTTTATGTTTCTCTCTTGACACATATAGTTTAGAACAAACTGTATCTTTATCCATCTAGGCTTCATTGTTACCTAAAGCAGAACAAAACACACCAGTAGCTGGCTTGAGAATCTAAAAGATTAAAAGACTGGGCATCCCGAAACAAATCATTGTTTTGAATAAGGATAGGCTGGGGCAGGAGCACACACACAGATAGGGATGCAGGGGATGCGGCAGTGCACGCTCCCCATTCAAGTCAATGAGAGACACCTGCCAAATGATGTAGTCACAGCAGGTGGCTCTCATTGTACGAGAGCCCGTGCATGCGCCGTTGGAACATGGCAAGGTGAGTTTTTAGGGGCGAACTGGAGGGTGTCAGACAGTGGGGCATCCCAAATTGGGATGCTCTGCTGGCACAGAACAAAACTCGGCATTGCTCGCAAGTACAGCTAGGATTCAAGCAGCTGCTCTAGCCCTAGCGTAGGCCCAAGGAGAGGTAAGTGGAATCGGTAACCTGGGGGGTTTCACAAAGTGGGTTACCCCAACCCGGGGTGTTTGGAAAGACAGACCAAAATCCCGGATAGTGAAAATCCAAGGTTTTGGTGCATATATATATATATATATATATATATATATATATATATATATATTCATCCAGTCAAATAGGCTCGAAAATGCAGGTGAAAAGTGTAAGTTTCCATGTGGAAATGGCTTTAGTAAGTGAATATTTTTGGAAAATTGGCTCGAATTTTTCAGCTGAAAATGGTAAATCTCTGAAAGTGTCTCTGGTAGTAAGAAGCCTTTCCCCAAATGGTGCATTTGTTTTCCACATTTCACACAGCTTCAGAATGATCAGGAGACTCCCCATGGGATAGATCATTGTAAATTTGTGACAATCCTATGTTAATGCACTTGTGCAGCTAGTCACTTTGTTATGAAGGATCACATTCATCCATTTAAGATATGTATTTAGCAATAGATCAAGGCAACTGGGACAAGCTGTTTTCTTTTGCTTCACATGTTTTGTTATTCATCCCATTATTAGGAAATGCAGCTGCCTAGATTTATGCCTACAGATATGCAGGAATTTATTTATTTTGTAAAAAAAAAAATTTGAGACTGGTGCACCAGGCATATTAAGCCCAGGGTCAAAAAGCCTGCCCCTGGCCCTGGCAACTGTCCAACCTCATGGCCTTTGGCTAAGGTGTAACACTTTTCCTGTGGTGTCGGCTTTAATATTTTAAACAGTTTTTAACAGTTTGCTCTAAGGATGATTTGTTTTACTTAGGGAGCCAGATGCATATAGAAAAGCTGAATACTACTACTAACTGTTTAGTACAAAAGAAATAATAACATTTATATATGTATTATATTATTATATTCAATACCTATGGACAGACAAAATAAAGCATTTTTCTGACTGTAGTGTTGGAGTAATGTACATTTTTTTTCAATCTAAAGGGATTGGGAAAGCACTTTACATAGACTCACACAGTTTGTTAAGGCCTTTTTATTTTTTATGTAGTTTATCTTGCTTTTCTGGTTTAAACAGACTGGCATACAGGATTGGAAAACTGAGAGTTAAAACTTGGCAACAATAGCGTGAAAAGTTAAACCTCAGGCAAGGGTGGTACTGAGTGTGCGATGATTATGTAACCACACTGTCCAATCATGTCTGCGTATGCAAATAATCTGACAAAAAAAACAGGGGGATAGCTCCTCCTCAGTGAGGAAAACAAACTCTGAATCCCTTTTCTACTTTACAGTCTCAACATGTCGTCTGCTTTGCCTGCTCCGCTCTCCAACTTTGAGGTCAAACACACCAAGGTAAGGCTCTATTAGGTTATTCTCGGCTTTTAGAAATAGTTTTCATTACTTTATCTTAGGTTTGTTTTACCAATTCCTATACTGCATGATAGTAGTTAGCTGTGTTTGCCATGTGCAGTCTCCATGTTTTCTTTCAGTTCACATATTAAGCAAAGTAGTTCAGATTCTTTTTTCAAACATATAGAATGTCAGCATTTACAATGCCTCCATTTAAAAAGATAGTTGCTAATCACTAGTCATGCCGCCTATATTTGACAAGAACCTGTTACTTGTATTTAAATTTGGGTAAAATAAAAACCAGCATTATGCTCCTCTTTAAAGTGGACCAACACCCAGCCTGATTGGGATGCCCCGCTGTGTGAAACCCCCCAGGACGCCTTACCTGACTCGGTCCGCGGCCGCATCTCACGCTTCTCTCTAGCAGGGCGTGTGCCTGCCATTTGTGAATGGCGGGCGCAGGCGCGCTCCCTGTCAGAGGGAAGTGCAAGATGTGGCTGCCAGCGTGCTCGGAGCCCCTGAGGTTTGACGCGCATACCTCAGCAAGCACACTGATTGGACGAGCGGCCATGCATGCGCTGTAGGAGCGGGGTGAGGTGAGTAGAATCAGGTGATCTGGGGGGTTTCACATAGCGGGGCACCTCCGATCGGGGTGCACCGGGGAAGTGGACCAAAACCCAGGATAGCCAAAATCAAAGTGTTGGTCCACTTTAATACTTCCCCCTGGAATCCTATTTTACGCCCCCCATTGGCTGCGGAAGCTCAGCAGCATGATGCAAGAGCAGAGTTGTGGTAGGAATCCCACCACATTCAGATGCCACAGTGAAGAGAGGCAGCAGGGGAAGGGGAGTGCTGCAGAGGGGCAAATGTGAGTAACCCCATGACCACAACACAGGTAAAGTAAAGTGTTCTGCACTTGAGATTCATGGGACTCCCTTTTTTTTTTTTTTTTAAGATCTAGGGCATTTGCGGCAACTGCAGTTCAGTATGCTGTTTTACTCAACTAGCCCCCTTACACTCAACCGATCTACCTAACGTTCCCTCCACTGTCCTGTCAGATGGCTGCGATGTATTGTGTCTAGCAGCCAAATCCAGAACATAACCAGAGTCGCCACCTGCCTGCCCATTGAAGCCTCTGTCTGAAGCCGCCGCCCATTTGTGGGAGCCCCACTTGCTGCATCGGAGCTGCCATTCTTCCATTGGAGCCAGAGCCCTCCTCCATTCTGCAGAGAAGCCAGCCAAATCCCTAGCCTAGACCCTAACTGCCTGCCGACCTACCCTTCTGCTTGCCTACCTACCTGCCTGTCCACCTGCTTATGTTCCTGATCACCCAGTCATCTGCCTACGTTTCTTCCTGCCTAACTGTCCATTCTTTGTTTGCCCATCCATCTACCTTTCCACCTGCCTGCACTACCCCGCTACCTGCCTGACTGTCTATCCCCCCTACCTGCCTGCCCACTCTGAGTATTAACTATTGGGGAGAAGGAGAGGCCACTAGTGTAAGTTGCATACTAATTGTGAGCGGGGGGCCCGTAGGCACACTCTGCATATTGGGTGGTGGCCGGCAGGCATGTGCTCTATATTAATTATGGGGGGGGTCGACAGGGGCACGCTGCATTTAAATTGGGGGGGGGGGGGTCCGCAGGTGGCGGGAAGCCCACTTTTGTGGCTCTAAGGGAAGGTTAACTTGGAGGAGGGATACTATAGGGTGGGGTTCCCACACAGCACAAATAGATCAGTGGTGTTTTTTCACTTATGGTGACGGGTTACAGATAACCGAACTGGTAGAACCCAGTTTCGACATGAATTTCAGGAAAAGTTTGGTTTGCCGCGAACCTGAACTTCACAGCAGAAGGCGGAAGCATAGAGATGGGGTCACATGGTCACAGCTTAAGAGGTCAGGGTAGCTGGGCCAGAGGGCATTGCTCTTAGAGCAGGGACAGTTTATGGCATTTTGAACCACTGGTTTACTCACACTCGCTCATCTCAGGAGAAGGAAGACTCTGACGCAATGACTTTGAACCAGCTGTCTACAGCTACATGTCGCAGTAGCTTACATTATCTGTCTCTTTACTGCCCACACCGCAACAGCTTTTCTCAGCAGCCTGATTGCTATGGATAGTGATGAGGAGAATTTGTTTGACAGTCATCCCTTTGGAGTGTGTTGTGGAGGTGGAAGCAGTGTTCAAGACACATAGCTGTGGCAGTGGAGGTGGTGGTAAATATGGACGCACTGGCCATTATGAAGGTGGCTGTGGTGTGGGAGGCAAGTAGACCATGATGAAACATCAGAACAAGGAACTGGTGGGGATCAAGAGGAGGAATATGATGTAGTTTTGGACAGGAAGGGACATCTTCAGAGCAGTAGGGTACTTCTGGCACTGGCAGCGACAGAGCCAAGGTAGCACATGGCTAGATCTGCTGGTATAGTCCACTTAGGAGCAGGTGACGGCAACACTGATGCTGCTTTTGCAGACTACAAAAAAAAGCCTGCCATAGGAGGAGCAATGTCTGGTGGTGGTGTTGGGAAGGGTAGCTCTTTAAGTACTCTGCCGTGTGGCAATTCTTTTGTACCTTCCCAGAGTAACAAAACCTGGCAGAGTGCCAGATCTGCAAGCAGAAATTCAGCCGTGGCCAGGGCACAAGTCTAGGAACTACGGCCCTACATAGGCACTTAGAGCGGCATCACAAGGCTGCCTGGGACAATCAAAATTCATCTCAAATGCCCCATCAAAACCTTATTGCTCTTGCTGATGGTGCAGCTCCTATAATGTCATCTGTCTAATAGCCAGGCCTCATCCATAGGCAGTACAGTCTCAGTCTGGTCATTGTCATCTAGTCCTCCATTCTGTCAGTTTTCCATAATGGAATCTATATCCACCAGACAACAATACGCGCCCAGTCATCCGGTTGTCGTGTGGCTGAACTCGCTGGCCAAGTGACTGCACCATCCAGGCGGCGTGTCCCTAGTCGCCCATAGTTACGTGGAAGAGAAAGCGGGGCTTTCTATGCAACTCTCAATGTGCAGCACAATGCATGCAACAGTAGATACTTGGAACAGTAGCTACGGACAAGGGTAATACTTGTGTGTCACAGCTCACTGGGTCAACCTTGTGCAGCACTATGCTTCGAGGTCAGGCATTAGTAACACCTCCGCGTTTGTACCAATCCGCTTCAGCTTTGGACACCAGGTGCCTATCCTCCACCACCTCCTCAGCAGGCGGGAGACAGCAGGGTGTAGCTTACCCTCCTCCTCCTCCATCCTTTCATCACTGCAAGCCATAGCACTGCCACGCCGTATTACACATGCTGAGCCTGGGTGAGAAAAGCCACACTTAAAAGCCATGCATGCATGAGGAAATCTTCCGCTGGCTGTCTCCACGTCAACTCAGATTGGGCAATGTGGTTGCAGATAACGGGACAACTTAGTAAAGAAAAAATGGCTATATAAATGAACTCCCAAAACCATGCAAATGCAATTAGTGTCTGATATTTTAATCAGCAAAGTTTCACAAAATGTATACAGTGCTCAAACATACCATATGCAGTAACTAGTACAACAAGATAGAAAATGGTATACCAGAATAAACTGTGTCTTTAAGTATCAAGGGGTATCCCAAAATAGTAAAGATCAAAAGCATACAGATTGCAATTAATCATAAACAGAAAATGACACAGTTTGTCAAAACATTAGCAGGCACTAGTGCATGTACATAAACAGCGAATCAAGCGGATAAACAAAGATAAAGCAAGGAGCAGAGTACCTAAGGTTGATGACAAATTAGGCCCTCAACGTTTCGGTTAGATAACCTTCATCTGGAGGGAGATCTGTACCCTCTTCCCAAAGGAGATTCCTTAAATAGTAAAGCACTCCAGCAAGATGGTGGCCAGCATCAGCGCACATGTACGGCGCCGGATGATGACGTCAACGGCGGTCGCATCTAAGGATCCCGACCTAAACTAGGGCAACAAGCAAAAGGATCACCTGAATTGCCCCAGTGGCGCACGGGGTCCATGTTGCTCCGCATAAGGTGTGCCCCGCAATGTTGGAAAAAGAAGCCCAGCGTTATTAAGGGAGGCCGTTATCAAAAAGATGGCCGCCGACATAGCGGCGACATGCGGTGCGGCCAGTCTCATGAGCGCAGGAAGTGACATGACGGAAGCGCGTTGTTAGAAAACCGGAATTACAGTGTCCAGACCAACTAAAAATGGCGGCCGCCAGCATAGAAGACAGAAACCTTACAGGAGCTCAGATCCGGTACATCCAGCGGAAACAATGTCATATAAGGCGGCGTGAGCCAACCAAGAATATGGCCGCCGCCATAAGCGGAGACAGGACTCCACAATAGAGAAGAATGCAGGCTTTCTGACATTGCGAGGGGGAGCGTCAAGGGCAACACATATACTGTAGCTGGAGTTTTTTTGGGCTGGAGTGCTTACATATAATGCGATCTACTGCAAAACATAAAAGAATACATTAAAAACATTATAAAAAAAGGCCAAACGTGGAGTGATAGTGATTGTGAATGAGGGAAGGGAAGTGGATATATTAAAAAGGCATGGTCTGTGATCAAAGAGAACCTATGCCTGATAGTTGCACGATACTCAAGATGTCAAAGGAAAAAATGAGTACTAACTTACACATATGCATTGTTATGCAGCCGAAGAAAAACTGGCTTCTAGTCTCAAGTGTACCTAAAGCGCTGCAGAGAATAGCAAAGGGTTAGTGTCCCATAAATTAAAATAAATAGAAGATGGTAATGAAAAAATATAGTTTTACACTATATAGTAAAGTAGGGTACCCTTCCGTTAGTAAAAAACTGAGAAGACTCATTCCTCATTCATGCCATTTGGCCTCTTCGTTTGCAATTGGAAAATCCCAAAAAGTTCACTTATTGATGTGGCCACGCCTTTTGGGTTTTACTATTTCAATAACCAGAAATCTGAGTTGGCTGACGTGATGCCCATGTTCCATAAAATGTCTAGTGACTGGAGATTCTAGGTGAGAATTACGGATATCAGATCAGTGTTCACTGATTCGAGTTCTGATCTCCCTTCTGGTTTTACCCACGTACCCCTTGCCACAGGGGCATTTGAGCAAGTAAACAGCATTTTTGGTTGACCAATTAGCAAATAACTCTGGGCTCCCTTAATAACGCTGGGCTTCTTTTTCCAACATTGTGGGGCACATCTTATGCGGCGCAACATGGACCCCGTGCGCCACTGGGGAAATTCAGGCGATCCTGTTGCCCTAGTTTAGGTCGGGATCCTTAGATGTGACCGGCGATGACGTCATCATCCGGCGCCATACATGTGCGCTGATGCTGGCCGCCATCTTGCTGGGTGCTTTACTATTTAAGGAATCTCCTTTGGGAAGAGGGTATAGTTCTCCCTCCTGATGAAGGTTATTTAACCGAAACGTTGAGGGCCTAATCTGTCATCAACCTTAGGTACTCTGCTCCTTGCTTTATCTTTGTTTATCCGCTTGATTCGCTGTTTATGTACATGCACTAGTGCCTGCTAATGTTTTGACAAACTGTGTCATTTTCTATTTATGATTAATTGCAATCTGTATGCTTTTGATCTTTACTATTTTGGGATACCCCTTGATACTTAAAGACAAAGTTTATTCTGGTATACCATTTTCTATCTTGTTGTACTAGTTTACTGCATATGGTATGTTTGAGCACTGTATATATTTTGTGACACTTTGCTGATATATCAGTCACTAATTGCATTTGCATGGTTTTGGGAGTTCATTTATATAGCCATTTCTTCTTTACTAAGTAGTTCCTTGCTGTGTATGGAGCAGTCACAGCTGGCTGTAAATTGAACCCCTACTAAGCTTCTTACAATTTTTTTTTTTTTTTTTTTTTTTTTGTGGTGTGCAATTTTAACCTAAATTAACTAACAATTGCAGATAGCGTGACAAACATTGTAGCTGCTCTGCATCTAGGTCTAGGCATGGCGCACATGATCAATACGGTCATCAGACGCTTCTTAAAAACTTATGTTGGTCTGCCCATGTCCAGAAGGGTATGTGTTCCCTTTAGCCAATCCTATGCCTTTAAACACGCTCTCCTAGGCTTGCAGTGCCAGAATTGTCCGCCTAATGTTCCAACGCACTGGAATTCCACCCTACATATGCTGGCCTGCCTCTACCACCAGCGCAAAGCAGTGAATGATTTCTTCAAATGGCCAGCTTTTCCAGCCAGTGTGATGTTCAGCTCTGGCATTGGCAGATGATTAGAGACACGAGTTGAGGCCTTTTGAAGGGGCAACAAGATTATGCCACTGATATGCATTTTGAAGCAAACGCTTACGCCCATGATTCAGCAAGGGACTGAGGAAAGATCCAAACTGTCTCCTGGCTCTTTGGATCTGCAAGAAGAGGTGGAGGAGGAAATCAGACTACTAAATCAGACCGATATAGTTTGCTCGGATCTGCTGAAGTGGATCAGAGTGTGCTGGTGGCTGCAGCCTAATTACCTCTCCAGCTAAAAAACAGCTAAAAACCTCGCTGTCAATCCATACTCAGTCAATCTCCCACAAACGTTTTGGTCCATAGTTGCCAAGGGTTTGATCAGGTTGCTTGTAAAGACATCTCAGAGAGCCCTGTAGTTTCCTCCTGCAGCTCTGGTACACCCATCCAGGACCTCTGTGGGGGGAGAGCAGAAACGGTTGGTAGGGGAGGGCATAGTGGGTTCTCAGGCCTAGAAAGGTATGACAAGGGGTGAGCTTACCTTGGCAGAGAAATTGCAGCCTCCATTCTGATCCCAGCGGCCCCGATCCTGGGTAGCTTGGCGGGGGTTGGTGGATGATGCTGTGGTTCCATGGGGTTGCCACAGGGGCCCCGGTCTCCAGATGGTCGCCTTTCTGGCCTGATGCCGTGGGGCCTTCGTCATGTTGGAAGTGTTTGGGCGGTGTCCGACCGAACGTTCTGCTCCTGGCTGGAATCTTCCGGCTCTTCCCAGTTTGGAGGTGGGTAGCCCTGCATGGTGTTGTCAGTAGCAGCGGGTAGCCACTTCACTTCCCTACCGCTGTCCTCCACTGATACTGGAGCTATCCTAGGTGAACAAGTGGGCATAGTTATATCTCTCTCTATCCTAAAAGGTCAGAGTGGGTGGAGTTAGACTTTAGGCTAGAGGGATGAGGGTGAAGTTTATCTCTGGCAATATAAAGTGGGAGTTGTCTCCATATATACTGGGGGGTTTAGTGGGTTGGGACCTTGTTGGGGGAGTTAGAGAAAGCCCTGTTGGTGCCCTTAAGACCCGGGGAAGTGTGGAACCCGATTGGGAACATTGTCCATGGATGTTCAGTTGACTAAAGTGGAACAAAGTAAGCCATAGCCCTAAGGTGGAGAAGGTCTCTCTTAGTGAATCTTGTCTTGTGCAATCCCCTACCTTAAAGTGGAATCCTGGGTTTTGGTCCACTCCCCCGGGGCACCCCGATCGGGGGTGCCCCACTTTGTGAAACCCCCCGATCCCCGCAGCCAACTCGCCTCACCGTGGTCCTACGGTGCATGTGCGGTCACTCCTCCAATCATCACGCTCGGAGCCTCTGAGCTATGGGCGTCTAAGCGACGTCTAAGCTCAGTGGCTCCGAGCTCGCTGGCGGACGCATCTCGAGCTTTCCTCTAACAGCGGCCACTGCCCGTGCATGCTCCATTGGACCGGGATTAAGGTAAGTGTAGCGGGTGTCCTCGGGGTTTCACACAGCGGGGCATACCAATTTTTGGATGCCCTGAAGGGAGGGAATGGATTACCGGGCTGATCCAGATGGGTTGTGGTCCACTTTAAAAAGTTAATTAAAAGGGAGTAGTTCCATCAAAGTGTGGTGGTCTGTGCTCATATTACTCCCACTGCCAAAATTAACTTTTAACTAAGATTTAAGTAAGCATTAACTGAGTCTGATTTGGATTAACTGAACTGAACTGTGTGGAGATCTCTTCTGTTTGGAGTTAGTCTGCTTTTTTTCGTGGATGTGATATAATCTTTTGTTTTGCCAACAAGTAAATAAAGAGGAACTAAACTGGTTACCGTGATATGTTTCTCTGATTACAAGTGCTGGGCTTGTGACATATGTCCTTTTGAAGTGCAGTATAAGAACTGTACTTTTGACCGTGACATAACTTTATGGAGTCAGAGCAGTTGTAAACCACCCAGACATCCAGCATTCTGCATTCTTCCAGATGTCGGCAAAGCAAGACATTTAGATGTCCCCAGAGTTTTCAGTGGGACAATGGGCCACCAATTGGGACTGTCCCACCGAAAGGGGTCAGTTTAACCTAGCCTCTCTGATGCCTGAGGCAAACTATAGAAAGGTGCCCCCCCCCCCCCCCCACGCACGGAATTGTAAATTACCTGTATAGCAGGGAGAACAAGGAGGAACCACCTGGGAGGGAAGGCAAATGGCTCCAGCTGCATGGCTTTGCCGAGCCGCAATCAGTTCTCTCTCTGGCAGACTGGTTGATCCCCAAGACTCATTAACTGATAGTGACCCCCCCCCCCCCCCCCCCCACTGATACCCCCAGCACCACCATAATTTCCCACAGGCCTTCATCTGACAGCAGAAAAATATAGCGGCAGTGGCATGTCTAAAACCAGCGCAGTGTCTAACTTAACAGGAAGAGTGTAGGTCTGCTATAAAATAAAGGAATTGCGTTTCAGAGTTAAACTGCTAACCCTACCCCAACCAAATCCTAGTGGAGTGCTAGAGAAAAAAAGTAGGTGAAAGGGGGATGGAAAAACAAAAGCAGGAAAGAGAAAGGAGAATATAGAAAAAAGAAAGGGAAAGATATGTTCTAGAAGGTAAGGTATAAAGGGTTAATTGTCATAGCAGAATGCTGGGTGGAAACATAGTAATAATTAGAAGGATTTTGATTGCTTGAAGGGTTTTGTGATTGCTTGAAGGGTTTAGGGAACAGCCTATCAGATGTCGGACATGTGGGCAAACGTGATGGAATGTTCTGGAAGGTAACTAAAAGTGATATAGGGAAGCCCCAGTACTAAAGTCAATTACCCTTATTGAATTGTAGAGGAGCAGGAGTGAATCCAGACTCTGATGGAGAGAAGGGGAGAGATCCAGCAAGGGGGAAGAATCCTCCTTGGGGAGTAATGCCTTTTTGATTGAACCTGTGACTATGGACAGAGCAGAGAGAGATGAAACCAAACGGATGCATGAACCTGTGCCATGTTTGATATTTGCCTCTGGATTTAATAAAGAGGAACTCTGCTTTCATCCCCTGGACAGGTTCTTATCTTTCCAAGTGATACAGTGAGTACTAACCTTCCCTGTAACAGTACCCTAACACCCCACCTACACAGACACACGTTGAGCACCCTGGGCCTAGAAGAACCTGCTCCCTGCCGTCCTCACCAAACACCTTTTGTGTGTGAGGGCTACAATACCTATAGCAAGGCTCATATGGTGCCACCATCCCAGCCATTTAGATTGTGGAATGCGGCCAGCAGACAGGTCACATAATCCGGCATTTTTTTAGTTCAGCCAATCGGTGATCTCCAACATCCCAGATGGGCATGTCTATGCTTCTTTCCCTTCTCCCCTCCATGTTTTTTTATACCAGGCCACCACCAAGCTGGAATAATCATCTGAGGTACTCGGGCAGGTGGGGAGGCGCGAGCAGCTAGATGGTTTTGTTCTGCTTTAAGAGATTTCCTTAGAGCTATCTCAATTTGGGATTCCCCCGCTGTGTGAACCCCTTGGTACCCCTATAAACTAATTCTGGATCACACGGCTGTGTCTCAACTTAGCTGAACCCCTGAGCATCCCTCATTCTCTCTGGTCTGTGCAGTCCTACAGACATTGAAAGCTCAGAGTGGAGATCCTGCCTGTGCCTGAGAATTTCATCCCAAACTAGGATGTTCCCAAAGGGAGGGATTTACCCTTGACTATAGTCATTAAGACTCTAGTTTGGGGTCTGGTTCACTTAATTGTGGAACTTAAGAGGGGAATAAGTAGGAGGCAATATTGTACAAATGAAGTCTGGAAGAGATGGAATGTGAAAACACAGATGTAGAATATTGGAAAATTAAAGAGAAATCTTAAATTAAAGCAGGAAAGTACATATGAAGAAATGTTGGGAGGAAAGAGATTTGGAATGAGGAAATGCTGTAAAACTAAAATAGGGAATAGAGAGAACATAAAAGTGAAGAAGATGGGGGGAAGAAGTGAACATAGAAGGAATAGAAATAAAGCTAATGTGGGGGAAAAGGTGAAGGAGAAGGATTAACATGAGGGATAAAAGGGGCCATTACCAAAGAGATGGTGAAGGGGAACAGAGATTGAGAGGGAGGAAATTACGGGAGATGGAAGCACAAATTAAAAAAAAAAGATAATACATTTGGAATGAAAAGGCAGCAAGTAGGGATGAGCAAGTAGGGATGAGCGAATCGATCCGGACGAACCCGGATTCGATCCGAATTTCCCCGCGATTCGATCGCTCGAAGTTTTCCTTTAACATCCATTCATTTACATTACAGGCATTCTAAGATGGCGGACGGGACATGTCCAGACATCTACCCCGCGCCAGTGCAAGCTGGGGCAGTCACATGCAGCCTATCAGCAGCCAGCAAGCCCGGTGACGTCACAGCGCTATTTAAGGCGGTGGACATCTTGCTTTTCCTCATTTCTCTATTGCATTCGTGAGAGACAGGACGCTGCTGTAGTGAGGGAGAGACAGAGAGCCAGGGACAGACAGAAGACAGGCAGGAGACAGGCAGGAAGTCAGCGAGAAGAAGGGAAAGTTAGGAAAAATCGGAGGTAGTCACAGGGAGATTTTTTTTTTTTTTTTTTTTTTTTTTTTTTTTCATCCAGCCTGAGTGTTGCTGGCTGACTGGCTTTGTTAGCGTTTTCAGGCTGCTTATACACTTACTGTGCATATATACTGAACTGATCTCAAGTCTGCTGTGAGGCATCTTCTGTGACTACACCAGCCTCTATTTAATACTATAACCCTTTGCACTTATTCTAATAGAAATTTGGCCTGATAAAGACACTTTTGCTCTTTATTTACACTAAGCAGCTCTCTTATTTACACTAATCAGGCCTGTTGGAGGCTGAGTGTTACTGCTCACTTTTGGTGTGCATTATATTCTGCTGCCTGGGGGTTCTTAAAATATCACCTACTACCACACCAGTTAGTCTATGTCGGGCAGACAAGTGCCTGGAAGTGAAAAGAGGAGTGGCAGAGGCCAAGATTCCGCAGGCAGAGGTCACAGCAGACTGGGGGCCAGTAGCATCAGGAGTCACGCTGAGAGACCTAATCTGCCAGTATCTGCTAGCGGTCGGGTCTCCACCAGTAACGCATCTGCCGTGGTAGATTGGTTAACGCGCTCATCAACAACATCATCACAACTTGCGTCTGAGACTCCCAGTCTAGGGTCGGTAGGTTCCTCTGACACAACCCTGAGTTGGCATGGCCCGAGAGCAGTCCCTGTCCTCCCATTGCCTCTGTCCTACGTCGTTCCCTCCCCCAGCGACGTATCCTATGCTTTGGGTTCAGCTCCACTCTTTAGTGAGGAGGACGATCAGATAGAGGACAGTCAGCAGCTACTGCCCAGCCAAGAAATGGAGGTGGCTTCTTTAGCTAGGCAGACAAATAGTGATGTGGACAGTGTCGTGGGTGCTGCAAGCGTTCCAGCTCCTGCGCCAGACACTGTTGACGAATCCACGAACATCAGTGACGTACAGCCACAACTCTGTGATAATGATGATGACGATGAAGCCGATCGCACTTGGGAGCCGGGTGATGAAGGGGCTTCATCGTCATCATCAGGAGAAGAGGGGCGCAGGTTGCCCCGGAGTCAGCAGCTGAGGCAGCAAGGTGGTAGCAGTCAGCATGGAGGCACAATTCCAAAGGCTGGAGCCGGCCGGGACCGGGGTAGAGCACCTGCTGTGCGGCAGTCTACCTTATCGGGAGGTAGTGGAGCAGGGGTTCCTGGAGTTGACAACAGCAGCAGTGAATCAGTGAAGCCAGGGGGTGGGAAAAGTAGCTACTCGGCAGTGTGGAGGTTTTTCCTGAAGCATCCGCAGGAGGGTGACATGGCCACATGCAAGATATGTAGGCAGAAGGTGAAGCGTGGCCAGGGTCCAAATGTTGGCACCATGGCCCTGCGTCAACATATGATGCGTCGCCATAAAGCGACCTGGGAGAACCGAGGCTCCCAAGGGGTGGTCCAGTCTGCTTCCTCACCAAGTGGCACGCCGCT
The DNA here is from genome assembly GCA_027917425.1 of Gastrophryne carolinensis. Lineage (NCBI taxonomy): Eukaryota > Metazoa > Chordata > Amphibia > Anura > Microhylidae > Gastrophryne > Gastrophryne carolinensis. The sequence continues at coordinate 393,059,653 of CM051234.1, read as the reverse complement.
CCCAATTTCTGCCAGCCAAGGCTCCAGCACCTCAGCCGAAGGCAGCTGTGCGTCATACCCATCCTCTGTCACTCCTCCTCCTCCTCCAATTCATGCATCCCGCCAGCAATCCATCAGCGAAGCCATGTCCAAGAGACGGCAGTATGCGCCCACTCCTCCTACGGTGCAGAAGCTGAATGTGCTCCTGTCCAAGTTGCTGGTGCTGCAGTCGCTCCCTTTTCAGGTGGTGGACTCTGCACCTTTCAGAGAACTGATGGCTTGTGCCGAGCCGAGGTGGAGAGTCCCAAGCCGTCATTTCTTTGCCAAGAAGGCAGTACCAGCGCTGCACACTTATGTTGAACAGAAGGTGGGCCAGTCCTTGAGCCTGTCGGTGTGTAGCAAAGTGCATGGCAGCGCCGACGTCTGGAGCTGTAACTACGGTCAGGGACAGTACATGTCGTTTACAGCCCACTGGTGGAATGTGGTCCCTTAGCAGCAGCAACTTGGACAGGTCACGCCGCTTCGGCCTCCGCGCTCCCTGGCCGTTGTGCCTGGGACACCTGCCATTTGCTCAGGCCCTTTGAGGAAGCCACTTTATTTGTCAGTCGGCAGGATTACGGGATGAACGACGTGATTCCACTGCTTCATGTGCTACAGCACATGTTGAAAACCATGGCTGGTCAGAGCACTGGAGACATGGTGTCTACATCTTACATGGACCCCGTTGGAGCTGCACTGGAGGAGAAGGAGGAGGAGGAGTGGCCCAGTGAAGCACAGTTTAGGCTTGGCGAAATGGCTGATTTATCTAGTCAGCGGACAGGAGAGGAGGATCAGGAGCAGCCAGAGGAGCTAGAGGGTTGTGAGGAAGGCGAGACAGAGGACCCGGACACACCGTCGCAGTTTGCAGTGGAGATGGAGACAGGTAGTCCATCCGAGTCACTTGCGCAAATGGCAGGAAGCATGCTCACGTGCTTGCGTAGTGACCCCAGAATTGTTTCCATCTATCGGCGGGATGACTTCTGGCTGTCCACCTTATTGGACCCTCACTTCCGGCACAAAATGGGGGCATTTTTTTAAACCCGCCAAGAGGGAGGACAAACTGAACTACTACAAAGACATTCTACGTAGTCAGTTGGCCGATGCCTATCTGCGCCATGGTCCATACTCTCGCAGGTCTGACTCGGAGGGGGGGGGGGGACCTCTGCACTCACCTTCCACTGCCATGGCTGCTGGGGGGGTTGGCAGGAGCAGCAGCAGCAGCTCCATCAGTCTTCAGTTGCTAATGAGTAGCTTTCTACACTCGCATAGTGAGGCTACTCATGAGCAGCAGGAAGACCTGGAGCAGGACCTGAGCCAGCAGGTCATGTCATACCTTGACATGACCATGCCAACACACCTTGAGGATCCGCTGGACTTCTGGGCAGCCAAACTTGCTTGTGGCTGCAACTCCTGGAAAAGCTGTCCTGCCCAGCAAGTAGCGTGCCATCTGAGTGGGTGTTTAGTGCGGCGGGGTCCATAGTTACGGCGAGGAGAACTTGTCTGTCAACTAAAAATGTGGAGAGACTCGCCTTTGTCAAAATGAATCGGGGATGGATCAGCCAGGATTTCCACCCACCAATGGCTGATGCATGCGAGTAGATTCAGCATGGTGCCATGTTTTACACTTTCCAAATGGTACAAAACATATTATGTCTTTAGGCCAATTTTTGGCCTCCTGCTGCTGCCAACTCCAGGGTGTGGATTCATCCAATTTTTGGGCTCCTGAAGCCAACTCCAGTGTCTCTTTCAAGCTATGTTTGGGTTCCTGCTGCTGCTTGCAACTCCAGGGTGTGATTCATCCAATTTTTGGGCTGCTGCAGCCAACTCCAGTGTCTCTTTCACGCAATGTTTGGGCTCCTGCTGCTGCTGCTTGAAACTCCAGGGTGTGATTCATCCAATTTTTGGCCTCCTGCAGCCAACTCCAGTGTCTCTTTCAAGCTATGTTTGGGCTCCTGCTGCTGCTTGCAACTCCAGGGTGTGATTCATCCAATTTTTGGGCTGCTGCCAGCTCCAGGGTGTGTTTTTCAGGCACTATAGGGGCCCCTCATAGTGATGCCACTTCAACTCTCTGCAATTGTGCCGCTCTGCGATTCTATTAGAGATGCCTCTGATCTGCATGTGATAATTATTTACAGTATTATTTCACTAACCCAGCACGCATCCTATGCGTGTTACAGCAAGGCAGAATGGTTTACAACCCTATTGAGGTTCTAGGAGGCTCAGAAATAGTCGATTTTAATAGCGATTAGTCGCAAATAAATTCGAGTCAAATTAATTTTTGTCGGAAAATTCGGCAAATCAGTCGAATTGAAATTTTTCAAAAGTTCGCTCATGTCTAGTCATGACAAATAATGCTTAATTATGCTGTCCGAGAAGGATACAAGGTACAGCAAGTGCATTTGACAATCGTTTAATGCTCCAGACAATACCCCTTCAAATGCCAAGCACTTAGATGCTACGTGCTTGCTTCTCCTACATAGATTCTACATGCCTGCCGTTTCCATGAGTTTGCGGCAAAAAAAGCCGCTCACCTTTATTCAGGATTCAGCACCGGTGGTCTCACTCGCCCCTCCTGGCAGTGATCTGTCAGAAGCCAGATTGATCAGCGGAAACCATATGCGGGACAAGGGACTCGATCCCTTGCCCCACGCTCAGCTCCCGCTAAATACTGCTGGCTTTCAGAAATGGTGGCGGAGGAAATAAGACAAAGGAGGTAAGTGGGGGGGGGATAAAATACTTTGTGTGCATTTTTTTTTTTTTTTTTTTTTTTTTTTCTCGTTTAACCCTTTTTAAGCTGGTAAGGGGTCCTTGAGAAATGGTCTTGCAACAAAGCGTGACAAAATCCCTAGGTTGCCTGGCAGTTAAAAAGTTAATGGGACAGACCGGTCAAACTTTAAAATACCTGAGGCATTGTCAGTCCCATGCTGCCTGTTTACTCAGGTCTCTGAAAGGAAGGAGAATTTTTTTCTTCCTAAGCCTCCATTGCCTCCCCCCACCCCCGCCAGATCCAAACTACCAATATTATTTATGGTTACTAGGGCCGGTCGTTGGGGGTGTGCAAGGTGTGTGTGCCTGCACAGGGTGCCCGAACTCTGCTCAGGACTTTAGGATACGGGTGCCGCCATCTTGATTCAGAAGCATCACACTTACTGAGGAGGGGAGAGCGAGATAAAGTACAGCGGATGGGTTATAGCTGTGCTTTGCTCAGACAGAGCAGAGCTGGGGTCAGGAAAAGGTCAGCAATCCCAGAATGTAGAGCAGAGCCGCCTGAAGGCACTTCCTGTTTGCAGGCTGCCTGATGTTCCATGAGCCGCCATCTGTTTAAAAATCATCCTACCTGCATCTACTGCATGTTACGAGCCTTTAATGTGGGCAATCTGCATGTACAGGGTGTGGGAAACATATATAAGAGAAGGACCACTTTAAGAATGTAAAAGATTCAGCTGACAGTTTGATTATTGGAATGCTTAGTTTCATCAATGTCTAATTTGTATGGTTTTGTCTTTCTCCAGATCTTTATAAACAATGAGTGGCATGATTCGGTTAGTGGAAAAAAGTTTGCCACAATAAATCCTGCCACAGGAGAAAAAATTTGTGATGTATCGGAAGGAGATAAGGTAAGGATTATTATCTCCTTTAAAAAAAATAAACTAAAATAATTTTCTAACTGCAGTCAATAGTATATTAACTTGACTGGTCAAATCTATCTGCTCCATGTGCTTTCGAGCCGGCAGAGGTTGCAGTAATTGTAGTAGCTGCTCTCCTGCCTCCATCATATGTACGGCAGTGCCTTCAATCCTGCCCTGCCCTAATACCCTATTCCGGCCACTTGATTTTTTCCTCTTGCAGTCCCCTGGCCGCTCTCAGGGACCGCTTCTGGCTTGCCTTTAGCTCCTCTCCCTGGAATCAGAATATGCCCCCAAAAATGGAGAACACAGGTTCTCCAGAGAAATCATTCCGAAATGGCAAAAACACAGAAGCTGGGGAGATCAAATCGCTATGGATAAACCGTAAACCGTAAAGGAAAGGTGAGAAACATGGGGGACCATCAGGAGCAGTTAAAGGAGCACTATCGCGAAATTATGTAATGTGAAAAATCCATATAAAAACATTGGTTAATGAGAGGATAAGTCACTTATATACCCGAACTGAATAAAACTCCCACCAAGCTTGTGGTTTATTCTCACATGGTAGGAACAAAATCCAGGGGTGACAGGTTTAGTCTGAGGGGTGACAGAGGCTTTCACCCTGGCTGTCCTTTTCCTTCCATTAAAATAAAAGAAACAAGCCTGGCTGGATATTTCTTGATGTTGGGTGTATAAGTGGCCTGTCCTCCCGTTATCCAGCATATTTATATGGATTTTTATCAGTGGTCCATTTTTTTTCGTGATAGTGCTCCTTAAGTGCTTAGCCAGCCAAATGTGCATGGGGCCATTTGTGCCTCGAAGCAGCAGATTTTCCTTGCAAAAGGTGCGCTTCTCCCGTTTGCTTGCCCGGCATACGTACGCAGTCATGAATCGTGCGCTTAGGCACATGCAGAATTGTTTTTGCGTACAGACCATGAATCGACCCTTATAGGATGGCTGAGGAGGAAGGAGACAGCCAGGAGCTTAGGAGGTGAAAGGCAGACAGAAGGAAATGTCTGTGTGTGTTCACCCACCTTCTCACTCACGGTTTCACCCCTCCTCAGCCACTGCTTTGTGTAGTTTCCCCCCTGCTAAAATACTTTCTAGTGAAAGTAAATTAAAACATAGAATTGTCTTCCTCCACCCCCAGAGCATGGCAGCATCCTGATTCAGAATGCCCCACTGCAAGTATAGGACAAGGGACCCCATACTTACCCCCCTGCATTCTATCAGTTCAGCAGTCAATCAGTGCGCCAGGGGTATGGCCTTTGGCTTCAGGGAGTGAAGTCAAATCAGAGTTTAGGTCTTCATAAAGTGGTACAAAATCACTTTTTTGCCCTGCAGGGGCATTCCAGTTCTGTTGAGCACATTAAAATGTTGAGCACACTGAAATGTTACTTTGTGTGAAACCCCTGTGACCACCTGGTATACTCGCGTAGCCAGTGATCATAAAGTGCATGTGCAGGAGGAGCGGCCAGCTCCATTCTTCCTTAATAGCTGCTCTGTTGTCAGGTTGGCTAATCAAGTAATGAATGGAGTGCTATCGCTGATTGGACAGTGACCTGCATATGTTCCATGGGATTGTCAAAAGGTGAATTTATATAGGTGATCCAGGGGATTTACCACAGCGGGGCATCCCGTCATCCCCAGCTTCCATTCCTAATTCCTGGGCATCTCTTTACGTCCCCCACTCCCAGGTTCCCCTTTGCATCCCTCATCCCCTCTGCAATGCCCCAGTACCAGGCTCTCCTCTGCATCCCTCATCCCCTCTGAATGCCCCAGTACCAGGCTCTCCTCTGCATTTCCCACTTCCAGGCTCTCCTTTGCATCCCTCATCCCCTCCACATGCCCCGCTCCCATGCTGCCCTTTTCATCCCTCATCCACCTCCCCTCATCCCCCCCCACTGCATGCTCCAGCTCAGAGCCACCCTCTGCATTTTTTATCCCCTGGCATCTCCCAACCCCTCTGCATGTCCAGTGTTTCCACCACCCCAGCTACCCTCATCCCCCTCCGCATGCCCCAGTCCCAGGTTCCCATGTACATCCCTCATTCACTGGCATTTCCCTTCATTTCCAAATTCAGTCCCTTGCTCCTCTTTGCTTCACTCACCCCCAGCCACCCCCCTGAATACCTCACCCCCTTGGCATCCTCTACTCCCAGGTTTACCTCTACATACCTTACCTCCCAAGCATTACCCTCTATTTCCAACCCCAGGGAACCCATTGCTTTATCTACCCCCCTTGTATCCCTCACCCATGGGTATTCCTCTACATCCCTCACCCCTAGACATCAGTCTCCATTCCTAACCCCTGGGTACTCCCCTGATTTGCTCCAGACACTCGCCTGCAAAGGCAGAGAGATTTTGGACAATAAAATAAAAAGGTGGGCATGTGGAAAGAGAGTGGTGGTAGAAAAGAGGGACAGATTGAGGGACTGTGGAAAAGCAAGAAAGATTGAGGGAATGTGGACGAGAGAAAAAATTGGGCTAATGTGGAAAAGGGTGAAAGAGGGATGGAAGGGAGGGTGAAAGAGGGGTGGGAGGGATGGAAGGGAGGGAAGGAGAGAGAGGGAGATATGGAGGGAGTGTAGAAAAGAGAGGGAGAGAAAGAGAGATGGAGGGAGTGTGGAAAAGAGAGGGAGAGAGATGGAGGAAGTGAGAGAGGCAATGTGTACAAAAAGTAGGGGACCTAATATGACACTTGCTATAGGGCTCTGTGAAATTAGTGTATATCCCTAGTCAAAGGCACTATAGAGAAGCAAAGTCTGCGAGAAAGTCATGCCAGTAAAGTAGATTCAGATTTCAGATATTGAGGACAAAGCGGAACAAAACCCACCAGTGACCGTTCCCTACCACATTATCCTTGTGTTCTAAACCATCCGATGTGTCATACAAAAATAAAGTTTTCTCAGTGGAACTAGGTGCTCAGCTGAGAGATGTGGGGCAGATAAGTAGGGGATTTTATGCCCTCTAGTAGTATTTGACCGGACCTTCAAACATAATTTACCCATTTGTAAAGCTGGATTCTTTTAAGTGCTATAAATTATTACTGTAAATTATTTAATTTCAGGCAGATGTAGATAAAGCAGTGAAGGCAGCAAGGGATGCATTTGCGCTTGGATCACCATGGCGTACAATGGATGCCTCCAAAAGAGGACTACTCTTGAACAAGTTAGCTGATCTCCTAGAACGTGATCGGCTGTATCTGAGTGTAAGTAATCGGTATGATTTGTTTTTTTTTTTTTTTTTTTATAAGTAATGGGAAATTTGTATTTTTAACAGTTTGACTGCCACATACAATTTGCCACATTTACAAAGCCAAGTATCTCATTTTCATCTGACAACGCCTATATTTGCTGTATTTACCACTAGTTTAGTGTAGCTGGACGACGAGCAGTATAAAGGATTGTTCTAGCTCACATCATTGGAAACAAAGGGGCATACCAATTATTTAGTGAAGTAAGTTCAACTCAGGGTGCACATTTGGGTGTGAATTGCTGCCTGCATCACGTGGGATTTTGAACGTTAACACACAAGCAATAATGAGCTTTATTCTTATTTTTCCCCAAAAAAAATCTAAGGTGAGGTACATCAATTTTCCAGTGAGGTAAGAATATACATTTTTTACATCTGGAAACTGCACCCTATGGGGTATGCTTATTTTTACTGTATACCACATTATTGAAAAAAAATGATGTACCTCACCCCTATAAAAATGTCCCATTGAAGGTGATGAGGTGTGATTTTTATTATATCTTTATAATAAATGTTTGAGTCTGAACAATATTAAGGGATTGTATAACTTATTTGTGTCAGTTCTCCTCGGTTCGGAGAACTGCTAAAATTTTAACAACTGGTTCTTCAGAACCAGGTAGAACCTGCTGAATCCCACCCCTGGTGTGGGGGATATGAACTCTTTTGGAATCCTGAAGTTGACGGTGTCTGTTCCTGGTGGGATGAATACACAGTATTCTTCTGTCGCGTCTATAAATAAGGCTTCCTGTGAACTTCTTAATAAAGCACTTTTTTGCCTCCACGGTGTGCAATTTAATAAAAAAGAAAATGGCTGATGAGCTGATGCAGCCGCCAGCTATTAGGGTCGATTCAAAGAAACATGTAACAGCTTTGATTTTGGTGCCGATCATCCTATTTTTCCCGAACGCTCGTGCGCTCGTATGAACTTGCGAGTGATTATACTATAAGCAAATACGTTTCTATCCTGAAATGTACGTCCGTTCGTATGGCAGTTCGCGAATCAGACCTATGTCAGTTTCCATCCTGAATTTTCCGTTTCATTTCTCAGGTTGCAACATTGGTTTTGCCCTTTTTCCTTTTTTGTCTGGACGTAAATCCTTCTGATCTTGCGGCTGCGCACTACAAACTTACCTCATTAAAGTGCATTCTAAATATTTGGTCTTTTATTTTTCTTTATTTCATTCATTTTGTAGTAACCAACCATTAATGAATGCATTTGCATAAGTAAATCTTACTTTGTTTAATTTTTAAACTTTTTAAACTTGCATTTTTTACTTGAGGATTTAATTTAAATATTTTCAAATGGTCCAACTTAAAATTTTGGGTGTGGTTACCCACACCCTCTCCATACAGATTGCTCTCAAATATAACAAAACACCCAGCAACTTCGGCATGTTATGAGTCTAGAAACAGCCAAGATGGCGGCTCAGGTATTCTCGGGCAGCCTGCAAACAGAAAGGGCCTTGTGACTGTGTTGCTCTGCATTCTTTGATTTCTGACCTTTCCGTGCCCCCAGCTCTGCTGTGTCTGTGCAAAATACAGCAGTAACCCACATCCTGCACTTTATCCCGCTCTCCTCTCCTCAGTAAGTGTGATGCATCTGACCAAAGATGAGCTAAAATAATTAAACAAAGCAAAGGTAAACAACTACACCAATAAATTCAATCTAAAAATATTATTCTAGTACATCAATGTAAAAATAAATAACAAAGGACATAAGTTTCTTTAATTAACGCAAATATATGGATGTATTGCAAAATAAAGGTTTACATGCAAAGGACTAATTAAGGTCCACATTAAAATGCTTTTATAAGGCATACATGAATCAGGTATGCATTGCCATACAATTTATGGCCTCGGCCATGCTGATACATGCAGTTCATTGGAGCTCAAGACGCGCAGACTCCTCCACATAGCCAAAAAACCTGTTCAAGAACAGCAATCCGACTGCTAAAAGGTGTCGGCAGTGGCTTTCTTTTAAAACGTATTTAGAGGTTTGAAAACTGCTCTCTGAATCACACCTAAACACATCCGATTATCCTAAGTTTTACGTTTTGATCCTAAGTTTTACGTTTTGATCCTAAGTTTTACGTTTTGATCCTAAGTTTTACGTACGAACTTCCGATGATCGTAAGAGCATATACGAATTCGTACGTAGGCTCGTGCGAGTCGGAAATGGCCAAAAAAACAGGAAAAAATGACTAACACCCACCCAAACTTACGAATCTCGATCCGAAATCAATTAACTTTTGCTCTTTGAAGCGAGGGGATTGTCTTATTAACACTAGCACCCAAAAGTTTACAGCACCGACCGCTCTGGTTTATGCAGGGCCAGATGAAACCTGGTGCTGTAGGTCAAGATCCCATAGAGCACAATGGACAGGACTGGATTGAAGTGTTTTATGCAAATACATATATTTGTACAGAACTTGCATTGTGATTTAATAATTTAAATGCAGGACCTAGATGTCCTTTTTATTGGGTTATTTGATTTTTATGGCTTATTTTGCTTATCGGTAAGTAATTTTGGACAGCAATGAAAATCCAGCCTAAACACAATGTAAAGTTTGTCCCCTTTTTTTCCCTAAATGGCATTTTTTTGGGGGGGGGGGGGGGGGGGTTATTAAAATTGGTTTTCATGGCTTATTTTGCATAGCAATAAGTCGTTTTGAAAAACATTGAAAAGACAGCCTAAACACAATGTAAAGTTTGTCCCTTTTGTCCCCAGTTGTGGTTTCTTGCAACTGTAATGATGAAACGCCAACCAGCGCCAGGATAATGAAGCACCAAACTTGGAGCTCACTGGTGCTGTAATAATCAGCAGTTGGGTCCAACATGGGCTGACACAGACCATCCAATATCTAGTGCAACAATCAAAACAAATTAGCGACTTCTAACACCATTGTAGTCCGCAGCGCCAAAAAACACAAAAATGCAGGCGCTATAGCCACCAGAATGATGCTAAATGGCGCACATCATAAATAAGGTCCTGAGTCTTTTAAAATGGTTACTCTTTCATTCTTTTACAGTCACATTTAGTGATGAGGTTATTTTAAGCACATACTTTGCTTCTGAAAAGAAGAGCTCAGAGGTACATGTACCTGCAAGTGTCCTGTTTGAGCTGTCTTCTTCTTTGGCTTCACCTGCTCCAAGTCTTTTCTCTCTTATTTAGCATTTTCTGTATTCTCACTGCAGTTCACTGTGCCTCCCATGTGCTTCTTCAGGCTGCCTAAACACTCATACTAATCTAAGTTAGAGGCCTAACTATAACTTGTGCCCCCCTCCCCCCCCCATGCATATATTACTCAGAGCTCTGCTTTCACACTTGACTGACCTGATCACATTACTCGGTGTGAACAGGTCTATCTGTCCTTACCTTTTCCAGTGGCTGGTTATATTGTCAGATGAGTGTCATAATCTAACCAGCTTTGATATTCTAAGTATGTCACACACCCCGCTTCAAGACATTCATTACATGTGGGTATACTGACCTGTAGATGGCGATCTTGCAGAGATAACAAAAAGAAGGTAAGACCCTCCCGGCCCATAAATACCTGGGACCTCCCACTCCTTCCCCAGTCTTTCATCTCTGCAGAGGCGAGCAAGTCAGAAGATGTCTCCTCCTTGTAGGTAGCCGGGATGACTCCCGGCCACTTTTTATTCTTCTATTTCTGCCCGGATCCCTTTTCTTTAAGTTACTTGCCTCCCAGCCTAGGCTGCTGGTCCGGGCAAAGGTAGTTGGCACCCCTGGTGCTTAGGTGCCGTGAGACCCCATAACAAGGGGTAGATGGCTATCTGGGTTGGTGATCCTGGTTTGGGATGCCCCGTCCCTTGGCTCTACCCTGGCTTGGACTCCCCCTCTCCCGGATACCCTTAGAGGGGGGGGGGGGGCGGGTACCTTAGGGATTTATTCTTTATTTTGTGTGTGTTTGGTGCATAACTGAGTGTGTGTTGTTCAGACTGGTGCTGGGGCCGCGGCGCCGGCCTCCGGCGTGTGGTAATGGCGCCTGTGGGCGCCCATGAGGTGCTTCTCCTCCTTGGGGGGCCGGGCGCTAGCGCGCGCCTACGGCCCGCCCCCCGTGCTGCGAGCGCTGTTTGTTAGGTCCCGGCTTCTGGCCGGGAGATACGGGGGAGGGGCTGGGACCGCGCGCAAACCGCGCCCGCCCTCCCTCCTCCTCTGCTCTCCTCGTGTCCCCACGGTTCCTTCCTGCCTGCGCACGGTAGTCAGGTGGGGCGAAGGTCGGGTGAGTGGCCTGTGGCCATCAGATTTTCTATTAACTCCTTATGGGACATTGCAGCATAGTCTTGAGTGTGTGTTTTTTGTGTGTTCCAGGTGGACCATTGATCCTATTAAAGGGGGGGTTATCCTGGTCCTAGGGTCCCTGGTTAAATTTAGTTGGCTTAAAATTCCTCCCACTCGGGACTTAAAGGGGCATCCCGGGTTGCATTACTGCGTAATTCCCTCGGAGCATTGTACACATATATAAATATATATCAAAAAATCACCGTATGGAGGCATCCCGGATACTGGACTTGTGCTCGGGGCAATCCAGGCTGTGTTTGGGGTGTGGGGTATCCCTTTTGGGGGATGATGTATTTCTTTGTGTACCCTGTGCGCAGCGGTCTATTTTGCGGCAGACCGGATCTCAGGCGTCCGGTTCTGCTCCGCCAGTCTCCTCTCCGCCCCCCCCCCCTCGCTTGACACGTGCCCCTTGTGACGTGGTCCTGGGCGGGGAGCCGCAATCTGAGGTGTGTGCCAGATTGGCCAATCTTGAAAAATAGTTTTCCAGTGCCGTTGCTAAAAAGGTCACGGCAAAGAGAAAACATTTGCATACGGCTGCGCAGGCCTTTGATAGGGAGGATTTTGACTCCCTGGATTGGTCTGATTGTTCCCTGCGAGAGGAAGGGGAGTTGTATGAGGAGTCTGATGATCAGCAGTTTGTGGGCGCTGATACCGAGCAGGGCCAGGGGGATTCCTTGGATACCGGTGGGGTCCTGGCTCATATGTTTGAGGTCCTGGCTATTTCTCCCCCCGAGGCGGCTCCTCCGCTGAAGGGGGAGTTCTTTGAAGTGACTAAGCCGCGCTTGGAATTTCCTTATCAAAAGCATTTTGATGGTATCATTCTCAAGGAATGGGAGAGGCCGACTCGGCTTCCGGGTGTCCCACTGGGTTGGGACAAGAAATATCCCTTTCCAGCGGACGCGGTGAAGCACTGGTCGTCTCCCCCCCCCCGAGGTGGATGCTCCTGTTTTGGGGTTGTCCGGCTCCTCAGTCCTCTATTCTTCGGAGTGCACTACTCTCAAGGATGGTGAGGATAAACGCATTGACCTGATGGCTTGTCATGGTCTTGCCAGTGTTGGATCGGCCTTGCGGCCGGTTTGTGCTTCTGCGCTTGTATTGGTAGCTGCCAGGTCGGTTATTAGAGGATTGTTGACCTCTTCCGGGCTGGATCCGGCTAGTGAGGAGTTTGCCGACCTTAAGCGCTGTGAGTTGTTTTTGTCCTTTGTGCTGTCCGCCCTGGACGACTCTTTGGTGATGTGTAGCAGAGCTGCGGCCCTGCTTGTGGCTATCCGCCGGTCGGTTTAGTTACGCCAGTGGGTGGCTGATTTTGTGTCCAAAAAGTCGCTGACGGCCCTTCCCTTTCTGGGGTTGCGACTCTTTGGAGAAAAATTGGATTCGGTGGCAAAGGGAGGTAAGTTACCTCAGCGTAAGAAGAAGCGTCACCCGTGTCGGGGGGCGGCTTCCTTCTCTCAGTCCTTTCGTGGGGCTAGAGTTGGCAGGGGTTCAGCCTTCCCTTCGTCCAGAGGTGATTCCTGGCCTAGGGGCAGGGGTCGGGCCCGTCCAGGACACAGTTGGGGCTCCAAGCCTAGAGCCGCTGCCAAGCCGGCTCAGCAATGAGGGGGCGCCCTCACCCTCGTGGGTGGGGGGGACAGTTGAAACTCTTCTCCCAGGTCTGGGTCCAAGGGGTCTCGGACAGGTGGATTCAGGAAGTGGTGTCTTCCGGTTACAAGCTGGAGTTCGAGTTCTGGCCCCCTCCCAGATTCTTCTGGTCTCGGGTGCCGTCAGATCCTCTGGCCGCCCAGGGGCTTTGGGCGGCAGTAGCAAGTCTCATGGACATGGCTGTCGTCTGTCCGGTGCCACTCTCAGACCGGGGCCTGGGCTTCTATTCCAATTTGTTCATGGTGCCCAAGAAGGACGGTTCCGTTTGTCCCATTCTGGATCTGAAGTTGCTCAACAGGTTCGTCCGTCCCCGGAAGTTCCGTATGGAAACTCTGCTCTCAGCCATCCATTCACTTCGTCAGGGGGACTTCATGACGTCCATAGACATCAAGGATGCTTACCTGCATATTCCAATATTTCTAGCACACCAGAGGTTCCTCAGGTTTGTCGTGGACAATCGGCATTTTCAGTTTGCGGCTCTTCCGTTTGGCCTTACCTCGGTTCCAAGAGTTTTTACCAAGGTGTTGGCAGGAGTGATGGCCACCCTCAGAGCCAGGGGTATCCGCATCGTGCCCTATCTGGACAATCTTCTCATCATGGTGTCTTCCCTCAGTCAGGCGCAGCTGGATACCAGGAATGTGGTGTCCACTCTGGAGAGTTTCGGTTGGGTGATCAACTATCCCAAGTCCTGCCTCACTCCCTCCAGGGTGGTGGAGTTCCTGGGAATGTCTCTGGATACTTCTCAGGCCAGGGTGTTTCTACCCCGAGCCAAGGTTCTTCTGATTCAGGAATTGACTCAGCGTCTTCTATCCATTCCCCGCCCGTCCATCCGGCTAGGGATGCGACTGGTGGGATTGATGGCGGCGTCGTTCGAGGCAGTTCCCTTTGCCCAGTTTCACACAAGGACGCTCCATCTCTTGGCGGCCTGGGACGGGTCATTGGATCAGTCCTTTCTGATGTCCCCCCGGGTGCGGCATTCCCTTTGGTGGTGGCTAAAACCAAGCAATCTGACGAGTGGTGGCTAAAACCAAGCAATCTGACGAGGGGCAGATCCTTTCTGACCCCTTGTTGGGAGACGGTCACCACAGATGCCAGCCTGTCGGGTTGGGGGGGATTTTGGAAGGATCTTCAGTTTCAGGGACTGTGGGGGCCTCTGGAGGCTCACGATCCCATCAATGTTCGTTCTGGAGCTGAGAGCCATCAGGTTGGTTCTGGCTCACTTGACTCATCAGTTGCGGGGCCTACCGGTTCGTTCAAGTTCAGTCGGATAATCGGACGGCGGTCGCATACATCAATCACCAGGGAGGGACTCGCAGCAGGCGTGCCCTCAGGGAAGTGTCCTTGATCCTTGCTTGGGCAGAGAGCAATGTCCCATGCATCTCGGCGGTGTACATTCCGGGAGTGGAGAACACAGAGGCGGACTCCCTGAGCAGGGGGTCATCTCGCCGGGGGGAATGGTCGCTCAGCCCCAAGGTGTTTCGGTCGCTTTGCCACCGGTGGACCTCTTTGCCTCTCGTCACAATCGCAAGCTTCCGGCATTTGTGTCTCTCTCGTGGGATCCGCTGGCTTTGGCAGAGGATGCCATGTCTCTGAACTGGAGGAATCTGGGGTTTCTGTACCTGTTCCCTCCGTTTCCCATGGTGGGCAGAGTGGTGCGCAAGCTGGCCCTAGAGGGCGTGTCAGCAATCCTGGTGGCTCCAAGGTGGCCAAGACAGGTTTGGTTCGCAGACGTGGTAAGGTTGGCAGAGGATCAGTTAGACCTGCCCCTTCTGCCGGATCTGCTCACTCAGGATCCACTGCTCTACCCCAATTTACCAATGCTGTCTTTGACTGCATGGTTGCTGAAACCTCCATCTTCAGGGAGGAAGGTCTTTCTGATGCTGTCATTCAGACTCTGGTTAGGGCTAGAAAAAAGTCTTCCTCTGCCATCTATTATAGGACTTGGAGGTCTTATTGACTGGTGTGAGGTCAGGGCCTTGCCTTGCAGGGCGTTCTATCCCTAGGGTCTTGGAGTTTCTGCAACATGGTCTGGTCCAAGGTTTGCAGCTTAGTACGCTGAAGGGGCAGGTTTCTGCCCTGGCGGTTTTCTTTCAAAAGTCTTTTGCTCTTCATCCTCTGGTTAAGACCTTTTTCCAGGGGGTTACGCATGTGCGACCTCCTAGGAAGCCTTTGCTCCCAGTTTGGGATTTGAATTTGGTTTTGTATGCCTTGCAGGGTCCTCCTTTTGAACCTTTGCAGGATAATGCACTTTCTACGCTTACTCAGAAGGTTGTTTTTCTGGTTGCCATCACTTCTGTTCGGCGTGTTTCGGAGTTGGCAGCCTTGTCTATTACGGCTCCTTACTTTGAGAGGCATCAGGACAAGGTTGTTTTCCGCTTCAAGCCAGATTTCCTTCCTAAGGTGGTCTCTGCTTTTCATTTTGAATCAGGATATTGGTCTTCCCTCCTTGTGTCCTAAGCCCAGCAATGACAAGGAGAGTTTGCATTCTTTGGATGTGGTTCGCTGTGTGAAGTAGTATTTGGTGGCTACTTCTCCTTTTCGTAGGACTGATGCCCTTTTTGTGGTGCCCTCTGGGCCTAGGAAGGGTTTGGCTCCTGCCAAGTCTTCCATTAGTAAATAGATTCGCCAGGCCATTGTTGGGGCCTATTCTGCCAAGGGGAAGGTTCCCCTTTTTCATGTTACTGCTCATTCTACTCGTGCTGTTGGGGCGTCCTGGGCCTTCCAGCACCAGGCTTCTGTTGAGCAGGTTTGTAAGGCTGCTACTTGGTCTTTGGTTCACACTTTCCAAGTTTTTACAAGGTTGATGTGCGGGCCTCAGCGGATGCTGTTTTTGGCCGCAAAGTTCTGCAAGCTGCAGTGGTTTAAGTTTGTGCCTTGTTGCCTTGTTTTTTTGGATCCCCGCCCTTTATGGACACTGCTATTGGATGTCCCACATGTAATGAATGTCTTGAAGCGGGGTGTGTGACATCCTTAGAATAATACCATTGTGAATACTCACCTGTAAAATGGGTATTATAAGTATGTCACATACCCCGCTTCACGCTGCCCTTTTGTATTCTGGATCCTTTATATGGTGAACCTTTGTTAGTTTTAATTGGCTTTCCTGGTCCCTTGGCTTTCCTGGTCCCTTGATCTTACTGCTATCTTTATACTGGGGAATGAGTGGGAGGTCCCAGGTATTTATTGGCCGGGAGGGTCTTACCTTTTTTTTTTATCATCTCTGTAAGATCGCCATCTACAGGTCAGTATACCAACATGTAATGAATGTCTTGAAACGGGGTGTGTGACATACTTAGAATACCCATTTTACAGGTGAGTATTCACAAAATGGTATTTTTTGTGATGCTCTAATATGTGCTATTTAAAATCAATGGGAGGTCATCTGGTGTTTTTGTGTAAGAGTAGTCTCTTAGAGAATTGTAATTATGTATAGGTATATTTTTATAGACCAATAATAATCCCAAGGTGTGAACTATCTTTTCAGACAATGGAATCTATAGATGCAGGAAAACTATTTGCCTCATGCTACATGTTTGACATACCATTTGCTGCCTCCACTTTGCGATACTACGCAGGTTGGGCTGATAAGAACCAAGGTCGCACTGTACCAATTGGTATGTATGTCCTATCCAGTTGTATCCATTTGTGGATTCCTCTCTTGTTAGCAATACTGCCTAGACCAGTGGTTCCCAACCTGTTCTCATTAAGTAATAAAAATGCACATATCTAGTTTCCATCAACTTTAGGAGCAGTTTTGTACCAGGCTTTACCAGACATTAATGATGGCAGCTAATCCGGTTTGGGTATAGGTCCATTTGCAGTCTCACCATGTACCACTTGATAGAATTTTGAATTCCAACAAAGAAACCCTTACAATGGACTGGGAACCCCTGGTCTAGCCCATATTTACAATCCATAGAATACTAAATAAGTAATGTATTCTCCTATGGATAACTGAACATATGTAGGAGAACTGATGGCCTCTCCTGCAAAGTTCTATAAATTGCTTTTTGGGCACATCTAATGTGGGGTTATATCGTTGAAAGCTGACCTTTCCTTTAACAGATGAGTAATTTTGAATCCTGGTGCCCCAGAGGGTCTGAGTAGGCATAGTGAAATAATAGGTCCCAAAATACTACTGCAATTGTAATAACAGGTTTCTATGCCATGATGTGAAAAACGCCCTCTGCCCATTTGGTGCTTGCAGTTTCTCTTTTTGAGGTTGTATTGCCACATATTATTTTCTTGCCCTCCTCTTCACATGCTCTTTTTCTTCTAGCCATTCTCTGGCAGAAGTGACAGCAAGACCCTGTCTAACTAGTTCACACACCAACTCCAGAATGAAGCTGACAGTAGTTCAACTCTTTATAGTTAGTTCATGTTGTATACTCTTATCTCCCTTGTTTTAACTTGCTGAAATAATTCCTGTAGGAGGCCATCACAACCGAAATGGATGGTAGGCTTCTGTTGGTTCCTTGTGACTAGTTGTCCAGAGTGATATTAGAAAGTTTGCGAAGTTTCCTCTGAATATTGGTGATAATCGAGTTGATAAAACCAAATCATGTATTTCTTTAGGACAAATTTAGAACTGACCTATATCCAAGAATGCATCACTAAAGAGTATCTTCATAATATGCCCTGTTATTCTTTGCTTTTGTTGCTGTGCTGACAATATCAAAACTACAGCACTATTATGGAGTATAACGCAGACCTGGCTTGGATGCCTCCATTGCCTTGTCTGCACTACCCTGCTTAGTCTGCTTAGTTGAACATCGGTCCATTTTAAAATGTGCCGTATTATTAAATTGAACATTTAAACATTTGAACATTTTAAAGTTATTTTTATAAATAATAATTTTGTCCCCAAGGCCATGATTTAATAAGAGTTGAAAATAATTCTTATGGTAGTAAAAAATGTTCTTAGCAGGACAATGCAAACCAATGTCACTTTTCATTACAGTGTGAAAAGGATTAAAAATTTTTCTTAGGATTAAAACTGTACCATTGACACTTTGTTTTCCTAGTGAAATTATCATACTTGTTTCAATAAGAGTTGGAAAAATTCACTTTATGTGAAATAAGGCCCATATCTGCAAATGTATGTGCCCACAACAAAGTTTCTCTACTTTGTTTTTTTATGTCTATTGTTCTTCCCAAATACATTAGTTATAAATATTAACAGATGTTATAGTCAAATTTTCTATACAAAACACACATTAATTGTTTCCAAACACGAATCTGTTTCATTTGTTCTTTAAAGATGGAGATTACTTTGCTTATACAAGACATGAGCCTGTTGGAGTGTGTGGCCAGATAACCCCGGTAAGAAAAAAAATTATACAGATGTATATAACTAAGTGTAGTGTAGGTGTTTGAATTTTATGTTTATAGATGGCCATCCAGTGAATGGCTGAGCTCATATTTCCCTAATGCCCTTAATAGTTGAGGTACCACTATTAAAATACATATTAAATCAATTTTTAAGACTGAAAAAGGATATTAGCCTGTTTATTTTATTAGTGGGCTAGTAGCCATAGCCGGTAATGTTGTCATCAGAGACTCCAGGCTTAATTAGCTACCTCTGCTACTGCTGATGCTGCCCCCGCCCCCCCTATTAGTCATGGGAGTGGAAAGTGAGTGCTAAGGGTCCCTCTGATGACCTCTTAGCAATGATGCCAGATCAGGCTGATAGGTTTCAAACAAGCGACTACAGAACAACTCATGGTAGTACACCATTTTGCCATCTAGTCTGATGGGTCACAGGGCCAGCAACAAAGCTATCTGTGGCAGTGGGGGCCCCCTGCACCCGGGCAAGCCTTTTTTTTGTTTTTGCAAACCTGTAGGCAAAGCCACCACAGGGCAGAACGGAGAGTTTAGAGCAGCAAAGCCACAATCAGCTACGCTACAGTGATGGGTGGGTGCAGAGCTGTCAATCAGCGGCCGCTCACTGGACATAAACCACCAAGCACAGCCGCTGGCAACTCAATACAGGGAACTGTTTTCTGCTGGGCGACTACACCCCCCGCGCCCAGAATGGCCAGGCAGGAGTTTCTGAGCAGCACGCACCCGCAAAAAGGTGGTACCAGGGACTCGATCTGATGTTCCAGTAAGTGGGCAGGTGACAGTCAACCAACAGTTACTTGGCTGGACTATTTTAATGGAAAAAATACTGTATCTGGGGCCTCCACCAGATTTTGTGCCCAGGGACCTCCACCACACTTATTCCGGCCCTGTGTGCATGCAGGGAAGTAGTGCCCACATTTGGACCCTTTCCCTGCTTCACGTGTTCCTGACAGAGCCTACACAGTGGATCGGGGATTGTAGGAAAAACTTGTAGGAAAAACTGCTACACTTCAGAGTATTGCGGTTTTCAGCAACCACCTTGCACTAGTGTCTGGTTGTTGCGCTTTGGGGGTGCGGGTTCACTGCCAGTGTGTCCTTGCAAGCTAGTCTGCTGACTAGCAAACAGTGTACCCCTCCAACATTTTGTCTGAGATGTTGGCTGCCACCACGCTGGGTTGATGGCACACTGCCACAATGCTGAGTTTTTGCTACTCTGTCACCCTCACCCCCTGATGATACCACCTTATGATGCAGCCACTAGGTGCGGTGGGTGACCTCATCATCTATGCAGGTTTTACTGCCACTACTGTCTACCTGTCTGCAATACCCATAACCAATTAGGTCGAGTGTCAAAGTTGCATTAAAGAAAATTGTTACTGCCCCAGAGACTTTCAGGGAGAGGTAGGTAGGGTAGGGTGAAGAGCTGAATACCCAGACCCAATTAGAAGGTTGAAGGTTAAGTTAAAAAAGTGAGACCGAGGTAGGTGACCCCCTTCAGTGTAGTGCTGCTGTGGCAGTTGACCTGTGCGGGGAAAAAACAAATTTAATTCCCCCCCCCCCCCCCCCCCCCTTTGCTACCTATCTCTGTCCTATAGCAATAAAATTGCATTACATTTTCATATCTCTAGCCAAGCCCCTGATGAGGAGCTGGGAAGCAGCAATGCTGTGCGTTTTCACATAATCTAATTTTTTACTGGCAGGGCATGGGGTGACATCAAAGGGGGGGATAGTTAGAGGGTGTCTAGCAGAGGGTAGGCCAGCTGCATCACATCATCTGTGACCACTGCCTCTCCTGCTTCCTGTGCCTTTGTCCTTGTCACGTCCTGGAACTCAAAACCACATTTAGCAGCAAATGAAAACCGCTAGTTTGTTTAAATGAACTAGTGGGAAACTCGGGACTGCGCCGAACCATGTATATAAATATATATCTGACAATTTGACTGGATAGTAACAGAGTAGCATTGCAAGTACCTTTTGGCTCTCAAAAAGAGATAATTTGCACAGGTAAATCCTATTTCTATATAGAGAGCAATTTCTCATTGGATGCTTCTCCTCCACAAATACTGCTTTGTACAAGTGAAACAGTTCTTTGTAAAAGTACAGTAAAACTTTCACATCCACTTGGGATTTTGCCCAATCTGCAACAAAAAGTTTGAGAAATTTTCACATGGATAAATGAATAGTTATAAAGTAATACCCATTATTTTGCTAGCATGTTTCTACCAATTAATTGGACTAGTTTCACAGCAGAAATCCTTTCAAATAAGATTTTCAGTCAAAATTGTCAGGTGGTCCTCTTAGTAACCCATTGCCCCAGGAATAGCTTGTTTGCTCAAACTGGTTGTAGTGCAATTTTGGAGCAACAAATTTGCAATAATGGATGCAGTGACCAATTTAATAACAGTTTGATGTTTTCTTTTTAGTGGAACGGTCCACTTCTTTTGTTTTGCACGAAAGTCGCAACAGCACTATGCTGTGGCAACACGGTTGTCCTCAAGCCAGCAGAACAAACACCACTGACTTCACTATACATGGGATCACTAATAAAAGAGGTAAGCATTAAGGTGGTTATTTTGTTTCTTTATTTAAAAAAAATATAATGATCATGTTGAATACCTGTGCATGTCCCAAATAGACAGTTTTTGTTGTTGTTTAGATAGTTTGCTTAGACTCTTCGAACCTAGGTCTACATTAGTCATGATAATGTTATCCTTTCTCTATTTAAAGTTCTAATATGCTCCAAGAGATTGCCGGTGGCTTCCCACTGGAGCACTGCCAAAATCACCAGTTTAGGAAGAAGGGCAAAAGAGCTAAGAGTAGTCTGGCCATGTTATGCGGCATACCATTAATTATATTTGTTTGCTGTGTTCAAATTCTATTTTGTGGTTTTGTCTTCTCGTGGCTATGATTCAATAATTTTGTAGTAACAGAGACTTTGTGCAGTACTTGCTGGTCTGTAAGTTCCTGGGAAAAGCTCTGTCACTTGGCCCATTCTTGAATAATACTGCACAATACGGCAGCCCCTACCCACCAGACCAGAATATTCACTAGGAAGGCTTGTGCTTGTACTCACTCTGGTTTCCCAGTTAGTAGTGTATATGTTTGTCTCCCATTGTGTACTATTAAGTCATTATTTGGTGGTAAAAAAAAAGATGCAAGCTCAGCCCATATTAAGGTGTTAGTTGATGGAACATTAACACCAGAACCATCCTGGCTAAATGTTGATCCAAGTTTTGGCATGGTCATCCTAGTTGTTACTGTTTATTTAGCTAAAGCGAATTCGCTTTTTTCTCCAAAAAGGAGCCAAACCAATTTTTGGTATTCCCAGATATACTTCTGGGCACAGTTACACATGTAAATGACACCTGCACCTGTTAAGCCCCAACTTATTTTTTTTATAGTTTGGCTGATTCCCCTGAAGAGGATGATGTTGCATTGATTTCAGATCAATGTGGTGGGTCACTAGCCAGCCCGCTGCTCACACCAAGGTCATGTCTGGCTCACATGGGCTACCTGTGCCTGAGCACAAGTCTGCACCTGAGCCTGGACCCAAATCTGTACTGATGCTTGAGTCTGAACTTGAGTGTACACAATCATATTTATGGCAACCACGATGAGTGGCCACATTAGGGTTGTGTGGATAGAGGCATTTCTTCTGTACACTTGATCACAACTAATTTCTTAGTAATGATGGGCAAAAGAAAAAAGGATTGTAACAATATATCCAACTATTACAGCTTATATATTTGGGCGCACATGGAGCTCAACAAAAAGAGAATCCGCCTATATCCACATATTAACCCAACAGAAGAAGCCTACATACTGTATTGTTATGCAAAAAATTGAGCAGTTAAAAATCACGTGCAAGACCTGGTTCACACTGAAGCAATTTTCAGAGCATTTTATAAAATAATTATAGCTGCATTTGTATAGTGAATGCATGGCGATTGCAATATCAGTTTTCTATACAGCCCTGTATATGGGACAAATGACACTGGAAATAGATTCCACTACCCATTTCCGAGTTTTGCAATTCAGAGCACAATTTATGCAACTACTGTAGCTTAGCCACCCCTCCTGGAAAACTGGACATATTTTAATAAATCATACAATACATTAATTACATTATATTTGAGCTTCAGGTGTACACATTTGAAAAAATGCAAAGAAAATGTTTAGCACAAAAATCCATGTATTAAGCAGATGTGTTTAATGGATTTTTAGGTAGGATTTCCTCCAGGTGTAGTGAATATTGTCCCTGGCTATGGATCCACAGCAGGAGCAGCCATATCAAATCACATGGATGTGGATAAAGTATCTTTTACTGGATCAACTGAGGTATTGAGCAACTGTAGTCATTTATAGTGATTGTTGCATTGTAAGACCACTTGAAGACTGAAATCCCCCCCCACTAACTCTGCTTGGACGACTGAAATAAAATAAAAAAAGATACTTTGCTTCTTGAGTGTAAGCCACTACCATCTCCTAAAGCTTGGGACTGTATGTTTGTCTGATGCAGCAGATTAGAAATTGTATTGTATGCCATTCTTAAACCTGCAGCATGCTGCCTGGATATTCATTCCATGTGGAGTCAATGGTGATTCTACAGATTTGTAAAGCTACCCTGTTTTTTCTCTTCCTCCATCCTCCTCCACCCTGATTCTATTGGTGAATATCCATTTTTTTTGAGGCGGCTATGATTTAATTACTATATAAGAATAGATTTACTGTATAGCCTCAGCACAAATTGTCCTCCAGCTAATCTGGTGTGTGTGTGTGTGTGTGTGTGTCTGTATTTTCTCTCTGCAGACATTAAAGCAGCTACTTTATGTTTTCTATTCTAGGTTGGTAAACTCATCAAAGCGGCTGCTGGGAAAACTAACCTCAAAAGAGTTACATTGGAGCTTGGTGGGAAAAGTCCACTTATCATATTGGCAGATGCAGACTGTTAGTATCTTTTTTTTTTTTTTTTGTTGTTTTTTCACTAATAGGTAAAAATTCAATCAAACGGTTATGCCTGATCAAGCGGAATACACTTCTTTAATACATACAGTAATTGTGTTTTAAAGCAGACCAAATCCCAAGATTTTACCTCCCTCTAGGTCTAGGTTTTGTGAGTTTTATTTGTGCCCTCTTTTCCCACAGCAAATATGCAGCCTCTCCTCCAATCATGATTAATTGCTGTATATATTAAAGTGGACCAACACCCAGGATTTTGACTATCCTGGGTGTTGGTCCACTTAGGTGGGGGTGCCCCGCTGTGTGAAACCCCCCCCCCCCCCGATCGCCGCAAAAACTCACCTCTCCCCACTCCCACGTGACCTCGTCCGGGCAATGACAGCGCTCAGAGCCGCTCTGGTATGCGCGTCCAAAGCCGCTTGGACGCGCATACCAGAGCGCTGTCATTTGCTGCGTCTCTCGCTTCCCTCTAACAGGGAGCGCGCCTGCGCCGGCCATTCACAAAACGGCCGGCGCGGGAGCGCGCCCTGCTAGAGGGAAGCGAGAGACGCGGCCGCGTCTCGCGCATGCGCCGTTGGATCGCCGGTAAGGTAAGGATTGTGGGCCTCCTGGGGGGTTCCTCCCCGCGGGACATCCCGATTTCGGATGCCCCGCGGGGAGGGATCTGATCGGTCCGGGAATCTTATAGATTCCCGGGCCGATCCCCCCTGGGTGTTGGTCCACATTAATGCCCGCAAATCATTCAACCCCCCCCCTCTCCCCCCAGGCTGCCTTCTCCAGATGGTGGGCCTGGATAGAGTCTTATGATCACTGGAATCAGTTGATATACTTCTTAAGACCCCCCATGGACAATTTTTTTTAAGTTGTATTTTCCCTATCTGGTATTTGTAGTGTTCAGGGAGGCTGGTGAAAATGTAATTTATGTATTATCTTGCAACATTAGTGGCACATGGAATGTATTTTTTGTTTCTTTTTACACCCAGCAACACACATTGCAGGCTGATAAGTCAGTCACTGAATCCACCTGAATTTTCAGTTTTTCCACAGAATCCAAATGAATTTTCAAATACAGATTTTAAAAATAAAAGTTTTAAAGTAAACTTACATTTTTTTTGCTGATTAATAATGAATTTTTTTGTCTGATACATTTATCATTATGCAAACACACACATATGGACAGTCCATAATTAACTACCACCAAACATTGTTTTTTGCATTGTTCTTATTGTATTACTTTTCTTTCAAAACTATTACACTGTGAAGTTGATTCAATTAGACTTAACTGACCAATTGAAATCAAATAAATAATACTTATGTAATGACCCCACTTTAGCGAGAGAGTGGGAGGAGGGAGAAGAGCTGTGCAATCTTGAAATCTTCAATGCTTTTCAATGGATTCTGTGCTGAGAGCTGTTTTTCTTGGTTAACGATTCATGCATCTGTAACTTGCAGTTTACATTCAACAAAGCAAATGATGTGAATAAAAAAATCTTTATTTTTAAGTTTTTATAGGCTAAAAAATTATACATTTTCTCAAATGGTTTGTTTTCTTTTTAGTGGATGCGGCAGTAGAAATTGCGCACCATGGTCTTTTTTTCCATCAAGGCCAGGTCTGTGTAGCTGCTTCTAGGTTATTTGTGGAGGAGTCAATCTATGATGAATTTGTTTCCAAAAGTGTTGCATGGGCTAAGAAGAAGGTTCCAGGAGATCCCCTCACAACTGGAGTTGACCATGGTCCCCAAGTGAGTATCACAATATTCTAACTACATGTGTAACGCCGGACTGACAATTTGGCTGGACAGTAACATTAGAGTAGCATGCAATATTGCTCTTTTGCCCTGCTGTTTGTTTCCAAAGTAGCTTAATAAACACAGGACTCTGGTGTTGAATGGGCAAATCTTAATTCTGCTGCAACATTAATAGCAGCAGCTAAACCAGATGAGGGACATTTGTGGTCCTGAATGCAAGGTAAGAATGGTATGTCAGGCTTAGTTCTGCACAGTTTTTCTCAAAAAAATGCAGGTTGTTGTGCTCCATGCAGTTCCTCTGCTAAAGTTGCTGTCTGAATTGGAGCTAAAGACAAATTTGACCTGACTAGTGTATAGTATGACAACAATCCCAATTCCTGTTCATCCTACTTTGTGTAGTATGACAACAATACCAATTCCTATTCATCCTACTTTGTATAGTATGACAACAATACCAATTCCTATTCATCCTATTTTCGTATTGCTTTTATTGCTTGGTCTTTAACACCCTTGTTTTCCTTATCATTCTGACTTGTTTTGTGATAAGCTGGGTCTTAGTTTAATTTTACCTTAATATTGTCTTTTAAGGTTGGCTCACTTGGACCCAAACCCTGCCCTAGTCAATATTCAGGTCTGGCTATCGTGTTTTTTTTAAATATGTTTTTACTTAAATAGTTACTAATCTGGGTTAGCAGCCCCTTTGCTGGGTGTACCAAAAACTGTCCCCTGGCTGTGGTGGTCAACCAGCCCCTATGCCCTTTGACAAAGGGGTGCCAGCGGACAGGGTATGAGCTGGGCAGGTGACGTGCACCCTCCACCACCATTCAACTTGGTATGGGGTTTTTATAACCTATTCAGAACCAATTCTGTAAGCCTGTGGATCCCTGGTTTGGGCCATGCATATATTTGTGAATAACTTACTTTTGTTTACTCAAAAAATATGTAATGGATTTTGCTGAGTGTCCCGCATGTGGCAGTGCAAAATATCCAGGAAAGAATCCATTGCGCCCTGGAATTAACCCTCTTGGTCGAAGATTTTTTTTTTTTTTTTGACACTGGTGTATTCTGACTGAATGCACGCTATGAATCTTTTGCTGTCCAGTAAATAGGGCTTCTGTATCATTTTATAGCTATAGGGCAGGGTTTGACTGGCTACAGGGAGTAGCAGAGCATGGACATAGCCCCAGCATCTAGCCCACCTCACCTGGAGCCTGTGTCAGAACTCTATTTGCAACCCTGCCACAATGTCTGCACCTAAAAATCTAGTGCCATTGCTTTAAGAATGACCATATGTACTATGCCCATGATCTGTATCGTGTGTGCGCTCCTGTCCCAACTATCCACTTATGAGAGTGGTCTGGCAACTGACGTAGTCACAGCAGGTGGCTCTCATTTGACAAGAGCCCGCACAGGTGAGTTTTTATGTGCAAACTGGGGTTTCACACAGCGGGGCATGAAACACAACCCGGAAAGTCAAATTCCCAGGATTTGTTGTGTGATGGACAGGCTCACACATTGGCTTGGAAGTCGGTTGGGGTGGAACTCAGCAGCTCATGGGTTGGTCATTGGCTGGCCAGGGCTAGTAAATTCCTGATATTCTTAGTATACAGTACTTCCTGCTCCAGATATAATACTTACACTTGGGTTATCCTCTGCCAGATGGCACTGCAGAGACATGGAAAAACAGGCTCCTCCCAGCCCTTCAAATACCCAGGGACCTCCCACAAATCCCCAGATTTCTCTGCAGTGCTGACTGCGAAGACATGAAGTATCACTCTCTCGCAGGTGAGCGGGCTACCATAGCCTGGGGCCCTGTTGGACTATTCCCACCCGTCCTCCCTGTGATGTGCCTCCCAGCCTGGGCTGTGCTGGTCGGGTGAAGGTAGGCAGCACCATGCGTGCTTAACGGAGCCATGCTCCACCGCAGTGCCCCACCAAAGGGTAGGCGGTTTAGGCTGATGGTGAGCCTCCCGCACTATTGCCCCATGCCCCGTGTAGCGGTGGGCCCTGTACAAAGGGTCGCCATCCTCCCTCATTCCCCCCCCCCCCCGTAGCCCGGGGGGAAAGAAAGGGGGGGGTGTGCGTGTGTGGTGGTCTTAGTGTATGTTTTACGCTTTATGGCCTTAGTCTTGCCCCGGACTGGTATTCCTGGGGTCGGAACCGCGCCTTTTACTCTTTACTAGTGTATTGTCGCCGCCGCGTGCACCTCTTCCTTTACTGGATGTGCTGCGGCGGCGTCGCCTCAGACGCTGTGGCGTCTTCATTGGCAAATCATTTTTTCTAAGTGTGCCATACACTTCGCTCCTCATGACAACTTTGTAACTATCTCAGAGCTTTGCGCTCTTCGGGGGGGGGGGGGGGGACGGGGACCTGGTTGGCGCACACACACATTCTGCTCTGCCCCGCCCTTCGAGGTTCGCTTGGCGCCATTTTGATGCTGGTCGCACGCACGCGTGGTAGCGGTCTTCCTCCTCCCTTGGTCTGTAAGTGCCCTCGCGGGCGATTTTCATTATCCTTGATTACTGCGCATGGTTCTGACACCCCTTATTCCCATTATGTCTTTCAGTCTGGTGAACCTTGTAACTGGGGCCTTGTAATATTCTTCCACTTCCCTAGCGGGTCTTTGGGGCATCCAGGGTTACTTATAGTGTAAATCCCTACTGGCATATTGTGCCTTGATTAATCACCATATGGAGGCATCTCAGAATTATGTGACCGGGGTCCCTCTGGGACAAGACCGGCGGTGTATAGCGTGCGGACAACCCCATGCTGATGCTGACAGGGCACTGGTCTGCGTACCCTGTGCCGAGCAAGCCCTGGCCCTGAAATCTGGTCGGCCAGTGGCTACACCTAGCTTCAATTCACCTATCTCCCCAGGCTTAAATCTCTCTCCTGCTGAGTCGCCTACTAGTGGGGAATTGCAGCCTGCTGGGCCTTCCATACTACCCACAGCTGAACAGATTATTGCTAGGCTGTCAGAGCGAATGGGCCCTGGTAGAAAGCGGCACCTGTCGCCTCATGTTTCTGTATGTTCTATGAGAACTGAGGGGTTTGCTACTCCGTGTGACTATACCCCTTCTGATGAAGGGGAGTTGTTCTCTGACTCATGACTCCTCGGCCTCTCATCAGATGAGCCTGACGATTCTGGCCCTGAATACTGGGGCCAGTGTGACACTGACGACTTGTTGATTAAGGTCTTTAAGGCACTGTCTCTCTCCCCCCGGTCAGGTCCCCAAGCCTAGAGGGGAGCGTTTCCATACTGCGACTGTACGTTTGGAATTTCTAGAGCAGGCTCATTTCCATGCCCTTGTGCTCAAGGAATGGGAATGCCCCAGTAAACTTCCAGGGGTTCAGGGGACTGGGATAGGAAATACCCTTTTCCCCCTGAAGTGGTAAATTGTTGGTCATCACCCCCCGTGGTGGATGCGCTGATCATAGGGGTCCCTAACCCCCCCTTATTACAACCCCAGCTTATAGTACCCTTCGGGATGCTGAGGACCGGCGCATTGAGCTGCTGGCCTCCCATGCCTTTTCTTGTGCTGGGACGGCGCTGCGCCCGGTCTGTGCGGCAGCCATTACTGCAGTGGCCGGTAGAACCCTCATCAAATTGCTTGATCATCACCCCGAGGATCTCCCCTGGGAGGTGTTTAATGCACTCTCCAATTGTGATGTATTTGTGAAATTATATTCTATTAGCGCTGGATGACGCGATTAGAATGTGTGCAAGAACTTCAGCCCTTGCGGTGGCTATTCGTCGCTTGGTCTGGCTGCGACAGTGGGGTGCTGATGATGCTACTAAAAAGACTCTTACTGGGCTCCCCTTTAGAGGGCAACGCCTATTTGGGGCCCGTCTAGACCTGTTCGGTAAAAAGGGCAAATCACTCCTTCGCAGACGGCCGTCTCGGCCCCCTCCGGGGCAGGGGCACCCCTCTTCCCCCCCCTACCTTAGTGTTAAACAAGAACCAGGGGTGTCCTTCCGGATTTTTGATGCAGACTCCTGCCCCACGAGCAGCAGACAACGCTCTGGCCCCTCCGGCGGGGCTAAGCCCAAATCTTCCACCAAACCCCCTCAAACACGATGGGGCGCCCTCGCCCGTCTGGGTGAGGGGATGGCTGCAGTACCTTGCTCTTATCAGGAGGCATCTCGCCTCATTCTGGTGGATTCAGGAGGTTGTGTCCTCCAGATACAGGATAGCGTTTGCTACACGGCCTTCCCCAGTTTTTATCAGGTCCCAGGTACTCCTGGTCCCTGCCGCTGTTCAGTTGCTGGCACAGGCCATGCTAGGCCTGCAAGGTCTGAGGGTCTCTTGCAGATTGCCCGTAATAGGCAGAGGCAAGGGACGCTATACCACCTTTCCACAGTCCCCCATAGGATGGGTCGGGTTGGCCCATTCTGAATTCACAGCAATTCTCTAATTACAGGCAGTTTCCTGCATGGAAACTCTGAGTTGGGCCATCAGCACCTTGCTCCCAGTGGGCTTCTTGCCGTCTGGGGAACTCTACAATGCTTATGTTTACATCCCTGTGCCCTCAGGTCTTTGAGGCCCTTCAGGTTCGTGTTGGAAGTCTAACACTGTTAATTGTGGCCTTGTTATCTGGCCTCTCTTCAACTCCCAGAGTGTTCACTCAGGTGCTGACGATGGTGATGTCTCTGATGAGACCAAGGGGCGTCTGCGCGATGTCTACCCGGACGCCCTTCCTCACTTCCCTGTCTCTGCATCAGGATTGTTGGATACCCGGCTGGTGGGTCCATTGGGAGTCATTTGGATGGGTGTTCAATCACCCCGACTTCTATCGGTAACACTGGACAGAGATCCAGCACCCCTGGAGCAGGGTCTGTGGACCTTCCCACCTGTATTACATTTTTTTTCTCTTGAAAGTGGATGAACTCGAGGGACCTGTCTGGGGGCATTACCTTCTTGCCCTTCCTGGAAACGGTCACCATGGATTCCAACCTCTCAGGTTGAAGGGGAAGGTTTCTGCTGAAACCCCCTGCGATTCTGGTGGTGGTGGGGGGGGGGGGGGGGCCCTTAGAAGGTCCTTACGCCTATTGAATTCTAAACAGTGAGCATTTTTGTTTCAGTTGGCTCTATCTCGCTTGACCACTCCCCTTCTGGATTGCCAGTCTGGGGGTGCTCGGTCCGTCTGACGACAGACGTACTACATTATCCATTGGAAGGGGCCTGGAGCTGGCGGACCTTCCAGGGAGTGTCTATGTTCCCTTCTTGGTGGAGACTATGCTCCCTACATGTTAGTGATATTAGCTCCGGCGGAGCCCCTCTGCGATAGGATGTGATAATCCCCGTGTCGCTTTGGAGTCCAACCAGTCGTGGATCTGTTGGGTTCCGTCACCTTCACAGGCTATCGGCCTTTGTTTCCCTGTCCCGGGATCCTATGTCAGTGGTCCGGATGCCTTTAGTACCTTCTTGACAGGACGTTCTGTTCTGTATGTCATTCTCCACTCCCTCTGCTAGGCAAGGTTCTGCGTAAGATTGCTGGTAAGGGGACCAGTGATTCTGGTGGCCCCCAGTTGACCTAGTAGAGTGTGGTTGCAGACATGGTACTGTGGTCAGTAGTTCTGCACCTTGCCAGGAGTGCCAGTTGATCACTCAGGGCCCCCTTTACGTCACTCCAATCCATGGTCCCTGGCCTAGCCGGCCTGACTGCTGAAACATACATCTTGATGGAGACAAGTTTAGCTGTCTCGGTGTTTGTGACTCTGGGAAGGCTAGGAGTAAGCCTCTTCCTCATCTTCTTCTATTGTTGTAGGGTATGGCATACCCACATTGATTGGGGCGAGTCTAGTTCTCTTACCTGTTGGGCGTTCTCGGTTCCCAGGGTTCCAGTGTGGTTCTTAACATGAATTGGAGTTGGTTCCCCAGCTCAGTTCTCTGATGGGTCAGGCTCTGCCCTGTCCACCTTGACTTAGCAGTCTCTGGTTCAGTCTTCCTTGTTTACGACTTCCTTCAGGGGGTGCTCATGTGCGTCCTCCATGTACTCCTATGGTCCCTGTCGGGATTGAAATTGAATTCTCTCTGTCTGCTTGCAGGATTTGTCCCTTGGTCCTATTCAGGATGTTGTCTGGATGTCCTTACC
The DNA here is from genome assembly GCA_027917425.1 of Gastrophryne carolinensis. Lineage (NCBI taxonomy): Eukaryota > Metazoa > Chordata > Amphibia > Anura > Microhylidae > Gastrophryne > Gastrophryne carolinensis. The sequence goes on along the minus strand of CM051234.1, from coordinate 393,028,668 downwards.
CTCAAGGTTGTCCTTCTGGTGACTGTTACCTTGGTCAGGCGTGTGTTAGCGGGCGGCTCGGTCTACCTAGCCCTCATTCCTTGAGATACACCAGGATAAGGTGCCTGAAGCCGGACTCTCTGCATCTGGGGGTGTCTTATGTTAATTTATTCGAGATATTGTTATCCATGGCTATCCCCTTTTCCTAGCGACGCTGAGGAAGTGGTTCTGCATTCCTTTATACAGGTGTTGGCAGTTTTTCCTTAGGAGTCACTGTGTCCTTTAGGGGAACTGAGGTTCCTTGGGGCTTGTAGTCATTACATCCTGAATGTGCCCGGTCTCGCCTGCTCTTGGGAGTTGGGTGGTTTGGTCCTGGTTGTTTTCCTTATTGGATGTTACTCCTGGTACCTTGTTCGGCCTTTGGCTTCTGCCGAATTTATTGTAGCGATCGAATTTGTCAGGCTGTTACTCAGGCCAGGGGAAGAATCTCCCTTGTTGCCTTGATTCCTTTTCTACGCGTGCTTGATGCCTCTTGGGCCTTTCAGCACCGGTTTTTCTGTTGCACTTGTTGGCTAGGCCACTACCATCGGCCTTCTGCTCATACCTTTTGCATGGTTTTACAATGTTGATGTTAGGGCCTCAGCTCATGCTGTCTTGGCCGTATGGTTATGCAGGTGACAGTGCTTTAAACTGTCTGCTGTTGTCGTTTTTTTGTTGGGGATCCCACCCTACTTTCTGGACCCTGCTTTTGGATGTCCCAAGTGTAAGTATTATATCTGGAGCAGGACGTATTGTATACTAAGAATAATACAAATCTGTGAAATGCTCACCTGTAGAATTGATATTATTTGTATACAGCACGTCCTGCTCCACCCCACCCTGGTTTTTGCATTTTTCTGGATCCCCTGTATGGTGATTGTTATCTTTATCATTACCAGTTGTTCTGGGTGGTTTAATTCTCCCGGCTTCTTGTTCACTGCTTTTCAATGCTGTGGATTTGTGGGAGGTCCCTGGGTATTTGAAGGGCCGGGAGGAGCCTGTTTTTCCATGTCTCTGCAGTGCAGCGCCATCTGGCGGAGGATAACCCAAGTGTAAGTATTATATCTGGAGCAGGACGTACTGTATACAAATATCAATTCTACAGGTGAGTATTTCACAGAATTGTATTTTTTGCCTAGTGCAACGGTTAGCAGCAACTGTTCCACTGGTGACTATAATCCTTCATCTCTTCTGAAATCTATAATACCTTCTCAGAGAGAGATGCTTGGATTAGTCATCAAAAAGTGCAAATTCACTGGTGCCAACAGACTAAATTCATATCCAGCAACATAAAGTGGGTTGCACAAACTGACCAAGATTGCTAACTGAGCGGGTCTAGCTTGGAAGGAGCAAAAAGCACTGCCTACCTGCAGCTTTTTAGGTAGGCTGAGGGTGGGAGGGTGGCATAGACTCCATTCCTCTATGCCACCATGCATCAATTTGAGTGGCATTCAGCTCTGATTGGATAAGAGCCCACACATGCAACATGGGACTTTTTAAGGCAATCTGGGGGGTATCACACAGTGGGACATTCCAAATTGGACCAAAACCCGAGACTGAATATCCTGGATCTTTGATCCACTTTAAACGGAATGCAAATCAAATTGATTCATCTAAATTTTTGTTTAAATTTTACCCAAATCTGAACAGCAACACAAAAATGTACAGTATTTACTTTCTAGTAAATGACTTATAATATACACATTACAATATTATCCACAACCATGCATTTGTGTTTTTACAGATTGACAAAGCACAGTATGACAAAATTCTGGAATTAATAGAAAGTGGAAAGAAAGAAGGAGCAAAGCTGGAATGTGGAGGTGGCCCTTGGGGAAACAAGGGGTTCTTTATCCAACCCACTGTTTTCTCTGATGTCAAGGATAATATGCGTATTGCCAAAGAAGAGGTATGTTTAAAATAATAAAACAAGGTAGCTGTTAGAGATGAGCGAATCGAATCTGACAAATCCAAATTCATTTTGAATTTCAGGAAAAATTGGATTCTAAACGATTCCGAATATCGTCGTGATTCGATCGCTCGAATCGCTTACTTAAAAATCCATTTACTACTATCCAGGTCATCTAAAATGGTGGATCCACATGTCGGGACATGTCCCATGGGACAAAGAATCCTGGGTAGGCGTCACATGCTGCCTATCAGCAGCCAGGCTTCCCGATGCTGTCACAGCCCTATATAAGCAGCAGCCATTTTGCGGAAGCTCATTTCGACACTGTATTGCGACAAGAACGGGTCACGCAGAGACAGAGCGAGGGATAGATAGATGGTATACAGCGAGGGAGAGATAGAACAAGGGACCGAGGGACAGAGCCAGAGAGAGAAGGATAGTGGCAGTGACAGTGACAGAGAGAAACAGACAGTTTACAGTGTTTGCATTAGCTTTCAAGCCTATTTAGTGTTAATAACACACCTGCCTATTTAGCTTTTCCTGGTGTCATTCTTTTAAAAAGCGTGCTAGCATTTATATTTTAGAGTACCTGGCTACTTACCTTTTGCATTTTGTAAAAAAAGTCACGTTTTAAAATTTCCAGCAGCCATTGCCTTTCACCGGGGGGCTTCCCAAATGCTAGCATGTGTCTTTTAAGAGTAACTGGCTACTTACCTTTTGCATTTTGTGGATGATGCAAAACCGATTTAAGGCGCTGCTCTCCAGTTACAGACATTCCTCCGCATCAGACCACAAGTAATTATTGAGGAAATGATTTACGTTAATCTTAATTTTTATTAATATTCTTAGGATAAGATATATGTGCCCAAAATCTGTATATGTTCTCGTCATGCTGCTGCCAACTCCAGGTGTGTTTTTCAGGCAATATATGGGCTCCTAATGCCGCTGCCAACTCCGGGTGTGTTTTTCAGGCAATATATGGGCTCCTAATGCCGCTGCCAACTCCGGGTGTGTTTTTCAGGCAATATATAGGCTCCTAATGCCGCTGCCAACTCGGGTGTGTCTTTCAGGCAATATATGGGCTCCTAATGCCGCTGCCAACTCCGGGTGTGTCTTTCAGGCAATATATGGGCTCCTAATGCCACTGCCAACTCCGGGTGTGTCTTTCAGGCAATATATGGGCTCCTAATGCCGCTGCCAACTCCGGGTGTGTTTTTCAGGCAATATATGGGCTTTCTATGCTGCTGCCAACTCCAGGGTGTGTCTTTCAGGCAATATATGGGCTCCTTATACTGCTGCCAACTCCAGGGTGCGTCTTTCAGGCAATATATGGCCGTTTTTAATAGCGATTTGCCGCTAATAAATTCGGACCGAAACAAATATTTCCGGAAAATTTGGCGAATCGGCCAAATCGAATTTTTCATAAATTCACTCCTCTCTAGTAGCTGTCGCATTGAAAAAGTATTAGCAGTTATTGGAATATCTTACACCGATATATCAAAGTATAAAGGTATTGCCTCCTACTACTCTGCTGAACAGCAGTGTCTTGTTGCTCAGACTACCTACTTGTCACTGTCTCAACACCATTCTGGCTGCGCTCAGAGGTTAAGTATGAGGCTTGGATCTGGGTTCCACTGGGGTCCATCCAAGTTTGGGTCCATGGTGCCTCAGTGTTTAATACAGCTTAAAAAAATCAATGGTTTTCACCAGCCAAGTGATATTAGGGCACATCTGTCTGTTTTAGCTGGGCTGTGCAAGTGTTTCATTTTGGTGTGTGCGCTGCTGGGATTTTTTTTTTTTTTTCTTTTCAAATGCTAATTAAAATGTCTGGGAAAGGAAGGGGTGGGAAAGGACGGGGTAGAGGAAAAGACATTCCTGCAATTCGTTATGCCACTAAGGATAAGGATGTTGCCAGTACCAACACTGTGGTCAGCAGCCATGTGCCTAGGCCCAGTAAAAGTAGCACCAGCCATTTGCCCAGGTCCAGCCATAGTAGTGGCAGCATCTATTTGCCCAGGTCCGCCACTGCTAGCCGCAGTAATTTGTGGTGGTAGTAGAAGCAGCATCAGAAAGCTAGAGTTGTCCATTTCCTCCAGTGGGCATGTTATTTCGGACAATACATCCATTGTGAACTGGCTCGCTCATCTCTCGGGGAGATCTTCTCTGACGCAATGACTTTGAGCCAGGTTTCAGTGGATTCTTCCTTCACTACAGCTACACATCCTAGTGGGGTGCCAGCTTTTCTCAGCAGCCTGGTTGCTATAGATAGTGATGAGAAGAACTTGTTTGTCAGTCAGCCTTTGGCTTGTGTTAAGGAGGTGGTGGAGGTGAAAGCTGTGCCTGAGAAGCATAGCTGTGGGGGTGGTAGTAGACATGGACATACTGGAAGTTATGATGGTGGTTGTGGTGTGGGGAGGCAAGTACCTCCCATGATGAAACATCAGAACAGGGAAGTGGCAGAGATCAGAAGAATTATGATGATGTCGTTTTGGACAAGACCTGGGAACCAGGTAACAAGGAAGGGACATCGTCAGAGCAGGAGGCTACTTCTGGCACTGGCAGCGAAAAAGATCCAAGCCAAGGTAGGGCCATATCATCTGCTGTTATGGTCTGCTCAAGAGCAGGTGACGGCATCACTGATGATGCATTTTAAGACTCCAGAAAAAAGACTGCCAGAGCAGGAGCAAAATCAGGTGGTGGTGGTGAGCATTCTAGATCTTCTTCTTATTTACAGTACGCTGCCGTGTGGCAATTCTTGCGTACCTTCCCTGAAGAACAAAACCTAGCACAGGTTAGGTGTGGCCAGGGCACAAATTTAAGACCAGGAACTACGGCTCTACATAGGCACCTGGAGCAGCATCACAAAGCTGCTTGGGACAGTCGAAATGCCCTTCTTCAATTTCCAGAAAGCCAATCAATTTTAAAGCCTAATCTTTAAAATCGGTGTCTCTGCTAATGCTACCACCACCAGCACCCCTGCTGCAGTCTACTAACACTAGTCCTACACAACCACAAGAGGTCTCCTGTCCCTCTGCCTAGTCTTTAGGTACTGCTAAATTCCACTAATACCACCAACAGCACCTCGCTGCCACCTTCTGCTATTACTAGACTTACACAACCATAGTTTAACCATCTGATGCCTAAGAAGGGCACATTTTCCAAAGCCATTGTTTCGTCGTCAACTAAATTGTCAAGATGCCAATCCCGCTGCTACCATCCATTACAAAGGGATCATTTTTTTGCTTGCCCGCTACTGCCAGGCCTACACAACTGCAGGCTTACCCCCTGTGATGCCCAAAATGGGCACATTTTTTGAGGCTTGCAAAAAGCCATTGCTGCTTCTTTAGCTAAACTGTCAGGATGCCAAAACCGCTGCCACAGCCTTTACAAGTGAGACAATTTTTGGGGGGCTTGCCCGCTACTGCCAGACTACAGGCTTCCTGTGGCATGGACTAGCCTTTAACAGCTGCAGCCTCTGCTAATGCTGCTACTACTACTACCACCACCAACAGTGCCTTCGCTTCCGGCCTGCCACCCTCTGCTACGGCCAAGCCAACACACATGTAGTTCAGCCCTGTGATGCCCAAAATGGGAACATTTTTGTAAAATACCATTGCCTCTGTGCCAATCCCGCTGCTACCCCCATTATAAATGGGACAATTTTTTTAGGGCTTGCTCGCTACTGCCAGGCCATCACAAATGCAGGTCTACCCCATGTGATACCCAAAATGGGTACATTTTCATGCTTGTAAATAGAAATTACTACTTTTCATTTTCCAGAAACGCCAACACGGTTGCTTCACCCTGTTTTTTGTGTGCTTTAAACTATCAAAGACAGATGTGGTCTGTTGAAATGCTAATTGTGTTGTGGGTGATTTATATGCTAATTAATGCTGGTCCATCTGGGTGTTAGGCTGCTATGTAGTTGGTTATAAGAAGAATAGAGGGGTTTACACAGCATAGTTCAATGTTCATATAGTGGAGCAATATCAGTTGATGGATTACCTAATTGTAATACCCAGGGGTGAGGAGCAAGATAGTGGTGCAATTTAATGTGCAATACAGATCCCTTTTTTAAAGTGAATCTGTCACCAGGAAGGCTTAAGATGGCAGCTGAAGTCTTCAGTGTTTGTAGCAGCAAGTAGCATGATATTGGCAGTTGGTTTAAAGTGTGTTATCTGTTTTATTTCTGTAGATATTTGGCCCAGTGCAACAGATTATGAAGTTTAATACTATTGATGAAGTCATTAAGAGGGCAAACAACACAACGTATGGATTGGCTGCAGGAGTTTTCACCAAAGATATTGATAAAGCCATTACTATATCAAATTCCCTTCAAGCTGGAGTTGTTTGGTAAGCAATGCTGTATATTTTAAATTGTATTTACATTTACTTAACCCTTTAAGTGGCAAGCACGTAACACCTACGGGCTGGCTTGTCCGGGCCTTAAGTGCCAAGCCCGTAGGTGTTACGTGCTTGACTTTCCCCGCTGTTATTTAAAAAAAAAAAAAATGTAAAAAAATACTCACCCAACCCCTCTATGGATCCTCTTGAATTTGGTGCCATCTGATCCCCCGTGGGATCGCCCTCTCCCCCCACTTCCTGAAACGCGACTGCTAACTTCATTGTCACCAGCAGCCGGCTTCTTAAGTCCAGCACCCGAGACTAAGAATCGGTCTGCTCTGGTGCTTGGAGGAGAGAGCTGGGGGAGGAGAGGGCTGAGATCGCCCCCCCCCCCCCCTCCCCAGGCTCTCTCCTCCAAACACCCGAGCAGACTGTCATCGCAGATCGGAGGTGAGTAAAAAAATAAATAAATAAATGACATTTTTTTTCTTATGTCTCTGTGTTTATTTTTACATTTAAACCCTTGTGAACTGGTAAGGGGTCCATGAGACCCCTTATACCAGTTCACAAGGCTGGGGGCTGGCAAGTCACCTGCGGTAGCTGCAGGTGACTTGCCATTAACCCCCGGCACCCCCATTACCTGCCTCCCCAAAGCCCAGGGGGGGGCAGAAGAGCCCGGGCCCACATAGGCTATGTGGGCTTGTAGGCTGCAGAGTGGGCCACAAAAGCTGCCCCCCCACTCTGTTCCTACAAGCCCCCATAGCTGGTCCCGGGCTGGTAATGCTGGGTAAGGGGGACCCAATTTCATTTTTTTTGGGGGGGGGGGATTTTTAAGGGTTTTAACCCTTAAAATTCCCCCCAAAAATGGGGTCCCACGGGGGACCCTATGTCTTTTATTTATTTATTTTTTATTTTTTTAAATTAAGCCCTTATGTTCTGTCGCCCAGCAGCTAAAAAAGGCTTCCAGCAGGAGAGCAGAAGCCAGATTGATCAGCGTGGGACACAGGGATGGATGGGAGGTAAGTATTAAAAAGTATTAAAAAAAAAAAAATAAAATATTTTTTCTGCTTGTTTTGTGTTTTTTTTTTTTTTTTTTTTTTTTTTTTTACGCTTAACCCCTTGTGAACTGGTATAGGGATCTCATGGATGAGCTGGGGAGCTGGCAAGTCACCTGCGGCTAGCGGGTCACTTGCCGTTAACCCCCGGTACCCCAATTACCTGACTCCCCAAAGGGGGGGCAGAAGAGCCCGGGCCATGGCTATGTGGGCTTGTAGCCTGCAGGGTGGGGGGGCCACCAAAGCTCCCCTTGCACCCTGTTCTACAAGCCCCCATAGCTGGTCCAGGCTGGTTATGATGGGTAAGGGGGACCCCATATTATTTTTTGGGGGAGTTTTAAGGGTTTTTAACCCTTAAAATTCCCCAAAAAATGTTTTTTTCTGTTTTTTTTATAATTTTTTTGAGGGAAACCTCTTGCAACCTAAGAATTCTTCAAGCGATTACTTCTAAAGTGATGAGCCCACTACAACAAGCTGGGTACGCTTAGAAAGCTTAACATATGTTCTTTTAGGGAATATATGGTTTCTGGGGGGTATTCCAAATGTAAAGGGTTGTTTTGGTAGAAAAATTACAAGGTGCGCAGTTTGTCTGCAGAGCTGAAATTTTCAAGTAAAATTACCCTTATGCACATGCTTTACTTTGGGGTGTTTGACAACTCTTTCCTTGACAGTATGCATGTTGAGTATTGTTCTGTTCGGGGGATGTTGCTTTTTCAGATTGGGCTTGTTTTTTCTTGTTTGCATATTTTTTTTTTAGGAAAATATGTGTTTGATTCTGCTTTTTTATTCTTTTTTAGTGACACTCTTTGCTACCAAAGAATTCATTGAGGAATACTTCCAGGGAATATATAGTTTGTAGGGGGTATTTTCAAATGTAAAGGGTTGTTTTTCTTGAAAAACTGCAAGGTGCACCTAGCGCTTAGCATATTTGTATTTTATCTGAAAATCTCCTAAAGCGCTGTTTCAGTTTGGGGTAGTCTCCTGGGCAGGAAAGGGTGTCCACCAATACATATGTGGTATCGCTGTAACCGGGAGAAATTTGGATTTCACACAATAAGATTTTATTGACAAAATTACTTTTTTTATTACAAAAAAACACTACAAATTGTAAAAAAATTGATTTTTTTTGCACATATTTCACTCCAAAATATTGAGAATACACCTAAAAAATGACAAAAGACATTTCATGACAAAAAAGACATTTCATGTTAAAGCTCAGATTTTGAGCAGAAGAGAAAAGCAGAAGGGTCTCGCCACATGCAGACGGGTGTACTTCTAGCAGGGCTGGCAAGCATCTTGTTCAAGCTTCCACCACTTGGGCACCAAGTAGTTTTTACTTTTGAGACTTTACAGTAAATCACTGAGCTAAAGCTGAAATAGTTGTTGACCATTGGTACAGGCCTGGTAGCTGCAGACTGGAGAACCTTAGTTACTAGTTTCAACCACCAGTGGTGTTTCTACTATACTTCTGCTTATTTTTTTTCAGGCAAAGGTCATTGAGCCATGACAGGTATAGTAGCAGATATAGCCATGTTGTCGGGAAAGGTTATATGCAAGAGCCTTAAAGGGGGCCTACAACTTCTAAAACACAAAGATTATCACACACCCATCGAAATCCAACTCGGCCTAAATTGAATGTTAAAATAAAAAATTACCCCCACTCCCAGCTAGCCACTCATTCCCAAGCAATGCAGCCCCACATAGGAAAATCATAGAATGCTGTGGAAGGCCCGTGGCTAAGTCACACACCAGAACCATGCCTTGCCACACCATTTACACTTTAAAGTGGTCAGTATAACAGTGTCCCACTTTAAATCTCCCCAAAATGATCAGTTTGTGTACCTCCATACGGATGAAAGTTAAAAGCAAAATAAATGATACATAAAAAAGATTCCAGGCAAGGCAGATTAGTGATCCCTTGTGTGGAGCAGAGAACATTAAATATTATATCAACATATAGGAGAAGTATGGAAAATGGGAATAGGAAAGCAATGTCTTTTTGAGTCCTACACTAAAAGACAGTTGGTTATCACTAGAGATGAGCTAACTTTCGAAAAATTCGATTCGACTGATTCGCCGAATTTTCCGACAAAAATCGATTCGACCCGAATTTATTCGCGACGAATCGCTATTAAAAACGGCTATTTCTGAGCCTCCTAGAGCCTCAATAGGGTTGTAAACCATTCTGCCTTGCTGTAACACGCATAGGATGCGTGCTGGGTTAGTTAAATAATACTGTAAATAAATATCACATGCAGATCAGAGGCATCGCTAATAGAATCGCAGAGCGGCACAATTGCAGAGAATTGAAGTGGCATCACTATGAGGGGCAGGAGCCCAAACATTGCTTTAAAGAGACACTGGAGTTGGCAGCAGCAGGAGCCCAAAAATTGGATGAATCACACCCTGGAGTTGCAAGCAGCAGCAGGAGCCCAAACATTGGCTGAAAGAGACACTGGAGTTGGCAGCAGGAGCCCAAAAATTGACTGACACACCCTGGAGTTTCAAGCAGCAGCAGCAGGAGCCCAAACATAGTTTGAAAGAGACACTGGAGTTGGCTGCAGGAGCCCAAAGATTGGATGAATCACACCCTGCAGTTGCAAGCAGCAGCAGCAGGAGCCCAAATATTACTTTAAAGAGACACTGGATTTGGCAGCAGGAGCCCAAAATTGGATGAATCACACCCTGGAGTTGGCAGCAGCAGGAGCCCAAACATTACTTTAAAGAGACACTGGAGTTGGCAGCAGGAGCCCAAAAATTGTATGAATCACACCCTGGAGTTGGCAGCAGGAGCCCAAACATTACTTTAAAGAGACACTGGAGTTGGCTTCAGGAGCCCAAAAATTGGATGATTCACACCCTGGAGTTGGCGGCAGCAGGAGCCCAAACATTACTTTAAAGAGACACTGGAGTTGGCTTCAGGAGCCCAAAAATTGGATGATTCACACCCTGGAGTTGGCGGCAGCAGGAGCCCAAACATTACTTTAAAGAGACACTGGATTTGGCAGCAGGAGCCCAAAATTGGATGAATCACACCCTGGAGTTGGCAGCAGCAGGAGCCCAAACATTACTTTAAAGAGACACTGGAGTTGGCAGCAGGAGCCCAAAAATTGTATGAATCACACCCTGGAGTTGGCAGCAGGAGCCCAAACATTACTTTAAAGAGACACTGGAGTTGGCTTCAGGAGCCCAAAAATTGGATGATTCACACCCTGGAGTTGGCGGCAGCAGGAGCCCAAACATTACTTTAAAGAGACACTGGAGTTGGCTTCAGGAGCCCAAAAATTGGATGATTCACACCCTGGAGTTGGCGGCAGCAGGAGCCCAAACATTACTTTAAAGAGACACTGGAGTTGGCTTCAGGAGCCCAAAAATTGGATGATTCACACCCTGGAGTTGGCAGCGGCAGGAGCCCAAACATTACTTTAAAGAGACACTGGGGTTGGCTTCAGGAGCCCAAAAATTGGATGAATCACACCCTGGAGTTGGCAGGAGCCCAAACATTACTTTAAAGAGACACTGGGGTTGGCTTCAGGAGCCCAAAAATTGGATGAATCACACCCTGGAGTTGGCAGCAGCAGGAGCCCAAAAATTGGCCTAAAGACATAAATATGTTTTGCACCATTTGGAAACTGTAAAATGTGGCACCATGCTGAATCTAGTCGCATGCAACAGGCATTGGTGGGTGGAAATCCTGGCTGATCCATCCCTGATTTATTTTGACAAAGGTGAGTCTCTCCACATTTTTAGTTGACAGACGAGTTCTCCTCACCGTAACTATGGCCCCCGCCGCAATAAACACCCGCTCAGATGGCACGCTACTTGCCGGGCAGGACAGCTTTTCCGGGGTAAACTCTGCTAGTTGCGGCCACAAATCAAGTTTGGCTGCCCAGAAGTCCAGCGGATCCTCAAGGTGTGTTGGCATGGTCATGTCAAAGTATGACATGACCTGCTGGTTGAGGTCCTGCTCCAGGTCTTCCTGCTGCTCATGAGTAGCCTCACTATGCGGGTGTAGAAAGCTACTCATTAGCGACTGAAGACTGAGGCTGCTGCTGATGGAGCTGCTGCTCCTGCCAACCCCCCCAGCAACCATGGCGGTGGAAGGTGAGTGCAGAGGTCCCCTCGAGTCAGACCTGCGAGAGTATGGACCATGGCGCAGATAGGCATCGGCCAACTGCCTACGTAGAATGTCTTTGTAGTAGTTCAGTTTGTCCTCCCTCTTGGTGGGTTTAAAAAATGCCCCCATTTTGTGCCGGAAGCGAGGGTCCAATAAGGTGGACAGCCAGAAGTCATCCCGCCGACAGATGGAAACAATTCTGGGGTCAATACGCAAGCACGTGAGCATGCTTCCTGCCATTTGCGCAAGTGACTCGGATGGACTACCTGTCTCCATCTCCACTGCATACTGCCACGGTGTGCCCGGGTCCTCTGTCTCGCCTTCCTCAAAAACCTCTAGCTCCTCTTGCTGCTCCTGCTCCTCCTCTCCTGTCCGCTGACTAGATAAACCAGCCATTTCGCCAAGCCTAAACTGTGTTTCGCTGGGCAACTCCTCCTCCTCTTCCTCCTCCTCCTCCTCCTCCTCCTCCTCCAGTTCAGCTCCAACGGGGTTCATGTGGCCGTAAGATGTAGACGCCATGTCTCCAGTGCCCTGACCAGCCATGGTTTCCAACATGTGCTGTAGTACATGAAGCAGTGGAATCACGTCGTTCATCCCGTAATCCTGCCGACTGACAAATAAAGTGGCTTCCTCAAAGGGCCTGAGCAAACGGCAGGTGTCACGTATGAGCTGCCACTGGTTGACATTGAAGTTACACAGGGGAGTCCCCCTATCTGCTTGGATCATCAGGAAATCCGTGATGGCTTTTCTCTGTTCATATAATCGGTCCAACATGTGAAGGGTGGAATTCCAACGGGTGGAAACATCGCAAATCAGACTATGTTGGGGGATACCGTTCTGACGCTGTAGCTCAAGAAGGGTGTGTTTGGCGGTGTATGAGTGGCTGAAGTGCATGCAAAGTTTCCTTGAAGTTGTTAGGATGTCTTGCAGATGGGGGGGAACACTTCAGAAACCGCTTGACAACCAGATTGAAGACGTGAGCCATGCAGGGGACATGGGTCAGGCTTCCTTGGCGCAGCGCAGACAAAATGTTCTTCCCATTGTCGGTAACCATGATTCCCATTTTAAGTTTTCTTGGAGTAAGCCATGTTTGGATTTCCTGATGAATACATTTAAGCAGTTCCTCCCCTGTGTGACTCCGTTCGCCAAGACAAACCAAGTGAAGCACAGCGTGACACCACCGTGCCCTGCACACATGGTAGACTGGAGGGGCACTGAGACTTGAGCCTACAGTGGAGGGTGAGGAGATGGCGGAGGATGAGGAGGCCGAGTCGCACGGTGTCACAGGCACAACGGCCAGGGAGCGCGGAGGCCGAAGCGGCGTGACCTGTCCAAGTTGCTGCTGCTGCAAAGGGACCACATTCACCCAGTGGGCCGTAAACGACATGTACTGTCCCTGGCCGTAGTTACAGCTCCAGACGTCGGCGCTGCCATGCACTTTGCTACACACCGACAGGCTCAAGGACTGGCCCACCTTCTGTTCAACAAAAGTGTGCAGAGCTGGTACTGCCTTCTTGGGACTCTCCACGTCGGCTCGGCACAAGCCATCAGTTCTCTGAAAGGTGCAGAGTCCACCACCTGAAAAGGGAGCGACTGCAGCACCAGCAACTTGGACAGGAGCACATCCAGCTTCTGCACCGTAGGATGAGTGGGCGCATACTGCTGTCTCTTGGACATGGCTTCGCTGATGGATTGCTGGCAGGATGCATGACTTGGAGGAGGAGGAGCAGGAGCGACAGAGGATGGGTATGACGCACAGCTGCCTTCGGCTGAGGTGCTGGAGCCTTGGCTGGCAGAAATTGGGAGCGGCGTGCCACTCGGTGAGGAAGCAGTCTGGCCCACCTCTCCGGAGCCTAGGTTCTCCCAGGCCGCTTTATGGTGACGCTGCATATGTTGACGCAGGGCCGTGGTGCCAACATTTGGACCCTGGCCACGCTTCACCTTCTGCCTACATATCTTGCATGTGGCCATGTTACCTTCCTGCGGATGCTTCAGGAAAAACTGCCACACTGCCGAGTAGCTACTTTTCCCACCCCCTGGCCTCACTGATTCACTGCTGCTGTTGCCAACTACAGGAACCCCTGCTCTACTACCTCCCGATAAGGTAGACTGCCGCACAGCAGGTGCTCTACCCCGGCCCCGGCCGGCTCCAGCCTTTGGAATTCTGCCCCCATGCTGACTGCTACCACCTTGCTGCCTCAGCTGCTGACTCCGGGGCAACCTGCGCCCCTCTTCTCCTGATGATGACGATGAAGCCCCTTCATCACCCGGCTCCCAAGTGTGATCGGCTTCATCGTCCTCATCATTATCACCGAGTTGTGGCTGTACGTCACTGATGTTCGTGGATTCGTCAACCGTGTCTGGCGCAGGAGCTGGAACGCTCGCAGCACCCACAACACTGTCCACATCACTATTTGTCTGCCTAGCTAGAGAAGCCACCTCCATTTCTTGGCTGGGCAGTAGCTGCTGACTGTCCTCTATCTGATCGTCCTCCTCACTAAAGAGTGGAGCTGAACCCAAAGCATAGGATACGTCGCTGGGGGAGGGAACGGCGTAGGACAGAGGCAATGGGAGGACAGGGACTGCTCTCAGGGGAAGGCCAACTCAGGGTTGTGTCAGAGGAACCTACCGACCCTAGACTGGGGGTCTCAGACGTAAGTTGTGATGATGTTGTTGATGAGCGCGTCAACCAATCTACCACGGCAGATGCGTTACTGGTGGAGACCCGACCGCTAGCAGATACTGGCAGATTAGGTCTCTCAGCGTGACTCCTGCTGCTACTGGCCCCCAGTCTGCTGCGACCTCTGCCTGCGGAATCTTGGCCTCTGCCACTCCTCTTTTCACTTCCAGGCACTTGTCTGCCCGACATAGTCTAACTGGTGTGGTAGTAGGTGATATTTTAAGAACCCCCAGGCAGCGGTGGGTCTATATGAAACAGAATATAATGCACACCAAAAGTGAGCAGTAACACTCAGCCTCCAACAGGCCTGCTTAGTGTAAATAAGAGAGCTGCTTAGTGTAAATAAAGAGGAGTATGGTATGTTACAGAATGGGATGCCCCAACAGCAGAGCACCTGGGAGCAGTACTACTATGCACTGCAAAAGTGTCTTTATCAGGCCAAATTACTTTTAGAATAAGTGCAAAGGGTTATAGTAAATAGAGGCTGTTGTAGTCACAGAATGGGATGCCCCAACCAGAGAGCACCTGGGAGCAGTACTACTATGCACAGCAAAAGTGTCTTTATCAGGCCAAATTACTTTTAGAATAAGTGCAAAGGGTTATAGTAAATAGAGGCTGGTGTAGTCACAGAATGGGATGCCCCAACCAGAGAGCACCTGGGAGCAGTACTACTATGCACAGCAAAAGTGTCTTTATCAGGCCAAATTACTTTTAGAATAAGTGCAAAGGGTTATAGTAAATAGAGGCTGGTGTAGTCACAGAATGGGATGCCCCAACAGCAGAGCACCTGGGAGCAGTACTACTATGCACAGCAAAAGTGTCTTTATCAGGCCAAATTACTTTTAGAATAAGTGCAAAGGGTTATAGTAAATAGAGGCTGGTGTAGTCACAGAATGGGATGCCCCAACCAGAGTGCACCTGGGAGCAGTAGTACTATGCACAGCAAAAGTGTCTTCATCAGGCCAAATTACTTTTAGAATAAGTGCAAAGGGTTATAGTAAAGAGAGGCTGGTGTAGTCACAGAATGGGATGCCTCACAGCAGACTTGAGATCAGTTCAGTATATATGCACAGTAAGTGTATAAGCAGCCTGAAAACGCTAACAAAGCCAGTCAGCCAGCCAGTAACACTCGGGCTGGATGAAAAAAAAAAAAAATCTCCCTGTGACTGCCTCCGATTTTTCCTAACTTTCCCTGCTTCTCGCTGACTTTCTGCCTGTCTCCTGCCTGTCTTCTGTCTGTCCCTGGCTCTCTGTCTCTCCCTGACTACAGCAGCATCCTGTCTCTCACGAATGCAATAGAGAAATGAGGAAAAGCAAGATGTCCGCTGCCTTAAATAGCGCTGTGACGTCACCGGGCTTGCTGGCTGCTGATAGGCTGCATGTGACTGCCCCAGCTTGCACTGGTGCGGGGTAGATGTCTGGACATGTACCGTCCGCCATCTTAGAATGCCTGTAATGTAAATGAATGGATGTTAAAGGAAAACTTCGAGCGATCGAAGCACGGGGAAATTCGGATTCGATCCGAATCGAATTTTTCATGAAATTCGGATCGAATCCGGGTTCGTCCGGATCGATTCGCTCATCCCTAGTTATCACTAAACTAAAGATTACGAGCATAAAATTGAGTTTTGGTCCTTGTTTAACCTGCTTTATTTTGCTTTATTTGTCTCTTCTTTTCATTTCAGGATAAATTGCTATTCTGCCTTTTCTCCACAAGCTCCATTTGGGGGATTTAAAATGTCAGGAAATGGACGTGAAATGTAAGTCATTGGGGGGTCTGCTACTTAGTTTATGAAGTCAGTTTAACCCTGGGTATAATTTTACTTTAGCATACAAAAATGTTTAGGCTAATGTTTCCCAAAACCCCTGCGATGGGGCATTTTTACAGGCAAGGTAAGGATCATTTCTTAAAATGCAGAAACTGCACCCCATCGGGTATACTCCAATAATTTGGCACTTTTTTTCTGCCCCCCCCCCCCCCCCCGTATGGTGCGGTTTCCAGACATTCAAAACAAATCCTTACTTTTATTGGAAAAGTGATGTTCCCCATAACCATAAAGTTGTGGGTAGTGATGGGTGATCCCGAATCGGTTGGCATTTTTAGTTAGATACCACAAAGAATACCCCGACTTTTGAATTTTTTTGATTGTATTTTTTCACTTTTAGGTGTTTTTCTGTATTAAATGCAGCTTTTAAAGGCAAACCTTTTACCATTTAAACTGCCTGCATGTTTTTTTTTTATATATTTTTTTTTTTTTGTACATTTTTGGGGGCATTTTTGGATTTTCCCATGCCACTTTAGTGTCAAGTTCGGCCGAACTTGAGGAAACTGAGTTTCATCAGATTTGCCTATTTCTATGTTTAAAAGGCTCCCCGAGATATAATGGCATTCACGCCACTAGCCCCTCCCATTGCGGACGGGCCGGGTGACTTCACCTGTGACGTCATCCCGCTCCGGACTGTCAGAAGTCGAGGCTGATCAACAGTGGCAGGTTGGAGGGTAGGGGTCTGTGGTACCCAGCCCCCCCCCCCAGTGATCAGCCACGACAGCTGTCAGTGGATCGCTGGGGGAGAGAATTGTCCTGGGACACAGGAGGTGGGTGTTAAAAAAAAAAAAAAAAAAAAAAATAAAAAAAAAAGGTTTTTTTTTTCTCTGTGTGGTCTTTTTTTTTTTTTCTCTGTGTGGTCTTTTTTTACACTTAACCCTTTGTGAACTGGTAAGGGGTCCCTGACAAACAGGACATTTCATGTTAAAGCCTAGACTCTGCTGAAAAGAAAAAAAAAAATTTCTCCTGGGAAATCCCTGGAAATCCTTTCAAAATTCACAGTTGAACATGTTTAGTGCAAAATAGTAAAAATAGTCTGGCAACAAAGGGTGACAAAATCTCCAGGTAGGCTGGCACTTAGAGTTAACTATAGTATACTGACGAACAAATGCCAGAGATGCCTTTCTGACAGAATGTATTTTTAGAACAAGAGAATAATTCTTCTTTTTATAGTGATCTATCCTTTTTTGTCTCTGAAACCTTTCTACCAGCTTTTAATTGGTCTTTGCAAGCTTCAGCTGTCATGTCTTGCACAACTAAGTCCTGAGGGCAACTGATTGCTGGAACAGCATATAGAGACTCCAAATTATGAGCTGGGGGCCCCACTATAGACCAAACTGCGCGGTGTTAGGGGATAACAACTGTGCAAACACTGGTCGGGAAAATTAGGACTGTTTCTTGCTTTGTATTAGAGCAAAGGCATGCAATAAGATAAGGTGTAATTCAGTAATAGGAGTAGGTTAGAGCCGGATGTGCACCTAAAACTTTAGCAAATTAAAAAATTGTGACCTTTCTCTAGCAAAAGTTTTAGTAAATTTCAATGTTTACAGTAAGTGGATCTTTTTTACATCCATGGATTGAAAGTTTTAGTTTTTAATAACCAACATATGAGAACTTATATGAACATATAAACTCCTATAATGTTCTTTCTTCTCAAAATCACATCTTATTTTATCTCTTATTCTGAAATATATCTCTAGAAAAGTTCCATTTTATTTTATTTATGTTATGTTATTTTGAGGAACATTTACTGAACCAAATCCTAAAGTTTAGAAATGCATTAGTTGAAGATTGCTTATATCAAGAGTAGAAGCCTTTGATGGTTATATCCAGTGTTGGGCGAACTTAGTTCGGATTTGTACCAAACTTTGCTAGTTCAGGTTCCCAATCCCCGAACACAGACTTCAGCCAGAAGTCCATGTTCGAGTACGGCTTGAACACGGAAAGGATGCTGAGCAGCCCATCAACCAGCTTCACCTAAAGGGTGCAGCATCAGGAAGCTGCTGTACAAGTTACCTGAGCCCTGTGATTCAGCCCCTAGTTCGTCTGCGCTCTGTTAAAATGTTCCACAGAAAGATGGCCACAGCTCCCTTGAGTGAGCAAGTTCGGGTCTCCATTGAGTTAATTGGGGACTGGGTTCAGATCCTTGGACCTGTACTTTAATTCAAAGTTCGGCCGAACCTGAAATTTTGAGGGGTTTTCCCAACACTAGTTATGTCCTATAATATAGTTCAAAGGCTATAGTTAAAAAAAAATAATAATTTACCTAGCTTCATCTGGGTTCCCATGGCTTTGCTTTTTGCCTTTCCCATCTTATTTTTTTTTTTTTAAATAACTTATAGCTACCACCATTCTAGGGTGCTGTATTCCATAACTAGTGCCAAGCAACCAAAATAAACCCAACTCTGGACAATTTGCGACTGTCCACCCTTTCAACCTGACATGATTTCACTTTTTTACTTTTAAATATTAGTCGTACATATTAGACATTTTCTGAATTTTCTCTACCCAGCTATTTTTTGGTACAAAAAGAAAATGACTGACCATGGACATTTATTTCCTAAAATAGATAGTATGGCACTTACTGATCAAATCACCTGATTACCCCACACATTCTGTGCAAGAATGCATTGCCATGCAAATCTTTATGCTTCTCCTTGCTTTTCCAATATGCAATGCTTGAATATACTGTTGTTTAAATTTGTATACAGCCATTATCTGTGACGTGGTTGTATGGAGGTTGAGACTCGGGGTCACCATAACAGAGTAACATACCACCTTGGGAAGGTACTAATGTTAGGCATGTTATAGGTGGCTAAAAGATCCGTAGGGGGTCCGCTGTGTAAAAATAAATAAATAGTGCATTATAAGTTACATTGCCTCCTTTTACATCTCAATTTACATCTCCTATGTGTTTATTATTTTCTTTTTTTTTTATTTAGGGGAGAATATGGCCTTCATGATTACACCGAGGTGAAGACCACCATCATGAAAATTTCACAGAAGAACTCTTAAAGATGTTTCCTGCGTGCATGTTCACCCTAAATGTGTGTGCATGTGTAAAATAAATATATATATATATATTATTTTGTGGTGTTTGGAAATACGTTAATCACAATAAACCACATAATGTAGCCTGCAGATTACTTTTTTTAAACTGGAAACACAAAGTTTAGTAAAAAATGTCACAACTGGAGATATAAAAGCCTTTTGTGACATTTCTTTAAAGTGGAATAAAACCCACTCGGGTCGGCCCTGGCCTTTCCCTGGAGTATCTAAAATCGGCATGCCCCGCTGTGTGAAATCTCCATGGGGGAAGATGTGAGTTTTTACAAGCAAACTGGGGGTTTCACTTTTATACACTGTTTTCAAATATCAGTGTACAATAAATATATCACTGTGACTTCTATATTCTAATAAAGCGGACATAGGGAACACAGGAATTCCTTGTGGGTCACACTGCTACAATCTAAACAATATAACACATGTTTGTTAGCCAAATAAAAAATGCAACTGAATACATTTCAAAAGCCCCCCGGTCTCATGATCCGTTCTACGCTACACCTATAGAGAGGCTTCAGTTCAATACCCACCATACCCGTGATTCTACCATGCAAGGTTATAGCCTCGGCTGGTGAACACACTCATTCTAGCTAGGAAACATTTGGGGGATGGGACTAAGTTGCTTGTGGGATGGCCAGGGCCATTAAAGTCATCTCGGGTGGGCCAGCCCAACACTTGTTTTCAGCATGCAGCCCCCTCAGACAGAGACTGTGCCAGATTTTACTACTCTACTACACTTTGTATCCATCTACATTGTAGCTCCCAGTCAAGACACCCCAGCCTGTTCTACCCCTGCAATGCTATAGGCTTTGCATTACATCTGTGGTGAGCCATACCCACCCCTGCCACATTATCTGATCCTACACTACACTGCACCTATACTGAAGCTTCAATACCAATGCTTTAAGAGTGAACATAGCCACCATGCTCATGATCTGCCCTGCAAAGTCTAGGCTGGACACATTAATTGAATCATAGAGAGGCACATTGGGGATGGGAAGCCAGCAAGATCCTGAATGACAGCAAGGGGTCTGTGGCTGCCCTGAAGGAAGTTGAGTTTAGGGAAGACACGAAGAACTGGTGCTGCATGGAGGAGGTGGAATCTCAATGATCAATAGGTTTTACAACACCATGACGAACATTAGAGCTACGAGAGACAAGCTGAGCATAGCGTTTGTTTTATTTTGCCTAGACAGTGAATTTAAAGTGCCAGGATCTAAAAATATATTGCATTTTTCACTCCATAAGAAGCACCCAGGGTTTAGAGGAGGAAAATACGAAAAAAAAATTCTTAACCAAATAGCATGCTTCCAATCACCCCATTACAGGCAGTTTTCGGCATCCACCCCCTACATTCCTCATTACAGCTTGTACAAGCATCCCGCCATTGCAGCCAGGGAGCACCATCCCCCGTTAAGAGTCAGTGAGCAGCATCCCCCATCACAGCCAGTGATCTGCATCCCCTTTTCATTTTGCATGTCTGAGGAGATGAAACAGATAAACTTATGCTTGCTGCCTGCCGATCCTCTAATGCCTTCACACACAGAACAACGCTCACACATACACACAACTGCATACCTACATGCTCCCGGACAGCTAATTTCCTTGCTTCACGGGGGGGCATGTCCTTTATATAAGAGCTGTGTCTGTAATTGGAAGTCGGACTTTCGTAGGCCACGTCCACCCACCTTCAGGAGATCATCCCTTCTTCAGGGTCTCTATAGGGATAGAACCTGAGTTAGAATGTATGTGCTTGTATAGTGTTAGGCTTCATTGGGTTGAAACCCACCTGAGACTTGCACTGCTTCCGTGTCGGGTGGCCCCATCACTGTGTGTTCGCCCTCTGATGAATCTGTACAGAGAAGCACAACACTGGAGTGTGAGGGAGTTGTGCACGACTCCAAGTCCCAACACACCCTCCTTTTCAGTGGGCTCCATGGCTGTTGGTGGGGGGCTTGAGAGGAGGAAGAGGATGTTGTCAGTGTTCGGGGCTGCCTTACACCCACACCCTGTCTTCTGGGCCCCACTGATTGGATCCTTTGCCTCTGGGTGTGCTTGATCCACAGCCAGAACTCCCCAGCTACAAAAGCGAATACAATTTTGTTAAACATGTCACTCATAACCCTGATGGCTCACCTTCTCTGTTGTACATCCACTTACCTGGGAAGTTCTGGCTGTAGAACATCCGCACCCAGGGCCACTTTCGCCATTTGAGGTCTGACCAGTGTTGCATTATTTGGGTGAAGGTGTAAGGCGATGTCCCCTTGCCACTCACATGGGCCCGTTCCTCTGCCAATGTCCTCTTTTCATGTGTGTTGGGCTTGAAGACATACTATTGCTCCATGAAAGTCTGCAAATAAACATTTGCAATATTGCAACGCATGTCCTTCTCTGTTTGGGTCTCCTGTAAGTACACATACAGTACATGTCCCTGCCCCTTTGAGTACCTTTCTGTCACAATACAACAATCAAAGCCTAGTATATCATGTATGCCTATTCCACCTAATCCAGCTCGCCCATACCACGGTAGGGGAGGACTGCAAGCACTGCCGCACTTAGGCTAAGTGGCATACCTAACTCTCCACTCTTCAACTACTGTCAGATAGTGCCTGCTGACACCGCTCAGCAACATGCCGCAGCCAGCTCTCCTGCCCCACAGTAGTAGCAGATTGCAAGCACAGATACACTTAGGCCAAAAGGTGTGCCTAACTCGCCACTCCCCTACTACTGTTGGCTAGGGCTTGCTGACCCCGGCCAACAACAAGGCGAAGCCAGCTCTCCTATTCCCCAGTAGCAGCGGATTGCATAGAAATGTCAAACTGTTTGCTGGTGGCCAAACACACACCCAAATATCTAATACTTTACAAATTAATGCCCAGGGGCAGGGCTACTATAAATGCAGGTTCTTTATATTGTTTTAAAGAGATCAGAGCATAACTAATAAAGAATATTGCTTTATTCTAAATAAGATATAAAGAATATAAATATACAATATACTTATGTACAGAAAGAAAGCTTAACAAAGGTAAAAATACATATAAATACAGGAAAACTTCACCACACAGTCATAAATAGCTTAAGACTTAGTGGGATACATATTACATCACCACAGAAACAGCCATTGTCTGAGATTCATTAGCCAGGAGCAGGGGAGACGACAGACAAGGGGTTTGTGGGAAAACAACACTATGTCCCTGACACAGGTAGTGCACCCTAATATCCACACACTAATACAGCATCACCATTCAATAACATCACCTTTCCAATGGGAACTTGAATGGGAAATCAGCACCACTTCACCACGAAACAGAGGGGGCTTCTGTCGTCATCTGTCTTAAGCCAGAGGAATCTTCAGAGTAACGGCGGAAAGACAGGATATTATTCGTGGCAACCACACTGTGCTAAGACGTCTCAAGGCACAGGTTAATAATTCCTGTCTTACACCGCACTCCGGACCCCTTTTTATGAAGGCAAGTCAGCAGTTATTTGCTGACTAGACATAAATTACCCAAAATCAAGCAGGGAATGGCCATTTCCTTACTTGACCTTAGGGTCAACCTAGCTTGCAAACTCAGACTTCCGAAGACCAAATTCCTGCCCTAGTTTCGTAAGTCTTAAATTAAGATGTCAGCCTTCTAACAATGGATTGTGTGAAGTCAACAATCAATACTCAGGATATGGACAGTGGAGGGAAAAAGATGTGTAAACTCATTTCCCCAACAAAAGTTCACGGGAAGACATACACGAGGATGTAGAGGGTGACAGGAAAACGTACACATTGTCTAAGGGATAAACAATGGCTTCATGAGAGAGAGAGAGCTATATTTCCCAATGTCTGAGTCAGCACAATGACATCCAAGTCAGCAATTAAAAGCTTCTACCATGTCATGTTTTCAATAAAATATATACATTACATCTAAAAATTCTGTTGCATAACACAAACATAAATCACCTAGGCACCCCTGCGTCGCATAAAAACATGTCAGAGTGGTCCATGTGGCTGAAAAGTACTGTGAGCCTGTTAAGTTGGAAGGCCAGGCCTCCACCATTACTGTGGCACCATGTGCCTTTGCTCGTAGGTCATGGCCACTCCAGGCACCTATTTCTACCTTTGTAGGAGTGTAATGCGGCACACATACATAGGCAAATGGCCTAAAAGTCTTACTTGCCATCATAATGTACTCCTGCTGCTTGCAGGTGAAGACATGTTGGGTCTTTGGATGTCATCTGTATGACACCCCCCTGCGCCTGTGATGGCCTGTTACCATATTGTTGGTAAATTTACCACCAATTAGGTATAAAAGAACACAGCTGAGATTCAAATTTTCCCTATATCCAGTCGAGGTCGTCCCAGTGATGACATGAGTATTTCGCCCCCAGGGGGCGCTCGACTGCAAGATCAAAAGATGTAGCTCCTCCCGGCCCCCTATAAAGGCAGGTGTCCCTCTGTCATTCTCCAGTTGTTCATCTTGCAGTCTTGGCTGCAGAAGATCGTTTTGACACTCTCTCAGTTAATGGCAGCTGAGAGGGGCCACCTAGCCCGTCGGCCGCTGTGGGCCCTATTTCCACGGATCCCTTCTAACCCACTTCTGCCTCCCAGCCTCTGGCTGCTACGGGATCATGACTGTAGGGTGAACGCCAGGGTCTGGGCGTTCAGCAGAGCTTTGCTCTGGGCCGCAGACCCTATGCTAAAGGGCAGTTGGTCGCAGGCTTATGGTGAGCCTGGGGCGGGAGGGGAACCACTTTCTTCTTATGTACCCTCCCTGCCCACAAGCTTTATTGGAGACTTGGCACTTAGTGTCGTGTTTTACTGTGTTGGTGATTTTACTATTCTTAGTATACAGTACGTCCTGCTCCAGATAGATTACTTACACTTGGGTTATCCTCCGCCAGATGGCGCTGCACTGCAGAGACATGTAAAACGGGCTCCTCCCAGCCCCTCAAATACCCGGGGACCTCCCACAAATCCCCAGATTTCTCTGCAGTGCTTACTGCGAAGACATGAAATTATCACTCTGTCGCAGGTGAGCGGGGCTATTAAAGCCTGCGGCCCTGTTGGACTATTCCCACCTGTCCTTGATGTGATGTGCCTCCCAGCCTGGGCTGCGCTGGTCGGGTGAAGTTAGACAGCACCATGTGTGCTTAAGAAGCGCTGCTCCACCGCAGTCCCCCACCAAAGGGTAGGCGGTATAGGCTGATGGTGAGCCTTTATGGGATGCCCCTCCCGCATTATTGTCCCATGCCCCGGTAGTGGTGGGCCCTGTACAAAGGGCCGCCATTGTGGCTGGGGGGTGTGTGGCTGTCATTGTATTGTGATTACATGCTTATGGCCCTCTTTGTAATGTCTGCTTGGACTGGTATATGTGGTGTCAACCGCCGCACTGACTTGTCTTTTTACACTGTAAATGCCTCCGCCGCGAGCGGCTTTTCATTTGGATGTTTCGCGCCGGGCGTCGGCGTTACCTCAGACGCTTCTGCGTCCTCATTGGCTGCTTGTCTGTTGGACTTCGCGCTCTTCGGGGGGGCGGGGCCTGGCATGGTGCGCCTCGCGTCACGGCTCGCTCTGGCCCGCCCTTCGAGGTACTCGCCGCCATATTGTCTGGTCGCGCGTGCGTGTGAAGTTCTTACTTACCGTGGTCCGTAAGGGCCCTCGCGGGCGGCTTTATAATTCACTGTAGTGTGTTTCGGTTCTGACACCCTTCTTCTCATTGTGTCTTTCAGAGGGTGAATCCATTGGCTTCTCCCGGCCTGGTGTAATTGATAGCGGGCCTTGTAAATTTACTCCCACTCCCTAGCAGGTCATTGGGGCATCCAGGGTTGCTTTATAGCGTCAATCCCTACTGGCATATTGTGCCTAATAATAATCACCATATGGAGGCCTCTAAGGATAATGTGACCGGGGTCGCTCTGGGACATGACCGGCGGTGTATGGCATGTGGACAACCTCATGCTGATGCTGACAAGGCATGGGTCTGCGTACCCTGTGCTGAGCAAGTGCTGGCTTTGCAATCTGGCCTGCCAGTGGCTGCACCTCGTCTCACTTCACCTACTCCCCCAGGCATAAATCTCACTCCTGCTGAGTCGCACACAAGTGGGGATTCTCAGCCTGAATTGTCTCCTAGCCTACAGCTGAACAGATTATTGTGAGGTCCTTAGCGTGTAAGGGCCCTGGTAAAAAGCGGCTCTTGATGCCTAATGTTACTGTTTTCCCTATGGGAACTGAGGAGTTAATGAATCTGTGTGGCTATACCCCTTCTGATGAAGGAGAGCTCTTTTCTGACTCAGGCTCATCTGATGAGAGACCGAAGGGTCATGAAGACTCTGGCCCTGACCCCTGGGCCCAGGATGACACTGACAGATTATTGATCCAGATCTTTGAGGTTCTGTCTATCTCTCTCCCTGGTGAGGCTCCCAGGCAAAGAGGGGAGCGTTTCCATACAGCAACATCACGTTTGGAATTTTCTAGAGCAGGCACATTTCCATACCCTTGTGCTCAAGGAATGGGAGTGCCCCAGTAAACTTCCCGGGGTTCCAGGGGATTGGGATAGGAAGTATCCTTTTCCCCCTGACGTGGTTAAATGTTGGTCATCCCCCCCTGAGGTGGATGTCCCGATCTTAGGGCTATCTAACACCCCTTTCTTGCATCCCCCTGATTATACTTCCCTTCGGGATGCTGAGGACCGGCGCATTGACCTGCTGGCCTCCCACGCCTTTGCATGTGCGGGGACGGCACTGCGCCCGGTCTGTGCCTCTGCCATTACTGCTGTGGCCACTAGAACCCTCATCAGAAAAATGCTTGATCGAGCCCCTGTTGATCTCCCTTGGGATGTGTTTAATGCACTCTCCAATTGTGATGTGTTTGTAAAATGTATCCTATTAGCATTGGATAACACCATTAGAATGTGTGCAAGAACTTCTGCCCTTGTGGTGGCTATACGTCGCTTGGTCTGGCTGCGACAAAGGCCCTTACCGGGCTCCCCTTTATGGGGCTACGTCTGTTTGGGGCCCGCCTAGACCAGTTTGGTAAGAGAGGTAAGTTAGCCCAGCGCAGACGGCTGTCTCGAGCCCTTCGGGGCCAGGGCCCCCCTTCCACCCCCCACCATGGTGTTAAACAGGAACCAGGGGCGTCCTTCGCGGGGGCTCGCGCAGCTCCCTGTCCCAGGAGCAGAAGAAAACACCCTGGCTCCTCTGGGGGGGCTATGCCCAAATCCTCTCCCAAGTCCCCTCAAGCATGATGGGGCGCCCTCACCCGCCTGGGTGAGGGGACGGCTGCGGCACCTTGCTTAAGTCTGCAGGCATCACGCCTCAGACCGGTAGATTTAGGAGGTAGTGTCCTCTGGCTACAAGATGGTGTTTGCTGTGCGCCCTCCCCTAAGATTACCTGGTCCCGGGTACTCCTGGTCCCTGCTTCTGCTCAGGTGCTGGCGCAGGCCGTGCAAGGTCTGCTGGGTTTGGGGGTCATTTGCAGATTTCCCTTAACAGACAGAGGCAAGGGACCCTACAGCAACCTTTTCACAGTTCCCAAAAAAGATGGGTCACTCTGGCCCATTCTGGATGCACAGATCTTCAGCAAATTGTCAAGTACAGGCGCTTTCCTCATGGAAACTCTGCGCTTGGCCATCTGCTCCTTGCGACCCGGGGGCTTCATGCCGTTTGTGGATATCAATGATGCTTACTTTCACATCCTTGTGTTTTCAGGACACCAAGATTCCTTAGATCCATGTTGGAAGATCAACACTGCCAATACACTGCCAATTTGTGGCCTTGCCATCTGGCCTCTCTTCAGCTCCCAGAGTGCTCACCAAGGTGCTGGCGGGGGTGATGTCTCTGATGAGGACAAGGGGCGTCAGCGTGCTGCACTACCTGGACGTCCTCATCACTTCCCAGCCTCTACATCTGGCAAAATTGGATACCCAGCTGGTGGTGTCCATCCTGGAGTCATCTGGATGGGTGATCAGCCACCCCAAGTCCTCACTGTCCCCTTCTTTGGTAACTTCATTCCTAGGAATGAATCTGGACACAGTTCAGGCAAGGATATTCCTTCCTCAGCAGAAGGTGGACAATCTGCTTGCACAAGTTCAGTTCCTCCTAGCTGTCTCCGTCCCGTCACCAGGCAGGGGATGCAGCTGGTGGGCCTGATGGTGGCGTGCTTCGAAGCGGCCCCTTGTGATCAGTCCCTCTTGGGGCTTCGGCAACTTCTCCTATTGTCTGTATGGGACAAGGACCCAGCATCCCTGGACAGGGTCTGGGTGTCTTCCCCCCTGGTGAGGAGGTCCCTCTTGTAGTGGATGGACTCAAGGAACCTATTGGGGGGCGGAACCTTCTTGCTCCTTCCTGGGAGACGGTCACCACGGATGCCAGTCTATCAGGTTGGGGGGGTTCTTCTGGAGGTCCCTGCGGTTCCAGGGGAGGTGGGGCCCTTAGGAGGCCTATTCACCTATCCATGTCTTGAAGCTGTGAGCGATTAGGTTAGTTCTGATTCATTTGACTACTCATTTCAGGGCCTGCCTGCTCAGGGGCGCATGGTCACTCTGATGGCAGTTGCCTACATCAATCATCAGGGAGGGACAGGAGCAAGTGGGTCCTCCAGGAAGTGTCTCTGATTCTGATCTGGGTGGAGGCCAATGTTCCTTGCATTTCAGCGGTATACATTCCAGGGGGGGTCCCTCTGCAATCTCT
Organism: Gastrophryne carolinensis; assembly: GCA_027917425.1. NCBI lineage: Eukaryota > Metazoa > Chordata > Amphibia > Anura > Microhylidae > Gastrophryne > Gastrophryne carolinensis. The sequence continues at coordinate 393,000,977 of CM051234.1, read as the reverse complement.
GTATCACCGTTGGGGCCAACCTGATGTGGATCTGTTTGCGTTCCGTCACAATCACAAGCTCCCGGCCTTTGTCTCCCTGTCCCAGGTTCCTCTGGCCGTGCCCATGGATGCCTTAGTAATGTCATGACAGGACATTCAGTTTCTGTATGTCTTTCTACATTCCCCCTGCTAGGCAGGGTTCTGCGCAAGATTGCTCTGGAAGGGGTGCCAGTGGTTCTGGTGGCCTCAGGTGGCCAAGAAGAGTGTGGTTCGCCGACGTGGTGCAGATGGCAGTAGATCAGTGTTTTCTGGCTGGAGTGCCAGATCTGCTCACTTAGGACCACTTACGCCATCACAATTACAAACTCTGGCCTTGACGGCCTGACTGCTGAAACCTCCATCTTGATGGAGAAAGGTTTGTCTTCCTCATTGGTTGAGTCCATGGTGAAGGCTAGGAAGATGACTTCTTCTTCCATCTGTTATATGCTATGGCGTACCTACATTGACTGGTTGAGTCTTGGTCTCTTCCCTGTTGGGTGTTCTCAGTTCCCAGGGATCTGGAGTTTTACTGCATGGGTTGGAGTCGGTCTCTAACCCAGTACTTTGAAGGGTCAGGTTTCTACCCTGTCTGTCTTCTTTCAGAAGTCTTTTGTTCAGCATTCCTTGATTAAGACTGCTTTTAGGGGGTTGCTCATGTGCGTTCCCCACGACAACCTATGGTCCATGTTTTTGGGATTTGGAATTGGTCTTGCCTGCTTGCAGGGTGCTCCCTTTGATCCTGTGCAGGATGCTGCCTTGGTCATTCTTACGCTCAAGGTTGTGTTTCTGGTAGCTATCACTTCTGTCAGGCGTGAGTTGATGGTGCTGTCCATTCAGCCCCCCTATTTTGAGAGGCACCAGGACAAGGTGTTGTTTCATTCAAACCTGAATTTCTGCCTAAAGGTAGTGTCTGCCTTTCATTTGAATCAGGATATTGTTCTTCCTTCTTTGTGCCCTAACCCTAGCAATGCTAAGGAGAGAGTTTTGCACTCTTTGGATGTGGTTAGGTGTCTGAAGTACTATCTGGTGGCTTCTGCACCTTTCAAGAACACTGATGCTCTTCTTGTGGTCCCTTCTGGTCTTAGGAAGGGTTTTGGCTCTTACCAAGTCTACTGTCAGCAAGTGGATTCGTCAGGCTACAGGTGAGTATTTCACAGAACTGTATTATTTGGCTCCTCGCTGGCTCTGCTGAGCCCTATGGAGCATGCTGCATACTCACCTCCCTCGCTCCCTCATCGTCGCCTGGCTGATGGGTTGCTGTACCCCGCGGGCCTCCGCTTTGCCGCACTGTCTGTGACAGAGGGGTCGCCGCTGGTGCGCCGCTGAGCTTCGGGCGCGGTGGGCCGTTGTGTCCCCACGGCCATTCTCTGCTCATGCAGCATTGAAGGCCCAGAGGATCGTTCTGGAAGGCTTTGCCCCTTGTGCTGGTCTGCACGCTCAGCTGCTGCTGCTGCTTGGGGCCTGCTGACGCTGCGGAGCCTGGTGCTTCCCTCCTACTGCTGCTGCTGGGGGATCTTTTTTCGTTATCAGAGGCTGCGCTGTCCCTCTGTCATGAGTCCCTCTTTTTTTCTGACTGTGTATTATGACCAATTGCATTTGCTTATTCTGATCATGGGCATTTCTCCCCCTCTCTTGTATAGGTTGTGGTTGAGGGTTGTGGGCTTGTGGTTGAGGGTTGTGGTTCCTCCCAGTCCCCCTTTTTATTAAGAGGGATCACTTATAGGTTTGGGCCATTAGTGTCTTGTAACCTTACTGATTTGCCCATTTTTAATCACCATAATGGAGGCATCAGGGGATAGTGCGCTGGGGGTCCCATTTGGGCAGGGAAAGCTCTGCCCCTTGTGCAGTAGGAATCCTCTGGGCGGATTCAGCACTGTTTGTACCACTTGCACCAGAGGCATTATTTTGGACCATGACTGGGTGGGCGTCCCTAGCCCTTCGCTGCCTGCGGCCTCTCTGGATCCTCCGCTGCTACACTCAGCCCCCAGTGAGGGGGGAGCCAGCAGGGGGTCTCATGCGGACTTGGCGCATATGGTGGCCAATCTCGAGAGACAGATCTCGCGGACGGCTCCCAAGAAAGCCACGAGTAAGAAACGCCACCTCAAGCCCATTTAATCGGACAATGACGATCTTTTTGATGATCTGGGCTCTGTGGAGGAAGGTGAGTTGCCAGATGATTCACGCTCCACTGTGGATTATTCTGCTGTCTATGACAGTATGTTTGGTTCTTCCTCGGACGAGTATGTGTGGCTCCCGGATGATACGGAGAAATTGCTTGTCTCTGTGTTTTGAGACACTACACATTGTCCCTCCCAGAGCGGTATAGAGGAAGCAGGGAGATTTGTTTCGGCTGAAAGACAAAGGCAGGTCTTTCCGGAGCAGGCCCATTTTTCTAACATGATTTTCAAGGAATGGGAGAGGCCTAACAAGTTACCGTCAGTGCCTAAGGGCCTGGACAGGCGTTATCCCTTCCCTGATGAGCTGGTTCGGCTATGGTCTCACCCTCCTGAAGTGGATCCCCCCGTGTTGGGGTTGTCCAACACTACGGTTATGCCGTCACCAGATACTGCTTCCTTACGTGACCCGGCTGACAAGCGCATGGATCAGTTGGTCTGCCATGCGTTCACCTTTGCTGGTGCCCTCTTTTGCCCTGTGTGTGCCGCGGCGATTGTCTCTCTAGCCATCAGAAAGAAGGTGAGACACCTCGTGAATTGAGCTAAGGCTTGCGGGCAGAGAAGTATAAAAAACTCAAGACCTGCTTGGATTTCATTGGCTTTGTTGCTTCTGCATGGATGATTTGGGTCTCCAGACGCAGGTGCAGGCCTTGCTGTCTTGTCAGCGGCCATCAATTCGTCTGGGGATGAGATTGGTGGGCCTAATGGTATCATGCTTCGAGGCTGTGCCCTTCGCCCAATTTCACATGAGACCTCTTCAGTTGAACTTGCTGACCGGCTGGAATCGGATGCAGGAATCTCTGGAGCAAGAATTTTGCTGTCCCCCCTGGCCAGGCAGTCCCTCTTGTGGTGGTTGGACTCCCTGAACCTGCTGGTGGGCAAGTCCTTTCTCACTCCCCAATGGAAGCTAGTTACCACGGATGCCAGTCTTACAGGCTGGGGAGGCGTTTGGCAGACTCAGAAGATCCAGGGTCATTGGGGTCCACAGGAGAACCGCTTACCCATGAACCTCCTGGAGCTGAGAGCGATCCGGTTGGTGCTTCTTCGCTTGACTCCTCATTTAAGGGGTCGTGCGATCCAGGTTAGCTCGGACAATTAGACGGCTGTCACCTACATCAATCACCAGGGTGGGACTCGGAGCAAGAGAGCCCTCAAAGAGGTGACCCAGATTCTGGCTTGGGCAGAGGAGAATGTTCCCTGTATCTCGGCGGTCTACATTCCCGGGGTAGAAAACGTGGAGGCAGACTCCCTGAGCAGGAGCGCCTCACGCTTGTGGCCATTGCCACAGATGCTCTGGCGATTCCTTGGACGGAGTTCAAGTTTCTTTATGCATTCCCTCCGTTTCCACTCCTGGGCAGAGTGCAGCACTCTGCAAGATAGCCCAGGAAGGGGTACCAACTATCCTGGTGGCTCCTTGCTGGCCGAGAAGGAGTTGGTTTGCGGACATAGTTCAGATGTCCGTAGATCGCTACATCATGCCCGACGACCCAGGGCTTCTCACCTAGGGGTCGCTGCGGCACCCCAATTTACGGACGCTGGCTTTGACAGCCTGTCTATTGAAACCTCAATCCTGACGGAAAAGGGGCTGTCGGCCACGGTTGTACATACCATGATTCAGGCACAGAAGAAGTCTTCTTCCATGATATACTACAGAGTTTGGCACGCTTATATTGCTTGGTGCGAGACCAAGAGTCTCCCTTGCCGCACATTTTCTATTTCTAGGATTCTGGAGTTTTTGCAAAATGGCTTAGACTTGGGTCTCCAGTTGAGCACCCTCAAGGGTCAGGTCTCTGCCTTAGCCATCTTATTCCAGAGATCCAGAGAGAGCTGGCCACGCTTTGTATGAAACCTCCCTATTTTGAGCAGCATAGGGATAAGGTGGTTTTTCGCTTTAAACCTGATTTTTTTGCCTAAGGTCGTTTCTCCCTTTCACCTTAATGAGGAAGTTGCCTTACCTTCCTTGTGTCCAGCTCCGACTAATTCCAAAGAAAGGACCCTCCATGCCTTGGATGTGGTCAGAGCCATAAAGTATTACCTGGCTGCGACTGAATCCTTCAGGAAATCAGATTTGCTCTTTGTCCTAACAGAAGGCTCTAGGGAAAGGTTTGCAACCAGCCAAGTCCACTCTCAGCAAGTGGATCAGATAGACGGTGGTGCAAGCATATTCTGCCAAGGGGAAGGAACCCCCTTTTCGGATCACAGCTCACTCTACCAGAGCTATTGGTGCTTCTTGGGCTTTTCAGCACCAAGCATCGGGTGAACAAGTTTGTAAGGCCGCCACTTGGTCTTCAGTTCATACTTTTACAAAGTTTTACAAGGTGGATGTTAGGGCACCAGCTGACGCTGTTTTTGGCCGAAAGGTGCTTCAGGTGGTAGTGAGATGAACTACATGCTGTTCCGCACTGGGGATCCCGCCCAAATGGACACTGCTTTTGGATGTCCCACATGTCATCACTGGGACGACCTGGACTGGATATAGGGAAAAATACAATTCTGTGAAACTCACCTGTAGAATTGTTTTTGATTATATCCAGTGCAGATCGTCCCCCCTGCCATTTTGTTCATTGTCTCCTGTTGTTTGTCGCCATTTTTTATTCATTGGACTTTATTGGCCTGTATTCTTAAGTCTTGTTAGAGAGAGTACAAGCTGAAGCTATGTGAAGTAACATGGTTTCTTGGACTCCCGGCCTGTCCTCTTTTTGTTTACTGTTTTTTAACCACTGGAGAATGATAGAGGGACACCTGCCTTTATAGGGGGCCGGGAGGAGCTACATCTTTTGATCTTGCAGTCGAGCGCCCCCTGGGGGCGGAATACCCACATGTCATCACTGGGACGACCTGGACTGGATATAATCGAAAACAATTCTACAGTTGAGTTTCACAGAATTGCATTTTTCTTGCCACACCATAGGTGACTGCAGCCCCCAGAGCCATGAACACAAGCATGACTAAGCAACTGACAGCACCCGCCCCAGGTACCACTGGCCCAGGCCATGCTATGCCTTTCATCCTGCAGGCACTCACCTGCTGATACCCACACTAGCCAATCTGAATGGGTCACCCGCAGCAGTGTAAGGCATCAGCAGTGGGAATCTAGAAACCAGGGCTCCTGGCATGGCCCAGCCTGAACCAACCAATGGTCAGGCCAATGGAGCACTTTGTGGGCACCACTGTGGAGTCCATGGTGGAGCAAAAGGCTGAGCAGGGCTGCCAATGACAGGTCTGCTCTTTCCCCGGGTAGCCTGGAATCCATCTGATCTGAGCCTGGGAGTGGGCATAGTGACTTCCCTCATCAGCCAAGACACCACCCAGCAGCCCACAGCATCGGCCACTCACCCTGGGCACAAACTATCTAGGGGCAAGTTGCGTGGCCCAGCCAGAGGTTCTGCTGGATGGTGTTGCTAAAATGATGATCAACTGGCTGGTTCCTGGTCCCGCTTGACCCCCAAAGCATTACAGGAGGAGTTAAGAATGGAGATTGCCCCCCAACCTAATGGAAGCGGGGCCAGAACCCAAAGATGGGGCCAGGCCAAGAAAAAGTGGGACAACCTGAAGGTAGTGTTTTGGCTCAGTGCCAGGTGGGCTGAGGGGTAAGTGGTAAACAACCTGGGGCTGTTTGGACATGAACCATTGGACAACTCACTAAAGCAAACCACTCCTTTGTTTGAATCTAGCTTGCAAACTGGTGGGGGTCTCCCCAAAACGTTAGAGTTTACCCATGCTGAGGAGCAGGTGTTGGGGATGCTCCACCCCAACACCTACCAGGGGTGCCCGGTACCATGGACACCGATAGGTGGCATATGCCCACCAGTGGTAAGATTTGGTTGCAAATTGTAACTTGGCAAATTGTAACGTGGCCACATGCACACCTAACTTGTAGGGCTTGCCTGAGCAATATATGTTGGCCGACAACACACACCAAGGGTATTTGGCAATCTTTACATGTAAATCTTAACATGGGTGTCAGCAGACAATAATTTGGGGCGCCATAACGATGTGGGACCCAGTGTGTATCCCTTGTAGGGATTTAGAAGGGGCACATATACTGTTAAGAGGAAACTAACAGGGCATTTACCTTGAATTTGCAGCAATCACCCAGCCAGCAGCACCTCACCTGCACGACCCGCCACCTACATCCACAGCTGGCCTTCTGGCGAGCCTACCACGAGCCCCACCAGCTCTCCAGAGCTCCCAGGAGGAAGCACCAGCCTGCAGCCAGGCGTCACTTGTCTTTGGTAAGACAGTTCCAAATCATGTAGGCAAACTGGCCAACCAACAGCACCACTTTTTGGCAAAATGCAAATAGATATTAAGTAGTAGTGCAACGGATCGCCAGTTTGCTTAATGAAGACTTGGCTGCAGTGGTTGTGGAGCAACAGGGCCATCACCAGCAGATGAAGACACTGGTTGGGGCTCTGGTGGAGGTCAACCAGGTCATCCTTCAAAGGTCGGAGGCCAACCAGGTTGGAGAGACTGGAGCCACTGCAAGCTGCTAACATCCCCTAACCCACCATGCAGGACTTTGGGTTGTGGGGGGTCCCCAAGCTTTAGTTACACCAGACAGGTGCATTTTTGGTGCAGAATTTTCTGTTGACCTGCGGCCATAGTTGTGCCATAACCAATCAACCTTTGACAATTAACAAGTAATGATTGAAAACAATAAAACAAGAATTTGGTTTGGATGTTATTTAATCACACACAGACACACAAAAATCAAGAAAAAGAGGAGTCCACCAAATGCTAGCAAATACTTTGGCCCACATGGCTCTGGGTGCCAGCATACAGATGCCCAAGAATCTCAGGAGCAGAAGCAGGCATTGCCTCCTCCAAATATGCTTCTACCCTTCCATCCAAATAATTTTCACAACCTTCTCAGTTTTGTAATGAAGGGCCCCCCTGTGTGGTCCAGACAGCAAAATCTTACCTTCTACAGCCCAAAAGGCATGTTCCACTACTGCCCATGTGCAGTGGTGGGCCCCATTATATGCCTCCTGACCAGCTGCCTGGAGCCTTAAGAAGGGCATCAGGAGCCAGGGCAGCAATGGATAACCAGAATTGCCTAAAATACAAATGAAAAGGGGAGAAAAATGACAGGCAACACAACATCAAAACAGCCTAGACCAAATAGTAAATATTACCAAAGTGTAGGGCAAAACAAGCAAAAGGTAAGGCAGAATGCTCATACTAAACATTTTAACTACAGCAGAGAGAAGAGGACATTTAAAGAGGGGCAGTAGCGAAGTGATGGAGGGCAGGGAGAGCAATTGTCTAACCAAACTTACAAAAAGAGGGGCCCATAACAGAAATGAAAAAACATTGCAAGTGCAACATAAACATTAAACACGCAGATAAACTCCTGCAATAAACAGACTTACCAACAAACCACCCGCCAGTCAGCTCGCCACTCTCAAAACAGGTGTATAAACCGGAACTCCTCAAGATAAATGCATCGTGGGACGAGCCAGGGTATTCTGCCCAAGCACTGAAAAAGCGAAGATCCGGCCCCATGACTAATTGATATTAAGAGAGTGGCCCATCTTGTGGTTGCTGAAAAGAGGCAAAAAAAGGTCACTAGACTGGCAAAAACAAATGAACAGCCAAAATAAAGGTAAACAAGGGCCAAATGTGATGCAGGGAAGTTGTTTGGGGGAGACAGAAGCTAGGCTAGCATCAAGAAAAGAGAGTGACCTACAAGAAGGAGCAATGTGCACCTAAACAGACTGGAACACAGAGTAGCTGGTTTGGGGGAGACGGAAGCTAGCCTAGCCTCAAGACAGGAGACTGGCCTAGAAGGAGGAGCAATGTGCATCTAAGCATAACGAAACATATACACCTGAGCAGCTGGGGGAACCAGGGCCAAATGCGTACAATCCATGGTGCCCATAACACTTGGCATATTTGCTATTCGAAAAAAAGCACAACCTCATTGCGTTCCAGGCTGCCATGCTGTCAGGAAAAGAGATGTATTTTTCTGCAAGACGGCCGTGCCATTGAGAAATTTAGCCAGTGTGCGGCTCTGCCATGACATGCCAAATGACAGTGCCTCGAGCCTCTGGAAGAAGCCACCCCCTAAATTTGGAGGCAGACAACCAATTTGGTTATACCTCCAATTGCATGCCCTTTTCTTGTGGCTGGGACCAACCATGGCTACAACTCTGAGTAAAGCTTCTCATGAGAAAGGCGGATCAGTCGGATCAGTTCGAACACCTGCTGATCGGTCATTTGACCGATATCCAGGTGACGATGGCTATGTCTAAGTTCTGGAAGGTACATGGTTAACAGCCCGAGCTGCTGCAGACATATTCTTCACAGAACTTGTCAAGGGGCTCCATAGTAGGTGCGAATGCTGTAGGCTATATTCACTGTAGCAAAAGTATCCAAGTTCAAGGATTCCTGCGTACATTTGAACTGGAAATTTACGGCTTTTTTTGGACTGAAATGCACAAAACCACACGCAAGTGCAGGCTAAAACCATAAAATTGCCAACACCTTGAGTTGTCGTTATACTGCGAACACTCGGTTTGGCATATGCGTACCGTAATTTTCTGCAAAAAAGGACAACTCGGCAGAAAAGAGACTGCATACGTCCCTTTGACATAATTCCCGCTGGCGGGAATGGGTGCGAGCGAGGTCTTGAATCAGGCCAATTGTTGTTATGGAAAACTGTTTTCTTTTATAACACAGAGTTGGAAACAAATAGAAGCTTCTAAAAAAATTCTTAAAGAAAAATGTTAAACTTAGTAGTTCTGTTAGCCCAAGGGCAATGAGCAAGGGATGCTGCAAAGGAATTTCCTTTTTCTCATACCAATTTTCACCTTCACCATTTCTAAGCATGATCTCCCATAGGATGATGGTCTCTATCTGTAAAGCCCAGACAATTATCTGTGGTCCTGTGCAGTGGAGCAGAAATGTTCACTTTATTAACATCACTCCCCCCATTTTTTGCTTTAAAAAGGTGCTATACTGTGTTAAAAACACATATACCAATATATATGCCTCAATGTATCAATAAAACCAAAAGGGCAATAAAGGTATACCCCTATTCATTACCATGTATACAAAATAAACAGCAGCTACAGTATCCTGCTCAACCCACGAGGGGTCATTTTGCTCCTGGCTGTTATGCAAATTAGACAAACAATACAGTTATTCCAAATGTTTGAGATATAGAAAAAATACAACATGTGAAAAAAACATTCTAAAATGTTATAGATCCTGAGCTGTAAGACTTTATAATATCAACTATACAATGCTGAAAAAAGTATATAAATAACAACAATCAATAAACCTAAAGAGGTCACAAGACTGGGAAAGCACAGATATGATTAATCAGCTGCTCTAACTTAAACTGACCCTTTCATGAGGTCCTCAAAGTGGACCTCAAAGTGGGACAGTTTAAACAAGTTTGTGGGTAATGGGTCTGGTAGAGATGTAGCTTATTTACTGGTCACATGCTCTAAAAAAATTTGGTCCAAGATGTTGCTGATTGAGCCAAATCCATCAAAAGTGGGATATCTGGTTAGTTTTCTTTAATCACACCCAGACAGCTCTAAGTCCTATAAATATTTTAGTGGATATGCTGCCCTAGGTGATCAATGTTGTTTCAGGTCATATGACGTACTGTGAATTTTGCATTTTTTCAAATCACTGAAGGGAGCACTGTGTGGTATGCTGCTGACAAGATGAACACTGCCACTGTTGTACAGTGTGGTGGGCAGGTAAGTACTCTACCCTAATATCACACCCTTTGGACTGGCAGAGCCTCTGAGCCCTTTACCAAGAGTTTCTCAGGATTAGCTACGTCAAATCTCTTCAGCTCTAATTGTCAGGGTGGGGACCAGGTACTCTGCAGGCAGGACAGGGCCGGCTCTAGGTTTGTGGGGGCCCCAAAGTAGTGTGTTACATGATGTAACCTTTCAGCTCTGCTACCCACAATTGGGTCATCTTCTGCTGCTGATCGCCCTCCAGTCCTTATTGCCTTCCCTATAGCCACCAATCGTCCTTGTTGCATTCTCTATTGTCACCAAGCACCCTTCAGTCCTTACTGCTTGCTTTGCTGCCACTAATGACTTCATCATTGCTTTAGGTTGTCGCCTGGTTCTCACCACCTTCTGAGCTTCCATCAGTTGCCCTCCATTCCATGCCACCTTCTCCAATGTTGCTGATCATCCCCTGTTGCTGAGCTCAACCATTAGCACACAACACCCGACACTCGGTGGTTCGGGTCCACTGTAAAATAATACCTTGGCCATGTGTGAGCCTGAGTGGGCCCCTAAAGATACCAGGGCCCCTGGCTATTGCCCAGGTTTGCCTTGTGCTGGCGCCGGCCCTGAGGCAGGAGTATGTACAGTAGAAACCAAGGTGAGAATTTAGGGTGAGAAGAATCAGTCTGGGATCAGTCTGGGATCCTAGCGTGAGAAGGATCATACTGGGAGCCTAGGATGAGAAGGATCAGACTGGAAGCCTGGGGAAAAAAATCAATCATACTGTGAGCCTGGGGGTGAGGAGCTTCAGACTGTGAACTTGTGGAAGAGAAGGACAGAGAGGGACATTGAACAGAAATACAATGAAAATGACTGCATTGGACTTGACTGACCCCAGTTAATTTTTAATCAAAATAACTGGCATGCTAGGTAGGATAAACATGGGCACACCTAGAAAAAGATTAAATCTGCATATGTACTCTACAATTGCCAACTTTTGTGAAAGAGAAGGATCAGACTGTAAGCATAGGGAAAAGAACAATCAGATTTTGAGCCTGGGGGCAAGAAGGATCAGACTGGGAGCCTATGGTGGGAGGAATCAAGCTAGGAGTCTGGATAATCACTCTGCACAGCACTGCTGTGGTGCACCACAGGGGCCGCATCTGCACTACTCAAGGGCCCACAATGGGCACTCTCCAGCTCATAATCTAATGTATGATAATAATGTGTCTTTGACCCATACATATAGTGAACAACACAGAGCAGTGGGCTGCACTAGTCACATCACCTGGAGAGTGGTTGGGGATGCCTTGCTTCAGTCATGCTCAACCTGGGAACTGAACCAGCAACACTGCAGTCATAAGGTCAGTTACCTGACCACTAGGACATGAACAATGCCAGGTGTAAGGAGGCCCTCTGAGCTTTTTTTTTTTTTATTTAGTGGAATTGAACAGAAATACAATGAGAATGGCTGCATTGGACTTGACTGACCCCAGTTAATTTTTAATCAAAAGAACTGGCATATTAGGTTGGATAAACATGGGCACACCTAGAAAAAGATTAGCCAAAGTAAATCTGCATATGTACTCTACAATTGCCAACTTTTAGCAGGTTAGGTAACAGCTTTTCTCAGCTTGATACTGTACTTTGCTTGAAAGAAAATAAAAAAGCTTGCAGTAAGCTGTGGGAATAAGTGCCATCATCTATTCATTATACAGACTACAAATATTAGAGATGATCGAAAAATAGTAACAAAACTGTTAAAAGTTAAATGTCAGATGTCTGGCAAAGCAAATAAGGGGCAGTAAGGCACGGATTTAGTGTAGTGGAGGCCGCAGATACAGCATTTTGTTTCTTTTAAAATAATAGTCCAGCCAAGTAACTGATTGGTGGTTGTCTGGCACCCGCCTACTTACTGGAATATCAGATCAAGTCCCTTGTGTGGGTGCTTGCTTCTTGGGAACTCTTTCTGGGCGGGGGGGGGGGGGGGGGGCTGTAGTTGCTCAGCTGGTCCAGCAGAAAACAGTTCCCAGCATTGAGCTGCCAGTAGCTGTGCTTGGTGGCTTATGTGCAGTGATAGCTCTGCATCCATCACTGTAGCGTTGCTGATGGCGGCTTTGCTGCTCTAGACTCTCCACCTTGCCCTGTGATGGCTTTGGCTGCAGGTTTGCAAAAACTAAAAAAAGGCTTACTCAGGTGCGGGGGGCCCCCACTGCCGCCGAAAGCTGTGTTGCTGGCCCCCCATGGACCACCAGACTAAAGACTGAAAAGCCTCCTTCACCAAAGATTGGGGGAGGCCCCCTTTTGCAGGGCCAGTGGTGGAGACCCCGGGAGCAATGTCCAGTTATATGCAAATATTCATACGCCTCATCTGATTTAAAAAACAAGGGACTAAGCATGTATTCAGTCAGGAAAGTCTGATTCTTACACTACATTATCCTATGAGTGTTAAATTACTTATCCGAACTTGTCTTCTGTTGTGCCTGCTCCGCTCCATAACTAGGAAGTTAAATACACCAAGTTAAGGCTTTATCTTTTACCTTACTCTAAGGTAGTTGTGTAAATAGTTAATTGAGTTTATAAGGAGGAAGTGATATACAAAATGGGTCAGCTAAAGCTCTGAGCTGTAATTGCTCTGTGCAGTGTGTGCATGTTTCTGGCTGGTCACATATTCAGCAGAATAATTCAGCTGCAATTTTCCAAGCTTTATAAAATACTAGCATTCACATTGCCTCCAGCCCTGGCCCCGACCCCAAATCACAATGTGAGCAAACCTTAAGCATTGTGTGCAGGGCGGTTTGAAGGCTAAATTGCAATTAGGGTGAGGAAAAAATCCCCCCCCACCATAGCAGCTTGCGCTACACTACAAACCTAAAATGTATTGGATAGAGTGCACGCAGACCTCTTAAAACCCCAAAATATATAGTTCAAAGTGTACTTTGGGGGAGGCGCAGCACTGGCTTGCGAAAAGTGCTGGCTGGTTATCAAGAAAGGCACCGGCCCTTTAAGGCTGGCAGCCCCATGACTGGCCTGCGCTTTCTCCGGAAGCTGACCAGCCATGGGATTGGGGAGGGAGATCGGGGGAAGTGACCTCAAGGGGGAAGGGGAGTATAAAAGGGCTGGTTGCCCCCTCCCCTTCCTCTTTGACCCCCAATCTCCTACCTGGAACGAGCGTCAGGATTGACTCTGTACCAGGATCACCCCCACGGAGGCATGGAAGCGATCATGGAGGACCTGCGCCGGGAGGTGGAGCGGCGAGGAGAGGACTGGGTAAGGAGTATTAATGACCCTCCTCCAGCCTCAGTGCTCCTCCCTCCCCTGCGCTCACGCCGTGTGTGCCGGGCCGTCGCCCGGCTCAGCCCCTCTCCTCCTTGCCAGGCTATGCGGCAGCAAAGTGCCCGTTAATTGCCGGGCTGCCTCCGACGCCCAGCGATCCCCCCTCCTTCCTGCGCAGGCATGCCCTGCCCGCTCCCGCACATCCCAGTGCGAGGCTCCACCCCGGCTCCTGCGGTTTGGGGCCTTCGGTGAGCGGGGCGTGCCCCCCGGAGAGCGCGGCGGGGGGCCTGACGGCCAGAATGCTGCCTCCCTGCCTGGGAACTCTTGGTGCTGGGGGAAGACCCTCCCCCGCAAGTCACATGTCCCTGCCCCACAGGGGGCAGGAGTATCGAGCAGGCGGCCTCGGGCTGGCTGCCTGCTCAGGTACAGGTGCCCCAGGCATCATTCCTGATGCCAGTGGGGCTCCTAAAACACTACACACAGCACACCTCAGGCCAATCACAGGAGCCCCGGGCATCTGACACCTGTGGGGCTCCTCCGCATGCACACCCATGCAGGACATGTACAGGAGCCCCAGGTGTCTGCACTGACGCACGGGGGGTTTTTCAAACAGCACATGCCCCAACCCCATTTGGTCCCCCGGTCTGGGATGCCCCCGGCACAGCTGCTACATGGGCCACTACCTGCCCTTCCAGGCTCCCAGCACAACCCACCCACCCCCCTACCTGCGGCGTACGGCGCTCAGGACCCCTAGCCCCCTTCAGCGGGTTTCAGATTCCCAGTGGGCCCGGCAACCCCGCCCCCGCCCAATGGCAGGCATGGCTGTTTGAGCTTGCTGCTGCAGGGTTGTCATCTGCCACTGCTGGTCCAGGGCCCCATTAGGCTGCTTGTTATGGGAGGGTCAGCGCCTTTGGTTGCTGGGACAGGGACCCCAACAGGATGTGCGCTGTGGCAGGGTCAGCACTTGTTGCTGCTGGGCAGGGCTCCAAGACAGGCTTCTTGCTGCCTTGGGGTTGGCGCCTGCTGCTGCTGGGCCAGAGTTCCCATCATTAATCTACGTCTACTTGTTGCTGCAGGGCTGTTGCCTGCTACTGCTAGTCCAGGGACCCAAAAAAATACTGCACTGCAGTGGGGTCAGCACCTGCTGCGGCTGGGCCAGGGCTCCTGACAGGCTGCACACTGCTTGCACCTGCTACTGCTTGACCAGGGCCCAGAGACAGGCTGCTTGCTGCTTTGAGTTTCGTGTCTGCTGCTAGGCCAGAGCTAGGTCTTCAGCAAGCCGAAGGCCTGCTCCACCACTGCCCTTGTCTTGCTATGAGCCTGGTTGTAGGCCACATGTGGCTGAGTCTGAGGGCGCAGAATGGGGGTCATAAGCTACGAAATAAGGGGGTAACAAGAATCAGCTACAAAAATAAGAGAACAATAATGCTCATACATCATAAACACATTATCATCTGGAAAATAAAAATAAACAAAATGGTGGAAATGGAAGGGGGGAGATAGGTGATGCATCAACAAATACACACATTCAACTTGAGAAAAATCTTAAGTAAGAAAGGATTCCTAATAACAACACTTACCAAGTAGGCACCCGCTAGCCAGCCCGCCAGACTTAAATCGTGCATACAGACTGTAATTGTGCACGATGTAGGCGTCATGGGGGTCCCTGGAAAGGCAGCCATCACACCCACGAAGCGGGGGTCAGGACACTAAACATTCATTGATCTGGCCATCTTAGGGTTCCTGCACAAAGGACACAAGGCACAAAGGTCAAAGGAAGAGCAGTTTTTAAGCATACCTACACTCACGGAACAGATGCTAAGCAGAAAGGGACAAGCACTGGTAAGACTGGCTTCTTTGAGTAAGAAAAAAGATAATTCTGGGATACTCACCTGTAGAATTGATTTTTCTTCCCTTATTACTTCAGGGCATCAGAGGAATTTAGTCACGATTGGGTTTACTCCTTGGCCGTTGGGAGTGGACTGCAAGCACAAAGGTGTGGTTCCTCCTGGCCTATATACTTCCGGTTGACTTCCTACCATCCAGTTTAATTGAAAAGCAATAGATCCAGCCACCCAGGAGGCATGCCTATATCTTTTGTTGAAGACAAAAGGGGAAACAGGCCACAAGGCTCCTCTCTTCCTCTCTCTGTTTAACTTTTTTTTTTCTTTTTTGATGCTGATCAACTATTTATATATATACAACCTCCACTAGGTATAGTAACCTAGCAGACAGGGAGGGTCTGATGCCCTGAAGTAATAATAGAAGAGAAATTAATTCTATAGCAAACAAAATACCTTTTAGTTTACTCTTGAGCACTGACTCCTTGAAAATAATTTTACAAATCAAACTCTAAATTAAACTAAGCGATAATTACTCACCAAAACTCTAAAGTACCTGATGAAGACGTTCCTTTATACCCGAGTGGGCTTTGAAGTAGATTTTTCCTTGTTCTGACCGAACCCTCTTACCCTTTTCCGAGACACTAGTCTCCTCCAAAATTCCCTCGGTATCCCAAAGAAGTGGGAACTCTACCCCCACAAAAAGGCTAAGGATCCAAAGACCTGCGAGAGAAATGAAAACTCCTTCCCTGTGGAAGATTAGTGGACTTTCTTTACCAATTCATCCAAGCACTCATCAAACAGACTCCCCCCCTTAAAAGGGAGTCCTGTCAGATTCTTCTTAGAAGCAGCATCAGCTGACCATTCCTTTAGCCATAATGTATGCCTTAAGGTGGACCAACACCCAGGATTGTGACTATCCTGGGTTTTGGTCCACTTCGGCGGGGCACCCCGATCGGGGGTGCCCCGCTGTGTGAAACCCCCCAGAAAATCCCAAATACTTACCTCTCCCCTAGCTTTGAGGTTGCGCTCTCTATAGGATATGTGTCACAGAGATAACAATCCAAGTTAATATGGATAACTGGGATGTGAGTTTTTCTCTGGGAGTTTTGATCTCTGCTGGATTACAGTAATTAACTGATTCTGAGATCCAGCCTTAAAAGTATAGAGTTGGTCAAACATGCATTCAAATGATTGACAGGTAACATAAATTGTTGTTATTATGGCTATTCTATTATATAGTACAAACTACCTTCAGAATAGACATATATAAGTAAAAAGCACTTACCACCGCGGCCCGGGGGTGCTTAACCTACCCAGGGCCTCTTAGTTGATATGCTTCAGTAGTAATCCTGTCAGTGAATTGCTGCACTGCTGGTGGCTTCTTGCACAGGTGTGTCCAGGCTGGTGTAACTGAAGGTGTTAAAAAAATTCCTCTCTGCTCGAAATTCCAATAAAACGATTTTTATTTTCAAAAGGATATATAAAACATTCTTGGAAACAAGGGTTTTCGTCCTGGGAATGGTGTCTGTAGGTGTTCTTTCAGGCCCGCAGCTGTTTTAAGGTTCACGGGAAAAATGGACTGTTCAAAAAACTTGGTAGTTTTTCAGTGTTCCAAAATTACCGGTCCTTATTGGCTGGTCTGTTTGTTCCCAGATGAAGAAAAACCGTTGTGAGGATGAATAAAATCTTAGGATTAGGTCAAAATCCAAAAGCCGTTTTTTAATGTTGGCAGGGGCGCGTTTTCCTGGCCTCTCTGCTGACTGGTGACTTTTGTGGACAGCAGAGAGGCCAGGAAAACGCGCCCCTGCCAACATTAAAAAACGGCTTTTGGATTTTGACCTAATCCTAAGATTTTATTCATCCTCACAACGGTTTTTCTTCATCTGGGAACAAACAGACCAGCCAATAAGGACCGGTAATTTTGGAACACTGAAAAACTACCAAGTTTTTTGAACAGTCCATTTTTCCCGTGAACCTTAAAACAGCTGCGGGCCTGAAAGAACACCTACAGACACCATTCCCAGGACGAAAACCCTTGTTTCCAAGAATGTTTTATATATCCTTTTGAAAATAAAAATCGTTTTATTGGAATTTCGAGCAGAGAGGAATTTTTTTAACACCTTCAGTTACACCAGCCTGGACACACCTGTGCAAGAAGCCACCAGCAGTGCAGCAATTCACTGACAGGATTACTACTGAAGCATATCAACTAAGAGGCCCTGGGTAGGTTAAGCACCCCCGGGCCGCGGTGGTAAGTGCTTTTTACTTATATATGTCTATTCTGAAGGTAGTTTGTACTATATAATAGAATAGCCATAATAACAACAATTTATGTTACCTGTCAATCATTTGAATGCATGTTTGACCAACTCTATACTTTTAAGGCTGGATCTCAGAATCAGTTAATTACTGTAATCCAGCAGAGATCAAAACTCCCAGAGAAAAACTCACATCCCAGTTATCCATATTAACTTAGATTGTTATCTCTGTGACACATATCCTATAGAGAGCGCAACCTCAAAGCTAGTTGTGACAAAGCTTCTAGTCACAAAGGCAACACTTTCTTCTTATCCAATCATAAGCTCGCGGTCGCTTATACCCCCAGGTTGCAGCCCTCGAAACACCAGTCCGTATCCCAGCGCTTGATAATCTGTTTATTGTTTCTACTTACCTCTCCCCGCTCCCACGTGACCGCTGCTGCCAATCCCCGCCGACGGACAAGCGGAAGGCAGCGATGGACAAGAGAGCGCGCCACTCTAGAGGGACGCGCGGGAGGCGGGCGCCGCTGGATAGGAATAGGAGGGGCAGGTAGGAATTTAGGGGTTTCTGGGGGGTTTCACACAGCGGGGCACCCCCGATCGGGGTGCCCCGCAGTCAGGGAGCTGATCGGTCCGGGAATCTTATAGATTCCCGGGCCGATCACGGAAGGGTGTTGGTCCACTTTAAAGCTACTAACAGAGCTAAACCTCTAGCACTTAACAACTTCCTGCTCACCAAAGATGCTATGCATGTGGCACAGGCTGGCCGTAAGGTCGATTCTACAATAGAAAAAGCATGACGTGCTACCTTATCCATCTACTGGATCCCTTGGGGAGACACTCTCAGCGGATGGCATAAGTCTTAGAAAGACCAGAAACTGAAGCATCTATCACAGGAAGGCAAAACCATAAATCAACTAGATCTGAAGAAAAAGGATACTTAGTATCTAATCCTTTAGGAAGAGGTGGAAAACTACCTGGCTCTTGCCATTCCTTTTGAATAAGATTAGAATAATATGTTTGCACAGGAAAAACCTGCTTCTTTTTCTCTGGTTTTAACAAATCCCCCTTCTTACTTCTTGGGGATTCTGGGCCTGAAATGTTCAAAATCTCTAAGATGGAACTAATCAGACCCTCCATCTGTACTCCCTGAGAGGCCCCCTTGTATAGATGACCCTGAATCTGAATCACTTCCTTCCCTATAGGAAGAAAGTCTGCCCTCTGATAATTACTCCTGGGAGACTATAGCAAAGATATCATCTTCCAAATCAGAGGCCATTAAATGCTTCCTTTTCACTAAAGCTTTCCTTGGAGTAAATAATTCAGACTCTCTAGATCAGACCTGGGCATTGTAAGGCCCCAGGGCCACATACGGCCCTTTGATTGGCTCAGACCGGCCCGCAACCAGCGTTCCCTGTAAGGTGCGCGTCCCCGTGCTGCCAACGCCCCCTCCGATCGGTCCCGTCCACTGTCCGCGCAGTCTTGCCAGAAAAGATAGTGCCGGGTTTGAACAGTACTTTTGCCCCTCTGTAGTGAGTCTAACGTAGCGATGGTGTGTGTGGATTAGAGCCTGCTGTCTTATTGGACAGCTCCCTCCTGCAGGTTTGGCTGTGGGCAGAGTTTCTCTTCCCGCCCTTGGCCTGTACTGTGTGGCATGTGTCAGTTGCTGCGGAGCTGACGCCGGAGATCGAGGTACTCCAGCCACTTGTCTGTGCCTCACGTCGCAGGCTGCTGGCACTTGTAGTCCACACCAAATGTGTACATGCCGTACGCAGCACCTGATGGTGCACTGGCTCTCGTAGTCCATTTCTGGCCAGACCAATGCAAGGTAGGAAAGGTTTCACACAGCCTTTTATCCAAGGCCAGCCACTGGTCACCCTCCACCCCGGGCATCCCAAATCGGGATGCTCCACTTTTTGAAACCTTTTTACTCAGTAGCAATGTGAAAAAAGGCGGACTTCTTCTCTGAAAGCAGAACAAAACACAGAGCGGCCACTGGTCTTCCCCCTGGGTATCCCAGATCAGGATGCCCCACTGTGTGAAATCCTTATTACTTAGTAGCAATTTGACAAATGGTGGACTCCCCCTTCAAGTGGAAATGAACCCAGAGCAGCCACTGGTCTTCCACCTGGGCATCCCAGACCGGGGCTTTGTTCTGCTTTAATTTTTCATGTTGCTACTGAGTAAAAAGTGTTTCACACATTGGGGATCCCGATCTGGGATTTCTAGGGGGAAGACCAATGGCCGCTCTGGGTTTTGTTCTGCTTTATGTGAGGGAATCCGCAATTTTTCACATTGCTACTGAGCAAAAAGTATGAGCAGCACTGTGTTACTTTAATAATAATGTAAAGGAGGGGGGTTATTCCATCCTAACCTGATTTGGTCATGATATTTTAAAGCAGCCCAAAATCCATGTAACCCAGCCCTATGGAGTGTGAAGGGATCCAGGGCTGGGTTACAGGCATCATGCCTCTGGGGCATCCCAATTTGGGATACACTGGTGTGTGAGACCTCACTGGATACATAAAATGGGGTTTATTTAATAAATTACATTTTTTTTGTAAGGCAACCTCACTTTTTCATTGTTTAACTATAACATTTCCAGCTTGACAAAACAATGCTATTTACTGCTTTTTATAAAAAAATACAATTATATTATGCAGAATTGAGTTCAGCCTTTTGGTCCGGCCCTCCACAATATTTTTAGTTTCTCATGTGGCCCCATGGAAAAAATAATTGCCCACCCCTGCTCTAGATGATCCAATATCTACTGGAGAGCATTATTAGCCTGGTTATCCGCTTACCCCAGATGCCTCCCTCATGGTGAAAACTCCCTGAGGGTCTAACAGGATAATAATAACTGGACTTGATAGTCACAAGTGACTACTCCGGGACCTTAGGGGAATGAACCACACCAAATATTGCTTTCCCAATTCCTCAATCTAAAAGACAAAAATAAAAGGCATTGATAAAAATTATAATAACAATATCAGTAATAATAATAATTATTACTAATTATTACTAACCAATTAAATCAGCTTAAAGCCGGCTGCAGCCGCAGTTGGGAAGTGTCCCCGCTGCCGCCAGTCCCCCTGGAGCAGAACCGGCCTGAGGCCGAACCAACAGCCGGGATAAAACTGTAAGCTGGAGGAGAACCAGCGGCGTCAGCAGTGCTAGGTGCTCAGCCTAGCTGAAAATCATCCAGAGGTGGCGGCCAAAGAAATTACCCCGCTCGCGGGGAAGATGAGTGCTGCAAGCCATAGAAAGAATCGGCATTGGTGGCGTCCCCTGTGCTAAGCACTTAGACAAGCGGAAAAAAAAACAGGCGGCATATGATGTAGCAAACTTCCCACGCTGAGCTGCTGCCTTAGCTTCGCCCCTCTTAAAGGGCGCAAAATCTAACATTTTAAAGTAATATACACAATAAATGGGAAAAGCAATAAAAGAGGAAAATTGTTCCCCTGGTTCCCCCAATTAGGCTCACCAGACAAAAACCTGCGGCTGACTCTTCCAGCAACCCAGGAGTGACCACTTCCTAAAAAGTGACACCCCCAAAGTGCCCCAAGACCCTGGTGCTTACCCTTACCATTCCGATACTGTATACAGCATAGCTGAGGAGGCATTGTGGGTCCACCCAGATCAGAAGGGCATAAGGGCCAGGAGCTCACAGCAAACCTTGCATTCCAGTTCCAACTGCAAGAATGAAACTGGATGGTAGCAAGTCAGCCAGAAGTATTTAGGCCAGGAGGAACCACATCTTTGTTCTTGCAGTTGCAGACGAAAATCTCTTTAGGTATGTGTTCGGTATACTTTTGCAGTCTAGTCGAAAGATAATCAGGGTATGCACTAGAATTTTTGTGGTTTCGGGTGTGAGGAAAGAACAGATATGGGATATGTTCTTGAGTTGGAGTTGGCAGTGACTGAATGTGTGGTTGGAAGTAGAGAGAGGAGTCCAGTATAACACCAAGACATTGAGTTTGAGGAGCCGATGTGATAGTCAGGTCATTAACAGAGATTGTTTCTGGGGAGACAATGGATGGCGGAAAAGCGTCAAGCTCTGTTTTGTTCATGTTTATTTTGACAGAGCAGAAGGACATGAATGAAGATATAGCTGTTAGACAGTCCAGAACATGAGATAGAAGGAATGAGAGACCTGGGCCTGAGAGGTAAATTTGAGTGTTTTCAGCATAAAAGTGGTGTTGGAAATCTAAAGTGTTTATGAATTGGCCAAGGTCATAGGTGTTGACTGAGAAAAGTAGGGGTTCCAGGACAGGCCTTTGTGGTATCCCGATGGATAGAGGGCGAGAAGTGACTGTGTTGGAGTGGGATATACTAAAAGTGCAGTCTAAGAGGTAGGAGGGGAGCCATGAGAGGGCAAGGTCTTGGATTCCTAGGGAGGCGAGTGAATAGAGGAGGAGGGAGTGGTCGACAGTGTCAAAAGTAGAGGACAGGTTGAGAAGGATGAGGATGGAGTAATGGCCTTTAGATTTGGCAGTTAGTAGATCATTAGTGACTTTAGTAAGGGCAGTTTCAGTAAAGTGATGAGAGCAGAAACCAGATTGAATGGGATCTAGTAAGGAGTTAGAAGAAATTAAATGTGTTAGTTCTGAGTGAACATGCTGCTCTAGACGTTTGGATATGAAAGGAAGCAGTGAGATGAGTCGAGAGTTGGTGAAGACAGAGGGGTCAAGATAGGGTTTTTTGAGTAATGTGGTTATGGCTTTGTGTTTAAAGAGTGAAGGAAAGGTGCCTGTTAAGAAGGAAAGGCTGAGACATGTAAGAGTCGGGTGATGGATGGACAATTGGGGAATTAGGTGGGATAGAATAGAATCAAGGGAGTGGTATGCTGGGCATTGGAAATAGGGAGTAGAGATGAGCGAACTTTTGAAAAATTCGATTCGACTGATTCGCCGAATTTTCCGTCAAAAATCGTTTCGAATCGCTATTAAAAACGGCTATTTCTGAGCCTCCTAGAGCCTCAATAGGGTTGTAAACCATTCTGCCTTGCTGTAACACGCATAGGATGCGTGCTGGGTTAGTTAAATAATACTTTAAATAAATATCACTTGCAGATCAGAGGCATTGCTAATAGAATCGCAGTGCGGCACAATTGCAGAGAGTTGAAGTGGCATCACTATGAGGGGCAGGAGCCCAAACATTGCTTTAAAGAGACACTGGAGTTGGCAGCAGCAGGAGCCCAAAAATTGGATGAATTTGGATGAAAATTGGATGAATCACACCCTGGAGTTGCAAGCAGCAGCAGGAGCCCAAACATTGGCTGAAAGAGACACTGGAGTTGGCTGCAGGAGGCCAAAAATTGGATGAATCACACCCTGGAGTTGCAAGCAGCAGCAGGAGCCCAAACATAGTTTGAAAGAGACACTGGATTTGGCAGCAGGAGCCCAAAATTGGATGAATCACACCCTGGAGTTGGCAGCAGCAGCAGGAGCCCAGACATTACTTTAAAGAGACACTGGAGTTTGCAGCAGGAGCCCAAAAATTGGATGAATCACACCCTGGAGTTGGCAGCAGCAGGAGCCCAAACATTACTTTAAAGAGACACTGGAGTTGGCAGCAGGAGCCCAAAAATTGGATGAATCACACCCTGGAGTTGGCAGCAGCAGCAGCAGGAGCCCAAACATAACTTTAAGGAGACACTGGAGTTGGCAGCAGGAGCCCAAAAATTGGATGAATCACACCCTGGAGTTGGCAGCAGCAGGAGCCCAAACATTACTTTAAAGAGACACTGGAGTTGGCAGCAGGAGCCCAAAAATTGGATGAATCACACCCTGGAGTTGGCAGCAGCAGGAGCCCAAACATAACTTTAACCCTTTAACCGCCAGCCTACCTTGAGATTTTGTCACCCTTTGTTGCCAGACCATTTTGCACTATTTTGCGCTCCCCTTGTTCAACTGTGATTTTTGAAGGGATTTCCAGGGATTTCCCAGAAAAGTGATATATTGGTTTTTTCAGGAGAGTCTGAGCTTTAACATGAAATGTCTTGTTTGTCATTTTTTAGGTGTATTCTCAATATTTTTGGATGAAATATGTGCAAAAAAAACCCCAAAAAACAATTTTTTACAATTTGTAGTGTTTTTTGTAATAAAAAATGTACGTTTGTCAATAAAATCTTATTGCACGTGAAACCCCAATTTCTCCCGGTTACAGTGATACCACATATGTATAGGTAGACACCCTTTCCTGCCCAGGAGACTCCCCCAAACTGAAACAACTCTTTAGGAGATTTTCAGATAAAATACAACTATGCTACGTGCTAAGCGCACCTTGCAGTTTTTCAAGAAAAACAACCCTTTACATTTGAAATACCCCCAACAAACTATAGATTCTCTGGAAGTACACACCTCAGGCTTTCTAGGCGTACCAGGCTTGTTGACATGGGTGCAGTTTTCTGGAAGTAATCCCTCAATATATTCTTTGGTTGCACAGGGTTTCTCTAAAAAAGTATAAAAAAGCAGAATCAAAACCACATTTTCCTAAAAAAAACTATATGCAAACAAGAAAAAAACTGAAAATCTGAAAAAGCAACATCCCCCGAAAAGAACAATACCCAACATGCATAGGTTCTGTCAAGGAAAGAGTTGCCAAACACACCAAAGTAAAGCATGTGCGTAACGGTAATTTTACTTCAAAATTTCAGCTCTGCATACAAAGTGCGCACCTTGTGCTTTTTCTACCAAAACAACCCTTTACATTTGGAATATCCCCAATAAACCATATATTCCCTGAAAGTACACATTTTAAGCTTTCTAAGCGTACCCAGCTTGTTGTCGTGGGCTCATCTTTCTGGAAGTAATCCCTTGAAGAATTCTTAGGTTGCACAGGGTTTCACAAAAAAATTTATAAAAAAGCAGAATAAAAAACACCTTTTCCTAAAATATCAATATGCAAATAAGAAAAAACAAGCTAAATCTGAAAGCGCAAGGTCCCCCAAGCAGAACAATACCCAAATGCATAGGTACTATTAACCCTTTTAATTGCCAGCCTACTTGAACTTTTGTCGCCCTCAGTTGGTCATTTTTCCCCATTTTGCGGCATGTTTAACCGTGATTTTTGTCGGAATTTCTTTGAAAATATATATATATATTTTTTTGCAGCAGAATTTAGGCTTTAACATTAAATGTCTTGTTTGTAATTTTTCTACTGTTTTTTAAATATTTTTGCGTAAAAAAAACAAAAAAATAAATAAAATAATATTTTTTAAACAATTGTCTCCTTTATTTTAAATAAAACATTTTTTTAGTAATAAAAACCATATTGCATGTGATAGCCCCATTTCTCCCGATTACAACGGTACCACATATGTATCAATAGCCCCTCATTCTTGCCCAGGAGACCCCCCAAACTGAAAAGAGCCTTTTATAACATTTACAAATAAAATACTACTATCCACACTATAAACATAAGGGGTTAATTTAAAATGACATAGGGACCCCCTCCCGGGGGGGGACCCCAATTTTTTTTGAGAATTTTTGGCTAAGCCTAACCCTAAAAATTAAAAAAATAGTGGGGTCCCCCCCCCCCCGGGAGGGGGTCCCTATGTCATTTTCTTTTTAATTTTAATTCTTTAAAATTTTAATTTTTTTAAATTTTTTCTTTTTAATCCCAGGGGGTGGGGGGACCCCATTTTTTGGGGGGAATTTTAAGGGTTAGGGTTAGCCTAACCCTAACCCGTAAAGTGGACCAACACCCAGGATTTTCACTATCCTGGGTTTTGATCCACTTCCGCGGGGGTGCCCCGCTGCGTAAAACCCCCGAGAAAGGTATAAAAAACTCACCTGAGCCCACTCCTACGGCGCATGCGCGAGCGCTCGTCCAATCAGAGCGCTCAGAGCCGCTGTGGTATGCACGGACAAGGGACGGACAACCACAGCTGCTCTGAGCGCGCTGGCAACCGCATCTCGCGCTTCCCTCTAACAGGGAGCGTGCCCGCGTCGGCGATTCACAAACGACCGGCACGTGTGCGCGCCCTGATAGAGAGAAGCGCGAGATGCGGCCCGCGCATGCACCGTTGGAACGGGGATAAGGTAAGGCGATTGGGGCGTCCTGGGGGGTTTCACACAGTGGGGCATCCCGATTTCGGATGCCCCGCAGGGAGGGATCTGATCCGGGCCGATCAGCCTGGGTGTTGGTCCACTTTAAAAAAAAAAAAAAAAAAAGTAGGGGGGGAGGACCCCATTATTGGGGGGAATTTTAAGGGTTAGGGTTAGGCTAACCCTAACCGTTAAACATTTTTTAAAAAATTACGTAGGGACCCTCATTTTTTTTTGGAATTAAGGGTTAAAATTTAAAAAAAAATGACGTAGGGTCCCCCCTACCCGTCATAACCAGCCCGGGACCAGCTATGGGGGCTTGTAGGCACAGAGTGGGGGGGCCAGATTTTGTGCCCCCCCCCACCCTGCAGCCTACGAGCCCACATAGCCTATGTGGGCCCGGGCTCTTCTGCCCCCCCCTGGGCTTTGGGGAGGCAGGTAATTGGGGGTGCAGGGGTTAATGGCAAGTCACCCGCTAGGGCAGGTGACTTGCCACCCCCCCAGCCTTGTGAACTGGTACAGGGGTCTCATGGACCCCTTACCAGTTCACAAAGGGTTAACAGTTAAATAAAAAAAAAACACACAGAAAAAAATAATTTTATTAAAAAATAAAAAAATTTACTCTTTACTCACCTTCGATCGTCAGCTCCTGTGTCCCTCGCTGATCTGCTGTCAGATGCCGGTGATCGGCAGCCAGAGGAGGGGGGGAGGCAGGAGATCAGAGGATCTCCTGTCCCCTCCTCCTCTCACCACTGATCACCGTTATCTGAAAGCTGAGAGGCCTGGAGCTGTCAAGATGCCGGCCCGAGTGACGTCATAAGCCCAAAAGGGGCGGGGCTTCGCGGCAAAATGGTGGCGCCCGTCAGAGGAAGAGGGGAGAGAGCCTGACAGGCTCTCTCCTGAAGACAGATAGCCCTGGGGGGGGGATCGGAGGCCCCCCAGGTGAAGAGGAGGGCCGGCACGATCGAGCGAACATGGAGGTGAGTAAATGTCATTTTGAATTTTTTTTTTTTTTTGCAGGAAAAGCCAGCGGCTGCAAAAACGGGGGGGGGGGGGGGGGCTACTCCGGGCTCTCCCCATCCTCCAGAGGAGCCCCGACGGGGGATCGGAGCCCCCCAGGGTGAAGAGGAGACCCGGCCGGTTCAAATGAGGGGTCAGGTAAGTGGGTTTTTTAAAATTTTACCGGCGCTAGCAGGGGGCAAAGCCAGGCACGTAAATTTTACGTGGCTGGCGTTTAACGGTTGGAGAGGCAGCCACGTAAAATTTACGTGGCTGTCGTTTAAAGGGTTAAAGAGACACTGGAGTTGGCAGCAGGAGCCCAAAAATTGGATGAATCACACCCTGGAGTTGGCAGCAGCAGCAGCAGCAGGAGCCCAAACATTGCTTTAAAGAGACACTGGGGTTGGCAGCAGGAGCCCAAAAATTGGATGAATCACACCCTGGAGTTGGCAGCAGCAGCAGCAGCAGCAGCCCAAACATTACTTTAAAGAGACACTGGGGTTGGCTTCAGGAGCCCAAAAATTGGATGAATCACACCCTGGAGTTGCAAGCAGCAGCAGCTGCAGGAGCCCAAGCATAGCTTGAAAGAGACACTGCAGTTGGCTGCTGGAGCCCAAAAATTGGATGAATCACACCCTGGAGTTGACAGCAGCAGCAGCAGCAGGAGCCCAAACATTACTTTAAAGAGACACTGGGGTTGGCTTCAGGAGCCCAAAAATTGGATGAATCACACCCTGGAGTTGGCAGCAGCAGCAGCAGCAGCAGGAGCCCAAACATTACTTTAAAGAGACACTGGGGTTGGCTTCAGGAGCCCAAAAATTGGATGAATCACACCCTGGAGTTGCAAGCAGCAGCAGCAGGAGGCCAAAAATTGGCTGAAAGGCACACCCTGAAGTTGGCATCAGCAGGAGGCCAAAAATTGGTTGGAAGGCACACCCTGAAGTTGGCATCAGCAGGTGGCCAAAAATTGGCCTAAAGACATAAATATGTTTTGCACCATTTGGAAAGTGTAAAACGTGGCACCATGCTGAATCTAGTCGCATGCATCAGGCATTGGTGGGTGGAAATCCTGGCTGATCCATCCCTGATTCATTTTGACAAAGGTGAGTCTCTCCACATTTTTAGTTGACAGACGAGTTCTCCTCGCCGTAACTATGGCCCCCGCCACACTAAACACCCGCTCAGATGGCACGCTACTTGCCGGGCAGGACAGCTTTTCCAGGGCAAACTCTGCTAGTTGCGGCCACAAATCAAGTTTGGCTGCCCAGAAGTCCAGCGGATCCTCAAGGTGTGTTGGCATGGTCATGTCAAGGTATGACATGACCTGCTGGTTGAGGTCCTGCTCCAGGTCTTCCTGCTGCTCATGAGTAGCCTCACTATGCGGGTGTAGAAAGCTACTCATTAGCGACTGAAGACTGAGGCTGCTGCTGATGGAGCTGCTGCTGCTGCTCCTGCCAACCCCCCCAGCAGCCATGGCAGTGGAGTCAGACCTGCGAGAGTATGGACCATGGCGCAGATAGGCATCGTAGAATGTCTTTGTAGTAGTTCAGTTTGTCCTCACTCTCGGCGGGTTTAAAAAATGCCCCCATTTTGTGCCGGAAGCGAGGGTCCAATAAGGTGGACAGCCAGAAGTCATCCCGCCGACAAATGGAAACAATTCTGGGGTCACTACGCAAGCACGTGAGCATGCTTCCTGCCATTTGCGCAAGTGACTCGGAGGGACTACCTGTCTCCATCTCCACTGCATACTGCCACGGTGTGTCTGGGTCCTCTGTCTCGCCTTCCTCAAAACCCTCTAGCTCATCTGGCTGCTCCTGCTCCTCCTCTCCTGTCCGCTGACTAGATAAACCAGCCATTTCGCCAAGCCTAAACTGTGCTTCACTGTGCCCCTCCTCCTCCTCTTCCTCCTCCAGTTCAGCTCCAACGGGGTTCATGTGGCCGTAAGATGTAGACGCCATGTCTCCAGTGCCCTGACCAGCCATGGTTTCCAACATGTGCTGTAGTACATGAAGCAGTGGAATCACGTCGTTCATCACGTAATCCTGCCGACTGACAAATAAAGTGGCTTCCTCAAAGGGCCTGAGCAAACGGCAGGTGTCATGTATGAGCTGCCACTGGTTGACATTGAAGTTACACAGGGGAGTCCCCCTATCTGCTTGGATCATTGGATCATCATCAGGCATTAAGACTATGCACAGCAAAAGTGTCTTTGTCAGGCCTAATTTCTATTAGAATAAGTGCAAATGGTTATGGTATTAAATAGAGGCTGGTGTAGTCACAGAATGGGATGCCCCAAAAACCAGAGAGCACCTGGCAGGCAGCAGTAAGACTATGCACAGCAAAAGTGTCTTTATCAGGCCTAATTTCTATTAGAATAAGTGCAAATGGTTATGGTATTAAATAGAGGCTGGTGTAGTCACAGAATGGGATGCCCCAAAAACCAGAGAGCACCTGGCAGCAGTAAGACTATGCACAGCAAAAGTGTCTTTATCAGGCCTAATTTCTATTAGAATAAGTGCAAATGGTTATGGTATTAAATAGAGGCTGGTGTAGTCACAGAATGGGATGCCCCAAAAACCAGAGAGCACCTGGCAGCAGTAAGACTATGCACAGCAAAAGTGTCTTTATCAGGCCTAATTTCTATTAGAATAAGTGCAAATGGTTATGGTATTAAATAGAGGCTGTTGTAGTCACAGAATGGGATGCCCCAAAAACCAGAGAGCACCTGGCAGCGGTAAGACTATGCACAGCAAAAGTGTCTTTATCAGGCCTAATTTCTATTAGAATAGGTGCAAATGGTTATGGTATTAAATAGAGGCTGGTGTAGTCACAGAATGGGATGCCCCAAAAACCAGAGAGCACCTGGCAGCAGTAAGGCTATGCACAGCAAAAGTGTCTTTATCAGGCCTAATTTCTATTAGAATAAGTGCAAATGGTTATGGTATTAAATAGAGGCTGGTGTAGTCACAGAATGGGATGCCCCAAAAACCAGAGAGCACCTGGCAGGCAGCAGTAAGACTATGCACAGCAAAAGTGTCTTTATCAGGCCTAATTTCTATTAGAATAAGTGCAAATGGTTATGGTATTAAATAGAGGCTGGTGTAGTCACAGAATGGGATGCCCCAAAAACCAGAGAGCACCTGGCAGGCAGCAGTAAGACTATGCACAGCAAAAGTGTCTTTATCAGGCCTAATTTCTATTAGAATAAGTGCAAATGGTTATGGTATTAAATAGAGGCTGGTGTAGTCACAGAATGGGATGCCCCAAAAACCAGAGAGCACCTGGCAGGCAGCAGTAAGACTATGCACAGCAAAAGTGTCTTTATCAGGCCTAATTTCTATTAGAATAAGTGCAAATGGTTATGGTATTAAATAGAGGCTGGTGTAGTCACAGAATGGGATGCCCCAAAAACCAGAGAGCACCTGGCAGCAGTAAGGCTATGCACAGCAAAAGTGTCTTTATCAGGCCTAATTTCTATTAGAATAAGTGCAAATGGTTATAGTATTAAATAGAGGCTGGTGTAGTCACAGAATGGGATGCCCCAAAAACCAGAGAGCACCTGGCAGGCAGCAGTAAGACTATGCACAGCAAAAGTGTCTTTATCAGGCCTAATTTCTATTAGAATAAGTGCAAATGGTTATGGTATTAAATAGAGGCTGGTGTAGTCACAGAATGGGATGCCCCAAAAACCAGAGAGCACCTGGCAGGCAGCAGTAAGACTATGCACAGCAAAAGTGTCTTTATCAGGCCTAATTTCTATTAGAATAAGTGCAAATGGTTATGGTATTAAATAGAGGCTGGTGTAGTCACAGAATGGGATGCCCCAAAAACCAGAGAGCACCTGGCAGGCAGCAGTAAGACTATGCACAGCAAAAGTGTCTTTATCAGGCCTAATTTCTATTAGAATAAGTGCAAATGGTTATGGTATTAAATAGAGGCTGGTGTAGTCACAGAATGGGATGCCCCAAAAACCAGAGAGCACCTGGCAGGCAGCAGTAAGACTATGCACAGCAAAAGTGTCTTTATCAGGCCTAATTTCTATTAGAATAAGTGCAAATGGTTATGGTATTAAATAGAGGCTGGTGTAGTCACAGAATGGGATGCCTCACAGCAGACTTGAGATCAGTTCAATATATATGCACAGTTAGTGTATAAGCAGCCTGAAAACGCTAACAAAGCCAGTCAGCCAGCCAGTAACACTCAGGTTGGATGAAAAAAAAAAAAATCTCCCTGTGACTGCCTCCGATTTTTCCTAACTTTCCCTGCTTTTCGCTGACTTTCTGTCTGTCTCCTGCCTGTCTCCAGCCTGTCCCTGTCTGTCTAACTGTCTCTCCCTGCCTACAGCAGCATCCTGTCTCTCACGAATGCAATAGAGAAATGAGGAAAAGCAAGATGTCCGCCGACTTAAATAGCGCTGTGACGTCACCGGGCTTGCTGGCTGCTGATAGGCTGCATGTGACTGTCCCAGCTTGCACTGGCGCGGGGTTGATGTCTGGACATGTCCCGTCCGCCATCTTAGAATGCCTGTAATGTAAATTAATGGATGTTAAAGGAAAACTTCGAGCGATCGAATCGCGGGGAAATTCGGATTCGATCCGAATCGAATTTTTCATGAAATTCGGATCGAATCCAGGTTCGTCCGGATCGATTCGCTCATCCCTAATAGGGAGGATAGGCTTTGATTAGACAGCAGGGGAAAATGAGATAGGGTAGTAGTCAGTGATGGAGCTGGAGGGTGATCTGGGTAATTTAGTGGTGCTAAGCGTAGTCGGATGTTGTTTATTTCGTACTGGAAGAAGGAAGAAAAGTAGAGAGCTAAAGGTGTTAAACAATTGCTTGTGGTTCAAGGCCTGTGCGGATATGAGGGATACAAAATATGCTTTTTTTGGCTGATGACAGGGCATTCCTGAGTTTCTGAAGGGCTTCTTTATAGATTAGGAAGCTGCCACCGGTTTCGGTCTTCTGGCACCAATGTTCAGTGACCCTGGAGTGTTGTTTTAGTCTGGCAATGTCTGTATTAAGCCAGGGTTGCCGGTTTGAATGGCGAGTGTGGCTGTACGTAAGAGGGGTGATAGAGTCCAGGGTGGAGGTTAGGGTATCGATGAGATCTAGAGTATGCCCGTTTTTGTGGGTGGGGGGCGGAGGACCATTGTTTAATGCCATTGAATCCCCCCAGATCACCCCTTACACTTACCTTGTTTCCAGGTCCAATGACATATGCGCGAGGCGCGACCGCATCCTCCGCTACCCTCTAACAGGGTGCATGCCCACGCCGGCCATTCACAAATGCACACATGCCCTGCTAGAGAAGTAGCGGAGCTCACACATGCGCCATTGGACCTGGAAACAAGGTAAGTCTATGGGGTGACCTGGGAGGTTTCACACAGCAGGGCATCCCGGTTTTTGATGCCCTGGGGGGGAATCAATTGGCCCGGGAATCATCTGCTAGGGTTTTGTTCCACTTTAAATTAAAAAATTACAGGATTAATGGCAGGGAAAGGGTTGCAAGCTGCTCAGTTCAACATACCATTAAAGTAAAAAATGACAGGTTGAATGATGGGGAAAGGGTTAATAACTTGCAAGCTACTCAGTTCAACATACCTGTGGATGGGAAGAGAAAGTGAATAAGGTGATGGTGATGGATGAAGAAGCAGATCAAATTGTTATGCATGCCGTGGTGATAATTCGGGTATAATTCATCTATGCACTTAAGAATTTTTGCACTTTAGAAAGTTTTTACAAAGGGGCTGCCAAAGCTGAAAATGGCTGTCAGCTAACCACTGCTTATAGTAAGTAATCAAATGAACTGATATACCAGGTTGAATAAATAGAGGTTTACCCAGAAACAGTTTAGCCAAAAGTAAAAAGGAAAATCATTTTAGGGGAACCAATTGTAATAGCAATAGTAATGAGTATTGTAAGTTTTTCCCCTACTTAGGTATTAGGTAAGAACTTAACTCAAAATAGGTTTAATCTTTTAGATTTTTTAATAACATGAAATTAATTGAAAATTCCTGTAGTAAACCTGACTCATGGTTTCATCTTTAATCAAACAGACTGAGACATAGGGCTAGAAATGTATAAGGGAGGCAGCATTTAGCAAAAAGGCTAAAAGTCAAATGTCAGACCTTTGGCAAAGTATATTAAGGGGTTGTATTCAGAGTCCTATGGCTGAATAACACTGCCCAATCACACATTTGTATGCAAATATTCTTACGTCCTATCTTATTTTAAAAGCAATGGCCCAAGCTTGTCCTCAAATGCTCTCAGTCTGATTCCTACACTGCATTACTCTCTGGAGTGAACAAACCAAATATGTCTCTCGCTGTTCCTTCTCCGCTCCGCAATTTGGACATTAAATACACTAAGATAAGGCTCTATAACTTTAGTAGTTTACCTTGTTAATAATAGTTTGGATTTAATTGAATTATGACAATGACATCTGACATCTCCCTCTTTGTAGTTTCTTTCTAGCCTGGTACATTTATACATTATAAGATAAGATCATGTTCTGCAGCATGCAGTAGCCCAGAGATTCTTTAGGAGATTCTGCCTCCATCTCAGCTCCCTCTGTATAGAACGCCTTTTGAACCTGGCCCAGAGTAGATTTTTAAAGTGGACCAAAAGTCCTATCCTCATAGCATGTTACCTAGGGGGCATCCCTATTTGTCATGCCTTTGATGTGTATTACTACTGAAATCTCACAGCCCACACATTATACTTATCTAGTTCCAGGGGGTGGGTCTTATGCAACATTGATAATGCACATTGTAGACCAGCAACATACCTGCTCCCTCCTTACACATAAGGTGGATGTCACAGCAGAGTGGCATTTTGGGATATTGGAAAGCGGTGAGTATGCTGCAGGTTTCAGCACTGAGGGCTGGGAAATGCCCCCTAGGGAATGTGCCAGATGGACTAAAAGTTATATAATTCTGGTCCACTTTACTGGCATCTGTCGCATTTAAAATTATTAAACCGGACCAACATCCATTTTTCAAAACATTGGTGTTGATCTGCTGCCAGGGGGCTTCCCAATTGCCAAGGGTTGTTCATGCGCTGTAAATCCTGCCAACCTTACCTGACTCGTTCCCTTGAGGAAATGCAGCCCCATGGTTGGCCGTCGGCTGTCATCACATCTCCCATTCTCGGGCTTCCGCTTTGTCAGCATCTGGCCATGTGCCAGCCACCAGCCAATAACGGGCTGCATTTCCCCCGAGGGTATGAGCTGTCAGGTAAGGTTTGCGGCTTTACAGCACCACAGCGGACCAACACCCATGTTTTGTAAAATGGGTGTTAATCTGGTTTAAAGGACTGTCTCAAAGGTATATGCTGTGAGGAACAAAATGTATCTCCTTTTTGATTTTTTTTTTTCATGATAAATGACACTGAGGCCATTTCGAAAACACATTGATCAGTGTTAAAAAACAGATGTTGGACACAATGGTCTTTGACTGAATATTGTTGTTTAGTCTTGTAGACTACAGTCCTGCTTAGGTCTAATACTGTTGTCCCTTGCCAAAATTTCACCTCAGTCCAGAAACCTGACCCGCTTACTCAAGCCTTTGCTGCTGGTCCTCCCAGCAGGGGTTGCGCCAAGTTTTTCCCAGAAGAGTAAAAATAGCTGACAAAGAGTATTTTAACATTTCAAATATGGAAGCATGGTGGTGTTATGGGTAGATAGAGCAGTAGGGGGCACTAAAGATGATCAAACTGTTAACTGGGTATGGTGGTAGTATAGCGCACTAGGGATGCCTCTACTGGGGGCAGGGTAAAGGGGCATTATGAGGCCAGTAATCCTGTAAATTTCACCTGCACCTGTGCAGGCCAGCGAGATGCAGCTATGAATGGGCAGAGGGAAAGTTCTGGCCACAGCACCTGGTAAATGAGGCACCTGCATAAATACAAGCAGGCCCGATGTGTGAATCCCTTAGGATCACTGTGTATATTTACATAGCCGGCAATCCTACAATGTATTCTCGGGCCACATCCTCACTGTACTGTTAGCTAGGGGTACGTACCTATGGCAGGCATTTGGGAATGGCTGGAGTGAGTACAGGCTCAGAGAGATGTTTGCAGAGATGCAGCCACTATTCAGCTTGCTTGCTCCTTTGGTTTCAGAGTGTCTATCAGAAGCTGAATTTAGGGGAGTGATGCGCTGCTTTGATTGGTTGTCCATCCTCACTTGCATGGTGGGAGTTTTATTTGGTAATCAATAGCAATACACAAACAGGGGGAACACCAGAGAGAAGCAACACCTGAGAGAGTAAAAGTCACCAGTGCTCCTCCCAGCAGCCATACTTAAAGAGGACCAAACCCCTTTGTGGATGTTCTTGGATTCTGAAAGACTTAATTCAGTCTGGAGGAAAGAAGGGAGAGGGGGCACATGATTGAGACCTTTAAATATGTGAAAGCATCGAATAAGGTTCAGAAGGGAAGTGTTTTAAAGAAGAAACTTAATGAAAGAACAAGGGGCAACAACCTAAAGCTAGTCAGGGGGAAGAACAGGAGCAATGTTAGAAAATATTTTACAAAAAGAGTAGTAGATGCTTGGAAAAAACTTCCAGCAGAGGCAGTTGAAAAATCAACAGTCACTGAATTTAAACATGCCTGGGATAAGCACACATTTATCCTAAGATAAAGAGTACATACCGTATACACAAGGGCAGACTGGATGGACCGTATGGTCTCCTTCTGCCGTCAACCTTCTATGTTTCTATGTTTCTATAGCTGTCCGATACCTTATCTTACCTGGACATTCTGATTTAGGATGCCACACTATTTCGAATCCCCTGGGATTCCCAGTATACTCACCTCACTGTCGGCCCCACAGTGCATATGCAGGGCATATCCCTGTCTTCCCTTGGGTGATCCACATTCTCACCATTAGGATGAGCTGGGGATGGGAGTGTGCGTCAGACTAGAGGCAAACTGGGTATTACAGCCACTCCCTGCTCTCTTTGCTGGGCTCTGTGGACAGACACAGTTCTATGCCATGCATTAATATGCACACTACAGAAAATGATGAAATAGTGTGTGCATGTGCTATAGGATTGCCAATGAAGTGAGTATACAGGTGATCTCAGGTACAAGAGAAATAAAGCATACACAGTGTAATATATATAGATAATGTAATAATGAAAGGCCCATCTTTAGTCAGTTCGTGCACATATACCCCGGTATATAGTTACTCTATAGCCCAAATACCTCCAAGAGAGAGAGTCTGCGCAGGATAAAAGCTGCAGGGGCCCCTGATCTTGATAGCTGATCCACTCTTGACGCGTAGAACTCGATCGCATAGATGAAGTTTCTCCACGGGGTACACTGGACATGCAGGTCAGCAAGTTGGGAGTGAAGCAGAAGTTCCAAAGCAGCTACAGATGATCTCCACTTGGCGCAATCAGCTGAACTGGCAGGTGAACAGTCTGGTGAACAGTCTGGTAGTCAGTGGAATGCTCCAGACGCCACTGTGAGGCTCTGGATACAGGAGGCAGCAGCACAGCTTCTGACAGCAAGCCGTGTGCTCAGGTCTCTCTGCTTGCTCCTCTACTTATAGTATTTTTGTACCTCCAGCACAGGGCTGCAAGTCCAAGCTAGCAGGGGCAGGAAGTATACTATCACTGATTAAGGAGGGAGTGCTCTATGATTTTCTGACATGCAATGTTCAGAGCAACTTTATGGTAAATCAGCACTTCCCTACACTCTTTTTACAAATTAGTAAACAAAAACCACCAACAGGGGTATTTATTAACATGTGGAGAGGCTCTTCAGACTTCAATAACCACATGATCACAATTTCGAGTGGAGATTAGCACACTGTATTTTTCTCACCTTCAAATGCTGGAAGAGTTAAATGGAAAGTCCATTTTGAATGGAAATTTTGAAGGTGTCTAACAGATGGGCTCAAGGTGCTGAGCTGATCTAGTATGTTTTTATTTTTTCCTATGTTAGCAAATGTGTGTTATTTGGAAAAAAAGTCCTAGATCAGCTTAGCACCTTACAGACATTATTTTGCCACACAAAAAAAATTACACTTTTAAAAATGTAGTTAAGTTGACTTACTCTTTAAGCATCCAAGTGACAGCAAGCACAGCCTTCGTGTTCCATAACATATTTTATTCCAGATGTTGACTGAATAGGACATTCTACACTTGCATGTTTAACAATGCAAAATATCTTAGCTTTTAGATGTTATAGCTATATAACAGTAATTTTGGTTTTGTCTTTCTACAGATCTTTATCAACAATGAATGGCATGATTCTGTTAGTGGTAAAAAGTTTGCCACCATAAATCCCGCTACAGGGGAAAAAATTGTGATGTATCAGAAGGAGATAAGGTAAGGATCTTTTATTTTTTAAAATATTTAATTTAAAGAATGCATACTATTAGAGATGAGCGAACTTCCTACAAATTCGATCTTGGCAATACGCATAATTTCTCCAAGAAATTCTCTCCAAGAATTTCGAGTTTGTCCAAATCTTACCTTTGAGAATTCCTTCATCTCTTCATCTGTAGTGGAATACACACAGCGCGGTCGGCTTCTGCCGCCCACTGACAGTGCGACTGACCTCCACCCCTCCCACTGTGCTTTGTGTATTGTGCTTTCCCATTGTTCTGGCTGGTTGCCGGAGCAAGTTGGCTTGCAAGCCAACTTGCGTCCGCAGCCAGCCGCTGGGCCAGAACGACTGGGAAGCTGGCATGTCTCATGGCACGGTGGGAGCGGCGGAGGCCACCTGGGCGGCTGACAGTGTGGCAAGCAGCTCCCCCTCCCCAGTGCAGGGTCAGCTTTCACCGTGCACACTTGATCCAAGCATGGCACTGGAACGAAGATGGTGATGAGTTTTTTTTTTACCCACCCCCCAAGGTGCCAGTGAATTTCAGGGAAAATTCTGTCAGCACGAACCGTGCCAAATCAAATTTTTCCTGAAATTCGGAATGAACTTGGGTTCTAACGAACCAGTTTCCTCATCTCTACATACTACTGTAACCAATGCAGTAGACCGGTTTCTCTCTAAGCCATGTCATAATAATTGAAATTTGTTAGATTTAACTTCACTTTATATGCAGTCATTTTACTGCTTTTTCTTTTTTACGAATCATTGCTGCGGCAACGATTGCCAATGCGTCCCTTGTGCATACACAACCTGCAAACCCAGTTCACCTTACCTGCACCAAGCTCCCTGGAAAAAATAGGCTCTGCTGATAGTTGTATTCTGTGACTGGAATCCTGGAAGAGGACTACAAACCGTATGACCGCTGGTGGCCAATGCCTGTCTCATATGCCTGCAGCACAGGGAAGACGCCATAGCAGGGCTCCAAAGTTTGCCCTTCTTTCAATGTAATTCCTCCAGGAACACACAAAAAAGTGGCCACTCTGTCCTTTGAAGCTCTCAGTGTGAGCGAGCATGGCAAGCCGCAGTGGCTCCACATCTGTCTCTGATCACAGCACAGCAGACTCATGACTCACAAATCTGCTCCATAGCCTTCCCAGCTTTTGATTTTCCATTAGCTGCTATGGTATATGCATTAAAGAAAAACAAAAATGAAATATTTACCTCATTACTTCATTTTGTTGCTTTAGAAAGTCTCTCAAAGCCTAGCCTTCACTAAGTTTATTTGCTCCATCGCACTAGAATCTTCTAAATGCTTTATAAATATATATATATATATATATATATACATATAAATATTTTTTAAATTTCAGGCAGATGTTGATAAAGCAGTAAAGGCAGCACGAGACGCATTTGCACTTGGATCAACTTGGCGCACAATGGATGCTTCTAAAAGAGGACTGCTACTAAATAAACTAGCTGATCTCATAGAACGTGATCATCTGTATCTGAGTGTGAGTAAACTTTATGATTTGTTATTTTAATTCTCTGAATACAAATAAACAATTCCCTATAGGACAGTGGTTCTCAAAGCTTTTTCGCCAAGTACCCAAAATAAGTAGGCCACTGGTCTCTGGCATTTTGAAAGCAAAATGAGATAAAGTTTTACTATTAAAATTATATACCTGCCCCCTGCTAATGGTGTACCCCTAAACATCACCATGTGCCCCCTTGGGTACGCATAGCGCAGGTTAATAGCTGGTACTATAGGAAACGCATGAATAGAAGACTTTAGACAATGCCACTTTTCATATTTAATGTGAGAATCTTTTTTATACACCATTAATACATTTAAACAGATTCAGTATTTTAATGATCAAAATCTTGTCATAAATTCAGTTATTTTACATTTTTTATAAAGCTTAAGTTCAGCCTTGGGGTAACCCCTGCCACCCTACCCTTGGGTGGTTACAAAGCAAAAATGCCTTACTTCATCCTTGGTCAAGTGCCTTTCCCTGGGCGCTCCAGGTCCTGGGTATCATCATCTTGAAGAGAAAGCATGAAGCAGCTTCCCCGCTGTGTGCATAGTTCTGTCTGCCTATTCACTCGAATTGGCAGATGGGAGGATGCACATAGCGAGGGGGGCAAGGTAAGGCTTTTTTTCCTTTGTAACCCCCCCCCCCCATGCTGCCTCAGGGCCAGGGTAGGGTGACATGGAATTACCCTAAGACTGGACTTTAACAGCTTAGGCCACAGTTAGAGATGAGCGAACTTTTGAAAAATTCGATTCGACTGATTCGCCGAATTTACCGACAAAAATCGTTTCGACCCGAATAAATTCGCGACGAATCGCTATTAAAAACGGCTATTTCTGAGCCTCCTACAGCCTCAATAGGGTTGTAAACCATTCAGCCTTGCTGTAACACGCACAGGATGCGTGCTGGGTTTGTTAAATAATACTTTGAAGAAATATCACATGCAGATCAGAGGCATCGCTAATAGAATCGCAGAGCGGCACAATTGCAGAGAGTTGAAGTGGCATCACTATGAGGGGCAGAAGGAGCCCAAATATACACTGGAGTTGGCCTCAGGAGCCCAAAAATTGGATGAATCACACCCTGGAGTTGGCAGAAGTTGGCAGCAGCAGCAGGAGCCCAAATATACACTGGAGTTGGCTTCAGGAGCCCAAAAATTGGATGAATCACACCCTGGAGTTGGCAGAAGTTGGCAGCAGCAGGAGCAGGAGCCCAAATATACACTGGAGTTGGCCTCAGGAGCCCAAAAATTGGATGAATCACACCCTGGAGTTGGCAGAAGTTGGCAGCAGCAGCAGCAGGAGCCCAAATATACACTGGAGTTGGCCTCAGGAGCCCAAAAATTGGATGAATCACACCCTGGAGTTGGCAGAAGTTGGCAGCAGCAGCAGCAGGAGCCCAAATATACACTGGAGTTGGCCTCAGGAGCCCAAAAATTGGATGAATCACACCCTGGAGTTGGCAGGAGTTGACAGTAGTAGCAGCAGGAGCCCAAATATACACTGGAGTTGGCTTCAGGAGCCCAAAAATTGGATGAATCACACCCTGGAGTTGGCAGAAGTTGGCAGCAGCAGCAGCAGGAGCCCAAATATACACTGGAGTTGGCCTCAGGAGCCCAAAAATTGGATGAATCACACCCTGGAGTTGGCAGAAGTTGGCAGTAGTAGCAGCAGGAGCCCAAATATACACTGGAGTTGGCTTCAGGAGCCCAAAAATTGGATGAATCACACCCTGGAGTTGGCAGAAGTTGGCAGCAGCAACAGCAGCAGGAGCCCAAATATACACTGGAGTTGGCTTCAGGAGCCCAAAAATTGGATGAATCACACCCTGGAGTTGGCAGAAGTTGGCAGCAGCAGGAGCAGGAGCCCAAATATACACTGGAGTTGGCCTCAGGAGCCCAAAAATTGGATGAATCACACCCTGGAGTTGGCAGAAGTTGGCAGCAGCAGCAGCAGGAGCCCAAATATACA
Source organism: Gastrophryne carolinensis (assembly GCA_027917425.1). Classification (NCBI taxonomy): domain Eukaryota; kingdom Metazoa; phylum Chordata; class Amphibia; order Anura; family Microhylidae; genus Gastrophryne; species Gastrophryne carolinensis. The sequence goes on along the minus strand of CM051234.1, from coordinate 392,960,817 downwards.
CTGGAGTTGGCCTCAGGAGCCCAAAAATTGGATGAATCACACCCTGGAGTTGGCAGGAGTTGACAGTAGTAGCAGCAGGAGCCCAAATATACACTGGAGTTGGCTTCAGGAGCCCAAAAATTGGATGAATCACACCCTGGAGTTGGCAGAAGTTGGCAGCAGCAGCAGCAGGAGCCCAAATATACACTGGAGTTGGCCTCAGGAGCCCAAAAATTGGATGAATCACACCCTGGAGTTGGCAGAAGTTGGCAGTAGTAGCAGCAGGAGCCCAAATATACACTGGAGTTGGCTTCAGGAGCCCAAAAATTGGATGAATCACACCCTGGAGTTGGCAGAAGTTGGCAGTAGCAGCAGCAGGAGCCCAAATATACACTGGAGTTGGCCTCAGGAGCCCAAAAATTGGATGAATCACACCCTGGAGTTGGCAGAAGTTGGCAGTAGTAGCAGCAGGAGCCCAAATATACACTGGAGTTGGCTTCAGGAGCCCAAAAATTGGATGAATCACACCCTGGAGTTGGCAGAAGTTGGCAGTAGCAGCAGCAGGAGCCCAAATATACACTGGAGTTGGCTTCAGGAGCCCAAAAATTGGATGAATCACACCCTGGAGTTGGCAGGAGTTGACAGTAGCAGCAGCAGGAGCCCAAATATACACTGGAGTTGGCTTCAGGAGCCCAAAAATTGGATGAATCACACCCTGGAGTTGGCAGAAGTTGGCAGCAGCAGCAGCAGCAGGAGCCCAAATATACACTGGAGTTGGCTTCAGGAGCCCAAAAATTGGATGAATCACACCCTGGAGTTGGCAGGAGTTGACAGTAGCAGCAGCAGGAGCCCAAATATACACTGGAGTTGGCCTCAGGAGCCCAAAAATTGGATGAATCACACCCTGGAGTTGGCAGGAGTTGACAGTAGCAGCAGCAGGAGCCCAAATATACACTGGAGTTGGCTTCAGGAGCCCAAAAATTGGATGAATCACACCCTGGAGTTGGCAGAAGTTGGCAGCAGCAGCAGCAGCAGGAGCCCAAATATACACTGGAGTTGGCTTCAGGAGCCCAAAAATTGGATGAATCACACCCTGGAGTTGGCAGAAGTTGGCAGCAGCAGCAGCAGCAGGAGCCCAAATATACACTGGAGTTGGCTTCAGGAGCCCAAAAATTGGATGAATCACACCCTGGAGTTGGCAGAAGTTGGCAGTAGCAGCAGCAGGAGCCCAAATATACACTGGAGTTGGCTTCAGGAGCCCAAAAATTGGATGAATCACACCCTGGAGTTGGCAGGAGTTGACAGTAGCAGCAGCAGGAGCCCAAATATACACTGGAGTTGGCTTCAGGAGCCCAAAAATTGGATGAATCACACCCTGGAGTTGGCAGAAGTTGGCAGCAGCAGCAGCAGCAGGAGCCCAAATATACACTGGAGTTGGCTTCAGGAGCCCAAAAATTGGATGAATCACACCCTGGAGTTGGCAGGAGTTGACAGTAGCAGCAGCAGGAGCCCAAATATACACTGGAGTTGGCCTCAGGAGCCCAAAAATTGGATGAATCACACCCTGGAGTTGGCAGGAGTTGACAGTAGCAGCAGCAGGAGCCCAAATATACACTGGAGTTGGCTTCAGGAGCCCAAAAATTGGATGAATCACACCCTGGAGTTGGCAGAAGTTGGCAGCAGCAGCAGCAGGAGCCCAAATATACACTGGAGTTGGCTTCAGGAGCCCAAAAATTGGATGAATCACACCCTGGAGTTGGCAGAAGTTGGCAGCAGCAGCAGCAGCAGGAGCCCAAATATACACTGGAGTTGGCTTCAGGAGCCCAAAAATTGGATGAATCACACCCTGGAGTTGGCAGAAGTTGGCAGTAGCAGCAGCAGGAGCCCAAATATACACTGGAGTTGGCTTCAGGAGCCCAAAAATTGGATGAATCACACCCTGGAGTTGGCAGGAGTTGACAGTAGCAGCAGCAGGAGCCCAAATATACACTGGAGTTGGCTTCAGGAGCCCAAAAATTGGATGAATTACACCCTGGAGTTGGCAGAAGTTGGCAGTAGTAGCAGCAGGAGCCCAAATATACACTGGAGTTGGCTTCAGGAGCCCAAAAATTGGATGAATCACACCCTGGAGTTGGCAGGAGTTGACAGTAGCAGCAGCAGGAGCCCAAATATACACTGGAGTTGGCTTCAGGAGCCCAAAAATTGGATGAATCACACCCTGGAGTTGGCAGAAGTTGGCAGCAGCAGCAGCAGCAGGAGCCCAAATATACACTGGAGTTGGCTTCAGGAGCCCAAAAATTGGATGAATCACACCCTGGAGTTGGCAGGAGTTGACAGTAGCAGCAGCAGGAGCCCAAATATACACTGGAGTTGGCCTCAGGAGCCCAAAAATTGGATGAATCACACCCTGGAGTTGGCAGGAGTTGACAGTAGCAGCAGCAGGAGCCCAAATATACACTGGAGTTGGCTTCAGGAGCCCAAAAATTGGATGAATCACACCCTGGAGTTGGCAGAAGTTGGCAGCAGCAGCAGCAGCAGGAGCCCAAATATACACTGGAGTTGGCCTCAGGAGCCCAAAAATTGGATGAATCACACCCTGGAGTTGGCAGGAGTTGACAGTAGTAGCAGCAGGAGCCCAAATATACACTGGAGTTGGCTTCAGGAGCCCAAAAATTGGATGAATCACACCCTGGAGTTGGCAGAAGTTGGCAGTAGCAGCAGCAGGAGCCCAAATATACACTGGAGTTGGCTTCAGGAGCCCAAAAATTGGATGAATCACACCCTGGAGTTGGCAGAAGTTGGCAGTAGCAGCAGCAGGAGCCCAAAAAATGGCCTAAAGACATAAATATGTTTTGCACCATTTGTAAAGTGTAAAACGTGGCACCATGCTGAATCTAGTCGCATGCATCAGGCATTGGTGGGTGGAAATCCTGGCTGATCCATCCCTGATTCATTTTGACAAAGGTGAGTCTCTCCACATTTTTAGTTGACAGACGAGTTCTCCTCGCCGTAACTATGGCCCCCGCCGCACTAAACACCCGCTCAGATGGCACGCTACTTGCCGGGCAGGACAGCTTTTCCAGGGCAAACTCTGCTAGTTGCGGCCACAAATCAAGTTTGGCTGCCCAGAAGTCCAGCGGATCCTCAAGGTGTGTTGGCATGGTCATGTCAAAGTATGACATGACCTGCTGGTTCAGGTCCTGCTCCAGGTCTTCCTGCTGCTCATGAGTAGCCTCACTATGCGGGTGTAGAAAGCTACTCATTAGCGACTGAAGACTGAGGCTGCTGCTGCTGATGGAGCTTCTGCTGCTGCTGCTGCCAACCCCCCCAGCGGCCATGGCAGTGGAAGGTGAGCGCAGAGGTCCCCTCGAGTCAGACCTGCGAGAGTATGGACCATGGCGCAGATAGGCATCGGCCAACTGCCTACGTAGAATGTCTTTGTAGTAGTTGAGTTTGTCCTCCCTCTCGGTGGGTTTAAAAAATGCCCCCATTTTGTGCCGGAAGCGAGGGTCCAATAAGGTGGACAGCCAGAAGTCATCCCGCCGACAGATGGAAACAATTCTGGGGTCACTACGCAAGCATGTGAGCATGCTTCGTGCCATTTGCGCAAGTGACTCGGATGGACTACCTGTCTCCATCTCCACTGCATACTGCCACGGTGTGCCCGGGTCCTCTGTCTCTCCTTCCTCAAAAACCTCTAGCTCCTCTGGCTGCTCCTGCTCCTCCTCTCCTGTCCGCTGACTAGATAAACCAGCCATTTCGCCAAGCCTAAACTGTGTTTCGCTGGGCAACTCCTCCTCCTCCTCTTCCTCCTCCTCCTCCTCCAGTTCAGCTCCAACGGGGTTCATGTGGCCGTAAGATGTAAACGCCATGTCTCCAGTGCCCTGACCAGCCATGGTTTCCAACATGTGCTGTAGTACATGAAGCAGTGGAATCACGTCGTTCATCCCGTAATCCTGCCGACTGACAAATAAAGTGGCTTCCTCAAAGGGCCTGAGCAAACGGCAGGTGTCACGTATGAGCTGCCACTGGTTGACATTGAAGTTACACAGGGGAGTCCCCCTATCTGCTTGGATCATCAGGAAATCCGTGATGGCTTTTCTCTGTTCATATAATCGGTCCAACATGTGAAGGGTGGAATTCCAACGGGTGGAAACATCGCAAATCAGACTATGTTGGGGGATACCATTCTGACGCTGTAGCTCAAGAAGGGTGTGTTTGGCGGTGTAGGAGTGGCTGAAGTGCATGCAAAGTTTCCGTGAAGTTGTTAGGATGTCCTGCAGATGGGGGGAACACTTCAGAAACCGCTTGACAACCAGATTGAAGACGTGAGCCATGCAGGGGGCATGGGTCAGGCTTCCTTGGCGCAGCGCAGACAAAATGTTCTTCCCATTGTCGGTAACCATGATTCCCATTTTAAGTTTTCTCGGAGTAAGCCATGTTTGGATTTCCTGATGAATACATTTAAGCAGTTCCTCCCCTGTGTGACTCCGTTCGCCAAGACAAACCATGTGAAGCACTGCGTGACACCTCCGTGCCCTGCACACATGGTAGACTGGAGGGGCACTGAGACTTGAGCCTACAGTGGAGGGTGAGGAGATGGCGGAGGATGAGGAGGCCGAGTCGCACGGTGTCACAGGCCCAATGGGCAGAGAGCGCGGAGGCCGAAGCGGCGTGACCTGTCCAAGTTGCTGCTGCAAAGGGACCACATTCACCCAGTGGGCCGTAAACGACATGTACTGCCCCTGACCGTAGTTACAGCTCCAGATGTCGGCGCTGCCATGTATTTTGCTACACACCGACAGGCTCAAGGACTGGCCCACCTTCTGTTCAACAAAAGTGTGCAGCGCTGGTACTGCCTTCTTGGCAAAGAAATGACGGCTTGGGACTCTCCACCTCGGCTCGGCACAAGCCATCAGTTCTCTGAAAGGTGCAGATTCCACCACCTGAAAAGGGAGCGACTGCAGCACCAGCAACTTGGACAGGAGCACATTCAGCTTCTGCGCCGTAGGATGAGTGGGCGCATACTGCTGTCTCTTGGACATGGCTTCGCTGATGGATTGCTGGCGGGATGCATGACTTGGAGGAGGAGGAGGAGGAGCAGGAGCGACAGAGGATGGGTGTGACGCACAGCTGCCTTCGGCTGAGGTGCTGGAGCCTTGGCTGGCAGAAATTGGGAGCTCACTTGGTGAGGAAGCAGACTGGACCACCCCTTGGGAGCCTCGGTTCTCCCAGGTCGTTTTATGGTGACGCATCATATGTTGACGCAGGGCCGTGGTGCCAACATTTGGACCCTGGCCACGCTTCACCTTTTGCCTACATATCTTGCATGTGGCCATGTTACCCTCCTGCGGATGCCTCAGGAAAAACTGCCACACTGCCGAGTAGCTACTTTTCCCACCCCCTGGCCTCACTGATTCACTGCTGCTGTTGCCAACTCCAGGAACCCCTGCTCCACTACCTCCCGATAAGGTAGACTGCCGCACAGCAGGTGCTCTACCCCGGCCCCGGCCCCGGCCGGCTCCAGCCTTTGGAATTGTGCCCCCATGCTGACTGCTACCACCTTGCTGCCTCAGCTGCTGACTCCGGGGCAACCTGCGCCCCTCTTCTCCTGATGATGACGATGAAGCCCCTTCATCACCCGGCTCCCAAGTGCGATCGGCTTCATCGTCATCATCATCATCATCACCGGGTTGTGGCTGTACGTCACTGATGTTCGTGGATTCGTCAACAGTGTCTGGCGCAGGAGCTGGAACGCTCGCAGCACCCACGACACTGTCCACATCACTATTTGTCTGCCTAGCTAAAGAAGCCACCTCCATTTCTTGGCTGGGCAGTAGCTGCTGACTGTCCTCCTGTATCTGATCGTCCTCCTCACTAAAGAGTGGAGCTGAACCCAAAGCATAGGATACGTCGCTGGGGGAGGGAACGGCGTAGGACAGAGGCAATGGGAGGACAGGGACTGCTCTCGGGGCATGCCAACTCAGGGTTGTGTCAGAGGAACCTACCGACCCTAGACTGGGGGTCTCAGATGTAAGTTGTGATGATGTTGTTGATGAGCGCGTCAGCCAATCTACCACGGCAGATGCGTTACTGGTGGAGACCCGACCGCTAGCAGATACTGGCAGATTAGGTCTCTCAGCGTGACTCCTGCTGCTACTGGCCCCCAGTCTGATGCGAGCTCTGCCTGCGGAATCTTGGCCTCTGCCACTCCTCTTTTCACTTCCAGGCACTTGTCTGCCCGACATAGTCTAACTGGCGTGGTAGTAGGTGATATTTTAAGAACCCCCAGGCAGCAGTGGGTCTATATAAAACAGAATATAATGCACACCAAAAGTGAGCAGTAACACTCAGCCTCCAACAGGCCTGCTTAGTGTAAATAAGAGAGCTGCTTAGTGTAAATAAAGAGGGGTATGCTATGTTACAGAATGGGATGCCTCAACAGAAGTGCACCTGGCAGGCAGCAGTAAGCCTATGCCCAGCAAAAGTGTCTTATAATATAAATATAATAAGAGCAAATGCTTATATGGTCTTAAACAGAGGCTGCTTTAGTCACAGAATGGGATGCCCTGGGCAGGAATGGACCTGGCAGGGTCCAGTAGGGCTTTGGCCAGCAAAAGTGTCTTTATCAGGCTAATTTCAAATATGATAAGAGCAAATGCTTATATGGTCTTAAACAGAGGCTGCTGTAGTCACAGAATGGGATGCCCCGGGCAGGAATCGACCTGGCAGGGTCCAGTAGGGCTTTGGCCAGCAAAAGTGTCTTTATCAGGCCTGATTTCTATGAGAATAAGTGCAAATGTTTATTATGCTATTAAATAGAGGCTGCTTTAGTCACAGAATGGGATGCCAGTGCCACAAAAACCAGAGAGCATGCACAGCAAAAGTGTCTTTATCAGGCCTGATTTCTATGAGAATAAGTGCAAATGTTTATTATGCTATTAAATAGAGGCTGCTTTAGTCACAGAATGGGATGCCAGTGCCACAAAAACCAGAGAGCATGCACAGCAAAAGTGTCTTTATCAGGCCTGATTTCTATGAGAATAAGTGCAAATGTTTATTATGCTATTAAATAGAGGCTGCTTTAGTCACAGAATGGGATGCCAGTGCCACAAAAACCAGAGAGCATGCACAGCAAAAGTGTCTTTATCAGGCCTGATTTCTATGAGAATAAGTGCAAATGTTTATTATGCTATTAAATAGAGGCTGCTTTAGTCACAGAATGGGATGCCAGTGCCACAAAAACCAGAGAGCATGCACAGCAAAAGTGTCTTTATCAGGCCTGATTTCTATGAGAATAAGTGCAAATGTTTATTATGCTATTAAATAGAGGCTGCTTTAGTCACAGAATGGGATGCCAGTGCCACAAAAACCAGAGAGCATGCACAGCAAAAGTGTCTTTATCAGGCCTGATTTCTATGAGAATAAGTGCAAATGTTTATTATGCTATTAAATAGAGGCTGCTTTAGTCACAGAATGGGATGCCAGTGCCACAAAAACCAGAGAGCATGCACAGCAAAAGTGTCTTTATCAGGCCTGATTTCTATGAGAATAAGTGCAAATGTTTATTATGCTATTAAATAGAGGCTGCTTTAGTCACAGAATGGGATGCCAGTGCCACAAAAACCAGAGAGCATGCACAGCAAAAGTGTCTTTATCAGGCCTGATTTCTATGAGAATAAGTGCAAATGTTTATTATGCTATTAAATAGAGGCTGCTTTAGTCACAGAATGGGATGCCAGTGCCACAAAAACCAGAGAGCATGCACAGCAAAAGTGTCTTTATCAGGCCTGATTTCTATGAGAATAAGTGCAAATGTTTATTATGCTATTAAATAGAGGCTGCTTTAGTCACAGAATGGGATGCCAGTGCCACAAAAACCAGAGAGCATGCACAGCAAAAGTGTCTTTATCAGGCCTGATTTCTATGAGAATAAGTGCAAATGTTTATTATGCTATTAAATAGAGGCTGCTTTAGTCACAGAATGGGATGCCTCACAGCAGACTTAAGATCAGTTCAGTATATATGCACAGTTAGTTACTATAAGCAGCCTGAAAACGCTAACAAAGGCTGGATGAAAAAAAAAAAAATCTCCCTGTCAGCCAGCTCCGTTTTTCCTACCTTTCCCTGGCTTTCTGTCTGTCTCCTGTCTGTCTCCTGCCTGTCTCCTGCCTGTCTCCAGCCTGTCCCTGTCTGTCCCTGTCTCCAGCCTGTCTCCAGCCTGTCTAACTGCCTCAGCTACACAGCGTTCTGTCTGTCTGTCACGAATGCAATAGAGAAATGAGGAAAAGCAAGATGGCCGCCGTTAAATACCGCTGTGTGACGTCACCGGGCTTGCTGGCTGCTGATAGGCTGCATGTGACTGCCCCAGCTTGCACTGGCGCGGGATACATGTCCAGACATGTCCCGCCCGCCATCTTAGAATGCCTGTAATGTAAATGAATGGATGTTAAAGGAAAACTTCGAGTGATCGAATCGCGGGGAAATTCGGATTCGATCCGAATCGAATTTTTCCTGAAATTCGGATCGAATCCGGGTTCGTCCGGATCGATTCGCTCATCCCTAGCCACAGTGTTTTCCATGCATGAAAGTGAAATGTGATTAAAATTAATAAAAAACAATAGACAGGTGATCTTGATAATGAGGAAGACAGATGATCCTGATAATTCATGGACAGGTTTCCAATAATAAATTTAGAGACTGCAATAAAAACCCAAACCAATAATTTTTGACTATTTTCTTCTCTGTTCAATATTAAATGTTTGATTCAAACATGACATCGCATTGCATTTAGAAATTATATACGAAACTTAACTCAATTTACTGATTTGTTTTAATTTGCTCACACCTTTATCTTTTCAGACCTTGGAAGCAATAGATGCAGGAAAAACCTTTTCTTTATCTTACCTGTGGGACATAGCAACTGCTGTCGACACTTTACACTACTATGCTGGCTGGGCTGATAAAAACCAAGGCCGGACTGTACCAATTGGTAAATATTCAGCTATGCTTGCATTAGCATCCTTCTCATCTCCTAAGCTAGGCATTCTAAACCAAACCCTGGAACGCTAAAGTGTTGATTCAACACCAGGAGAAAAAAAAATGTAATTTCATGCAAAATTATTTTCGCATGTGGAAGTCTCTTGCACTCTGAAATCTCTTGCGTGATTCAGGGGACACATGCGAAATGAACCTGCACTTGCAACAGTTTGCAAGAAGCAGAGAATCATCCACTCCTCATGAGTGCTGTATTTAATTTGACACACACTGAATTGGGACACCATCAAAATCACCTTTTTTCAACTAACAACATGCAAGAATGCATTCTTGCACGGGGCTGAAATCATCAAAATGAGTAATGTCTTCAATTCAAGCTCAGAGAGTCTTAGAAGTTTAAGGAGTTTGTTTAAAAATAGTTCTGTCCTGCCCCAATGATTGGCAACATAGGGTATCTCAAATCAAGATGATCTGCTGCACAGTGCCACCTGGCAAGCCTGATACCAATATTCACCACTTCCATGATCTCCCAATGGCATGCCAAAAGTAGACTGATGCGGCCCGGCCATTGAGTGGGCGTGACATCATTATGCCCTGGCCCACCCTGTGAACCTGATAGATCGGCGATGATCAAATGGTCACTGAAACGCAGAAGAGATCAGTATTTGTAGGCCATTGCCTAGGCTTGTTGGCCGGCACTATGCAGCATGACCTACCAATATGAAATGCACCATGCTGCCAGTGTTTGGGGTCTTGTTTACTTCACTTCCTCTAAACATCTGCATGAAAATTGTAAATAATATTATTAAACATAGTTCTACCAGATTCCTTGGTCTAATTCTTGTGCAGCCCTGCCTGATGCCAGTCGCATGCATATTCATAGCAGGGTGCCCCCCCCTGCTATCAGTCACAGTGATTCTTAACAAAGGCTTTTAGATTATACCAGCTCTAGCTAGTTGTACTTTTTAGAGGGTGTTGGCTATGGAGTATGTTTACAGTAATGTTCTTTGCTTTAAAAGATATTTAAAGTGTGACTAAACCCAACATGGCCAGCTGCTGGCCTTTCCTTGGGGCACCCCAAATCTGAATGCTCTGCTGTGTGAGACCTATAACATTATAACCATTCCATGTACATTAATAGGCACAGAAGTGTCATTGTAGTTTGTTCTAAAAAGCTCTGTGTAAAAGTCTAACACAAGTACAGTCTTTTAAGTGGACCAAAACCCATGATTTTGACTATCCTGGGCTTTGGTCCTTGTCTCCAGGGCACCCCAATTGGAGATGCCTGGCTGTGTGAAACCCCCCCCCCCCCCCCCCACCAAGGTGATCCAAACAAACTCATGTCTCCCCGGACACGGCAGACTAGAGACACAAAGCAATGGCTGTTCCTGGAACTGCACGCTGCAGTTCCACAAGGTGGTATTTAGAATGGTTACCTCCAAGCCACTGAGGTCCTGGGCCAAGACTGAGGGGTACCAGAGAGGATGAGGCAGGCAGCTGTAATGGAAAGAGGTGCTTGACAAATGCGTCAGATGGTTAACAGGCAACACCACCATCAATCAAAGTAGAGCAGTGGAAGGGTGAGTACTGGATACTTTTTTTCTTAACTGGTTTGCATAAATGTATGTAAACTCTGTTAAAAGGAATGTTTTTCAAATATATCTTCTATTGATATTTATTATTCACTGTAAATTAATTAAAGGAATTGTCTGGGCAAAATGAGCCTCTGCATTGCAGGAGCTGCCACAGCATCCTGCTCTTTGAAGCTTTCCTTATTGGAAGATTTGATCCTGTGGCATGCATGTGCCCAGGAATTCTTAACCCTTTCAGTAGCAAGCACATAGATTGTAAGTGCTCGCTTCTACTCCACTTAAGTGGCAAGCACGTAGAATCAACGTGCCTGACTTTCTCCCCTGCTACAGTAAAAAATAAGTAAAAAAAACACTCACATGACCCATTGTTCGATCCGGCAAGGTCTCCTCTTCATCTGGGGGGGCTTCAATACCCCCCCAGCCCCCCCCCCCCCCCCCGGCTGCAGCGGAGTGCCTGGAATAGTCACCCCCCGCAGGAATTACATGAAAAAAATAAATAAATAAAAATGACATTTACTCACCTCAGTGTTCGATCGCTCCCGCCGGGTCTCCTCTTCACCAGGGGGGCCTCCGATCACCCCCCGGCTCTTTAGCTTCAAGGGAGAGCCTGACAGGCCTCTCCCCCTCCTCTCTCGACGGGTGCCACCATCTTGCCGCGCACCGCCCCTTTGGGTGTGGAGCTTATGACGTCACTCACCGGGTGTCGTCCTGGCTCCCGGCTGTTGTTCTTTCAGATGCGATCATGCTGGCCACAGGAGCAGAGGGGTAAGCGATCAGATGATCCTCTGCCCCTCTGCTACTGTAGCCAGCATGATCGCATCTGTCATCACATCGAGGGACACAATAGCTGACGATTGGAGGTAATTAAAGTAAAAACAAAGGTTTTATTTTTTAATAAAGTCATTTGTAAAGTGTGTATGTGTTTTTTTTTTACTGTTAACCCTTTGTGAACAGGTAAGGGATCCATGAGATCCCTATACCAGTTCACAAGGCTGGGGGCTGGCAAGTCACCTGCAGCTAGCGGGTGACTTGCCATTAACCCCCGGCACCCCAAATTACCTGCCTCCCCAAAGGCCAGGGGGGGCAGAAGGGCCCGGGCCTCACAGAGGTTATGTGGGCTTGTAGCCTGCAGGGCCAGGGGCCACCAAAGCTGGCCCCGGTGCCCTGTTCTACAAGCCCCCATAGCTGGCCCTGGGCCGGTTATGCTGGGTAGGGGGGACCTCATGCCATTTTTGGGGGGATTTTTAAGGGTTTTTAACCCTTAAAATTCCTCAAAAAATGGGGTTCCCCCACCCCGGGAGGGGGGCCCTATGTCATTTTTTTTTAATTAACCCTATGTTACCTTTCACCCAGCAGGTAAAAAATGCTTCCAGCAGCAGCAGGAGCGCTGAAGCCAAAGTTATCAGCATCGGACACGGTGCTCCGGGATGGATGAGAGGTAAGTATTTAAAAAATATTTTTTTTTACTCTGTGTGTGTGTTTTGTTTACATTTAACCCTCTGTGAACAGGTAAGGGATCCATGAGACCCCCTATACCAGTTCACAAGGCTCTGGGTCTGGTAAGTCACCCTAGCGGGTGACTTGCCATTAACTCTGAGCCCCCCATTACCTGCCTCCCCAAAGCCCAGGGGGGCAGAAGAGCCTGTAGGGCCAGGGGCCCCTGCGCCTTGTACAAGCCCCCATAGCTGGTCCCAGGGCTGGTTATGCTGGGTAGTGGGGACCTCACGACATTTTTTTTGGGGGGGGGACCCCACAACAATTTTTTTAAATTTAACCCCTTATAGTGTGGATAGTAGTTGTATTTTATGTATTTTTTTTTTAAATGTTAAAAAAGTGCTCTATTTAGTTTGGGGCAGTAACGGGGGGCTACAGATACATATATGGTACTGTTGTAATCAGAAAAAATGGGGCTTTCACATGCAATATGATTTTCTTTAGTAAAATAAATTGTTTATTTAAAATAAATGAGACAATTTAAAAAAAATAATATTTTTAATTGTTTTAGTTTTTTTACTTAAAAATATTTAAAAAAACAGTAAAAAAATTACAAACAAGACATTTCATGTTAAAGCCTAAACTCTGCCGCCAAAAGAAATATAGAATTTTCCTGGAAATTCCTGAAAAAATCCCGGTTAAACATGGGGAAAAATGGTGAAAAATGACCTGTCAACAGAGGTTGAGAAAATTTCAATTAAGCTGGGAAATAAAAGGATTGAAAGTAGCTATGCATGTTGGGTAATGTTCTGTTTGGGGGATCTTGCGCTTTAAGATTTACCTTGTTCTTTCTTGTTTGTAAATTGATATTTTAGGAAAAGGTGTTTTTTATTCTGCTTTTGTATACATTTTGTAGGGAAACCCTGTGCAACCAAAGAATTCTTTGAGGGATTACTTCCAGAAAAATGAGCCCACTACAACAAGCTGTGTACACTTAGAAAGCTTAACAGTTGTACTTTCAGGGAATATATGGTTTGTAGGGGGCATTCCAAATGTAAAGGGTTGTTTTAGTAGAAAAACTCAAGGTGAGCACTTTGTCTGCAAAGCTGAAATTTTCAAGTAAAATAATTCTTACGTGAATGCTTTACTTTGGGGTTTGCCAACTCTTCCCTTGACAGTAGCTATGCATGTTGGGTGTTGTTCTGTTCAGGGGTGTTGCTTTTTCAAATTTAACTTGTTTTTTTATTGTTTGCATATAGTTTTTCAGGAAAAAGTGCCTTGATTCTGTTTTTTTATTCTTTTTTTTAGGGAAACCCTGTGCAACCAAATAATTCATTGAGGGATTACTTCCAGAAAACCAGTCAACAAGCCTGGCATGCCTAGAAAGCTTGAGGTGTGTACTTACTAAAATTTATAGTTTGTTGGGCGTATTTCAAATGTAAAGGGTTTTTTTTCTTGAAAAACTGCAATGTGCGCATAGCGCCTAGAACAGGTGTATTTTATCTGAAAATCTCCTAAAGAGCTGTTTCAGTTTGGGGGAGTCTCCTGGGCAGGAAAGGGTGTCTACCAATACATATGTGGTACCGCTGTAACCGGGAGAAATGGGGCTTTTACATGCAATAAGATTTTATTGACAAACTTACATTTTTTTTTACAACAAAACACTTCAAATTGTAAAAAAAATTTTTTTTTTTTTATTTTTTTGCACATATTTTACCCAAAATTGGGAATACACCTAAAAATGACAAACAAGACATTTCATGTTAAAGCCCAGACTCTGCTGAAAAAAAAACAATATATAATTTTCCTGGGAAAACCCCTCAAAAATCACAGTTGAACATATGGAGCAACAAGGGTGACAAAATCTCCAGATAGGCTGGCAGCGAAAGGGTTAAGCAGCTCATTTACCCCTCTCTTGTCAAATTAGGGTCGATTCACAGCCTTCTACATTCTTTCCCGTTTTTATCTCTCCGTGTGAACATTACACATGGCTTTCTATAGTATCGGAGCGTTCACATGATTCAGAGCCTCCATCGTCTCGTATTGTTCCCGATGATGTGAGATTGAGAACGCTGTGAGAATCTCTCTCAAAGCCAATTTCACAGACGAGGCTCTTGTGTATGTTGATGTGAAATTCTCACTCGTAACGTTTTTAGAGTGTTTTTTTTACGTATTTTGTGTGACTGTCAGGTGAGATTTGTGAATGTCAAGATGAGATGTGTGAATGTCAGGTGAGATTCTTCTAGTTTACATCGGAAAATTCCAGTTTTTACCCTCATTTAGCCCCTAAATTCTGTGAACTTTTCGTCTTTGTGAGATTTATACACAGACTCTGGCTTTTTGGGTGGATTCTACACATATGCAAGCCTATTTTTTAACTGTTTCACTCTGGTCCTGCTAGCCCATTACTTATTGCTGTGCCAACTCTCTTCTGTTCCAAACTACTTAGTATGCCATGCATGCCATGCATTCTTCTTCTCCTAAAGCATACCTTAACCACTTTAATGCATTCTTCTTCTTAATTCATAAAGCATACCTTAACCACTTTAATGCATTCTTCTTTTTAATTCATAAAGCATATCTTAACCACTTTAAAATGCATTATTTTTTTCATTCATAAAGCATACATTAACCACTTTAATGCTTGCCATGCATTCTTCCCTATTTCTTCCTAGTTGAATATTTGGGATGCCCACATGGATATAATGTAAAAATTACTGAGGTAATGCTACCTAGTGGCACGTAGCGTCTGGTGTTGCTCCAATCATTGTGTGACCTCTCCTGGCTGCAAACAAACAAGTTTCCCCCTGCTCCCCAGAAAAAAAAACATTCCTACTTCCAGGCAAGTCACCTAAGCAGTGTGACCAAAATTTGAAATAAACAAATTGGGATAATTTGATAACATTCAAGCAGACCTTAAGAGTTGTATAAAAACATATATATATATATATATATATATATATATATATATCGTATATACTCGAGTATAGGCCGACCCGAGTATAAGCCGAGGCACCTAATTTTACCCCAAAAACCTGGAAAAAGTTATTGACCCGAGTATAAGCCGAGGCACACAACACAGCACACAATACAGCACACATACACACACAAGGCACACACAGCACACAACACAGCACACAATACAGCACACAATACAGCACACATACACACACAAGGCACACACAGCACACAACACAGCACACATACACACACAGCACACATACAATGCACACAACACACACACTCACCAGTTCAGCTCCTGCAGGATCTTCAGCGACTTCCAGCGACGGTGCGGGAGAGAGGACGGCGCGGGACGACGGCATGGGTCCGCAGGGCAGAAGAGCCGCCTCAGAGGCTTCAGAACTCGGCGGGGAGATCAGTACACCCAGCGCGAGGTGGGTGTACCAAGATGGCGGCCGGCGCGCTCCGCGCCGCCACGTCACGTCGCGTCACTGAGGCCCGGGCCGCCATCTTGGTACACCCACCTCGCGCTGGGTGTACTGATCTCCCCGCCGAGTTCTGAAGCCTCGGCGTCTCGTCTGCCGCATCGGAGGCTCTTCTGCCCTCGCTCAGGTAAGTCTGACTCGAGTATAAGCCGAGGCTGCTTTTTTCAGCCCAAAAAGTGGGCTGAAAAACTCGGCTTATACTCGAGTATATACGGTATATATATATATATACTATGAAATTATTATTCTTAATGTATTTTTATTTTTAATATTTCTAATATTTTTTGGGGGGGTGGTTAATGTTTTTGAACATGTAATTTTATCAAATATAAAAGTAAAAAAATATATACCTTATCAAAAAATAGGTCACATTTTATTCAAAAATATTTAAAAATGTTTATTTTGGGGGTGTTTAAAAGAAGGTGACAGCCTCCCAGTGCCTTAAGAACTCAATTCTGTTTTTTCACACACCACGAAAGCACAATCTCACCAACAAATAGTACCCGGAAGAGCAGTCGGAAATTTCCCATTGATGAAATTGAATCATGTGGAAGTCTTACTCATCATGAGTTTTACACATGAATGTGAAAAAAATACAACAAAATTACACATAACGGAAAAGACTTTCACACAAAACGAAAACACTAATACGATAGAAAAAGCTAACGAGAAACTCACAAATGACCCAAACCCAACGGAAAAAATACACATACACATGCTTTTTCACGTGAAAGTGCATGTGAAAGAGGCTTTGAAGCCCTACTGTCTGAAAAGTGCTGCTGCATTGAATGAAACTGAGAGGGCTTGCTATTATTGCATTGACTTGTTCCCTCTGTACAAGGCAGAGGGGACTGCCAGGATGGAGCAGGGCATGTTCTCGAAAATTGGCAAATGTCCGACCAATAGAGATTAAAATGGGAGGTAAGTGCATGTGATTTTTGCCTAGGCTTTCATGACTGCTCTGGGTAACTATAAAGTTTTTCATTGTCTTTCTTTCTTCAATATACCATCATTGTTTTTAGTACATGCCTGTTAAATTTGTTCTTTAAAGATGGAGATTACTTCGCTTATACAAGACATGAGCCTGTTGGAGTGTGTGGCCAGATAATCCCTGTAAGTATTCAAAATATTTAAAGGAGACCAACACCCATATTGCCAACTGCTGCAAATCCCCCACTTCCAGCAAAATTCAACCTAGAAATTTGATGGTGGCAGCCATGCGGTCCTAAGTCCTCTTCTGTGATTCTGGCTGTTGAACCACCGGAAGACGATTGCAAGCCTGGATATGGTGGGGGAGCTTTGGGTGCGTAAGTCAAATCAGGCTTTGTATTGGGTGTATGCGTGGGGGAGGGGGGCAGCCATTTGGGATGCCCTGCATACATAGGGGGTTATTTAAGAAATGATAGCGTCAGGTAGCACCTGGTTAATGAGAGGTAGCGACAGATAGCGACTGGTCAACGCCAGACACGGCACACAATTCCACATTTATCAAGCAGAATCTGTTTAGCGACTGGGATAGCGGCATGTAGCGTCTGATTCATCATTTTCAAAGCCTCTGCGCACAGCGCCAGGGTTCAGCCTTGCACAGCGCCAGGTACGACCTCTTGCTACCTGTCGCTCTGCCATACATTTCAATGGACGAACCTTTTCTTCTCTTTAAACGGGGTTGTTTTTTTTTATTTTTCCCAAAAATCACAAATAATTCTGTGACCTCTTCGGGCACTGAATAAGCAGTTTTTTCACATTTTTTACATTTTTTAAATATTTCTTCAGAAATGCCATTACAAGTGTTCATGTTATAATGTTGCTACAATGTAATTCCATATGTTTTCGCTTTGTTACTAGTGGATAGATGCTTGAAAACAGACTTTAAACACACCGCCTCCTGCGCTCTGGGCTTCAAACAAGTATTTTTCAGCGCCAGAGATTTGGGAGGCTGTTTTTTTTCCTGAATATGGTGTGAGTCGGTCGCTATGAGCAGTCGCTAACATGCGCTCCCATACAGCGCTGTATTGGTCAAATAGCGACTCGTCACAATGTATTCAACATTACTGAACAGCGACTGAGTCGCTATAAAGTAGCGACCCACGACTGAGCACTGCGACTACTAGTGGGCGCTCTGAAAATGCCTGCTACAGACGCTCATCTGTCGCTACCTGCCGCTAATGATGAATCAGCCTCCCCGTACAGCACTATCCAACATCCATTTAGGCAAAATAGGTGCTGGATTGCTTTAATAAAGATTTATTTAAAATCCAGTAAAATAAATTTCAGTGTATATATTTCAGTATAGTATATGTCAAACAGTCAGGTTCATACTTTAGATCTGGTAAAGAAAGATTACTTTTTGGTGTGCTTTCGGGTTTGAACTAAAGATTACATCTGAGTGAGCTTTTTGTTTCCCAAAAGGTTACGTACCTCTATGATAGGGCATTATTTTCCAATGATGTAAGTACATGTTTTTCAACTCCTTGAAACAGCAACCAATGTGCTATGCAGAACGATTTGGCAAATACTTTAGCATAACACATAGAGTACACATGTTGAGTTCAAGTCAAAAAGTTTACTCACTTTCACACCCAAAAGCACACCCAAAGGTATGATTGTCTCAGCATATTTTTTTGCATACAATCTTTTTTTTTTGTTAATTGTAAATGGTTAATTGTTCTGAAACAAATAGGAATACACATTAGTTCTCAAAAGTTATTCAAAAAAATAGTTTGTCTTTTTAAAAATGAAAATATCCTTCAAATGCGATGAACCAGTTTCACAGGTGAGGTACAAAATTGTATTGTGTAGATATTTTGTTATAAAATAATAGCAACCCAGCAGGGACCTAAATACTTTAAAATGAGTCTCCCCAAATTTGTTTTGGTACCCTATAGGCTGCTGTCATTTCTAAATTAGCTGTTAAAATAAAATAAAATATCCAGTCCATTAAAATTGATTGGCTCCTTACTTGTAGACTAATGATGTCATTGAAGTGGACGTACATATAGGGAGATTCCTTGTGAATGTTCGAGATTGCCAAGGGACCCCTATACCAGTTCCCAGGGAAGTGATGACCGCATGGGCGGTTGACATGCCAGATAATTTGACCCAGATTTTGACTTTGGCCCAGATCAGAAGCCCATCAGTACTCACAAACTCACATTTGATTCTTCTTCTGTCCAGTAAGAGAAGAGCATAATCTTCATATAACCAGAAGGGTCTGTGGTCATCACAGACCCACACTACAAAGGTCCCACACTTCAATGCACTGTATTACTTTCATTGGCAAAGCAGCCTATGATTAGACAACTTTACAAGCCTTCCAAATCATTTTTTCTTTTGCCCATAATTAAATAGTTTCAGGTAAAGTATGAATAGGTTAACCTGGATACAAAACTTTAATTTTGACTTTTTGATGTTTTGTTTCCAGTGGAATGGTCCTCTTATTTCATTTTGCTTGAAAATAGCGCCTGCACTTTGCTGTGGCAACACAGTGGTCCTCAAGCCAGCAGAACAAACACCACTGACTTCATTGTATATGGGATCATTAATAAAGGAGGTAAGCAAAATAGGCAACCCACTGGAGATTTTCTTCTTCTTTTTTCTATAATGATATATGAGGGTTATCCAAATGATTTTAAGAGCCTCTGAATTTTTTGGGGTCCTCACAGGCCCCAGCTCCACGGCTGCCAATGAACACTGCCTGGCCCTTGAGGTGCTTAAAGGAAGATTGCGGGTTGGGGGGAGTAATTGAAAGTTGAACAAACTGGTTGGACATTAAAAAAATCAGAAGATAGCATTATTCCACTTTACTGCGTGTTGCGTTACGAAGTCCTAAAGTGGACCAAAACTCAGCACGATTGACCAGGGAATCTATTATATTCTCGGGCCGATTGATTTCCTCGCCCTGGGCATCTTTAAACTGCAAAACCAGAATGCAGCAGTGCTTAATATGCTGTACAGTCTTCTGTTTCTAAAATTCGGATGCAGGGTTAAATTTTAGACAGGCTGTTACCTCTTCTGCCATAATACAGCAACATTTGACACTTAGTGTGTTCTATGTTTGGTATGCAAAAAATAGAATAAGTAATAGCATACGTGAATAAAGCATTAATGTTGGTATGCCAATGAGATGTATTATTTTTGTCTTAGGCCGGATTTCCTCCAGGAGTAGTGAATATTGTGCCTGGTTTTGGGCTCACAGCAGGGGCAGCCATATCACATCATATGGACGTGGATAAAGTGGCTTTAACTGGTTCAACAGAGGTATTGACCAAATGTAGACATCAATGTGATTGTTGTACTATTGAACTTCTTATGTTCCCTGTCCAAGTCTCTTACTTTCCAGCTCACAGGATCGATCCTGCAGAGTCCTTTGGTTTCAGCACTGTTAGCTCTAGTGATGGCCTTGCTGAGCAACTCTGTTGGCCACGTGAAAGCAGGCTTCCTTAATGAGGTAAATTCAGAGTCAGATGAGAATTCTCATTTCTTTTTTTAGTAGAGAAACTGCCATTGACATTTAGAGATGAGCGAACTTTTGAAAAATTCGATTCGACTGATTCGCCGAATTTTCCGACAAAAATCGTTTCGACCCGAATAAATTCGCGACGAATCGCTATTAAAAACGGCTATTTCTGAGCCTCCTACAGCCTCAATAGGGTTGTAAACCATTCAGCCTTGCTGTAACACGCACAGGATGCGTGCTGGGTTAGTTAAATAATACTTTTAAGAAATATCACATGCAGATCAGAGGCATCGCTAATAGAATCGCAGAGCGGCACAATTGCAGAGAGTTGAAGTGGCATCACTATGAGGGGCAGAAGGAGCCCAAATATACACTGGAGTTGGCTTCAGGAGCCCAAAAATTGGATGAATCACACCCTGGAGTTGGCAGAAGTTGGCAGCAGCAGCAGCAGGAGCCCAAATATACACTGGAGTTGGCTTCAGGAGCCCAAAAATTGGATGAATCACACCCTGGAGTTGGCAGGAGTTGACAGCAGCAGCAGCAGGAGCCCAAATATACACTGGAGTTGGCTTCAGGAGCCCAAAAATTGGATGAATCACACCCTGGAGTTGGCAGGAGTTGACAGCAGCAGCAGCAGGAGCCCAAATATACACTGGAGTTGGCTTCAGGAGCCCAAAAATTGGATGAATCACACCCTGGAGTTGGCAGAAGTTGGCAGCAGCAGCAGCAGGAGCCCAAATATACACTGGAGTTGGCTTCAGGAGCCCAAAAATTGGATGAATCACACCCTGGAGTTGGCAGGAGTTGACAGCAGCAGCAGCAGGAGCCCAAATATACACTGGAGTTGGCTTCAGGAGCCCAAAAATTGGATGAATCACACCCTGGAGTTGGCAGAAGTTGGCAGCAGCAGCAGCAGGAGCCCAAATATACACTGGAGTTGGCTTCAGGAGCCCAAAAATTGGATGAATCACACCCTGGAGTTGGCAGGAGTTGACAGTAGCAGCAGCAGGAGCCCAAATATACACTGGAGTTGGCTTCAGGAGCCCAAAAATTGGATGAATCACACCCTGGAGTTGGCAGAAGTTGGCAGCAGCAGCAGCAGGAGCCCAAATATACACTGGAGTTGGCTTCAGGAGCCCAAAAATTGGATGAATCACACCCTGGAGTTGGCAGGAGTTGACAGCAGCAGCAGCAGGAGCCCAAATATACACTGGAGTTGGCTTCAGGAGCCCAAAAATTGGATGAATCACACCCTGGAGTTGGCAGGAGTTGACAGCAGCAGCAGCAGGAGCCCAAATATACACTGGAGTTGGCTTCAGGAGCCCAAAAATTGGATGAATCACACCCTGGAGTTGGCAGAAGTTGGCAGCAGCAGCAGCAGGAGCCCAAATATACACTGGAGTTGGCTTCAGGAGCCCAAAAATTGGATGAATCACACCCTGGAGTTGGCAGGAGTTGACAGCAGCAGCAGCAGGAGCCCAAATATACACTGGAGTTGGCTTCAGGAGCCCAAAAATTGGATGAATCACACCCTGGAGTTGGCAGAAGTTGGCAGCAGCAGCAGCAGGAGCCCAAATATACACTGGAGTTGGCTTCAGGAGCCCAAAAATTGGATGAATCACACCCTGGAGTTGGCAGGAGTTGACAGCAGCAGCAGCAGGAGCCCAAATATACACTGGAGTTGGCTTCAGGAGCCCAAAAATTGGATGAATCACACCCTGGAGTTGGCAGAAGTTGGCAGCAGCAGCAGCAGGAGCCCAAATATACACTGGAGTTGGCTTCAGGAGCCCAAAAATTGGATGAATCACACCCTGGAGTTGGCAGGAGTTGACAGTAGCAGCAGCAGGAGCCCAAAAAATGGCCTAAAGACATAAATATGTTTTGCACCATTTGGAAAGTGTAAAACGTGGCACCATGCTGAATCTAGTCGCATGCATCAGGCATTGGTGGGTGGAAATCCTGGCTGATCCATCCCTGATTCATTTTGACAAAGGTGAGTCTCTCCACATTTTTAGTTGACAGACGAGTTCTCCTCGCCGTAACTATGGCCCCCGCCGCACTAAACACCCGCTCAGATGGCACGCTACTTGCCGGGCAGGACAGCTTTTCCAGGGCAAACTCTGCTAGTTGCGGCCACAAATCAAGTTTGGCTGCCCAGAAGTCCAGCGGATCCTCAAGGTGTGTTGGCATGGTCATGTCAAAGTATGACATGACCTGCTGGTTCAGGTCCTGCTCCAGGTCTTCCTGCTGCTCATGAGTAGCCTCACTATGCGGGTGTAGAAAGCTACTCATTAGCGACTGAAGACTGAGGCTGCTGCTGCTGATGGAGCTTCTGCTGCTGCTGCTGCCAACCCCCCCAGCGGCCATGGCAGTGGAAGGTGAGCGCAGAGGTCCCCTCGAGTCAGACCTGCGAGAGTATGGACCATGGCGCAGATAGGCATCGGCCAACTGCCTACGTAGAATGTCTTTGTAGTAGTTGAGTTTGTCCTCCCTCTCGGTGGGTTTAAAAAATGCCCCCATTTTGTGCCGGAAGCGAGGGTCCAATAAGGTGGACAGCCAGAAGTCATCCCGCCGACAGATGGAAACAATTCTGGGGTCACTACGCAAGCACGTGAGCATGCTTCGTGCCATTTGCGCAAGTGACTCGGATGGACTACCTGTCTCCATCTCCACTGCATACTGCCACGGTGTGCCCGGGTCCTCTGTCTCTCCTTCCTCAAAAACCTCTAGCTCCTCTGGCTGCTCCTGCTCCTCCTCTCCTGTCCGCTGACTAGATAAACCAGCCATTTCGCCAAGCCTAAACTGTGTTTCGCTGGGCAACTCCTCCTCCTCCTCTTCCTCCTCCTCCTCCTCCAGTTCAGCTCCAAGGGGGTTCATGTGGCCGTAAGATGTAAACGCCATGTCTCCAGTGCCCTGACCAGCCATGGTTTCCAACATGTGCTGTAGTACATGAAGCAGTGGAATCACGTCGTTCATCCCGTAATCCTGCCGACTGACAAATAAAGTGGCTTCCTCAAAGGGCCTGAGCAAACGGCAGGTGTCACGTATGAGCTGCCACTGGTTGACATTGAAGTTACACAGGGGAGTCCCCCTATCTGCTTGGATCATCAGGAAATCCGTGATGGCTTTTCTCTGTTCATATAATCGGTCCAACATGTGAAGGGTGGAATTCCAACGGGTGGAAACATCGCAAATCAGACTATGTTGGGGGATACCATTCTGACGCTGTAGCTCAAGAAGGGTGTGTTTGGCGGTGTAGGAGTGGCTGAAGTGCATGCAAAGTTTCCGTGAAGTTGTTAGGATGTCCTGCAGATGGGGGGAACACTTCAGAAACCGCTTGACAACCAGATTGAAGACGTGAGCCATGCAGGGGGCATGGGTCAGGCTTCCTTGGCGCAGCGCAGACAAAATGTTCTTCCCATTGTCGGTAACCATGATTCCCATTTTAAGTTTTCTCGGAGTAAGCCATGTTTGGATTTCCTGATGAATACATTTAAGCAGTTCCTCCCCTGTGTGACTCCGTTCGCCAAGACAAACCATGTGAAGCACTGCGTGACACCTCCGTGCCCTGCACACATGGTAGACTGGAGGGGCACTGAGACTTGAGCCTACAGTGGAGGGTGAGGAGATGGCGGAGGATGAGGAGGCCGAGTCGCACGGTGTCACAGGCCCAATGGGCAGAGAGCGCGGAGGCCGAAGCGGCGTGACCTGTCCAAGTTGCTGCTGCAAAGGGACCACATTCACCCAGTGGGCCGTAAACGACATGTACTGCCCCTGACCGTAGTTACAGCTCCAGATGTCGGCGCTGCCATGTATTTTGCTACACACCGACAGGCTCAAGGACTGGCCCACCTTCTGTTCAACAAAAGTGTGCAGCGCTGGTACTGCCTTCTTGGCAAAGAAATGACGGCTTGGGACTCTCCACCTCGGCTCGGCGCAAGCCATCAGTTCTCTGAAAGGTGCAGATTCCACCACCTGAAAAGGGAGCGACTGCAGCACCAGCAACTTGGACAGGAGCACATTCAGCTTCTGCGCCGTAGGATGAGTGGGCGCATACTGCTGTCTCTTGGACATGGCTTCGCTGATGGATTGCTGGCGGGATGCATGACTTGGAGGAGGAGGAGGAGGAGCAGGAGCGACAGAGGATGGGTATGACGCACAGCTGCCTTCGGCTGAGGTGCTGGAGCCTTGGCTGGCAGAAATTGGGAGCTCACTTGGTGAGGAAGCAGACTGGACCACCCCTTGGGAGCCTCGGTTCTCCCAGGTCGTTTTATGGTGACGCATCATATGTTGACGCAGGGCCGTGGTGCCAACATTTGGACCCTGGCCACGCTTCACCTTTTGCCTACATATCTTGCATGTGGCCATGTTACCCTCCTGCGGATGCCTCAGGAAAAACTGCCACACTGCCGAGTAGCTACTTTTCCCACCCCCTGGCCTCACTGATTCACTGCTGCTGTTGCCAACTCCAGGAACCCCTGCTCCACTACCTCCCGATAAGGTAGACTGCCGCACAGCAGGTGCTCTACCCCGGCCCCGGCCCCGGCCGGCTCCAGCCTTTGGAATTGTGCCCCCATGCTGACTGCTACCACTTTGCTGCCTCAGCTGCTGACTCCGGGGCAACCTGCACCCCTCTTCTCCTGATGATGACGATGAAGCCCCTTCATCACCCGGCTCCCAAGTGCGATCGGCTTCATCGTCATCATCATCATCATCACCGGGTTGTGGCTGTACGTCACTGATGTTCGTGGATTCGTCAACAGTGTCTGGCGCAGGAGCTGGAACGCTCGCAGCACCCACGACACTGTCCACATCACTATTTGTCTGCCTAGCTAAAGAAGCCACCTCCATTTCTTGGCTGGGCAGTAGCTGCTGACTGTCCTCTATCTGATGGTCCTCCTCACTAAAGAGTGGAGCTGAACCCAAAGCATAGGATACGTCGCTGGGGGAGGGAACGGCGTAGGCCAGAGGCAATGGGAGGACAGGGACTGCTCTCGGGGCATGCCAACTCAGGGTTGTGTCAGAGGAACCTACCGACCCTAGACTGGGGGTCTCAGACGTAAGTTGTGATGATGTTGTTGATGAGCGCGTCAACCAATCTACCACGGCAGATGCGTTACTGGTGGAGACCCGACCGCTAGCAGATACTGGCAGATTAGGTCTCTCAGCGTGACTCCTGCTGCTACTGGCCCCCAGTCTGATGCGAGCTCTTCCTGCGGAATCTTGGCCTCTGCCACTCCTCTTTTCACTTCCAGGCACTTGTCTGCCCGACATAGTCTAACTGGCGTGGTAGTAGGTGATATTTAAAAAAACCCCGGGCAGCGGTGGGTCTATATGAAACAGAATATAATGCACACCAAAAGTGAGCAGTAACACTCAGCCTCCAACAGGCCTGCTTAGTGTAAATAAGAGAGCTGCTTAGTGTAAATAAAGAGGGGTATGCTATGTTACAGAATGGGATGCCTCAACAGAAGTGCACCTGGCAGGCAGCAGTAAGCCTATGCCCAGCAAAAGTGTCTTATAATATAAATATAATAAGAGCAAATGCTTATATGGTCTTAAACAGAGGCTGCTTTAGTCACAGAATGGGATGCCCTGGGCAGGAATCGACCTGGCAGGGTCCAGTAGGGCTTTGGCCAGCAAAAGTGTCTTTATCAGGCCTAATTTCAAATATGATAAGAGCAAATGCTTATATGGTCTTAAACAGAGGCTGCTTTAGTCACAGAATGGGATGCCCTGGGCAGGAATCGACCTGGCAGGGTCCAGTAGTGCTTTGGCCAGCAAAAGTGTCTTTATCAGGCCTAATTTCAAATATGATAAGAGCAAATGCTTATATGGTCTTAAACAGAGGCTGCTTTAGTCACAGAATGGGATGCCCCGGGCAGGAATCGAGCTGCCAGGGTACAGTAGTGCTTTGGCCAGCAAAAGTGTCTTTATCAGGCCTAATTTCAAATATGATTAGAGCAAATGCTTATATGGTCTTAAACAGAGGCTGCTTTAGTCACAGAATGGGATGCCCCGGGCAGGAATCGAGCTGCCAGGGTACAGTAGTGCTTTGGCCAGCAAAAGTGTCTTTATCAGGCCTAATTTCAAATATGATTAGAGCAAATGCTTATATGGTCTTAAACAGAGGCTGCTTTAGTCACAGAATGGGATGCCCCGGGCAGGAATCGAGCTGCCAGGGTACAGTAGTGCTTTGGCCAGCAAAAGTGTCTTTATCAGGCCTAATTTCAAATATGATTAGAGCAAATGCTTATATGGTCTTAAACAGAGGCTGCTTTAGTCACAGAATGGGATGCCCCGGGCAGGAATCGAGCTGCCAGGGTACAGTAGTGCTTTGGCCAGCAAAAGTGTCTTTATCAGGCCTAATTTCAAATATGATTAGAGCAAATGCTTATATGGTCTTAAACAGAGGCTGCTTTAGTCACAGAATGGGATGCCCCGGGCAGGAATCGAGCTGCCAGGGTACAGTAGTGCTTTGGCCAGCAAAAGTGTCTTTATCAGGCCTAATTTCAAATATAATTAGAGCAAATGCTTATATGGTCTTAAACAGAGGCTGCTTTAGTCACAGAATGGGATGCCCCGGGCAGGAATCGAGCTGCCAGGGTACAGTAGTGCTTTGGCCAGCAAAAGTGTCTTTATCAGGCCTAATTTCAAATATGATTAGAGCAAATGCTTATATGGTCTTAAACAGAGGCTGCTTTAGTCACAGAATGGGATGCCCCGGGCAGGAATCGAGCTGCCAGGGTACAGTAGTGCTTTGGCCAGCAAAAGTGTCTTTATCAGGCCTAATTTCAAATATGATTAGAGCAAATGCTTATATGGTCTTAAACAGAGGCTGCTTTAGTCACAGAATGGGATGCCCCGGGCAGGAATCGAGCTGCCAGGGTACAGTAGTGCTTTGGCCAGCAAAAGTGTCTTTATCAGGCCTAATTTCAAATATGATTAGAGCAAATGCTTATATGGTCTTAAACAGAGGCTGCTTTAGTCACAGAATGGGATGCCCCGGGCAGGAATCGAGCTGCCAGGGTACAGTAGTGCTTTGGCCAGCAAAAGTGTCTTTATCAGGCCTAATTTCAAATATGATTAGAGCAAATGCTTATATGGTCTTAAACAGAGGCTGCTTTAGTCACAGAATGGGATGCCCCGGGCAGGAATCGAGCTGCCAGGGTACAGTAGTGCTTTGGCCAGCAAAAGTGTCTTTATCAGGCCTAATTTCAAATATGATTAGAGCAAATGCTTATATGGTCTTAAACAGAGGCTGCTTTAGTCACAGAATGGGATGCCCCGGGCAGGAATCGAGCTGCCAGGGTACAGTAGTGCTTTGGCCAGCAAAAGTGTCTTTATCAGGCCTAATTTCAAATATGATTAGAGCAAATGCTTATATGGTCTTAAACAGAGGCTGCTTTAGTCACAGAATGGGATGCCCCGGGCAGGAATCGAGCTGCCAGGGTACAGTAGTGCTTTGGCCAGCAAAAGTGTCTTTATCAGGCCTAATTTCAAATATAATTAGAGCAAATGCTTATATGGTCTTAAACAGAGGCTGCTTTAGTCACAGAATGGGATGCCCCGGGCAGGAATCGAGCTGCCAGGGTACAGTAGTGCTTTGGCCAGCAAAAGTGTCTTTATCAGGCCTAATTTCAAATATGATTAGAGCAAATGCTTATATGGTCTTAAACAGAGGCTGCTTTAATCACAGAATGGGATGCCCCGGGCAGGAATCGAGCTGCCAGGGTACAGTAGTGCTTTGGCCAGCAAAAGTGTCTTTATCAGGCCTAATTTCAAATATGATTAGAGCAAATGCTTATATGGTCTTAAACAGAGGCTGCTTTAGTCACAGAATGGGATGCCCCGGGCAGGAATCGAGCTGCCAGGGTACAGTAGTGCTTTGGCCAGCAAAAGTGTCTTTATCAGGCCTAATTTCAAATATGATTAGAGCAAATGCTTATATGGTCTTAAACAGAGGCTGCTTTAGTCACAGAATGGGATGCCCCGGGCAGGAATCGAGCTGCCAGGGTACAGTAGTGCTTTGGCCAGCAAAAGTGTCTTTATCAGGCCTAATTTCAAATATGATTAGAGCAAATGCTTATATGGTCTTAAACAGAGGCTGCTTTAGTCACAGAATGGGATGCCCCGGGCAGGAATCGAGCTGCCAGGGTACAGTAGTGCTTTGGCCAGCAAAAGTGTCTTTATCAGGCCTAATTTCAAATATGATTAGAGCAAATGCTTATATGGTCTTAAACAGAGGCTGCTTTAGTCACAGAATGGGATGCCCCGGGCAGGAATCGAGCTGCCAGGGTACAGTAGTGCTTTGGCCAGCAAAAGTGTCTTTATCAGGCCTAATTTCAAATATGATTAGAGCAAATGCTTATATGGTCTTAAACAGAGGCTGCTTTAGTCACAGAATGGGATGCCCCGGGCAGGAATCGAGCTGCCAGGGTACAGTAGTGCTTTGGCCAGCAAAAGTGTCTTTATCAGGCCTAATTTCAAATATGATTAGAGCAAATGCTTATATGGTCTTAAACAGAGGCTGCTTTAGTCACAGAATGGGATGCCCCGGGCAGGAATCGAGCTGCCAGGGTACAGTAGTGCTTTGGCCAGCAAAAGTGTCTTTATCAGGCCTAATTTCAAATATGATTAGAGCAAATGCTTATATGGTCTTAAACAGAGGCTGCTTTAGTCACAGAATGGGATGCCCCGGGCAGGAATCGAGCTGCCAGGGTACAGTAGTGCTTTGGCCAGCAAAAGTGTCTTTATCAGGCCTAATTTCAAATATGATTAGAGCAAATGCTTATATGGTCTTAAACAGAGGCTGCTTTAGTCACAGAATGGGATGCCCCGGGCAGGAATCGAGCTGCCAGGGTACAGTAGTGCTTTGGCCAGCAAAAGTGTCTTTATCAGGCCTAATTTCAAATATGATTAGAGCAAATGCTTATATGGTCTTAAACAGAGGCTGCTTTAGTCACAGAATGGGATGCCCCGGGCAGGAATCGAGCTGCCAGGGTACAGTAGTGCTTTGGCCAGCAAAAGTGTCTTTATCAGGCCTAATTTCAAATATGATTAGAGCAAATGCTTATATGGTCTTAAACAGAGGCTGCTTTAGTCACAGAATGGGATGCCCCGGGCAGGAATCGAGCTGCCAGGGTACAGTAGTGCTTTGGCCAGCAAAAGTGTCTTTATCAGGCCTAATTTCAAATATGATTAGAGCAAATGCTTATATGGTCTTAAACAGAGGCTGCTTTAGTCACAGAATGGGATGCCCCGGGCAGGAATCGAGCTGCCAGGGTACAGTAGTGCTTTGGCCAGCAAAAGTGTCTTTATCAGGCCTAATTTCAAATATGATTAGAGCAAATGCTTATATGGTCTTAAACAGAGGCTGCTTTAGTCACAGAATGGGATGCCCCGGGCAGGAATCGAGCTGCCAGGGTACAGTAGTGCTTTGGCCAGCAAAAGTGTCTTTATCAGGCCTAATTTCAAATATGATTAGAGCAAATGCTTATATGGTCTTAAACAGAGGCTGCTTTAGTCACAGAATGGGATGCCCCGGGCAGGAATCGAGCTGCCAGGGTACAGTAGTGCTTTGGCCAGCAAAAGTGTCTTTATCAGGCCTAATTTCAAATATGATTAGAGCAAATGCTTATATGGTCTTAAACAGAGGCTGCTTTAGTCACAGAATGGGATGCCCCGGGCAGGAATCGAGCTGCCAGGGTACAGTAGTGCTTTGGCCAGCAAAAGTGTCTTTATCAGGCCTAATTTCAAATATGATTAGAGCAAATGCTTATATGGTCTTAAACAGAGGCTGCTTTAGTCACAGAATGGGATGCCCCGGGCAGGAATCGAGCTGCCAGGGTACAGTAGTGCTTTGGCCAGCAAAAGTGTCTTTATCAGGCCTAATTTCAAATATGATTAGAGCAAATGCTTATATGGTCTTAAACAGAGGCTGCTTTAGTCACAGAATGGGATGCCCCGGGCAGGAATCGAGCTGCCAGGGTACAGTAGTGCTTTGGCCAGCAAAAGTGTCTTTATCAGGCCTAATTTCAAATATGATTAGAGCAAATGCTTATATGGTCTTAAACAGAGGCTGCTTTAGTCACAGAATGGGATGCCCCGGGCAGGAATCGAGCTGCCAGGGTACAGTAGTGCTTTGGCCAGCAAAAGTGTCTTTATCAGGCCTAATTTCAAATATGATTAGAGCAAATGCTTATATGGTCTTAAACAGAGGCTGCTTTAGTCACAGAATGGGATGCCCCGGGCAGGAATCGAGCTGCCAGGGTACAGTAGTGCTTTGGCCAGCAAAAGTGTCTTTATCAGGCCTAATTTCAAATATGATTAGAGCAAATGCTTATATGGTCTTAAACAGAGGCTGCTTTAGTCACAGAATGGGATGCCCCGGGCAGGAATCGAGCTGCCAGGGTACAGTAGTGCTTTGGCCAGCAAAAGTGTCTTTATCAGGCCTAATTTCAAATATGATTAGAGCAAATGCTTATATGGTCTTAAACAGAGGCTGCTTTAGTCACAGAATGGGATGCCCCGGGCAGGAATCGAGCTGCCAGGGTACAGTAGTGCTTTGGCCAGCAAAAGTGTCTTTATCAGGCCTAATTTCAAATATGATTAGAGCAAATGCTTATATGGTCTTAAACAGAGGCTGCTTTAGTCACAGAATGGGATGCCCCGGGCAGGAATCGAGCTGCCAGGGTACAGTAGTGCTTTGGCCAGCAAAAGTGTCTTTATCAGGCCTAATTTCAAATATGATTAGAGCAAATGCTTATATGGTCTTAAACAGAGGCTGCTTTAGTCACAGAATGGGATGCCCCGGGCAGGAATCGAGCTGCCAGGGTACAGTAGTGCTTTGGCCAGCAAAAGTGTCTTTATCAGGCCTAATTTCAAATATGATTAGAGCAAATGCTTATATGGTCTTAAACAGAGGCTGCTTTAGTCACAGAATGGGATGCCTCACAGCAGACTTAAGATCAGTTCAGTATATATGCACAGTTAGTTACTATAAGCAGCCTGAAAACGCTAACAAAGGCTGGATGAAAAAAAAAAAATCTCCCTGTCAGCCAGCTCCGTTTTTCCTACCTTTCCCTGGCTTTCTGTCTGTCTCCTGTCTGTCTCCTGCCTGTCTCCTGCCTGTCTCCAGCCTGTCCCTGTCTGTCCCTGTCTCCAGCCTGTCTCCAGCCTGTCTAACTGCCTCAGCTACACAGCGTTCTGTCTGTCTGTCACGAATGCAATAGAGAAATGAGGAAAAGCAAGATGGCCGCCGTTAAATACCGCTGTGTGACGTCACCGGGCTTGCTGGCTGCTGATAGGCTGCATGTGACTGCCCCAGCTTGCACTGGCGCGGGATACATGTCCAGACATGTCCCGCCCGCCATCTTAGAATGCCTGTAATGTAAATGAATGGATGTTAAAGGAAAACTTCGAGTGATCGAATCGCGGGGAAATTCGGATTCGATCCGAATCGAATTTTTCCTGAAATTCGGATCGAATCCGGGTTCGTCCGGATCGATTCGCTCATCCCTATTGACATTCGTTGCCTACCTTGGAGCTTATTTAGAGC
This sequence comes from Gastrophryne carolinensis, assembly GCA_027917425.1. Classification (NCBI taxonomy): domain Eukaryota; kingdom Metazoa; phylum Chordata; class Amphibia; order Anura; family Microhylidae; genus Gastrophryne; species Gastrophryne carolinensis. The sequence goes on along the minus strand of CM051234.1, from coordinate 392,929,353 downwards.
CAGATGAAAATTTACACCCAATAGACAATGAAAGTCAATGACAGTTTTCTCTCCTAACAAAGAAGTGAGAACTCTGACCTGGCTTCGAATCAACCCCATTGTTTGGCAGCAGGGGAAGCATTATGTTACTATCCATAAAGGTTTTGGGTGGTAGAGAGGTTACTCTCCGCTTCAGACCTGAAAGCACTGCATCTGGTCCGGCTCAGCCCACAGGTCTACGAGGGGATTCCAGTGTGCAGGTTGGAAGGTGAACTTAGTTTGCCTAGCCTTGACTTTTCCTTTAAGGTTGGACTTTTTGTTTCAAACTGAGAAGAAAAAGTTTATTATAAACTGATAGATATGATTTTTTAAATTATGTTTATGACCCAGTTTGCCTCAATTCCTGTTGTTTTCGAAGACAGAAAGTTCATTTAGATCTTTACGTGTCATGAGGACTAAAAAAATAATTTATCCCACGAAGGTGGTCATTGATCACAGAAAATATATGAAATCTAATCTAACCATAACTTTTAAATTCTTAGAAGAAATAAGAAGAAATAGTTGCTATTTGAGCTTTATTTACTACAAGTCACATACATTTTAACAGTAGGCTACCCAAGATTTATGTCCAAAATTGTGCCTGTAATTGTCCACTTGCTAATTAGCAGTCCTCATTACATTTAATGCTACAGATATGCATAATAGTTTTGTTTTGCTGGGTGCAATTATACCAAATCTATCACAAATATTGGAATAAAATTATGCCTAGTTGGCCTAGTCCTTATTGCAGGAGGTAGAGATGAACAAATTTCCTAAAAATACGATTCAGCGCCAAATTCCTCCAAGCAATTGAAAAGTGGTTCTAATCAGATTTTAACAAATCGCTGAAAAAAAAACCCTAAAAAACAGAACTTGCCTTCTCCCTCGCTATCCTTTGGTGGGGGTGTCCCCCACCGTTCCCCACTCTGCAGCTGGACAGAAGACAGAGATCATCTGCCCTGCCAGCTCACCCACCAGCACTTCTCGTCACAGAGAGGGGCTCTTTATACCCTGAGAAATTAACTGCAGGGGGAATGCCCTCACACCCCACCCTGTAATGCAATTTGTGTCACAGTTTTTGACTTACTTTAAACCCTCCTTGGAGAAACCAGCCCAGGCACCAGCTATATGGCCATGTAACCCAGGGCTTGAAGGCTGAGCGGCCACCCTCTGGTCCTAAAGGCTACCAGCCCACATACCCACATGGGCATCGAACTCTTCTGCACCCACTGGACAGTGCAGGTAGTCAGACTTGGAGTCAGGTGTTGGGAAGTCATCGCTTGCTGGCAGGTGACTTGCTGGTCCCTCCTGCCCTTTGAACTGGTATAGGGGTCTCAAGGACATTTAACACTTCACAAGTGATTGAAGTGAAAAAGTAAACCTCACACACCAGAAAACCTCCTTTAATTAAGTGTATTTTTATGGCAATACTTACCTTCTTCCTCGGTATCCATTGCCAGGGCTATCCCACGCTATCTGCACCATCTGCTGCTGGCTCACACCGCTCCCCGGGGAGACAACTGACTGTAGGAAACAGATCCTCCACCCTGAACTGGGCTCCCACCAACTCGCTCCCCGCTGCAGGGTGGGGATATTTATAGGTAAGGAGTAAGGTGGTTGGAAAAAATTCTTCACACCCCCTGTCACTCACAGTGACCTCCGAGGAAATATAAGGCTTATTGTTAACCATATTACCTTAATAAGCATATAAAAAAGCCATGAACTAGAAACCGGCTAAAGCTTTTGATTACTCCTTGGTGCTAAAAGAAATGCAGTGCAATGGATGAATATAAGATTAGTGGTGGTCATGACAGCTAGAGAGGCCCCTCTTCTACCCTACTATAAATTTGTAGCAAGGAAAGTTATGAAAGGGGCATGGAACTAGTAAAAAAGGCACCAATGACAAGGCAACTGATTTTGTGGACTGCATGACCTAGACTTTCTCTGTGGTCCTATCTTAGTCCCAGAAGTGGGATGCCAGTGTAGCAGATCCTATTGTGCTGGGAAGCTGTGTGTAAAAATCATTCCTGATCCCAATGAAAAAATATTTCTTGTTCCCAGCCTTCCTTGAGTGCTTAGAATATGCTCTCAGACATATTTTGTATTGCTGTAGAAGGCTATGGGGCAGGTATAACAGGCATTATTCAGAAAAACTTGATTGAAATGTGTAAATATTGTTTTCTCTGCAAATCTAAAACAGCTATGTTTTCTGTTCTAGGTTGGAAAGCTCATCAAAGAGGCAGCCGGGAAATCTAACCTCAAAAGAGTGACACTGGAGCTTGGTGGGAAAAGTCCACTTATCGTATTTGCAGATTCAGACTGTAAGTAGCTCCATTTTGTCTTGAATCATTGCCTATAGTTTCCTTAAAACGAGCCTCCAGAGTTTGCGCAGCATAAACAACTTATGTTAGCCTTCAAATGAATCAATTGGAATCACACTAAAGATTTGGTTAAGTTTAGCTTTGGCTGTGCTTTTGGTCTGAACTGAAGGTTACATCTGAATTCGTTTTTTTTTTCTGAACACACAAAAACATTTATGTTCTAATATTTCCCCCCAAATCACCTACCCCTACAATGGGGCATTTTTACATGTGAGTTACATCATTTTTCTAATGGTGTAAGGATATTTGGAAACAACAGCACCCTTCGACTATGCAGAAAGCTTTGGCAAATATTTAGCATACCCCATATGTTTCTATTTTTTCCTAACTTTAAAACAATATAATCTTACACCACTGAAAAAATTAGGTACCTATAAAAATGCCCCATTACAGGGGTAGGTGATTTTTGGGGCAAAAATATTTTTTACAGCATTTTTAGTGTGTTAAAATTAGAAAGCTCACGCAGATATAAGCTTCACCAGATCATGACCCCCAATGTGTGCTAGTTGAGAAAAGCTATAACTGCCTATCCAGACTCAGCCCACCCCAAAAAATCCAAATAATTTGGAAAACCTCCATGTTTTAACCAATAAGGTAATAATATATATTTTGGGGAATTTAGAAATTCAAATAACAGTGCTTTATGAGGTATTCCGAAAAAAATGCCAAATTTCCCAAAAATTACATCATTGGAAAAATTGTGTAGCTCATCTATAAAATGCCCCATCGCAGGTACAGGTGATTAGAACAATATTTTTTTTTTTGCACCTTTGTGTGTTTAAAAACTTACAAATATACAGGTTGCAGCTCACACCACAAGGCACACCCAACATTTACTTTGCTTTCCCAAATATTTAGCAAGACCCTTAGTGTGTATTCAGGAAATGTCTTTAAAATATGCTTGAAATAGGTAGGGATTTCACTTTGCACTATATGTCAATGCATTTACACAGGAAACACAAGCGAGTTGAATCTTACTTTTAATTGACAAATTATTATATCCTGTTTTGTGAAAAGAGATTATTATACTTCAAAAATAATACAAGCATATATTGTAATAGTTGTAATAGTAACATGAATTACTTGCTTCTCTTTTAGTGGATGCTGCAGTGGAAGTTGCCCACAATGGTGTATTTTTTCATCAGGGTCAGATCTGTGTAGCTGCTTCTAGATTATTTGTGGAAGAGTCCATCTACGATGAATTTGTGCGCAAAAGTGTTGAGAGGGCAAAAAAGAAAGTTCCAGGAGATACCCTTACACCCGGAGTTGACCATGGTCCCCAGGTAAGCATGTCATAAGATCCTACCTACGAATGCAGCACATAACTTTTTTTTTCTTCTAAATAAGCATCTAATCCTTTTTTGAAGCTGTCAGCAGTTGATGCTGTAGCAAGCTTCTCTGGGAGGTTATTTCACAGATTTATAGTTCTTTTGGTAAAAAATGATTGTTGCCTTCGGAGATTGAATTTATATTTTTTTCAAGTCGAAGGGAGTGCCCCCTTGTCTTTAGAGAGGATTCTACCTGAAATAATGTTTCCCCATATTTTTTGTATTGCCCATTTATATATTTATACAAGTTAATCATGTCCCCCCTCTGTCATCTCCTCTCAATACTAAATGGATTTAATTCCTGTAATCTTTCCTTATAACTAAGACCATTCATTTCTCTTATTAGTTTGATGGCTCTCCTCTGCACCCTTTCCATAGTCAGAGCGTCCTTTCTATGAATGGGTGCCCAGAACTGGACGACATATTCCAGGTGAGGGCGCACCAGTGCCTTGTAAAGAGGCAAAATGACATCCCTATCCCATGATTCCATGCATATTTTAATGCATGATTGTGGCCTTGGAGGCAGCTGCTTGCCATTGCATGCTGCTTTTTAGCCTGTGATCTACCAGTAACCCCAGATCCTTCTCAGCAAGTGATTCTCCCAGTTTTATTCCACCGAGGACCTATGTGGCATTTGGTTTATTGAACCCCAAGTGCATTTCTCTACATTGAACTTCATTTGCCAAGTGGATGCCCAGACACTCAATGTGTCCAAGTCAGCTTGAAGCTTGTGAACCTCTTTAATAGACTGCACTGCGCTTCATATCTTTGTGTCATCTGCAAAAATAGAGACGGTGCTTTTAGAAGGTCTAAGGAGATACCCTTACACCCGGAGTTGACCATGATACCCAGGTAAGCATGTCATAAGATCCTACCTATGAATGCAGCACATAACTGACTTGTTCTTCAGGACAGATGAAACAATTAAACACAGAACCTTAAAACTGAGATGTTGAAGCAGACCAATAAAGAAAGGGGAAATGAGATAATCCAGCAACAACCTGATACACAGGTATATAAGATGATCCATGCCATATGTCTGTGGATCCCTGCTGCTGGCCACAAGGGTCTCCACCTTAATCTTATGGCCAGAGAGATGGTGCGATTAGTCATCACTACATGCCATAAAACTGACCACGGGCACTTTCAGTGTTGATCAAAGCAGAATGGTGCCACTGGAGGAGAAAAGGGTCACTTGGGCCACTCCATTTTAAAGTCCTGTGCATGTCCTGTGACTTGTTCCAGTTGCCTAGAATTGCCATAGCGTATAGCGTTGAACTAAGTTACAGATCCTGACCTGACTGCTTGCTCACAGCAATAGGCCCTGGAATTCTGAATTTCTGAAAATTCTGAACCAAATGAAGTGCTAAAAGCAGGCAAATTGGCAGAATCTCCCCCAATCCCCCTATAACGAGTATTTTGCGCAGAACTCCTCCATCACCCCATAACAGGCAGGAAGGGCGGGGGTTAAAAAGCAAACAAGGGTGCAACAAAAAGAGAACAACCAGTGTTGGATCATAAGTAAGTGGTATCAGACATGTTTCTAGATATAGTCTAAATCTATCTCTAAAATAGTGTGAGCCATGAAAAATGCGCAACCCTACACTGCAGCTTCCAATATATTATGCAAAAGGAATATCTCAGCTACATCAGATGCCCCATCCAACTAGTGTTTTACATCTCAGGAACATCACTGCCCCTAGAGTGAAGTGGTGTCTCCTTTGAAACCACTCTAAATAGGAGACTAGAGGAGGATAACCAAGGCATGAGCAGATGTAGAAGCAACTCCATAAAAGTGATACTGCAGGCCAAAGTAATTGTTACACCATTGTGTCTGGCTAAATTTGGCACTGTCCTAAACTGTTTTCCACTTTTAAATTGAAGCATAACTGGCCGAGATATCGCGGTTTACAGGTTCAGCCGAAAACATTCTCTTTTTCATCCCATTTCATCCATAAGCTTATGGACAGGATTGCTGGTCCCTCCCTCTTCTCACCCCTCCCTCCACCTCTTCCTCCAGCCGCCGCTCCCCCTAGCCACTGCTGCAGAGCGCTGACAGCCTCCTCCCCACCACCTCCCCCAGCCACTTCCGCAGCTTCCCCCAGCCAATCCAGAAGGCTCCAGAGGGGATGCCACGACATTCCCACTGAGCAGGACATGCAGCTACCCATCCCCACCTGCCAGCAGCAGGGAGAGCTGCACCGCCCATTCCTCTTTCTGGCGCTCATTAAGAAACCCGCCTGCCACCTCACCTTCCTCCTTCCACCTGTGCTGGGGGGGGGGGGTGACAGTGTGTGCTGAGGGGTGACAGTGCGTGCTGGGGGTAAGCTGGGGTGTGACAGTGTGTGCTGGGGTGTGACAGTGTGTGCTGAGGGGTGACAGTGTGTGCTGAGAGGTTAAAGAATGTGCTGGACATAGACATCACTCAAACCAAACAAATTGTGAAACGGAAGCTACACTATGATGACATTGAGAACGGAAATCGCCGGAAAAACCTATGCTTGTGTGGCATCCCAGAGTCTATTTCTAACATAGATCTTAAAAAAAACAATGTTTCCATCTTCAACACTCTGTTGTTGGAATGACAAGATAACGTGGTCTGGATAAAACTGGAAAGGATTCAAAGGGCCGCTGGTCACCTTATAGGAAATTGGGCTGCCCCTCGGGAGGTCCTGTACAGAGTCCACCATTTTTCGCTCAAAGGGGTAATCTTGAAATGGGCCTGGGAGTCTGGCCTGGTGGCCGTCGGTAACTACACAGTGACTATCCTTCCAGATTTAGCTTGCTCCACCCTGTGGATGAGACGTCATCTGAGCCCCCTGCTACAAAGGATCAAAAAGTGTAATGCAGTCTACAGATGGGGATACCCATTTCATCTTAATATGCGAAAAAAACAAGGACTCTTTCATTGCCATCGGACATGGGTGGCTGGAGCGCCAGGTAAGGGAACATCTACTAAATGTGACCTTGCTGGATCTCGCCTTGGGCCCCCCTCGCCCCTTTGCTTCTCAAGTGGATCTGCTGGGCATGGTGGTCCACCCAGCTGGGCTGGCTTCGCGTCTGAGCTGCTGGGGGTGAGTGCGGGGGATGCCTCGGGGGTTGGCAAGCGCATCCCAGACCAGGTTGGAATGGCCCACAGGGAGAATATGTAGTATTACTGTGTATATGTCTTCTAATCAGCATTCTAGACCAGGTTTTTATATTCTAATCAGATTATGTTGTTGATGTTTAGCGTTCTTTGCAGGTTCCCTATGCTGATGTTCACACAGTTGGGCATTCAGTTTCGGGATGCCCCAGGGGCAATTAAAAGTGTACATTTTGGTGCCAAAAATTATGTCTTCAAGGTGCTGAGCCTATCTAGCTGACCCCAGATCACCCACACAACTCGCTGTTCTCATGGCACATGTGTAGGCTGTCGTCCAATCAGCGTGTTATGCTGTGCATAATAATTGACAACCTCAATTCAAAATTGGGATGCCCCAGGAAAGTAGACTAAAGTCTGCGATGGCCAATATGCTGGGTTTGGGTCCACTTGAAATAGGCTTAAAGTGTAACAACTGTCAAAAATAAATTAAACCAGAGCATCACAACAAACAGTGCTCACATACATCCCTCCCCAGGGCAATTTAGATTGCTGCACATAAAAATGTTCTAACTCCTGCTGTAGTGAATTTTAGAAACAAGATGGCGACTCATGCATTTGCAGGCCACCTGCAAACAGGAAGTGCTGCTGGGCTTCCTGTTACTGTGCATGATCAGTTATGTCAGTTGAATCCAGACAGCAGCATGGCTGAGATGCAGAGAGAGGAAGCTGCAAAATGGCCACTACCTTTCTTTTCCAACTGTTCCAGGCTGTAAGACTATTGGGGGTGTTGGGCTACCTCTCTATGGGGCATCCCAAATTGATGAATGCTCTTTGTATCTAAACATTTCCAAGGAATGATTACCGAACAAATAATCACTAAAGTAAATGCAATCAATCAATAAAGCGATTAATGAGAATTATGCAATTAAGTCACAGCAATTACTGATAGTTTAAAGGGTTACTGAAGCCAAAGAAAGAAAAATTTGTCATCCACCTTTACTCCAATGCAGCTCGCCCAGACCACTCTAATGCTCTGAAACTTACTGGATTCAGAGAACGCCCCGGGCGCTGTCCCGCCCCTCCCATTGTTCAAACCGCGCTGCCCATTCATTGTAATAGACGCAGCTTCATCCAGCGGAAGTGCGAGGCTCAGACCAAACAGCCAGTGCTGCTGACTATTGGTCAGGGAGCCAGCAGCACCTATGTTGGAAAGGGGAGATGTATGGGTGATCTGGGAGTTTCACACAGTGGGGTATCCCAAATCAGGATGCCCCAGGTAAATGGACCTATCACCCGTAGTAAAACATCTTGGGATGGGTTGACTTTAAAGTGGACCAAAACCCATCTCAGGTGGCCCAGAGTCGCTTGATTGCCTCTTCCCCAGTAAAACCCACCTGACCCCTGATCCAACAGCACATGCACGGGACAAATTTGGGATGCCCTACAAAAAGGTAGACCAACACGATCACCCTCAAGTGTTTTTTTAAATTGGAACAAACTCGACCCAACTTCCCTATCAGTCATCCCGAACTGGGATGCTCCACTGTGTAAAAGAAAAACCAAATTGCCAGTATTCACTCAGGCCTCTACAGCACATAGCATTAATGCATTGTCAGGACACATACAGTAAAATGACCCTTCATTGAGCGAGCAAACGTTTGTATGACTCGTATGCAAGCGGACGCCCTGCATTCCGATGCAGACAGTTTTTCTGCAAATATTCGTTAAAGTGATCCTAATTAAGATTGCATATAAGGTATTTGTATAGTCCTATTTGCAGTCCATTTCAGTTTCCACATGCCATTGTTAAAATGGAAAACAAGAAATTCTATGTTGGAAAGGTGAGGCATCGCAAATCGGGATAACCCAGGTAAATGGGCCAGTAGTAAATAATCTAGTGATGGGTACACTTTAAATTGGACCAAAGCTCATCTTGGGTGGCCCTGGAATCTATAAGACTCTGGGGTTGCCTTATTCCCTCTCCCTGTTGTGTGAAATTCCTCGAATCCCCAGTAAAACCTACTTGACCCCTGATCCACGCCACATTCATGGACCAAATTTGGAATTCCCTTTAAAGAGGTAGACAACCACCCCCAAGAGACTTTTAAAGTGGTACAAAACCCTGCGTGGCCTTGCCCCTGGGGCATACCAAACTGGTGTCCCGATGAACAAAGTAAAATGGACAGTCCTAGAGTCTGCTAGCTTTACTACACATTTTTCCCAGGGCTAAAATAGACCAAAACCGGCACATGCACAGGCTCTCTCATTCAGTCAGTGCTGCATATGTATAGCAATGTATACGCAGAACACTGCTGCTGGGCATGTGTAGGTGTGAATGTGCTCCCTCCCCTCAGAAGCAACCACAGCAGCAGTGTGGTGTCTGCACTGGGACAGACATTTATTGATATGCTTCTATCTGTTAATATTTTGTTTATAGCACGTAGGCGAGGTTGAGGTGGGGAGGCTCTCCCGTTGAGTGCGGCTTTCTGTCGCACGGCAGCCTGCTGGCGGACTACCATCCCTGTGGGTGGGGGCCCACTTTGCCGGCTGTGGGGCCCCAGGTCTGGGGCTCACTACGGAGGGAAGCCCTCCACCTCACCCCTAAGCGTTTGAGGCGCATATTGTGGTTTTTACTTATGGCGTATTTTCTGCCTGGTTAACCTTTTGGCACTGAGGTGGAGAGGTTCCCCAGTGGTGCTCGACCCGTGCTGCCACAGGCGGATCCCATGATGCGCTAGTTCGGATGTGGGCCCGCCACCGGCCACCCCGTGCCAGATGTGGGCGGCCGGCGGGGAGCCTGCCATGGCGCAGGTGTGGCGGTGTGGTGACAGCATGACTTGTGCACTGTGGGGAGACATATCCTCCTACTGGTATTGTTTATTTTTCGTGCGCAACCTGAATTGAATGGGTTGCCGGGAGGTCTGAGGTGGAGAGGTTCCCCCGGCAGCGCTGGGTTTGCCGCCGCTCCCCGCATGCGCCGGTGCGCTGACAGCAACCGGCGCTGGTGTTTATACACCAGATGTGGGACTGGCAGCTCCTGGCCTACTAGGAGCAGCCCTGGCAGCGCCGCCTTCCAATCGCAGCGGCTTGCTGCTCTGCTGGCACGTGGTGCTGCGGGGTACGACCTACCCACCTTAGCCCCTGTTGAGCGACCGCATCAGGTCTCTGCTGTGTTTATTTTACTTATTTTACTTGTTTCACATGATTGTATTATGTATATGGTTTGTAATTGCATTTGTTTGGCTGGTGTTGTTCTGATTGGCTGCATCAGCTCTGATGTCACGTGGGACACACCCACTGACATCAGGTGGTAATCCCGGGCTCTCTGAGGACATTTAATCCTCAGTGGAGGGGAATCTCTGCTTGCTTGTTTTTGCTCCCTGATGAAGGGGCGCTGGACGCCCCGAAACGTTGGATTTTGTTGGATCTTTTTGGTCTTTGCTGTGATATTGACCTGTTGGATTTGAATACAATATCTTTTGGAGTGCTGGCTGATCGTCTTTCTTGTAGATCTTGTTGTACATACTTGGTGTACAGCTACACATAGTAAATGTGTGTTTATAGAAGCGGTTTTCACTACTAGCAATCTATTGTTAGTAACCATACACCAAGTCTGTACACCAAGATCTACAAGAAGAGGTAAATGAGCCTGGTATACACAGAATATTGCTGCTATGGCCACTTCTGGGATGGGGGCCGTTCACTTGCAAATTTTATTTTGGGGCCCATGTAATGCCCCGGGCCCATGTCAGGCCATTCTAGGTTATTGGGGGCATAGCCTTTACTCCAGGGCCCATGTCATGCCCCAGGCCCCACCACTTTTTCCACCAGATTCTAGGCATAAAGGTTATGGGGAATGCGCAAACCATACAGTCAGTCTGTAGTTCCTGGCTGGGCTCCTCCATAACCAATTTGTAATGGCTTGGCCCCATGCTTTAAACATGTGGCAGATTCTACTCAGATACTAGGTTATGGGGTCCCAGCCAGGCACTATAGAATTTATGGTTTGGACCCCCGCTACTTTTTTTTGATGGCTGCGCCCAAGTTTTGGGTCACATGTGCAAACGTCTCACAAACACTGGACCCAGCCAGGGGAGGGGCAAACATACAGTCAGTCTATAGTTTCTGGCTAGGTCCCTCGATAAAATCACCATTGGCTCTCATTTCCTCCTAGCTAATATGTCAGTAACAATGCATTTTTTCATACCAGGAGATTTGTTTCAGCTGTTACTGAATAGAGGCCAGTGTGTCTGCTGTAGTTATGATAGACCATGCTCCTCCTGGTGTCACTAACACTGAATAGCAGGCTTTCTCAAATTGCCAGGGTATTGAATTTCAACACA